>OV121133.1:82810040-83442340 GCA_921294245.1 Brassicogethes aeneus
TAAAGTGCTTTGAAGATAAAACGTTGTATGCCATTCGGCCAAGAAGTGCCTTTTTGTGCTTCGCTCAAACCTTGAGCTTAGCACAAAAAGCCTTACTTCTTAACCTAATGACATAAATAACTATTATGCAAAAACAAATTAGTTTAAAAAATGCTTTCTTGATTATTGAATCTTGTAAAAATTTTTAGATTTTCTAGAAGAAAGATTTATTTTCCTATAAGATAGATAAATTTTACCCATAAGTCAAAGTGGATGTCATCTACAATTAATTTTTTGTTTTAAGATACCTATAGGTATGTATATTCCAAGAGAAATTAAATGACATAAATGTATTGGAATATAATATTTTAATAATAAAATTTATTGGTCCATTGTACATATAAGGACAAGTCATAATAAAAATTATATAAAGAATGTAGTATACTTAAATACTAAAAACATAATTTAATATAATATATTATTTAAGAATAAATACACAGCTATAAAAATCATAATGTACCCTTTTTGCATAAATAATAAGACAATCCAATAAATTCTGATCTTTTTGGATGTCAAAAATTATTAAATTACTTTTTTTAAGACAATCCAATAAATTCTGGTCTTTTTGGATTTCAAAAATTATTAAATTACTTTTTTTAATAACACATTTTTAATTTTTTTTTTTGTTTTAAATTTATTTTATCAATAAAAATAAAAATTGTAACAAAGTTATGATAAAGGGAGGTAGCAACAGTTTTAAAATTATTTTTATAAAGCTAGATTTGAAAAATTAAGCATCTTGTGTGAATTTACCTTTATTATAAAAATGACAGTGATGCAACGCATTAATTATTGTTGATTGTGTCATTTTCCGTTCGTAGGTTTAAGTTAAAATTGAAAAAAATTGAGGTTAAAACTGTCTAACGGATGTCGGATAAAACGCGACATTAAATCGTCTTTAAATTCCTTGTGCGCGACTGTTGGTAATAAATCCCGAAAGGGGAGCACGTAGGCCACCATGGTGTCGTGTAGGGGAAGGGGGGGAGGGGAGTCCTGGTAGTCGAGGATGACCTAGACCCGGTAACCTTGACCGTCACAACATCGCAGAGCTCTGTGTACAGCTGAATCGATCGCTTTTGAAAAGAGACAGAGTCGCATAGGGGGGGGGGGGAGTTCGGGGGGGAAATTGCATTTACACCCCCATGCCATGCGTCCTTTTCCCCAAAATTGTGCGTCATCGTAATGTTGTTGGGATAGGTTTGGTTTTAGAAATAACATAACCATTTTAATCGGTATGTTCATTTTTAGATACATAGTTAATATTGTTTAGTTTTTAAGGTTAGTAGTATAAAAAATTATTACCTTAATTGCGGGTCTTTCCATGAATTATTCTTTCCTTATTCCTATTAACAATAATCAAGGTTTTTAAAATAATACTGTAATAGCAAGAGGCCTTGAAAAAGGATTTTAACTTTTATTAAATAATTTATCACGTAAGTGCTAATTACTAAGCAATTATATAAAATAATTTCTTAACCAAAAAAGTCTTTGTTACGTATTGTTCTCCAAGAATCCTTTTTTCATTCATCGAATAAACCCTCAAAATTCTTATTGCGCAATACGGTTCTATAGATTTTTACAAGAATGGGGGGGCGAGAGCGGGGATTCCTAAACACGGTGTCCAAAGCGGGGGGGGGGCAATTGCGCATTCGAATTCGCCTCTCCACCCCCTCCCCCCTTCCCCCCTATTGGCCGACGTTGTTCTGGCGGCACACTTGACTATAGACGATCGCGGCAAATTTTTCTCCTGTTGTTGTTTCGGCAATCATGAATTTTACCAAAAATATTTCGGCCACGTAGTGTTGAAGTGTTGAGAAAAAATTATCATCAAATGGCATGTTACGTTGAATGTTCGATGTGCAATCTAGGCAGCCGTGAACTTGACAAGGTGAGCGATGCAGTTGTTTTCCATGGGCTGCTTTTGTTTACATTCGGCATCCGTATGAATTTTTTAGGCAACAATATGTTTTTTTTACAATGGTAACACGTTATTACGCATTATTTAATAGCACATTGCATTTGCATAATTACAGTTTCAATAAAAAACAGTTTTGTTTACATTGCATTAAAATTGCGAATTAAAAAATTGAGATAAGCGTTCAAAAACAATAAAGATAATTATTTTAAAGTACTTAACAGGATCATTGTTTTTGGGTACCTAATATTTATTGGGCGAAAATTGCTGCAATATGGAATATAAATTAAGAGGACCTGTTGTCTACTTGCATAATTAAATAACATTCAACTCCTGATGATTCTTGCTGGTCTTTCCGCCTACACAGTAAATTTTCCTAATCGATAAATAAGTTTATTCTTGGATACTGTAAATTGATGATGCATCTATTGATTATTTAAATTGAACCTATAAAAACATGATTAACAAAAGAATTTATTATATTATTTATTATATTTATAATGAGTTCAGTTTTAAAATGTAGTAGGTAAAGAAAAAAATATCAATTCTTTGTGTTGTAACTGGGCGTAAAATTAATTTTTAATATCCGTTTTCGACTAATATTCAACGCCTACCGAATAAACTTATTGAACTCTACCTAGGCATTATCAAGGCCAAAAATAATTGAAAATATTTCCGAGATTTTGTTTTGTGAAGGTTTATTAATGTAATAATAATAATCAGCGCGTTTGTCAGGGTTGAGTTTTATTTGCCATACCTATGATATTTCGGTTACGAAACATTATTAAAATTAAATTATTTTTTTAATAAATTTCTGTTTGTTGTCATCCTGATTTCTGGCGTAGGTGGGCGTTAAATGCGCACGATCGGGTGTGCTGGGACTTGCGCCCCGCCCTCTGGTGATGTTTTCTTTTTTTGGAGGTTCCACGTTTAGTTGTTCTAGGTCAGGGAAGGAATCGATGAATCACCGGTTCAGTTAGGTTCTTCTGTTTATACGTACATACTGTGTAAATGGTGTATAATATAATTTAAATTTTATTTTAATGGGGGGATAAATTGTGCGTCATGTGTTTTTTAGCGAAAAAAAACGCCACTGTTTCAAATAAGCCAGCTTTTTTTGGCATCTTCTAACTAATTGTGATGAAACCTACGTAGGTATATTTTGTTTTATTGAAAATGTTTATTTGTAGTTTTATCTATGTACATAAGTAGACAGTGGTGGGGTGAGCGCTCGAATTTATTTATTATCTCTTTTTTAAGTATGGAATTTATAGATTTTTAATGGCAATGCTATTTTTTAGATTTTATACGTTTTGGAAACGACCATTGAAACATTATTTAAACAATTAAATATACATATTTTATATGAATTTGAACATGAAATGTTTTACTAGGCTTCTGTTTTTATACAAAAACGAAAAAAATTGGCCTTAAAAATAAAACCCTGATATGTCTAACGCCCAGTATAGACTTTGTGATTGACAAGGATCTATGAAATTGAATGAATAAATAAAAAATGTCATGTTTTAATTTTTTTTTGTTTCAGTCAGCAGGCTACACTGCGAAAGTGAATCATTCAAAATGGACTTGATATTGGATATAAATTCTTGGCTATACCCAATGGAATTAGGTAAGTTTGTTTCCAATTTTGTTAACCGCAATTAATTATTTTTTACAATGTTTTAAAAGTCTAAAACCTATCCTCTGTGACTGTTACTCTTTCAAGGTTAACCCATATGTTTTCAAATATTAATAAAAATTAAAAGAAATAATTTTTATAACCATTTATGTAGGTGTTACAAATATTGATTCTATCCTCCGTGAATCTGTTTTTGCTTTAAATTTTTTGCAACGGATAGCGCTTTAATCATTTTAAATAAGCAAAAACCTCTGTTTACGACATTATAGATGCATGTGATTCCTGAAGGTCAGTTAGAATTTACATGCAGATGAGAGTGTTGCTGTTTTATAATTCAAAAGTTTAAGTTCATTAATTTACCATTTAAAAACCTATCCACCGTAAAGTGTAATATCTTAATAAGTAGATTTTTTTTATTAATATTTTATGTATGTACAATTGTATTTTTTTAAAATATTAAGGTGTCAAAAGATACAATAACTTTTTTTAGCCAAAAATGATAAAAGACTTTTTTTGTAGAGCATTTGATTTCCCATAAGAATATTTATCGTTTTTTTTCAGGGTACTGATTTTTACTTGAATTACAAAATTCCAAAGTTAAAAGATCAAATTGTAAAACTATACCAATTTTTAAGGCATGATTGTAAGAAAACGGTTCATCTGACGGAAAATTCCAATCATACCTTTTTTGTAGAGCATTCAATTTTCTTCAAAAAATATTCTCAAGTCAATTTTGTTAAACTCGATGGTTTGGGAGTTCTGAGACAAAAACTCGCTCAGGAAAAAAAAATCTGTGATATTTGGGAATATTTTGCATATTTAAGCGTCTTAAATATTACCACAAAAATGTTTTAATCCAAGATGGCGGTGAATCTGCTTGATGGTCGAAAAAAGGGATTCAAGCTTTCCATATGGGCTATAGGGATGAAAATCTTAATATAGTTGAAGTAAACAAGTGTACTTGTATATCGCATGTGCTCGAAGAGTAGGTATCGACCGGCGCGAATATTAGCGACCGGTGGCCCCCCGGGCCCCCCAACAGCCCCTGACCCGCGCCACTGCCAAGTTCATTGCCAAGGCTGGGCGAGGAAAATTGCGCGTGCGCCCCTGCATTGCGCCTTGCCGGGGCCCCCCAGATGTTACGCAACAGTCCTCCACAATATTTGTCTTCGGCGTAACAGCTAAAGCCTCAGGATTGTTTTGTACACCTGGATGTACACCCCAAGAAGAAGATGCCCACTTCTGCAAGGTGACCTGCATTGTTGACAAGTTAAAACTACTGCCAAGGTCGAACTGCGTTTCGTTAGAAACATACGGCAGCACAATAACATTGCAAACATGAACCTACGTCAATATGTTTTGGAGCTCAGGTGGTAATTTTATCTGTTGGTGCTTGAAGATTGTACGTACACAATGTTTTGTGGTGCAATATTGTGAACAATAAAAATGTAAGTTTCTAGAAAATAGTTATACCTACGATTAATATAAGATCTGTTTAAATAAATAAAAAATAAAAGATCATCTCCCACAAAAATGAGTGTTTACATAATTGTATCAAAACAATGTCTGGTAATGAGCCGCCATATTTGTTTTGCTAAAACATTTAATTTTCTAGAACAAATAGGTACCTACATCGCAATACATTTTCCATTCGCAGTTTTATATTTTAAAATAACATCATTTTTAAATATAAATAATTAACATAATAATAGTACTGCAAAATATAATTTAAAGTTTTTCTATCCAACAAAATTAGCCACGTGTCACTTTGCCGATGTATTCCGTCTACGTACAAAAATTTTTGCCTGGCAACAGTCCGCGACGTATTTCCATATTGCAGTTAAACATTATGCTTGAAGTTAAAGAAAAAATTATTTTTGTTTTGATGTATCAACCACTCACGCACTGTTTAATCCGATTGCATGTGTGATGTCAACATATTTTTGTTTGTGTAAGGTAACGGTTTGATATTTATCGGCATAATTTAATAGTATATTAAAGAACTAATGTCATTTTGTTGCTACAAAAGGTCTTATGACATAACATATTTCATCCACTTTGCACCTTTTATACCTTAAATTTAGTTTGGTCGAATTTTACTTTAGATAGTTGGTATCACAGACATTGGTTTGACAGTTAATGTCAAAATCGATTCGCCATGCCGTCCTTTATTTACTTATTTACAATAAGCGGCTGTTAATGTTAAAGAAGAAAAAAAGGATTTTCTTTGGTGTTAAACAAAATTTATTGCCAAAAAAGTCTCGTAAGTACTAGAAAAGTCATAAAAATATTATAGCCAACCTATTAAATCAAAATTTTATATTGCTGAATTATATAATTTTAATTAATATGGTCAAACTTGAAAGATAACATAAATATTGCCATTATTCTATTTATATTTTTGTATACCTATAAGTCGTTTATGATGAGGCACATGTAAATATTTTCAAGTTGGCTTTGTTAAAAGGTATTTTTAGTTTTAAGATGTTCAGTACGTACATTTGCCAATAAATATTTAATACTTTGATATAGGTATGTTTATGTATTTATTTAATAAGCTAACTAGTAAAATAATGGATTTTTTTGTGGAAAATAAAATGTCGTTAAAATTTTCCATTTTTGTCTACTTTTATATACGTATTTATTATAGATTGTTACTAGACGAATTTAATTCAACGTTGATTTATCACTTAATTTTAAGACATATACAGGGTAAGTCATTTAACTTTAAAATTTCCAATGGAACACCCTATTTTTTATTGCAGATCATTCGACTAAAAATAGGTAGATTTTGTCTAAAACATTTTTTTATATTTGTAATAGATGGCGCTGTAATGAAAAAAATCAATTTTTTCGATTTCTCTTATACGATTCTGCAATAATTTTTCTATAAAAATGTCACTTTTTTTGGTAATAATTATGTTATTAAATTAAATCTGATTTTTTTAAGTACCCAAGATTTTTTAACTAATATTTAAGTTTCCTTTGGTTTAAGTTTTATACATTATTTCATTCGGGGATAATTATCAATTGCTCACCATGGTCACTTTTTACCTGTCAGCATTAAATCATTTAAGGGAAAAAATCATGATTTTGTCAATTAATTAATTTAATCCTAATTGAGGTACCAAGAAACTATTTGTACATAGTTTAGCATTATTTAATCAATTTAGTTCGAAGATTAATTTGCAAACAAAAAGACCTCATTTCGTTAAGCAGTTATTCATAATGGATTTTTTAACTGTGGAAGAAAAAATGGAAATGATTCAAACGAAAAAAAGAGTTCGTCGAGCAACAGTCACAGGTGGAAATAAAAAATAAATAAATAAATTGGATTTGAAACATTGACAACACTTGATAAAATCAAGTAAGTTTCCGAAAAGTTTGGGCATTCCGGACCAGCTGATTGGATCGATACCGTGTCTTGAGCGTCCCGCCCTATGTCAACCGAATTCGGCGTGGGCAAAAGTTTATGTACCCCCTTTATCCCCACTTTTCCCCCCAATTCGCCCGAAAGCGATCAATGACGGTCGGTTTTAGCTCCACTAGAGAAAGGGCGACATTTCTTTATGATAATTTTGAAAAATGCGAAAACAAATCCAAAAAGATAAGATTAGAGTGAAAGAAATAAAATATACACTAATTGTAACTTACTCTCTTAAAATGAATGAAATAGTCAAATTAGTAGATTTAATTTTAAAAAAAGTTTTGACCCAGCCGGGGATTGAACTCACTTGTCAAGCTGTTGTCATAACCCATTCGGCTATCAGCCTCTTTAAAAAAATTAATTTTATTTGTCAATAAATATTGTTCATAATATTTTAAACTTGAATATATTATTTGTGTTGCTTTTTTAAGCTAAACTTTTTGCATATTTATCTGTTTTTATGGGTCATTTAACCATGGAGCTTAGGTATACGCATTTAATTCAAATAATATCTTAAATTAGTCAAACTTTAACTATTTACGTAGTAAAAAATAACTATTTAAAAGTGAAAACGACTATTTAATTAGTAAAAAATGCTGGTACTAATTCAAATAGTAGAATTTTGACTATTTCATTTTAAGAGAGTATACAATGTAGAATATCCGACCTCGTCCTCTAAAACTTCACAACCAACAATCGCATAATAGTAACCCTGCCCTTGCTCGTAACTTTTCCGCTATAAAGGTTAATCCCGTCCGTCCCAGGGTTACCAATTGACTTAACCGATTTGATCTCAAAAGTTTCTGGGCTTACCATTGAGTTAGAAGGGGCAAAAAATAAACAGAAAATGATTTTTTTAATTTTTATAACGATATTTAAAATTATAAGCTTTTTCAATAGTGTCCTATTAAAAAAAATACTAAACTGTATATTCCTTTATTATTTTATATTTTTCAAATTTTGTATGAATGTTTGTTCTGTTTAATTTATTTATATCGATTTAAGAATTGTAAAAAGAAAAAGTGATTTATTATTTTTTTAAATTCTATTTTTTATAATTTTATTTCTTTTTGTCCAGTACAAACTTCCAAGTTCTACATTTTAAATAAAATAGATAAATAGATGCCTAAAGATTTCTGAAAATAGTAATTTAATTTGTATGTAGATGGGTAAATATATTGAGTGAAAATGATCATTTTTTATTTTTTGTTGTTTCACTGTTAGTCTGGAATGGGGTTTTTGGGAAGCCACCAGGTCTAGTAATAACATAAGTGGTTCTGCACTAATGCAAGAATTTTAAGAAACCATAAATTTTGAATATTAGAGCTTCACGGAGGTTAGGATTTCGTAAGTTTTTTTTAAAACATCCCTTTATACAGTGTGTATTAAAACGAATAGCTACACTTAAATAAAACAAGTGCCAAACCCCGCCCACTGTGGTAGGGATCTTTAATACATTGGGAGATATTAGTCCTGAAATGCGCAGGAATTTTTATGATAGGCTAGGGTATTGTTTAAATGCTGCTGGTGGTCTATTTGAACATTTAATTTAGAAAAAAAGTTATTTTCGTTTATTTAGAATTATTTTTGTTTGAGAATTTATAGGTTTTATTTTTATCGAATTCGTTTGTTTTGTTTTAATGCATTTCTGCAAATAAAAACCAAGTATTGTTTAAAATCCATTAAATTCCAGTTAATGGCGAAAATGTATTTCTTAAAAACTACACATTTCCCTACGACAGCGTCGGAACTACTGAACAAACAGTAGATCAAACTGCATGCCCTTGTATCTGGCTGCATGCCATATGCTATTATTGTTTCCTAAAAGGGTTTTTTTTCTTATTTTTTAATATTAAAAGTAAGAAAATTAAACTAAATCAAATTATTTTTGACATATTATCAATTTTTTTGTTATTTTTAAAGTTTCAAACTAATAAAATTGAACTATTTATTAAATAATTATAATCGTTCTCTTCTGATTTAAAACAACCTGGCAACTATGGTTCGTAATTACGAAATGCTTGGTTTAATCCACGCCCAATTAAAGTTTGTTTTTTTTTCTCTGATCAGAATATAATTTGTCATCCTTGTCTCCAGCCTTACTTACTTGATTCTATACAGTCTGTATTTGAAATAAGTTATTGTATCTTTTGAAACCTTAATATTTTTTTAAAATACAATTGTACATACATAAAATATTTATAAAAAACTTTTGAATTCGTAATTAGAGGTTTTTGCTCATTTAAAATGATTAAAGCGCCATCCGTTGCATAAAATTTAAAGCAAAAACAGATTCACGGAGGATAGAATCAATTTTTGTAACGCCTACACAAATGGTTATAAAAATTATTTCTTTAAATTTTTAATAACATTTTATATTTGATTCGATTACTTTGGAATTATGAAAGATCAAAAATTGCTTATGCTTATTCTTGGGTAAATCAATATCGAGTTGAATTTTTATTTACGACTCCAAACGATATAAGAGATTGGGTCACCTGACATTGACTCATTTGTTATTAAACAATTGAGTATTGTTTACGTACACATGACAGTATATATATATGTATGTGTATAGTTAGAAATGCATAGGTTCATATCGCATAAAATATGAATATGCATTTAACGTTTATGAAATAATTTTTTTATTTGGAATTTTTTGTTAAAATGTATCAATTTAAAATTGTTAAATATAAAAAGGTTTGGTTTGAATTTGTCATAATATAATAAGTAGTTTATTCAAAACCTGCAAGGAATATGTAATTTCGTTGCTTGACAGTTTTAACCTAACTTTTTTCTAATTTCAACTGTCAAGCAGTTGTCAAATGTCAGATGTAAGATGGCAAATGTCAAATATCAGTCAAACAACAGTCTTGATTTTTTAGGTGACAAATTTCGTCTGGTACTAGCTACTACGTTGAGGGAAGATGGCTACCCTGACGGGGGGGATTGGAATCCCCAGGGCCTGGAAAGTGAAGGCTCCAGGGCTGACAGCTTCGAATACGTCATGTCCGGAAAGGTGTACAGAATAGAAGGCGATGAGGCGGCTATGGAATCAAGCAGCAGATTGTGAGTACCGATTTTTTTTTACTTCATTGTAGGTATAACAAAAACTTGTTCACAATTTGTTTTTTACCGGCACTTGTAAATTATTATTTGCGCGCTTCAAGGTCTTGGAAGGCCCATTGACCTTACCAAACCAGGCCCACCGCGATTTATCACGCTGTCAATCAGTTTAGGTATATTTTTCGTTCAATGTGAATTTAGTTTTGCTTTTAACATTGTCGAAACGTGTGTGATTTTTATCGAACCAAATATATGTGTAATTTTATGTTTTAAGTATTAATTTGTTGTGTAAGAATCCTGTTTTTATTTTTTATAATTTTTAACAACGATTTTTCCTACTTTTTTACCCTTCTAAATAAAAAAAATCCATTAAATAACTGTAATTCACATAGGATCCCTGTTTATCAATTGTTTGTAACCTAAAAATAATTTTAAAACAAAAAAGTTATTGTCAAGGCTAAAGTATGATACTTTTTAATTTTAATGAAATGGGAAAGAAGAAACTACATTTTAAAGAACAGAAATGAGAAGTCAAAAATGTCAAGTTGCTGGGGATCGCCCTGTGTTGACTGGATTTTAAAACAGTGAACACAGCTGGTGGTATCTCAGTAACTTTTCATTCTACTCTACGAAGAAGATTAAAGAAAAATCGAATAAAAACAATTTTATAAACAGAGAGACATAGGTACGTATATAATATACTAAATATTCTTTAAATGTTATCGTTGAATCAATCCCATTCAAGTTTTACCGCCATCTAGCGTAATTTTACTGAAACATGTCAAAGCTCACTATGTAACATGAAAGAAACCAACAATTGAATACATGCGCACGCAGTTAGC
Source organism: Brassicogethes aeneus (assembly GCA_921294245.1). NCBI lineage: Eukaryota > Metazoa > Arthropoda > Insecta > Coleoptera > Nitidulidae > Brassicogethes > Brassicogethes aeneus. The sequence goes on from OV121133.1 coordinate 82,820,969, forward strand.
TTATGTAAGAAAATAATTCAATTTGTTTTTCAGTAGATCTAATTTTATTAAAATACCCGACAGTATTTAAAAATTATCTACCGCATTCGTTACGATAGGTTAGTTTTGTGTTAAGAGTGTTATTTTTTGGTTTTTCGTACTTTTTTGTTCAGTTTTTTGTACGTATGTGAAATGTTTGGGATGCCTGATTTTTTTAGAAACGACCTTTGTAATCCCTATCGTTTGTTTTATTAAAAGGTTTTTTGTTGATTTAACGACCGTGCCAGTGATCTAAATTTTAAATCTAATTTTACACCACCAGTGGCGTAATATAACAAATAAAAATTGCGCTGAAAATTCCCTCGAATTTGAGCTTCTATAACTCATATTATTTTCCTTTTTACGTGTATTTTTATATCTTTTATATCTCGAATTTCTATAACCCTAACTAAAATGTTATTTTTTTAACTTAAACCAATTGATAGTCAAAAAAATGTATATGTATATATTAGACTGGGCCAAAAAATTCAACTATTTTTAGTAAATATCGATAATATGGTTCATTATTGTGAAAGTTTGAGTCCATAATATTAATATTAAGAGGTCTATCATCGCAATTTTATTTTTTTTTTCCTCAGCAAGTTTTAGGCTCATAACTCCCAAACCATCGAGTTTAACAAAATTGACTTAAAAATATTTTTTTAAGAAAATTAAATGCTCTACAAAAAAGGTTAAAGTGAAATTTTCCGTCAGATGAACCGTTTCCTTAAAATCATGCCTTAAAAATTGGTATAGTTTTACATTTTGATCTTTTGAATTGGAATTTTGTAATTCATGTAAAAATCAGTACCCATAAAAAACCGATAAATATTCTTATGGGAAATCAAATTCTTTACAAAAAAAGCCTCTCAACATTTTTGGCTAAATTCACCCAATCAAAAGTTATTCAAGGTTAAAATTTCGTTTTGACTTCAAATTTAACCTTGAATAACTTTTGATGGAGTGAATTTAGTCAAAAATGATAAAAGACTTTTTTTGTAGAGCATTTGATTTTCCATAAGAATATTTATCGGTTTTTTATGGGTACTGATTTTTACTTGAATTACAAAATTCCAAAGTTAAAAGATCAAATTGTAAAACTATACCAAAGGCATGATTGTAAGAAAACGGTTCATCTGACGGGAAATTCCAATCAAACCTTTTTTGTAGAGCATTCAATTTACTTCAAATAATATTCTTAAGTCGCTCAGGAAAAAAAAATCTAAAATCGCGATGATAGACCTCTTAATATTAATATTATGGACTCAAACTTTGACCATAATTTTTTTTGTCATCCCAAACAATATTTCCGATATACTTTCAAAAAAAAAAATAGTCGATTTTTTTTGGTCCAGTCTAATATATACAGGGTGGCCGATTTATCTGAAGACATTGAAATATTTCGAAAACTATGCATCGGATCAAAAAAAGTTTTGAATAAAATTTGTTCGCCTGGAAGGGGGACATCCAATGATACCAAAGTCGACCCCTCACCACCACCCCATGGGGTGGGGGTGGGGGCAACTTTAATATTCTAAATAGGAACCCCCATTTTTTATTGCAGATTCGGATTTACTATTAAAAAATAAGTAACTTTTATGGAAAAACTTTTTTTAAATTCCTGATAGATGGCGCTGTAATCGCGATTTTTGGGAATATCTTGAAAAATTGCAGATTCGGATTTCCCATTAAAAAATATAATTAGTGTATACGAGAATTGTAAGGGAATTCAAAATAAATTAAATTAATTAATTCCTTTTGATGTTCCCATGTTCCCATGGCCATGGGGTGGGGGTGGGGGCAACTTTAATATTCTAAATAGGAACCCCCATTTTTTATTGCAGATTCGGATTTACTATTAAAAAATAAGTAACTTTTATGGAAAAACTTTTTTTAAATTCCTGATAGATGGCGCTGTAATCGCGATTTTTGGGAATATCTTGAAAAATTGCAGATTCGGATTTCCCATTCTTGGGTAATTTTAAAAATAGATGTTAACTTATTGATATACGAATAAAATCCAAAAATTAAACAAGTTTTTCTTTTTTTCGATCCGATGTGTAATTTTTTAAGATATTCCCAAAAATCGGGTTTCTTGCGATTACAGCGCCATCTATCAGGAATTTAAAAAAAGTTTTTCCATAAAAGTTACTTATTTTTTAATAGTAAATCCGAATCTGCAATAAAAAATGGGGGTTCCTATTTAGAATATTAAAGTTGCCCCCACCCCCACCCCATGGGGTGGTGGTGAGGGGTCGACTTTGGTATCATTGGATGTCCCCCTTCCAGGCGAACAAATTTTATTCAAAACTTTTTTTGATCCGATGCGTAGTTTTCGAAATATTTCAATGTCTTCAGATAAATCGGCCACCCTGTATACATATAAAATACACTGCCCGTCAAAATTAACACATAATTAGTAAAACAAGAGGGTTTTTCGAGAAAATATTTTTAAAGCCCTTTTATTTAATAATAAAAAAACGTTCGAAAAATAACTTTTAGAGATTTTTTTTAAGTAAATAAAAAATATGCTGTTAAAGACCGTATTTTTGTTAGTATACCTTGAAAATTTTGTACAAATCAAACGAACAGTAACGAAGACTAACGACCCCTTTTTTATTATTTTGCTTATTATGCGTTAATTTTGACGTTCAGTGTAATATTGTTTAATACCTACAATAGTAAACCTAAAATTTTTAGATGGGAAAATTTTAATTTAGTCCTAAGTATAATAATAAACTCACTAGTATTCAATGTTAAATCTTAAAAATTTGATAAAATATAAATTAAAATTAAATTGTTGTTACCGCACTGTTTTTTAAAGGTGACCAGAATGCAATGCATATTTTGGCACGGAGCGACTTGCATAATGCATAGTGGGTTCGAAACTGGTGGAACTGTAATTTTATATTTAGCTTCAGTATCTCTCCTGCCTGGATTGTCGAATCAGCTGTTTTTTGGAACGTCAATTTTTTCTGCTGCCTCTCCTATACGAGCACAGTGCAGTGATTTTATTTGTTGGTTTATTTTTTGCCGTGGATGTGAAATGTGGTGTTCTGTGCTTTTATTTGAATTAATTTTGGGGGAAAATACGTTGGTGGAAGTAATTTTTTCATTTATATAATACCGTGATTCATACCTACTTAAAATACACTGCCAACATATTTTTCACCTATCCTTGTATCTATGCACGAGTACTACTCATTAAGTAGGTATTTAAAAATAAATGCATTTAAAAAACAATAATTTATTAAACTTTGTATGTCGTTTGATTTGAATAATAAAAGTCTTGTCGTTTTCAAGAAGAGTAATAATAGTTTTTGGCACATGATGTACATTCTAATTGGTCTATGTATTTAGATAAATTAATCCAAACCAAATTTCTAGACAACTAAACTTTGTGTGCTTGTGTGAACAGTTTTGCAGCAATGCATTTGACACTCTTTCTGTTGGTTGTTTTAGGAGCTTTAGATGGACGTTGTTGGTAGCACTGATTCGCTCCCGCCTTTTCCACATCTTTTTTTTTTTGGTTATATGTCGTTAACTTGACGGGCCCCGTGCCAGAAGCGCGTTTACACAGGCTATGAATTTTATGTAAATGCACTATCTGGTACGATAGCCCGTCGGGTAGAATCGTCCGCAATAAAAAGTAAAAAAAATGCAGAATACTGTTGTAATTATTTTTAATTTGGTTTCTAACGCAAGTGAGCTTTGACGTGTTAGCCAATGGGGTTGGGACATGCGTTTCGATGACCTTGAATAGAGCGCGCGACGTAGCGATGTTATAACAGTCGTGTCAAGAATTATGAATGAATTTGATAGTGCTGTCTTATAGGTATAAATATATATATCGGTGATTTCTACAACTTTTATGCCAATTTTGTACAGTATAACATCGTGACGTCACGCTACTGTGAGTTTATCGATTTTTAAAATAATTTTTAAGGTTTTATCCACGAGATTTTTAAGTCTGTAATAGATTTTCGACGTCATGTCCTAAACCCATTTGATAAGTAAAATGTCAAATAGTAAATTTTATATTTTACATTTTGACCTACTGCCTTAAAATAAGTTAAATGAAATTGTTGTATGTAAAATAGCATAAATAACTCATGTCATAAGACCTGACAAAGACGTCTTATGAAATTAGTTCTTTAATATACTATTAAGTACCTATATAGATAATAATGAAGATAATTTATTATATAATTTTTATTTTTATTGTTCCTGTTGAAACCTCTATTTAAAATTAATTTGTTTATAAAGTAATCCACGCCACTGGCAAATATGATTTTCTTTGTAAATTTTAAAAATTAACGCTTAAAATACTACCTTTATACATACCTACAAAAGTTAAATTTTCTTTAATAAGAAAAATATTTAAATATTGTAAGATTTATTTGGTTGTAATAAAAATAGTACGTTATATAACAGCTGGAAGTAATATGCTTTTGTGTTATATATACTATTTTTTAAGCGTTCAATAATTCTGTACCTACATTGCAACATAATAGGTTATGTGTAGTTACAGTTACCTACAATGATTTAAGCGATATTCGACACTATTCTTTGTTAATATAATAATTAGTTAATGTAATAATTAGTGTTATAATATAAAAAGTTATTTACTATTTTGCTGCATTCTATTTAAAAATTGTAGAGAACTTTTTATGAAGTAAAAACTATGAATGTTGTATTATTACATAATATTAGAATTTAATTATTATTACTGTAAATGTTACCCAAAATAATTATTAGGTACCTATGTTAATAAAATAAAAATGATCATCAATCTCGTTTCATTCCCTGACATTTGATCATTTAGGAACATTTTGGCCTACAAAAATTTTGGATTTTTTATTATCCCATAGAAGATTTGTTATTGAATCATATTTTATAATTAAAATTAATATGTTTCTAAAATATTGACGAAAAACTAGTTGAATGAAATATAATCAAAAATAAATATTCTTTTGGTTACAAAACGATATGGATTTAAAATTCTCTGCTCAAGATGAGAATTTACCTAAAGGAAAGTTTAAAAACAGATTTAATGCGGTTACTCTTTAATTGTGGAGGATATAACAATTTTATTAAAAAGAACAATACAATTTTTGTTAACATTAAGGTATTAAAACTTGCTATACATATTTGGCATTAGGCCATACAATTTTTGGCTTATGAGTATGCTGCCTTATGCTTTCAAAATTAAAGTGTCCTAGACAGTTTGGTTTTTACTACTGATCTAAAAAATAGCATTATACTAAGTTATACTTTTTATAAATTTAATTTTAAAAGAAAGTATTAAAAATTATAGTTTTTGTATATCTAAGTAATCAAGAAATAATATGTGGTATTTTATAAACATTAAATTTAGTCTTTTTACTGAAGAATTTATTGGATCACACAAAATAATATTGTATGAGAAACAGTATCAAATCCTAACTACATATACAGTGTCGGAAATTCCTAATGTGCCACCAGTAAGAAAAAAATTGGTTCTTGGGCATCTCTAGAAAGTGCTCTTAATATTTATAGGAAGATCACAGTTTTCCACTTTTTCTTTAGTCCCTTATAAAAAAGACCATATTTTATTATTAATTAATCGTTTCATTAAATATTTGTACACATTTTTGTAGGAAATTGAATGCTCTACAAAAAAGTACAAATGTGTTTGAGCGATTACTCTAACCATTTAAAAGATATTCAAGATCAAAGTTTAAAGAATTCATTAAAAAAAAAAAATTAATAATTTTGTAACTCATTGAAAAAAAATTATTGTCAAATGAGTATGACATATTTTTGTAGGAAATTTAACGCTCTACAAAAAGGTATAATGTGTTTTATTGATTACTCTAACCGTTGAGAAGATATTTGTATCTGTACGCATATAGATACTATCAGAAAATCTCTTGACCATTAGAATTATTATTTAACTGAATAATAAAGATTCATCTTCAAAAACATTTTTACACCTACCCCACGAAGCAAAATGTCATTAGTTTGGTATTAAACTTTTATATTGGTGTTATTATTTATTATAGAACTGGAAGGAGCAATGGTAGATAACGGTGTACAAGATGGCAGTGTGGTTAGCTGGTTGTGTTTTTTTTCCACGACTACTATCCATACTCCCATCATGTTCATCGTTAAAGCGACAATACACAAAAATATTAATATATGTAATATTATGTACCTTTAGATTATTTTTGAAAAATCACTAAAATTTGTCTTCTCTTTTAGAGCAGCGTATGTTTCCTTTGGGGGATTGCTGATGAGGCTACAAGGGGACGCTAATAATTTACACAGTTTTGAAGTAGACCAACACATGTATCTACTAATGAAGAAAATATTCATGTAGAATTTTATTTTTGTAATTATTGTAAGAGAAATAAATTAATAGGAAAACTAAAGTAACTTTATTTGTGGTTTAAAATATATATAACATCCATATAACATCTAAATAACGTCATTATAACATCTAAATCATGTTAAATGTCCTCATAATGTGAAAATTTGGGTGTACCTCAGGGTTTACTTCACACACCAACTCGATCAAATCTTGAATTAACTAATAAAAAAACAATGTAATAAAACAAAATCAAATTACTCTCCTTAATCTTACTTGATCCTTGTTTTGAAGGACGTTCCCCGAAAGTTGTTCGATTTGTTTCTCAGTTTCACGATCTATTTTTGCCGCCGTATCTTCCCGCTTTCCCATGTATTTTGCCTCGTATTCCTTGAACAATCTTTCCCTTTCCTTGCGATACAATTCGACTTCTTGTTGGGCCTCATCCCGCGCCTGCTTTATTCTTTTCGTCTTGCCTAAAATTCCATTCAAATTACAATTTTAACCTCGAAAACCACTGCTGCTAACTGCTACATCAAAACTCTATCGCACTTTTAAAAGATGTTTTATAACATATAATATATGGATATGTTTTTGTTTAAATCATTTTAGCAAAGCATTTTTAATAACAAAACTAATTCTTGCAACCTAACTCTATAAATGTTCAAAAATATACAACAAGGTGACATTGGAAAAATCAACGTTATATCAATTTTACCGATGCTTTTTTGTTTTTTAATTTTTGACAATTTTTTTTACTAAAATAACTTTTTTTAACCATGCAAGCTGGATTTTTAAATTTTTTAATATCTCTTCAAATATTATATTTATTAGACTGGGCCAAAAAAATTGACTATTTTTTTTTGAAAAATATATCGAGAATGTCATTCAGAATGACAAAACAAAATTTTGTGAAAATTTGAGCCCTTAATATTAATTTTAAGAGGTCTATCATCGCTATTTTTGATTTTTAGTCATAATTTGATGTTTTACGTTGGAACTGTCAAAACATTAAAGTGAAAAAAATTCCTTTTTACTTATTTTTATATAAAATTAAATTCTCTACAATGGAACAAATTTGAGATTATAATTCGGAATTAAGTATTTTACTGATATTTTTTATTAGTGGATGCTACTTATCAACAAATCACATATAGCCTTATATAAATTACAATTAAATATATATACGTAAGAAAATAATAATAAAATAAATTTTGACTGGAACTATACGTGCATTCACCACAACTTCGCCGCTTGCATTATTTTCAAGATGACTGTCGTGCAAAGGGCGGGCTCTGTAGGTAATTTTTTTACGAACACTTGAGTTAAAACGAGGACGACGTTTAAACTTCAATATTTCGCAGGAATTTTGAATATTGGACACAGAACTGACAGGTAAAAGTGAGTACAAAGATTATCAATTTTTTAAAAATTGCTATTATTCGAATCTATGATAAAATATGAAAAATACATTATTTAATGTTTAATAGTTTGTAGTGAAATTGAAAAATTTAAGATAAATTGAATATATTTTAAAATAAAATCACTCAAATATTTGATTCAGGAGTTGTGACACGCCAAGGTAGGTACTGTTTTGAATATTTATTATGTTTTTCTACAAACGTGCTTTTGAAAAAATACATTAAAATTGGGTGGACAAGTTAAAAAAATCCTGGATCTTTAGTAAAATACTAAAATATTTACAAAAAATATTAAAATACCTACTCTATTGACTGATGACATCAAGTTGTCCAACTTTTGTAGAATTACCCATATATTATATTATATAAATTTCACAAGTTTTAGAGATACAGGCATATTTTTTTAGAATAGAATTTTACTTTTAAATGATAATTACCTAAATAATAATTAACAAAGTAGGTAGATAATTAATTAATTAATAATTAGGTGATACGAAACCCATAGATGACCGAAACCCCTCATTCCCAAACTTAAAACAATGTTGGGTAGATGGCGACACCTTACCGATAAATTTTCCTTTATTTTCTATTATAACGCTTGGCACAGATAATCTCATCCGGTTGCTCATCTTCTCATTCTTTAATCAATGGTAATACCATATAAACAATAATGATGAATTGTTGCAAAATTTGTTTTTAAGAAGTATTTCATTGACTTTAATTAAAATCGTTATCCTATACGCTAACCTGTACTAATTTTACAATTTAGATGAAACAACTAAAAACGTAGAGAATAAGAAACTTTAATTGCTAAAATGTTATTTCAAAATACATAATAAAAGTTTAGACTTTGGTTGAATATAGTTTTCTTAACTAAAGCAATATTGTTTATACTACGGCAAAAATGTTTAAAAAGAATACGCTTACTTGCAACTTGCTTTATTAAAATTTTTGTCTATGGACACCATAAAATTACTTAACTACCATTTAGCTTTATAGAGGTGTCAGAGGAGGATTTATAAAAGCTGTGACAACCTCTTTAAAGCAATTATAATAAAACCTTTAGGTTTAATAATCGGTGCAAAAATAGACTTTAAAAGAAATTCTCCTTTTTGGTTCCAAGAAAGTCTCAGCTTGCTGTAACAACGCATTGAGTACAAATACAGCAGTAATAAACTATGTAGGATGCATCCTATAAATTAACTTAAATTGCACCAATTAAATAATATAAAAACTAAAAAACTTGACACCACAATATCGCGACGTATTATGATTTTAAATTGTTGAAATAATCTATAATTATCCCAGCTAAACCAAGAATAACTTGACTTACGTTTTCTGGCTTCGGCAACCTTTTCTGCTGCCCTTTTTTCCGCAGCCAAGAGCTGTTGGATGCCCTGCGTCTGGTGGCTCGCCATAACTCGAGAGCTTCGAAGATGTATTGAATTAATGTTCAAAATGCCTCAATTACTAAATTGGAGTGAAAATGCTCTGTTGAGAGGGGACGGGATATATTAATTTTAAAATAGAATTACCGAGTTAGTGTCGCGAGAGTTCAGTCAATTTTTTATAGCGTGCTTAAAATTATTTTATTTTAAATGACAATAAAGGTGTATTAATTTTTAACCCCATACTTGACATTTGTGTCAAATATTTATGTACAGGGTATTATAATATAAAGTTATTATAATATAAAAATTATAAACTGATTTTTATATTCAGGAAAGAGATTTTTTTGTCAGCACAAATTTTTGAGAATTATTACTTGTTCAAAATGAATTGTATAAAAAAGCCCTGAATAGAATTCAAATGTTAAAAATGTTAACTTCTCATAAATAACAGCAAAATTTGCTTTAATATCGAAGAACATGGTTGCCATAGTTGTGCAAGATGACTTAAATATATACTAAATTTTTCCAAGAGATTTTTAAAAATTCCCAGGTTCTGGGAATTTTCAAAAATTTGTGGCTGGTCTTGATTTTTTTTAATATAAAAAAACTAAAAAATCTCAAAATCTAAAAATGTTTGAAAATTTGTAACGTTTAAAAATAAAAAGCAAAAAAGTACATATAAATTTGGCAACACTGCGAAATTGTGCAAGGTGACTTTAAAGAAACTCAGATTGTGGGATTTTTAGTAAAATTGGCAAAAACTTTCTGGGTATTAAAAAAATAAAAAGAAATGTTTAATAAATTAAAAAAGTAAAAAAACAAAAATAAAAGGCCCAGATTCTGTCAGTTTTGGATAATTGGAAACGTCGTAATTTCAATATAAAAAACCAAAGCCGCAAAAAATCCCAGATTCTGAATTTTATATAAAATTGGGATTTTTAAAAACTTGACAACACCGCAAAAATCCCTTATCCTGAAAATTTGGCAACGTCGCAAAAATTCCTAGGTTCTTGTATAAAAAAAATTAAAAAATATATTTAGAAAATTAAAAAAGCAAAAAACAAAATTAAAAGGACAGATTCTGTGAATTTTTGAATATTTGGAAAAGTGGCTTTGGAAAAAAATAAAAAATAATTGTGTATAAATTGTAAAAAAACTTTGGCAAAATCGCAAAAAACAAAAATAAAAGACCTAGATAAAAAAAAATTAAAAAGCAAAAAACAAAAATAAAAGGCCCAGATTCTGTGAATTTTTGGATATTTGGAAACGTCGCAAAAGAATTTCTGGCTCCTGGAAGGTCTTGCAAAAATATTCTGTATTAATTTGGAAATATCTAACGTTGCAAAAAATGTGGATTTTTAAATAAAAAAAAGTATAGAGTGTGATTTTTAGAAACTTGACAACACCGCAAAAATCCATTATTCTGAAAATTTGGCAACGTCGCAAAAATTCCTAGGTTCTGGGTATTTCAAGAAAATATTTAAAAAAGCAAAAAAAAAATAATTCAGTGAATTTTTGGATATTTGGAAAGAATTTCTAGGTTCTGGACATTTTTTTTAAAATATAAAAAACCAAAGCCGTAAAAATTTTTTTTAGAAAAAAGAATGGAAGTTTAAAATAAAAAAGTTTAAAATTTGACAACACTGCTAAATAGTGCAAGGTATCCCAAAGATTCTAAAAATTTTCCAATTTCTGGGATTTTTAGAAACTTGACAACACCGCAAAAATCCCTTATTATGATAGAATAAAAAATCGAAAAAAGTTAAGGATATTGTGAATTCTCTGAGAAAAAAATGGTTTTCAAAAAAATTTGTATAACGTACATTTACTGTCATCTCTTTTAGAAATAAAACACATTTGTTGAACTGAAAAAATTCTTTAATTAAAATTTACGGGCAACTTTTCTCTAACAATGTAACAAAACAGATAATTATAAAAGAGAAAAAATGATTAATAGCGTGTAATTCCACCTCTGTTGGCTATTACTGCTTCAACTCGGCGAGGCATGCTTAAAATTAAACGATCCAACTCATTTTGATCCAATGAATCCCATAAATATGGAAGAACTTGCCTCAACGACCTTACGTCCTGAACAGGAGGTTGATGGGCAATTAGTGCCCTTCCGAGCATGTCCCAACCATGCTCGATGCAGTTTAAATCTGGAGAGAGCGGGGGTAATGGCAAATGATTAATTTCATGGAATGCTAGCCGTTCATGTACTACCCTGGCTCTGTGCGGGCGAGCGTTATCATCCAGAAATCTGAAATTGGGCTCCAAATTCCAACGATAATCATCCACAATGTAGTCAATGATGTCGCGAGCATAAATTTCACCGGTCATGGTACCTTCACAAACATACAACTCCGTTCGACCTCCGTAGAAAATTCCACCCCAGACCATTACACCTCCACCTCCAAATGGATGCACTTCTTGAACATACCGGTCATTAGCTCTTGAATTTCTTGGTCTCCAGACACGAACTGTACGTCTGTCAGGACGAAGACAAAAGCGGCTTTCATCGCTGAACATCACAGTACGCCACTCATCATTCCAGTTGGTTCTTTCATTACACCAAAGCAAACGTTGAGTTCTATGAACTGCGGTCAATGGAGGGCGTCTTATAGGCCTATAGCAATGTAAACCTGCTTCATTTAATCGATTTAAAACCGTCCTAGGGGTAATACGAACTCTATTGGCAGCGAAAAGGTCCTGGCTGAGAAACGTGCATGCACTGCAGTTTCTTGTAGGATCCATCCTAGCTCCTCTCACTAATCTTCGGCCTTCCCTAGCATTTGTCTATCTTGGTCTACCCTCCCTATGCCTTTCCAGGACAGATCCAGTTTCATTAAATCGGTTACTAAGTCGGGAAACTACACTTTGAGAAACATTATACCGATCTGTCGCGCACCTCCAAGAAGCAATCCAATGGCTTGATTTGCCTCTTCTACCGTTAAATAACGTCTATTCATATTGTCGATGACAGAATAACCACACAGACCACATTGCGCTTAGCAACACACAAACAAAACTAAACTGTACAAAAAACTACATTTTTTGTGATAAAATGCTTTTTATCTGTTTGGGTACAATTTTATATGTTTGCAAGCAATATTTTCTTAAACATAAACGTCATAGGTAATAATAGCTATACCACATTTTTTCTAGACTGCACGTTCCTCAGCCAGGACCTTTTCGCTGCCAATAGAGTTTGTATTACCCCTAGGGCGGTTTTAAATCGATTAAATAAAGCAGGTTTACATTGATATAGGCCTATAGGACGCCCTTCATTGAGTCCCTAGAGCTCAACGTTTGCTTTGGTGTAATGAAAGAGCCAACTGGATGAGTGGTATACTGTGATGTTCAGCGATGAAAGCCGCTTTTGTCTTCGTGCTGACAGAATTACAGTTTTTGTCTGGGGACCAATAAATTCAAGAGTTAATGACCGGTATGTTCAAGAAGTGAAGGTACTATGACAGGTGAAATTTATGCTCGCGACATCATTGATAACATTGTGGATGATTATCGTTGGAATTTGGAGCCCAATTTCAGATTTCTGGATGATAACGCTCGCCCGCACAGAGCCAGGGTAGTACAAGAACAGCTAGTATTCCATGAAATTAATCATTTGCCATTACCCCCGCTCTCTCCAGATTTAAACTGCATCGAACATGGTTGGGACATGCTCGGAAGGGCACCAATTGCCCATCAACCTCCTGTTCAGGACGTAAGGTCGTTGAGGCAAGTTCTTCCATATTTATGGGACACCTTGGATCAAAATGACTTGGATCGTTTAATTTTAAGCATCCCTCGCCGAGTTGAAGCAGTAATAGCCAACAGAGGTGGAATTACACGCTATTAATCATTTTTTTCTTTTTTATAATTATCTGTTTTGTTACATTGTAAGAGGAAAGTTGCCCGTAAATTTTAATTAAAGAATTTTTTCAGTTAAACAAATTTGTTTTATTTCTAAAAGAGATGACAGTAAATGTACGTTATACAAATTTTTTTGAAAACTATTTTTTTCTTAGAGAATTAACAATATCCTTAACTTTTTTCGATCAGTTTAGTAATAGTTTTTTTACCTTTACCATATTTCAGACATGTTTCTTAAAATTGTAACTTTACCTTTTTAAAACTTTTTTATGGAAAATTCCCTGGAAGTACTTTTAACAAACCTGTTGTAACTTATTAGCAAACTCAATAAAAGTCATAATTTTAGTAAAAAGATTTTATTTACAAAAGTAATACATCTTTGTTATGTGTGAGACCTAAAAATCCTAAATAAATCCTGTTTTGATGACTGTACTATTCAAGCATCAAACAGAAAATCAAACGTCAAATAAACTGCATCCATGGATAAAAAAATAAATTACAACTAGCGAAGCCTACTTAAATCAAATCGGCCACGTTCATGGGCATCTCATCAATCTGCGTCGAGTAATACTGCTCGATGTCCCGCAAAATCCTGATGTCGTCGGACTTAACGAAGTTTATCGCCACACCTTTACGCCCGAACCTACCCGACCTACCAATCCTGTGGATGTACAGCTCGCGGTTGTTGGGAAGATCGTAGTTGATCACCAGCGACACCTGTTGCACGTCTATGCCCCGCGCCCAGACGTCGGTGGTGATGAGAACTCGGCTCTGCCCCGACCGAAACTCCTTCATTATGTTGTCCCTCTCCTTTTGAGGCATGTCGCCGTGCATGGAGCTCACCGTAAAATTGCTTTCGCGCATCTTTTCCGTCAGCCAGTCCACCTTCCGCTTGGTGTTGCAGAAGATGACCGCTTGGGTGATCGTTAGAGTGTCGTACAAGTCGCAAAGAGTATCGAACTTCCACTCTTCGCGTTCAACCGCGACGAAAAATTGTTTTATGCCCTCCAAAGTCAACTCATCACTAAAAAATGTTGGTGATCAATAGTAAAAAAACAAGTCTTTGGCAAGCTTACATGTTTTTTAAATTCCATGGTAATATTTTTTGACATTCTTAAGTAATTTAATGTGAAAATACCACTTAAGGCAAAAATATATTTGACATTCTTAAATATTTTCTCCAAAAACACATTTGGACATTCTTAAATATTTTTGTTAAAAATACATTAAAGAATGTTAAAGACTTATATTAGAATATTTACAAAATTCATTGTCAAAAGATATTTAAGGTCAATGTCAAAAGATATTTAGAATATCTAAAAAATATTTTAGAAAGTCTAAAAACATATTTAAGAATATTTTGGACATTCTTTAATATTTTTGACAAAACTCCATTTAAGAATTTTAAAAACATATATTTAAGAGTGTCAAAATTATTTTAGAATGTCTAAAGAATATTTTACATTCTTTAATATTTTTGCCAAAAGTTATAGGAATATTAAAGATATATTTTGAAATGCCATTATCAAAAAATATTTAAGAATGTCTAAAAACATTTAAAAATGTTTAAAACAAATATTTAAAAATGTCAAAAAAAATTTAGAATGTCTAAAAACATAAGTGTTTAAGAATATTTTGGACATTCTTTAATGTTTTTGCCAAAAATAAATTTGGACATTTTTTAATATTTTTGCCAAAAATAAATGTAAGAATATTAAAAGCATATATTTGAGAATTTCAAAAGATATTTTAGAATGTCTAAAAACATATTTAAGAATCTTTTGAATATTATTTTATATTTTTGCCAAAATTACATTTAAGAATGTTAAAGACATATATTTAGAAAGGTCTTTGTCAAAAGATATTTAAGGTCAATGTCAAAAGATATTTAAGAATGTCTAAAAACATAGTTAAGAATCTTTTGGACATTCTTTAATATTTTTACCAAAAATACATTTAAGAACTTTAAAAACATATATTTAAGAGTGTCAAAATATATTTTAGAATGTCTAAAAACATATTTAAGAAAATTTTAGACATTCTTTAATATTTTTTCCAAAAATAAATTTAAGAATGTCTGAAAACATTTAAAAGTATTTTGGACATTCTTTAATAATTCTACTAAAAATACATTCAAGAATCTTAAAAACATATATTAAAGAGTGTCAAAATATATTTTAGAATACCTAAAAAATATTTAAGAATATTTTGGGCATTCTTTAATATTTTTGCCAAAAATAAATTTAAGAATGTCTAAAAACATATTTAAGAATATTTTGTACATTCTTTAATATTATTTCAAAAATAAATTTAAGAATGTTAAAGACTTATATTTAGATAATTCATTGTCAAAAGAATTTAAGCTCAATGTCAAAAATATTTAAGATGTCTAAAAACATATTTAAGAATATTTTGGACATTTTTTAATATTTTTGCGAAAAATGCAATTAAGTATCTTAAAAACATAACATATATTTAAGAGTGTCAAAAGATATTTTAGAATATCTAAAAACATATTTAACAAAATTTTAGACATTTTTGTCCAAAATAAATTTAAGAATGTTAAAAAAATATATTTAAGAGTGCCAAAATATATTTTAGAATGTCTAGAAACATATGTAAGAATATTTTAGACATTCTGTAATATTTTTGCCAAAAATAAATTTAAGAATTGTTAAGAAACATATAATAAAATATGTCAAAATATATTTCAGAATATCTAAAAAATATTTAAGAATATTTTGGACATTCTTTAATATTTTTGCCAAAAATATATTTAAAAATGTGTAAAAACATATTTAAGAATGTTTTGGACATTCCTTAATGTTTTTACCAAAAAAAAATTAAGGAATGTTAAATATATTTAGAAAGGTCAGTGTCAAAAGATATTTAAGAATGTGACAAAAATAAGAATACTTTTGACATTTTTAAATATTTAAAAAAATATATTAATGTTAAAAAAATATAGATTTCTTACCGTTTAACTAAGATACGAATAGGATCTGTCATGAATTTTGAGGTAATTTCCAAAATCTCGTGAGGCAAAGTAGCGGAAATAAGCACCACTTGAGTGGATGGCGGCAAAAATCTATAAACATCGTAAATTTGCTCCTTGAAACCCTTATTTAACATCTCGTCGGCTTCATCGAGAACCAACATCCTCACGGATCTCGTACGTAGAGCCCTTCTACGTATCATATCTACAAAAATGGTCATTTTTATCACACCGCAATTCAATTTTAAGCTTTAGACAACCCACCATACACCCTACCGGGCGTTCCGCTGACAACATGTTGTCCGTAATCCAACTTGCGAATATCCTCCCCTAAATTCGTACCACCGATGCAGGCGTGACATTGCACGTTCATAAAATCGCCCAGGGCCAAAATAACCTTCTGGATTTGCACAGCAAGTTCTCTTGTAGGCGATAAACACATCACTTGCGTTTCGCGCATCGTCAAGTCTAAATGTTGCAAAATCGCAATGGAGAATGTGGCTGTTTTACCTGTACCAGATTGAGCCTGTGCTATAACATCTCTGCCCTTCATTATGGGCTTTATGGCTCTTTGTTGGATAGCTGAAGGCTTCTCAAAGCCTAAAATATTTATTTGTGTAAAATGTATATTTATATGGCTAACTATAAACATACATAGTAAATACATACTCTATTTTTTATAATAATTAATACATCACCATTATTTTACATACTTAAAGATCAGTCAATTCAATTCAGCTATAGCTGTCTTAAGAATGTCAATTAAGCAGATATAACTGTCTTAAAGAACAAGCTAGATAACTGTCTTAAGAATGTCTATACTTGAGCCAGATATAACTGTCTTAAGAATGTCAACTTAAGCTAGCTAGGTGGTTTGAAAAATACCACTATAAACTTTTTTGGAAATTTTAAGCATAAATAAACTAATTTATTTCTGGCATTAGCTTAATATACAGTAAAAGCGTATGTGAGTAGTTGGTTAGTCAATTCAATTCAGCTATAGTTGTTCTAAGAATGTTAATTAAACAGATATAACTGTCTTAAAGATAACTATCTAAAAATGTATAAAGAATGTTTATCTAAGCTAAGTATGACTGTCTTAAGAATATTAAATTAAGCTAGATAACTGTCTTAAGAATGTATATACTTAAGCCAGATATAACTGTCTTAAGAATGTCAACTTAAGCTAGTCGGTTTGAAAAATACTACTATGAACTTTTTTGGAAATTTTAAGAACAAATAAACTAATTTGGTTCTTGCATTAGCTTAATATTCAGTAAAAGCGTATGTGAGTAGTTGGTTAGTCAATTCAATTCAGCTGTAGTTGTCTTAAGAATGTCAATTAAGCAGATATAACTGTCTTAAAGAACTTAAGCTAGATAACTATCTTAAAATGTATAAAGAATGTTAATTTAAGCTAAGTATGACTGTCTCCAGAATATTAAATTAAGCTAGATAACTGTCTTAAGAATGTCAAGTTAAGCTGGTCAGTTTGAAAAATACTACTATGAACTTTTTTGGAAAGTTTTAGCACAAATTAACCAATTTAGTTCTGGCATTAGCTTAATATACAGTAAAAGCCTATTTCTGTGAGTAGTTGTCTTAAGAATGTCAATCAAGCAGATATAACTGTTGATTGTTTCGACCTTTACTTGATGAAACTCCATATTATTAATATATGAATGAAAACAACACTGTTTTAAAGTTTCACTAATTTATTTATGTTTTTAATAATTAACAATTGTTTCGCTACACTGTAGCTTCTTCAGAATTCTGAAGAAGCTACAGTGTAGCGAAACAATTGTTAATTATTAAAAACATAAATAAATTAGTGAAACTTTAAAACAGTGTTGTTTTCATTCATATATTAGATATAACTGTCTTAAAGAACAAGCTAAATAGGTAACTATCTTAAAATGTATAAAGAATGTTAATTTAAGCTAAATATTACTGTCTCAAGCTAGATAACTGTCTTAAGAATGTCTATACTTAAGCCAGATATAACTGCCTTAAGAATGTCAACTTAAGCTAGTCAGTTTAAAAAATACTACTATGAACTTTTTTGGAAATTTTTAGCATAAACAAACTAATTTAGTTCTGGCATTAGCTTAATATAGTAAAAGCGTGTCTCTGTGAGTAGTTAGTCAATTCAATTCAGCTATAGTTGTCTTAAGAATGTCAATTAAGCAGATAAAACTATCTTAAAGAGCTTAAGTTAAATAACTATCTTAAAATGTATAAAGAATGTTAATTTAAGCTAAATATGACTGTCTCAAGAATATTAAATTTAGCTAGATAACTGTCTTAAGAATGTCTATATTTAAGCCAGATATAACTGTCTTAAGAATGTCAACTTAAGCTAGTCAGTTTGAAAAATACTACTATGAACTTTTTTGGAAGTTTTTAGCAGAAATACCTAAACTAATTTAGTTCTGGCATTAGCCAGACAGTAAAAGCGTATCTGTGTGAGTAAAAGTAGATCAAATTGAGGTTATGTTACTACGACCCACTTTATTTTTACAGTTACTTACCATATGCGAAAATTCCTCTGACGAGTTCCTCCTTTAAATTCATGTGTTTGAATTTGTCAATAACATCGACATCTTCGCTAGTTTCGAATTCCACATTCGATAAATCTTCGAAAGCAGCATTTTTCGATTTTAACGCCGCCATTCCAAACGCTTTTATTAATCTGCTCGGGCACTGCACTGGGTGTCGTAAAACTGTCACCTAATTCGAAAATTAGGTATGGGACGTTTTTGTAGCGATATTTTCAATAGATTTGGGTATTTTTACGAAAATTAGGACACTGAATCACACATTCACTACAAGCGGTACTGTCAAAGTGATTGTTATTGTTGGGAGACCTACATTACCGGCCGAGGTATGTCAAGAAATTTAAACGGTTTTTAAGGAAAATATTCAATGGAACAACAACATAAACCATAAAGATTTACCACTTTTAATATTCAAAACTGTTTAAAAGTGTTTTTCAATAAAAATTATTTGATTAGAATAGATAAACGGTTATATTTTAGAATGTTGTTTTTGAATGGTGGTGTCATCTATGCGTGTGCGGTTGAAGTTTAAAGTGAATAAATGGCGATCTGTCTAATTATGTATCGGTAAAGTAGAGTGTGGCGGGAAGTTTGAAATAAATTGTTATAAACAATAATAATAAACACTTTATTGTTAATTTTTTCAGTGTTAATGTAAAAATTAGTGATTGTGGATGTAATAAAGCGATTGATGTGGGTTTTGCGGTGTTTTGTGGTTTAAGAAGCGCGTAAAGTGGGATGTAAAGTTCGGTGAATGAACTTTTCCTGAGACCGACCGAGTCCATCATCAACATCATCAAAATTTTGAGCACGGGACGTAGAGAGAGCGAGTTGGTTACGTTAAGTTAACGAAATAGCGTTGCAACGATGTGGAGAGGATGCGGAAAGGTGGTTTGTTAAAATGCAAAGAGAAACTCGGCTTGTGCGGGAAATTAGCAGCGAGCATAGGTACAGTGCGGGCTTGTGAAACAGCAGGTGGATAGCTTTTGCGGTACAGTGGCGTAATGGTGCATTTCGGCGAAGTATGGGCCTGGGCCCCGCTATGAGATGCCTATTTGCGACCAAATCAACCCCATTCAGGCAAAATGTACCAACAAAATGAAGGAGGAACATGAAGCTACACTTGGCATGAATGGCAACTCCACAGGCAACATCAAAGAGGAGTGCCACAAGAACACTTACGTGCAGGGCGGGCGGCTCAAGTTTTTTAAAGGTAAAGTACTACGAAATAACCCCAATAACCTCACTCCTATAACCCCACATTGTAAAGTTTATAACTATGATTTAAAACATCATTTTGTGGTAGGTATTTAATGTTTGCAGTACATGGGGGTTAGGGTTTGAAACATTAATTTTTTTTGCAGTAGGTGTTTTAAAATTATTAAGTAACACAATAAAATAAAAAATAATATAGAAATAATAAGTACTTATTTAAGATGGAATTTAACTGTCTTAAGATCAAATTAAGCTCGACATAGCTGTCTTAAGAATGCCTGCTGTCAATTTCAGCTAAAATTAACTGTATTAAGAATGCCAACTTAAGCTAGATATAACTGTTTTAATTATGCCAATTTAAGCTTGAAAATAAACTAAATATAACTAGCTAGTTACCAAATTGAGATTGAAAAAAAATTAAATAACTATGAGAAAATTAGTTTTCTGTATATTTTTAATTTTCTCTTGGGAAAATTAATTCCTTCTTTTCCTGTTTAACTCAATCTGGGTACATTTTATTTGGGCAAATTTTGATTATTATTAAGGTATGTAGGCTAAATGTGTTTTTTTGTATAAAAATAAACATTTTGTAGTTTTAGTCTTTTAGTTGTTACAAAATCAATATAATCAATATAAAATTGCCTGAGGCAGAAAGATATCAGTCGATAACCTTTTACTAAAATTGTCTATTATTTAAAGGGCTACATTGTTGGTTAAATTAGAAAAATTTTCCTAATTACATTTATTAAAATGAAATTTATAAATTAAAAAAAAACAAGTGTTCTCAATATATTTGAAAAAACACAAAACTTTTTTTATCCAATTCATTTGCTACTATATTTTAAGTTACCATCACTATCTTTTGTTTTTATAATATGTAGTTTGATACATTGTTGAATTTTTTATCTAACCATGTAAAATTCCAATATGGAGGTCATATGAAAAACAACAGAACAAAGTTAAAACGATTTTTGGTTTTAAAAACACAAAAAATACAATTTCTTTTTAATTTGTTTGTTTTATAATAAACATAATGAAATGCTAAAAACAATTTTAAGAATGTAAAACTACATAAAATAAACAAATGTTAACCCAAGAAAAATGTCAAAACCACCTAAAAATATCAAGACTTTTTTGCTTAAAACTTTTTCAAAACATAAAAAATACAATTTGTTTGTAATTTAGAAGTGTCAAAAAATATTTATCTACTCCTAAATTGACCAGCTGTGACTTTATGGCGTTTTAGTCACGGGCTGAAGTTAACAACAGTGGCTTTTGGGCATTTTAGTCACGGGCTGAAGTTAGCTTTATTATAAATTAGAGAAAAGTGAGGTTAATTCCGTTGACATTTGACAGATGTCAAATGTTTAACAAATAAAATTGGATTTAAATTCTTCTTTTTGGTCGTCGTAGATAAAGTATAGTATGCAACTCGTTCTATAAACTTATCTAGACACTCGTTTTTATTAAACACTCGCTTGCAAGCTTCGCTCGTGCTTAATAAAACTCGTAACTAAAATGGCGTTTATAAAACTTGATACATAATATACTATTAAGAATGGGTAAGAACATATGTAAGAATATTTTAGGCATTCTTTAATATTTTTGCCAAAAATAAATTTAAGAATGTTAAAAAGATTTATTTAAGAGTGTCAAAAGATATTTTAATATATCTAAAAAATATTTAAGAAAATTTTGGACATTCTTTAATATTTTTGCCAAAAATAAATTTAAGAATGTCTAAAAACATATTCTAAGAATATTTTGGACATTCTTTAATAGTTTTCCAAAAATAAATTTAAGAATGTTAAAAACAGTTATATTTAGAAGTGTCAAAAGATATTTAAGAATGACTAAAAACATATAAGCATATTTTAGTTAAAACATATATTTAAAAGTCAAAAGATATTTAAGAATAGCTAAAACATATGTAAGAATATTTTAGACATTCTCTAGTATTTTTGCAAAAAATAAATTTTAGAATGTTACAAAAATGTATTCAAGACTGTAAAAGATAATTTATAGTATCCAAAAAAAATAAGAATATTTCAGTTCGGCTCCAGCTCTCGAGAAGACGAGTCGCGTCACGCGGGCGAGCTCTTGAAACGTAAAAGTTTAAAGATGAAACCAACAATAATTAAAAAAAAAGGGGTGCGAACTGATAAGTGAAACAAACATTTTCATGGAGTGCAAGCTAAATGGTGTAACGGTCATTGAGGAGTGGAGTGTTGGGTAATATGAATGACTTGGGTGCCACCTGTCATTGGAGGCTTTTCACTGGACGGACGGGGGAGGTCGGAGAAGAGGGGAGGTGGCCATCCGCAAAGGGAAAAATCTGATAAGTTTTACTTTAAGAGTATGCATGACCTGATACAAATCTGCAATATAAATACGGCAAGCATTTTCCGTTATTTGTCACCATTAACATTGCCCGTATTCATTTCATTAAACATAACATTTATTTTACTTGAAAATGTTAAAATAACTTTAAAATATGATTATGTTAAGAACTTTAAACAATTGTTTTGTTTTTAATTACTATCATTGCAAAATTGTATTAGAAAGTGTTAAAAATTCTTACACGGGCAATGTTAATGGTGTTAGGTATCGTTAAAGTGTTTATTGGGATATCTTTAAAACCCATGAAGGGCACGCGGCGTGGGGCAATAAGTCTGTCAACAGCAAATGCGTAAGGCGGTCCCAATCGAGACCGAAATAAACACTGGACTGACAGAGTAAACTAACATTGAACACATAATTCTAACACATTAAAAAAAAGGGCCTAATAGCCAAACTCGAGATTTGTAAACATTAGACAACAGAATAATCGCGCTTGTGATTTGTTTGACTAGTGAATAAATGCAAGCTTTGGAATTTGATAAACAAAGACGGAACTCTACCACAAAATGTGCTTGGGACAAAAATATTAATAACAACTGACACACTTTACCAAGGGCAGGAACTATCTGACCAGAACACGGACAATGACAATAACGAACAAGACAAAGACCTTGACTAGGAAACTACACCCCTGCAGCGAAATAACAACTCCCCAACTCCAAATAGTAATCCCAAATGTTTGGAGTATTACTAATCGACTGGTCTAGGTGGATTCCGCGTCGTACTTAGTTTTAAGTCGGCGTAATTGTCCCCGAAAAACCAACTCCCTCCCGTCCCTCATCCATACCCCACCGAGCGTATAGCATAGGCTCGGCGAACCCGGGAATGGCTATTATAACTATTCGCCTCTCGCTCTCGAGCCCCAAATAGGGGACAGTACGGAACGCAATGGACATTCGCACCCAGCAAACACGGGTGAAGCCGTGCAGTTGCTGGGGAAGAACAAAA
Organism: Brassicogethes aeneus; assembly: GCA_921294245.1. Lineage (NCBI taxonomy): Eukaryota > Metazoa > Arthropoda > Insecta > Coleoptera > Nitidulidae > Brassicogethes > Brassicogethes aeneus. Next base: position 82,844,137 of record OV121133.1, read on the forward strand.
ATCGGCGTAAGTAAACATAGGCCTGTACGGGGTTCGAGAGTCAAGAGGAAATGGGGCTGGTTATACGTCTCTTATACTCATACTCATACCAAAAAAAATAAGAATATTTTGGACATTCTTTAATATTTTTCTAAAAATACATTTAAGAATATTTAAAGCATATATTTGAGAATGTCAAAAGATATTTTAGAATGTCTAAACACATATTTAAGAATCTTTTGAACATTCTTTAATATTTTTGCCAAAAATACATTTAAGAATGTTAAAGACATATATTTAGAAAAGTCATTGCCAAAAGATATTTAAGGTTAATGTCAAAAGATATTTAAGAATGTAGGTATAAAAACATATTTAAGAATCTTTTGGACATTCTTTAATATTTTTACCAAAAATACATTTAAGAGCTTTAAAAACATATATTTAAGAGTGTCAAAATATATTTTAGAATGACTAAAAACATATTTAAGAAAATTTTAGACATTCTTTAATATTTTTCCAAAAATAAATTTAAGAATGTTAAAAAAATATATTTAAGAGTGCCAAAATATATTTTAGAATGTCTGAAAACAAAACAACAAGTATTTTGGACATTCTTTAATAATTCTACTAAAAATACATTCAAGAATTTTAAAAACATATTAAAGAGTCAAAATATATTTTAAAATGTCTAAAAACATAGTTAAGAACATTGTGAACATTCTTTACATAATTTTTTTGCCAAAATATATTTTAAAAAGGTCATTGTCAAAAGATATTTAAGAATGTCTTAAAACATATTTAAAAATGTTTAGAATTGTCAAAAAATATTTTAGAATGTCTAAAAACTATGAGGCGCCGTTTGTGTCAAAATTAAAAGTGCTAAATAAACTTATTTTGTTTTATAAATAATTAATTATATGCTTTATAAAATTATTATTACTTTTGATTCGCAGAAATTAATTTTATAAAAAAAAATATTTTATAAAAAAATTATTTTATAAAAAAAATTATTTTATAAAAAAATTATTTTATTAAAAAAAATTATTTTATAAAAAAAAATATTTTATAAAAAAAAATTATTTTATAAAAAAAAATTATTTTATAAAAGACGACGGGCGCATTTATAAATTAATTTTTACTGCAGCCATCTCTCTTTGTTTGTAGACACTCGAGTAAACCCGAGTGAACCCGAACGCCCTTCCCCAGATACAATTTTATGACGGACTTGGCTTTTGTTTGACGCAATTTGGGGAAACGATTGAAAATAATAATTTATTATTTTTATTAATTGATTAATTAATTTTTTTATCTATATTTATTTTGATTTTTAGTTTTTAACAAGAATTCTTTATGTTTAAACGTTTTTTATAAGAAAGAACTTTAGTTAAATGCAAAACAAATAATGATTTACACCTTTATCTAATAATTAACTGTTAAAATTGATTACCTTACATTTTAAATATCTAAATTTTTAAAAGTAAATTAACTTAACCTTTAATTCGACACCTGAGTCCCCGGGACTCGTATGCGAATTTTGTTGGCGCCTAAAGCCTAATTTAAAGATTGCCTTCCTCCTTTCTCCCTTCCTCCCGTAAAAGATGAACAATACGATCACCGTAGTGCTGTTTATAGATTTTAACAGTTAATTATTAGTTAAAGGTGTAAATCATTATTTGTTTTGCATTTAACTAGAAGTGCTTTCTTATAAAAAACGCATATACCTATAATTATAGGTATATGAAAAAACGTTTAAACATAAAGAATCTAAAAATCAAAATAAATGTAGATGAAAAAATTAATTAATTAATTTGTGTTAAACAAAAGCCCAGTCCGTCATAAAATTGTAACTGGGAAGGGGCGTTCGGGTTCACTCGGGTTTCCTCGAGTGTCTACAAACAGCAGTAAAAATTAATTTATAAATGCACCCGTGGTCTTTTATAAAATAATTTTTTTTTATAAAATTATTTTTTTATAAAATAATTTTTTTTTATAAAATTATTTTTTTATAAAATAATTTTTTTTATAAAATAATTTTTTTTTATAAAATTATTTCTTTATAAAATAATTTTTTTTTATAAAATAATTTTTTTTATAAAATATTTTTTTTTTATAAAATTATTTCTTTATAAAATAATTTTTTTTTATAAAATAATTTTTTTTATAAAATATTTTTTTTTTATAAAATTATTTCTTTATAAAATAATTTTTTTTATAAAATTATTTATAAAGAAATAATTTTATAAAAAAAAAAATTATTTTATAAAAAAATATTATTTTATAAAAAAATAATTTTATAAAAAAAAATTATTTTATAAAAAAAATTATTTAAAAAAAAATAATTTTATAAAAAAAAATTATTTTATAAAGAAATAATTTTATAAAAAAAATTATTTTGTAAAAAAATAATTTTATAAAAAAAAATTATTTTATAAAAAAAATTATTTTATAAAAAAATAATTTTATAAAAAAAGAAAATTTTATAAAGAAATAATTTTATAAAAAAAAATTATTTTATAAAAAAAAATTATTTTATAGAAAAATAATTTTATAAAAAAAAATTATTTTATAAAAGACCACGGGTGCATTTATAAATTAATTTTTACTGCTGTTTGTAGACACTCGAGTAAACCCGAGTGAACCCGAACGCCCCTTCCCAGATACAATTTTATGACGGACTGGGCTTTTGTTTAACGCAATTTGGGGAAACGATTGAAAATAATAATTTATTATTTTTATTAATTAATTAATTAATTTTTTCATCTACATTTATTTTGATTTTTAGATTCTTTATGTTTAAACGTTTTTTCATATACCTATAATTATAGGTATATGCGTTTTTTATAAGAAAGCACTTCTAGTTAAATGCAAAACAAATAATGATTTACACCTTTAACTAATAATTAACTGTTAAAATCTATAAACAGCACTACGGTGATCGTATTGTTCATCTTTTACGGGAGGAAGGGAGAAAGGAGGAAGGCAATCTTTAAATTAGGCTTTTCGCATGCGAGTCCCGGGGACTCAGGTGTCGAATTAAAGGTTAAGTTAATTTACTTTTAAAAATTTAGATATTTAAAATGTAAAGTAATCAATTTTAACAGTTAATTATTAGATAAAGGTCGGCCATTCCAAGCCCATGGACAGGACACATCAGAAACATGTCTAAATATATTCTTGTTACTAAGAAGAATATATTTAGACATGTTTCTGATGTGTCCTGTCCATGGGCTTGGAATGGCCGAGGTGTAAATCATTATTTGTTTTGCATTTAACTAAAGTGCTTTCTTATAAAAAACGTTTAAACATAAAGAATTCTTGTTAAAAACTAAAAATCAAAATAAATGTAGATAAAAAAATTAATTAATCAATTAATAAAAATAATAAATTATTATTTTCAATCGTTTCCCCAAATTGCGTCAAACAAAAGCCGAGTCCGTCATAAAATTGTATCTGGGGAAGGGCGTTCGGGTTCACTCGGGTTTACTCGAGTGTCTACAAACAAAGAGAGATGGCTGCAGTAAAAATTAATTTATAAATGCGCCCGTCGTCTTTTATAAAATAATTTTTTTTTATAAAATTATTTTTTTATAAAATAATTTTTTTTTATAAAATATTTTTTTTTATAAAATAATTTTTTTTAATAAAATTATTTTTTTATAAAATAATTTTTTTTATAAAATAATTTTTTTTTATAAAATCATTTTTTTTTATAAAATTACTTTTTTATAAAATAATTTTTTTATAAAATAATTTTTTTTTATAAAATTATTTTTTTATAAAATAATTTTCTGCGAATCAAAAGTAATAATAATTTTATAAAGCATATAATTAATTATTTATAAAACAAAATAAGTTTATTTAGCACTTTTAATTTTGACACAAACGGCGCCTCATAAAAAACATATACATTTAAGAATATTTTGGACATTCTTTAATATTAACTTTTTATTTTCTAAAATAAATAATAAATTATGAGGCGCCGTTTGTGTCAAAATTAAAAGTGCTAAATAAACTTATTTTGTTTTATAAATAATTAATTATATGCTTTATAAAATTATTATTACTTTTGATTCGTAGAAAATTATTTTATAAAAAAATAATTTTATAAAAAAAAGTTATTTTATAAAAAAATTATTTTATAAAGAAAAAATATTTTATAAAAAAAAATTATTTTATAAAAAAAATAATTTTATAAAAAAAATTATTTTATAAAAGACGACGGGCGCATTTATAAATTAATTTTTACAGCAGCCATCTCTCTTTGTTTGTAGACACTCGAGTAAACCCGAGTGAACCCGAACGTCCTTCCCCAGATACAATTTTATGACGGACTCGGCTTTTGTTTGACGCAATTTGGGGAAACGATTGAAAATAATAATTTATTATTTTTATTAATTGATTAATTAATTTTTTTATCTACATTTATTTTGATTTTTAGTTTTTAACAAGAATTCTTTATGTTTAAACGTTTTTTATAAGAAAGCACTTTTAGTTAAATGCAAAACAAATAATGATTTACACCTTTATCTAATAATTAACTGTTAAAATTGATTACCTTACATTTTAAATATCTAAATTTTTAAAAGTAAATTAACTTAACCGACACCTGAGTCCCCGGGACTTCCTCCCGTAAAAGATGAACAATACGATCACCGTAGTGCTGTTTATAGATTTTAACAGTTAATTATTAGTTAAAGGTGTAAATCATTATTTGTTTTGCATTTAACTAGAAGTGCTTTCTTAAAAAAAAAGCATATACCTATAATTATAGGTATATGAAAAAACGTTTAAACATAAAGAATTCTTGTTAAAAACTAAAAATCAAAATAAATGTAGATGAAAAAATTAATTAATTAATTAATAAAAATAATAAAATATTATTTTCAATCGTTTCCCCAAATTGCGTCAAACAAAAGCACAGTCCGTCATAAAATTGTATCTGCAGATACAGATTCCCCATGGGGAAGGACGTTCGGGTTCACTCGGGTTTACTCGAGTGTCTACAAACAAAGAGAGATGGCTGCTGTAAAAATTAATTTATAAATGCGCCCGTCGTCTTTTATAAAATAATTTTTCATTCGCAGAAAATTATTTTATAAAAAAATAATTTTATAAATAAAAATTATTTTATAAAAAAATTATTTTATAAAGAAATAATTTTATAAAAAAATTATTTTATAAAAAAATAATTTTATAAAGAAATAATTTTATAAAAAAAAATAATTTTATAAAAAAAGTTATTTTATAAAAAAATAATTTTATAAAGAAATAATTTTATAAAAAAAAATTATTTTATAAAAAAAAATAATTTTATAAAAAAAAATTATTTTATAAAAAAAATGATTTTATAAATAAAAATTATTTCATAAAAAAATTATTTTATAAAAAAATAATTTTATAAAAAAATTATTTTATAAAAAAATAATTTTATAAAGAAATAATTTTATAAAAAAAAATTATTTTATAAAAAAATTATTTTATAAAAAAATAATTTTATAAAAAAAAATTATTTTATAAAGAAATAATTTTATAAAAAAAAAAATTATTTTATAAAAAAAATTATTTTATAAAAAAATTATTTTATAAAAAAATAATTTTATAAAGAAATAATTTTATAAAAAAAAAATTATTTTATAAAAAAATTATTTTATAAAAAAATTATTTTATAAAAAAAAATTATTTTATAAAAGACGACGGGTGCATTTATAAATTAATTTTTACTGCAGCCATCTCTCTTTGTTTGTAGATACTCGAGTAAACCCGAGTGAACCTGAACGCCCCTCCCCAGATACAATTTTATGACGGACTGGGCTTTTGTTTAACGCAATTTGGGGAAACGATTGAAAATAATAATTTATTATTTTTATTAATTAATTAATTAATTTTTTCATCTACATTTATTTTGATTTTTAGTTTTTAACAAGAATTCTTTATGTTAAACGTTTTTTCATATACCTATAATTATAGGTATATGCGTTTTTTATAAGAAAGCACTTCTAGTTAAATGCAAAACAAATAATGATTTACACCTTTAACTAATAATTAACTGTTAAAATCTATAAACAGCACTACGGTGATCGTATTGTTCATCTTTTACGGGAGGAAGGGAGAAAGGAGGAAGGCAATCTTTAGGCTTTAGGCGCCAACTAAATTCGCATGCGAGTCCCGGGGACTCAGCTGTCGAATTAAAGGTTAAGTTAATTTACTTTTAAAAATTTAGATATTTAAAATGTAAGGTAATCAATTTTAACAGTTAATTATTAGATAAAGGTGTAAATCATTATTTGTTTTGCATTTAACTAAAAGTGCTTTCTTATAAAAAACGTTTAAACATAAAGAATTCTTGTTAAAAACTAAAAATCAAAATAAATGTAGATAAAAAAATTAATTAATCAATTAATAAAAATAATAAATTATTATTTTCAATCGTTTCCCCAAATTGCGTCAAACAAAAGCCGAGTCCGTCATAAAATTGTATCTGGGGAAGGACGTTCGGGTTCACTCGGGTTTACTCGAGTGTCTACAAACAAAGAGAGATGGCTGCTGTAAAAATTAATTTATAAATGCGCCCGTCGTCTTTTATAAAATAATTTTTTTTATAAAATTATTTTTTTATAAAATAATTTTTTTTTATAAAATATTTTTTTTTTATAAAATAATTTTTTTTTATAAAATATTTTTTTTATAAAATAATTTTTTTTATAAAATTATTTTTTTTTATAAAATTATTTCTTTATAAAATAATTTTCTGCGAATCAAAAGTAATAATAATTTTATAAAGCATATAATTAATTATTTATAAAACAAAATAAGTTTATTTAGCACTTTTAATTTTGACACAAACGGCGCCTCATAATAAATAATCTCAAAACATTAAAATAGCTATTTTGTAATTTTTTTATACGATTAGTTCGCTATTTTCAGGATAAAATTTTTTTATTTTGTTTTAGATGGAAAATTCATTTTGGAACTGGAAAGAGCCAGAGAGGGCGAAAGAGTATCTTGGGTTTCGGTGCCAAGAAAAACTTTTTGGCCGCCCCAAGGTACCGCCGCCTCCACCCCCACCTACAGGCAGGAAAGCAGCACATCTCTTAGCGGTAAGTGCTTGAAAACTAATGGGGTAGTTAAATTTTTTCTGACCTATACTTTTTATGGTTTTATTCAAGGCGTTTTGTAATTTTAAACATTTCTGTGAAATCGGAATTTCAATTGAGTTTACCGTTTTCGAGATATTTACAAAAAAAAATCTCCTAATTACGTCACTAGGCTATTGACAACGTTGCCAGCTTTTTCTATGGTTGCCAGTGTGTTAAGTTTAAGATTCTTACGATAGATGACGCCACGTTATAATATTTTAGTTTTAAAACCACTTGATCTATAATTTTAGTTGAGAAGAAGAAGAAGAATTGATTTTTTGACGTTTCTTTTTTCGGGTTATGTTTTTTTTTAATTTAGATTATTGAAAATCAATGTTATTGTTATGTTATTTGTAATTGATAAGTGATTTATTAATAACGGACTCCAAAGCAGAGGAATCTTGTGGAATGGTTGGTTACATTGAACATTGGAGCTTTTAAACAAATAAAGTAAGTACCTATAATTATAATCATATTTTGTTGTAAATGCATTTCATTAGTATAATGCCTAGTTCTTTATATTCTTTTAGATATATCTTGGACTCTAAAATATCGAACAGTAATATGATACCTCGTAATAAGGAAGATAGGTACTTAATGAATTTGGTGACCATCTTTCACTCAACTGACAGTGACAGTATTTGTACATAACCTCTTCGGGTATTTTCTGACATAACCGAATGAAATCATTAACAAGACAACTTGACAACAGGGTAATTTTCAACCAATAGAAATTTTAGAATGTTGGTCACATGGCGAGGTTTGTGACGTCATAAAAATTTATATTTTTTGTAAATATCTCGAAAACGGTAAACTCAATTGAAATTCTGATTTCACAGAAATGTTTAATATTACAAAACGCCTTGAATAAAACCATAAAAAGTATAGGTCAGAAAAAATTTAACTACGCCATTAATTTATTATCAGTCGAAAGGGCTGAAACTTGAAATTCAAAAAATGCGCGTATAGTGTTAAAAACAAAACTGCGGCTATTACGTGGATGTAATGGACTTCCGGTGTTGTAGCACGCGCCGTTTTGCCTCGCTGCACATGCAGAAGTTATTATCCGGTAAGATGGCAAAAGAACAATACGGGAAGATTTAACAGACCTTAAACAATGGCTCGTATTTTGTGAAGCGCGCAGTTCTAAGGTTAACAGAACAGAAATGATTTTAATAAGTGAATTGCTGATGGTTATTTTTTGCCTTACCTTTTAACAATACTTTTACAAAACATAAAAAGTACAATTTCTTTGTAAATTGTTTGTTTTGTAATAAAAATAATTAAATGCTAAAAACAATTTTAAGAATATAAAATTTAACATAAAATAAACAAATGTCAATACAAGAAGAATGCCAAATTTACTTTAAAATGTCAAAACCACCTAAAAATATCAAGACTTTTTTGCTAAAGACTTTTACAAAATATAAAAATACAGTTTGTTTGTAATTTTGTACTTAAAAAATTTAATTTTGTAATTTGTTTTTTAATAAAAATAATTAAATGCTAACAAAAATTATAAAAATGTAAAAGTTTACATAAAATAAACAAATTATGTCAAAAACACCTAAAAATATCAAGACTTTAATAAAAACATAATTGTTTGTTTTGTAATAAAAATAATTAAATGGGTCATTTTCAAGAAACACTCGCATTCAGGAAAATGAAGATCAATTTTTTTTTGCTTAAATTGACTTTTGGTTGGATTTTTATAAATGTTTAGAGTTTTGTTTACTTACATTTAAGACAGGCAGTGCACTTTTTAATTTTTTTACGTTTTTTTTTCAGAAAAATGTGTTTAGATAGCTTTATATATCTCCACTGTGTTACTTTGAAATCCAAAATTTAATTCAATAAAAAAAGTTGTTATAAAAATAATTTGAAATAAAATGTACTCAGTTCACAAACTTGTGACTCCAATTTTATTTTTTATTAAAAATTGTATGCCTTTTTTAAATATTTATGTTAGTTGAGTTACTTTTTAAAAGAAACCATTCCGATTCTTTGTTAAAAAAACAATACCATTAATATTTTCTTTTAGTCACTGTATTAGTGAGTTAAACTCTAATTTATAAACACGTATTACCAAGTGATAGTGTATAAAAATCATTTTAAGTATTTTTTTTTTTAAACTAAAAAAAGTAACGAAATAGACATTGGTATCACAACGGACAGGGGTACACAAAGGACTTAATCAGATAACGTAAAAAAGAAACTATATAGGGTGGTACGATTTTAGAGTAATGCATAAACAAAATCCCTTGTAGTGGTGCTCACTTGCAGAATAAAAATTTAGATTTCTAAATTGTAGACACCCTTTTTCTTTGACTATAAGCTGGTGAAGGTCCCTTTTAGTACTTGTATATTGCGTGGAATTTTCCCTTGGATGTAATCTATATCATGAGTTGTAATCACAAATAATTTTAAATTGGTTTATCATAAACTACTTTTAATAAAAGCGACGGTAAATATCCACTTTGTTGTCGAAAAATTCTATTGCGTTACCCTAAATTCCATTGCTTTACCATAAGGTAACATAGTGGACTCGGTAACGCAGTGGACAAAGTTTTGTAAAACCATATTTAAAAAATAATAATAAGACATTACAGTCATTAATTACTCTCAATGAGCTTTGGTGCCCTAAAATAAACATAAACATGAAAAATAGTGTTTTTTCTTACCTTATTTTTATTATTAGTAAACTTAGCGGACAAACAATTATTACATTCGCGTTACCCGCACCTGTTTCAACCGATATCTTCTTCCTGATTGAATAAATAAATTCAGCTGGGTAATGTGTACGTCCGAACATCATTTTTTGATCACGTGGGCGCAAAAAAAGTTGCCATATATATGTTTTTTTTAATATTCCATCGGTAACGCGACCGGCGTAACGCAACGGAAAAAATGTCTGGGAAATGAGTCAAATTTAAAAAAAGTATATTAAAATTAATTATTTTATATATAAATTGTTTACTGTATTAACTAAGGATGTTGTGGATTGCTATAAAGCAACACAAAGTTCTGGTTATTCAATATTAAAAAAACATGTATGTAAGTGTTATAAAACGCTAATGGGACATTCGAAAATGTGTGTTTCACAAGTTTCAAAATTAAAAAAAAAATATTCTGAAATAACTAAACAAACATTTTCTGAAAGAGTTTACTAAGGGCTTGTTAGGCTTTCACTTGATTGTTAAATCAATAAGATCCGATAATTTTTAACAAAGTTATTGGAATTCAAACATAAACAAAACATAAAAAATACAATTTGTAATTTTGTAATTTGTTTGTTTTTTCAAAAAAAATATTTAAATGCCAACAAAAATTTTAAAAATGTAAAACTTTACATAAAATAAACAAATGTCAAGACAATAAGAATGCCAAACTTACTTTAAAATGTCAAAACCACCTAAAAATATCAAGACTCCTTTGCTTATAGAAATAACTTTTTCTAAACTAAAATAAAACAACTGAATATGACACATTGCGACTTGATATTTTTAGTGTCAGACGACAACAGTTCGGTGCAGTCGTCGCCGTGGCAACGCGACCACAGCTGGAAGCAGACGTCGCCGCGTCGCAACCAGTCGAAGGAAATGACGATGTGGTTCTGGCGGGCGCCGGGCGGCAGAAGAGGGCGCCGCGGGCGCCGCAGCCGGAAGCGACGTCGCCCGTACTCGACCGAACCGGAAGCGGCCGCTTGCGAAGGTAGAGCTGGCAACAGGGCGACGGCGCGGCCGCCCAAGGAGCCGATGGCGAGGGGCGCGCATCTGCTCATCATCGTGCAGAATCTCAGCGAGAAGATTTCAAGGACCAGGTGAGAAAAATGCCAAAAAGATATTTACCCAATCATAAAATCTAATGTAAGGTTGTAAATAACTAAACTCTCACTAAAAAAATATAACAATGTTGAAAATATGTTTTAGACCAATAAAAAACATTTCAGAATGTTTTGAAGAATTTAAGAATGTTATAAACAAACCAAAAATATCAAATTCTTTAATAATATTTAAAAAAATATTAAAACATTTTTTAGAGTAATAAAAAACAGTTTAAAAAAATAAAAAAGACTTCTGAATCTTTATAAGACTATAAGAATGTTAAAAACACTTTTTAAAGTAATAAAAAACAATTCAAAAGGTAAAAAACACATTTTGGAATCTATAAAAAATACGAGAATGTTAAAAAACTCATTAAATTAATAAAAAACAATTCAAAATTAAAAAAAAAACATTTCAGAATGGTTAAAACAATTTAGGAATGCTAAAAACAAACTACGTAAAAATGTCAAATTCTTCAATAATATTTAAAGAATATAAGAATGTTAAAACACTTTTTTGAGTAACAAAAAACAATTCAAAAGGTAAAACACATTTCAGAATGTTTTAAAGTAATTAAAAATATCAAATTCTATTAAAACAATATAAAAATGTTAAAATACTTTTTAGAGTAATAAAAAATTTTTTAGAGTAATAAACTTTTTAGAGTAATAAAAACATTTAAAAATGTAAAAAGACATTTTGGAATAATGTATAAAAGAATTTAAGAATGTTAAAAATGTTAAATTCTCTAATATTAATGTTAAAACACTTTTTGGAGTTATAAAAAAACAATAAAAAAATAAAAGACACATTACAGACTTTTTAAAAGACTATAAATATTATTTATATTCAATAAAGATATTTATTATTATTATTATTATTATAAGAATGTTAAAGTGATAAAGGTAATAAAAACAATTCAAAATGTGAAAAAAACAAATTTTGGAATCTATAAAAAAAATTAAGAATGTTAAAAACTCATTAGATTAATAAAAAACAATTTTAGAATGCTAAAAACACACTACGTAAAAATGTCAAATTCTCCAATAATATTTAAAGAATATAAGAATGTTAAAACACTTTTTTGAGTAACAAAAAACAATTCACATTTCAGAATATTTTAAAGAATTTAAAAATGTTGAAAACAAACCAAAAATGTCAAATATTAAAACATTATAAAAATGTTAAAACACTTTTTAGAGTAATAAAAAGCTTTTTAGGGTAGTAAAAAGCATTTTAAAATGTTTTAAACAATTTAACAATGTTAAAACAAACTAAAAATGTCAAATTCTCAAATAATTTATTAAAACAATATTAGAATGTTAAAACCCTTTTTAGAGTAATAAAAAACAATTTAAAAAGTGAAAAACTCATTTCAGAATCTATAAAAGAATATAAAAATGTTAAAAAACTCTTTGGAGTAAAAAAAAACAATTGAAAAAGTAAAAACAAACATTTCAGAATATTTAAAAGAATTTAAGAATGTTAAAAATGTTAAAAAAAATTTTAATATTAATATTAAAACAATTTATTAAAGTAAAAAACACATAACAGACTCTTTAATAGTATATTAAAGAACTAATGTCATAAGACGTCATTTTGTCGCACGCGGACAATTTATAAAACGAGCGACGAAGGAGCGAGTTTTATAATGGACAAGTGCGACAAAAGGTCTTATGACATGAGTTCTTTATGCTATTTTATCTATTTTGCAAACATTTCATAAAACAAATTAATTTTATACCTTATATTTAATTTGGTGGAATTTTACTTTACATAGTTGGTATCACATTTTGAAGTTTGAAGGGACATTAACCTTTCAAACATTATCACATTCTTTCGCTATGGCGTCGTTAATTTACAATAAGTATTTACAATAAGCGGCTGTTAAAGAAGAAAAAAGGATTTTCTTTGGTGTTAAACAAAATTTATTGCACGAAAAGTCTCGTAAGTACTAGAAAACAAATCATAAAAATATTATAACCTATAGGTATTCAAAATTGTATTTTACCAGTAGCCAACCTATAAAATCAAAATTTTGGGTGGAATAAAGTACCTCATTAAAGAACCAAAAGCGGTGTTATAATGAAGTCATTATGAAACCAAAATAGATAAAATACTATAAGAATGTTAAAGTTATAAAAGTAATAAAAACAATTCAAAATGTGAAAAAAAAACAAATTTTGAAATCTATAAAAAAAAATTTAAGAATTTTAAAAACTCATTAGATTAATAAAAAACAATTGAAAATGTAAAAAAAAACATTTTATAATGTTTAAATAAATTTTAAGAATGCTAAAAACAAACTACGTAAAAATGTCAAATTATCCAATAATATTAAAAGAATATAAGAATGTTAAAACATTTTTAAAACAAAAAACAATTTAAAATGTAAAACACATTTCAGAATGTTGAAAACAAACCCAAAATGTTAAAACACATTTCAAAATGTATTAAACAGATTAAGAATGTTAAAAACAAATTAAAAATGTTAAATTCTCCAATAATTTATTAAAACAATATAAGAATTTTAAAACACTTTTTAGAGTAATAAAAAACAATTTAAAAAGTAAAAAACACATTACATAATCTTTAAAAGTTTATTAGAATGTTAAAAATGCTTTTAAAGAAATAAAAAACAATTCAAAAGGTGAAAAACACATTTTGGAATCTATTTTAGTATACAATTTATCTTTTTGACCCGTCATATTCTGCCATTTTTTGTTATAATTCTGTCATTAATAAACTATTATTATTATTATAAAAAAAATATTAGAATGTTAAAAACCTCATTAGATTAAAATAATGTAAAAAAAAATTAAGAATGCTAAAAACAAACTACGTAAAAATTTCAAATACTCCAATAATATTTAAAAGAGTATAAGAATGTTAAAACACTTTTTTGAGTAATAAAAAAAATTTAAAACGTAAAAAACAAAAATAATTCAAAATGGAAAAATAAGAAACATTTCAAAATGTAAATGTCAAATTCTCTAATAATATTTAAAACAATATAAGAATGTTTAAACACTTTTTAAAGTAATAAAAACAATTTTAAGAAGTAGAAAAGACTTTTAAAGTTATAAAAAACAATTCAGAATGCTGAATAGTGTTTAAAAAATACATTTTCTTGCATTCTCCAGCACTCCCCCGCGCTCGGAGACGGTCGTGTCGCCGCGCAAGCGCTTCCTGCGCGAAATGGAAAAGGACCGCTCCCAGCCGGACGACGGCTGCCTGAAGCGCAGCCGAAGCCGCCCCCAGACGGCGACGACGCCGTGCCGCACCCCGCCCGCCCCCACCACGCCCCTCAAATCGACCGCCCCCGCCGCCGCCCCCGGCAACTCGGACAGCCCGCAGCGGCAGTCGCCGCCCAAAACGAACGGCAACGTCGAAGCGGCGGCGGCCTCGCACGAGAGCAAACCGCCCCCGGCGGCGGCGACGTCGGCGGCGGCCAGGAACTGCAGCTACAGCATAACGTCCCTGCTGGCCGAGGACAGGGGGGCGGTCGGCGTCAAGAGGGAGCAGCAGGCGTCGCCCGGGCACCATTACGCGCCGCCCCAGCACTACGCGCCGCCCCCGGCCCCGCCCCCGCCCGACGATCGCTGGTATTCCGAGAGCGTCGACAAGTTGAGGTCCATTGAACTTTCGGTGAGTACCAAAAGTTTGTATTATTATACTGCTGCTTGTTTTCAAATTTTCACATTTTCACAGGTTAAGATGTGGGTTAAGTTTTCGGGCTTTTTTTCAGATCCGTCATTAATTAACAATTAATTGGTTCTCTGATTTCCATTTTATACTGACGTCAGTACAAAATGGAAATCAGCGCCGCTAGTGGTGAAAAAACAAACCCTAATTTTGTTGGTTTAGTAGGCAGTTTGTATCCCTTGTGTAGGCTTCATGGTCCAAATGCTCGGTAATAATGTCTTTGAAAATGGACTTCAACGATAAATGCGCAAATTTTTACTTAAATAAGTATTCGCAAACACATTTCAAAAATGTAAAACCAAACATTTTAGTATGTTTGAAAGAATTTGAGAATGTTAAAAATGTCAAATTCTCTAATAATATTTAAAGGAATATAAGAATGTGAAAAACACATTTCGGAATCTATAAAAGAATATAAGAATGCTAAAAAAGCTTTAGATAGTAATAAAAAACAATTCAAAATGTAAAAACAAACATTTCAGAATGTTAAAAAATTGTCAAATTCTCTAATAATATTTAAAAGAATATAAAAATGTTAAAACACTTTTTATAGTAATAAAAAAAAAACTTAAAATGTAAAAATAACATTTCATAATGTTTAAAAGAATTGAAGATTGTTAAAAATGTCAATTTTTTTAATAATAATTATAGGAATATAAGAATGTTAAAACACATTTCAGAATCTTCAAAAGACTTTAAGAATGTTAAAAACACTTTTTAAAGTAATAAAAAACAATTCAATATGTGAAAAACACATTTCGCAATCTATAAAAGAATATAAGAATGTTAAACCACCTTTTATAGTACTAAAAAAATCAAAATGTAAAAAAGTAAAAGTATTTAAGAATGCTAAAAACAAACTACATCAAATTCTCTAATAATATTTAAAAGAATATAAGAGTCTTAAAACACTTTTTAGAGTAATGAAAAAAATCGAAATGTAGAAACAAACATTTCAGAATGTTTAAAAGAATTCAAGAATGTCAAAAATATGAAATTCTCTAATAATATTTAAAGGAATATAAGAATGTTAAAAAACTCTTTAAAGTTATAAAAAAACAATTCAAAATGTAAAAACAAACATTTCAGAATGTTTAAAAGAATTTAAGAATGTTAAAAATATCAAATTTTTTAATAAACTATAAAAGAATATAAAAATGTTAAAACAACTCTTTAAGGTAATAAAAAACAATTCAAAATGTTTAAAAGAATTTAAGAATGTTAAAAACAAACTACGTAAAAATGTCAAATTTTCTAATAATATTTAAAAGAAAACAAGAATGTTAAAACACTTTTTGGAGTAATAAAGAACAATTTAAAATTTAAAAAAACATTTCAGAATGTTTAAAGGAATTTAAGAACTTTAAAAACACTTTAAATGGATAAATTTTTACTAAACTATTCGCAAATTTTAGTGGGAAAAATTCTAATTTTTTGCTTTATTGGATTAATTAAAAAAGTTACTACGCAATGACAATGGTCAAAAGTTTGAAAAAATAAATAAATAGTATATTATGTATCAAGTTTTATAAACGCCATTTTAGTTACGAGTTTAATTAAGCACGAGCGAAGCTTGCAAGCGAGTGTTTAATAAAAACGAGTGTTTAGATAAGTTTATAAAACGAGTTGCACCCTATACTTATCTACGACGACCACAAAGAAGAATTTAAATCCAATTTTATTTGTTAAACATTTGACATCTGTCAAATGTCAACGGAATTAACCTCACTTTTCTCTAATTTATAAAAAAAGCTAACTTCAGCCCGTGACTAAAACGCCATAAAGTCACAGCTAGTCAATGTAGGAGTAGATAAATATATTTAACAATTAAAAAAAGAATAGTGTTTAAAAATGTTTAAAATTAATTTTAGCACCACGTCGACAAGCGGCAGTACCACGGACCGCCGCAGGTGGCGCCCGTGTACACGCACGCCCACCACCCGGTGCCGGCGACCGCCGCCGCCCCCTTCCTCTCCGCCTACCACCACCACCACCACCACGCGCCGCCCCCGCACCCGCAACTCTACCCGTCCTACGGGGTGCCGTCCCCGTTCTACGGCATCTACGGCGGGCGGGGGGCGGCGGCGGCGGGCGGCTACGGCGTGCCGCCCGCCGTCTACCACGCGCAGATGCAGCTGCCGCCCCCGCAGCCGCCGGCGAGCCGGGAGGGGGCGGCGCAGGCGCAGTGGATGTCGCCGCCCGGGCCGCCCATGCACGCCGCGGGCGGACAGAGGGAGGCGGCGGACCGCAGGGACGAACCTGCAGGTAAGAGAGCTCCTAGATTTTTTGTTTTGTTTTTTTACTTCCTTGATGTTTTTTTACTTTTTTTCTTACGGATCGACGTGATATTTTTAGAATTGAAGATATTCGGTGATGCAGTTTCCATTTCCAGCAATTTTTTTTATAAATCTTAATTTTTGTAAATCTTAAAACTGTCCTAAAATTTTTCTAGAACTATTGTTTCACAGATATGCCACTAAAAAATCGACGATATTTGGTGATAAAAACCCTTCTCGCAGTTTTAAAAAAACTGTTTTTTAAAACCATTTCCAACATTTTTTTATAAATATTAAAACTATCCTAAAATTTTTCTATAACAAAAACTTGCCACTAAAGAATCGACGATATTTGGTGATAAAAATCCTTTCTGCGGTTTTTAAAAAACTGTTTTTTAAAACCATTTCCAGCATTTTTTTATAAATCTTAAAACTGTCCCAAAATTGTTCTAGTACAAAAACTTTTAGTACTCCAATTGTTTCACAGAAATTCCACTAAAGAATCGGCGATATTTGGTGATAAAAACCCTTCCTGCAGTTTTTAAAAAACTGTTTTTTAAAACCATTTCCAGCATTTTTTATAAATCTTAAAACTGTCCCAAAATTGTTCTAGTACAAAAACTTTTAGTACTACAACTATTGTTTTACAAATATTCCACTAAAGAATCGACGATATTTGGTGATAAAAACCCTTCCTGCAGCTTTTTAAAACCATTTTCAGCAATTTTTTTATAAATATTTAAACTGTCCTAAAATTGTTCTATAACAAAAACTTGCCACTAAAGAATCAACGATATTTGGTGATAAAAATCCTTTCTGCAGTTTTTAAAAAACTGTTTTTTAAAACCATTTCCAGCATTTTTTATAAATCTTAAAACTGTCCCAAAATTGTTCTAGTACAAAAACTTTTAGTACTACAACTATTGTTTTACAAATATTCCACTAAAGAATCGACCATATTTGGTGATAAAAACCCTTCCTGCAGTTTTTGAAAACCACTTCCAGCAATTTTTTAATAAATATTAAAACTGTCTATAACAAAAACTTGCCACTAAAGAATCGACGATATTTGGTGATAAAAATCCTTTCTGCAGTTTTTAAAAAACTGTTTTTAAACCATTTCCAGCATTTTTTATAAATCCTAAAACTGTCCCAAAATTGTTCTAGTACAAAAACTTTTAGTACTACAACTATTGTTTTACAAATATTCCACTAAAGAATCGACCATATTTGGTGATAAAAACCCTTCCTGCAGTTTTTGAAAACCACTTCCAGCAATTTTTTTTATAAATCTTAAAACTGCCCTAAAATTGTTGTAGAACAAAAACTTGCCACTAAAGAAACGACGATATTTGGTGATAAAACCCTTGCTGCAGTTTTTAAAAAACTGGTTTTTAAAACCATTTCCAACATTTCTTTTATAAATCTTAAATCTGTTGTCCCTAAATTGTTCTAGCACAAAAACTTGTAGTACATACTCCAACTATTGTTTTACAGATATGCCACTAAACCTATCGAAACACGCCGGTTGACCCGCGCGAGTGCCTTCAACAAAAACAAACGAAAATCACAACACACTTTCGCCCCGCAAACCGCATCGTATCCGCAGCAACAATTTTTCTCCGACGAAAATCCCATTTAACA
Source organism: Brassicogethes aeneus (assembly GCA_921294245.1). NCBI lineage: Eukaryota > Metazoa > Arthropoda > Insecta > Coleoptera > Nitidulidae > Brassicogethes > Brassicogethes aeneus. The sequence goes on from OV121133.1 coordinate 82,862,701, forward strand.
AAATAAAAATGTGATAGTGCGCGAGTTTAAACAACAAAACAAAGTGATTGAAGAGAATTTATTACTACTAGCTTAAAAGCATAGAAATCGAAACGAAATGTGCAATTATCAAAAAAAATAACGGCTCTACAAGCTATGTACATAAATAAATATAAAAAGAGGACTAAACTTTCCTTAGTTTTAATGATTTTATGTAGGGCGGGTCAAAACTTCTTTTTTGGGTGTAATAACCTATCAGAGCGCGGCATTCTCCACAGCACACTTGATGCGGTGGGAATGCAGCGCTCTCATTGGTTCATTGCTTTCTACAGACTTCTGGGAAAGTAATTTTGACTTGTTCTGTATTTCGACGAAATTCGACCGAATTTGTACAAAGTATACAAAAAAGTGCCTTGAAAAGAAAAATCTAATTTTGCCTGAATAAATAAGTAAACAATAAGAACCAATGACACAAATGTACATAAAAACAGTCATATATTCTTGTAAATAGTATGTCGGACATATCATTCTATTTATTTAGCATCAAAGCAATTTTTTCTTCTTATTATTATTTTTATTATGCGTATAATCTTTGCAAAAGAATTATTGCTTAAAAATAAACCACTGTCCAGTAATAAAAATATTATAATATTTATAATTAATATTACTTTGATTTATTTGCTTATTTAAATATTATTAATTCAACTAAGCAATAATTTATTTTTTAGTTTAGTTTATTTCATTTATTTTCATGTATGTGGTTTTTTAATTTATTTTTTTGTGTGGACGTTAAATTTATAGTTCCTGGAGTATTAGAATTATTATTTCATTACTTTTGTCTCGTTTTGTACATAACAGTGTGACTATTTACCATTTTAGGGGCCGTTCATAAATGATGTCACACGTTTTTTTAATATTTTTGACCCCCCCTCCCCCACTTGTCACAAAGTGTCACAAATTATGGGACCCTCCCCCTCCCCATTGGCGTCACGTCACACTGATTTAATTTTTATGAAGGTCTACCCCACGAAATTTTTGCTTAAAATAAAATCTTAATATCCAGTTTATAACCATTATTAATTATTAAATTCCAAAATATTTTTGTGACATCACAACCTCCCAAACCCCCCCCACCCCCGGCTGTCACAAACTGTCACATTTTCGACGACCCCCCCTCCCCCCTAAGTGTGTGACATCATTTATGGACGGCCCCTTAGGATATAAATTGTATAAAAACTATATTTTCTTTACTAAAAATAAATATCTCTTGAAAAGACAATAGTTAAGGATAAATGAGGAGTAAACTGTAACAATCACTTAAAAACTAGTCTTTTAAGTTTAAAAAATGCAAATTCTAATTTTTTAGGTGAAACAATTTTACTTCTCACATGTGTAAAGTAAGGACTTATAGATTTATTATTGTAACCATTTTTATTACATAGTTTATTTACCTGTGCCATTTAACAATTTAACAAATTAAACTTTCCCTATAATAATTTAATTATCGCCCCAAAATTTCCACAAAGCAAGGAAAAGTTTAATTGTGCTTATCATTTTAATTAAACGCTTTTTTATTTTTTATTTCACACATAAAACATTGGCACTTAATACAATTTGTGATACAAGTAAATTTCCAAACTTAATATTATAAATGAGTCCAACTTTGAACTGATCCATTTATTTATAACCCTAATTAAATAAATTTAAGTTCTAAAATGTATTGTACAGCGAAATATAAACGTTTTAAGTAAGATCGTTTTTTTTCTAATTCCACATCGACGAGCTTTAAAAGTTAGGTTAAATTCGTCAAGTGTTTAACAAATAAAAAATTTTCAAATGCGTTTATTATTTAAAAAATTAGTAGTTGGAGCTGAAAAAAATAGAAAATGCGTTTTTTAAGTAATCTGGTTGCCTATCTAAAAAAATTAAAAATTTAGGTAAGCAGCGCCATCTATACGAAATAGGCTGAACTAAAAAACGCTATGGGAAAAATTGCAACTTTAATTTAGTCATAATTGGATAGATGGCGCTGCTTACACTATTTTGTAGGTAGGCAATCAGTTATTATCAACATGTTTTCTGGGTTGCCTATCTTTAAAAGACTATAAGAATGTTAAAAAAGCTTTTTATAGTAATAAAAAACAATTCAAAACGAAAAACACATTTTAGAATCTATAAAAGAATGTTTAAAAAACTCTTTGGAGTATAAAAAACAATTCAAAATATAAAAAAAACAAACAAAATGCCAAATTTTCTAATAATATTTAAAGCAACATAAGAATGTTACCCTTTTTAGTGTAATAAAATAACAGTTTAAAAGGTAAAAACACATTTCAGAATCTTTAAAAGAATATAAAAATGTTAAAAACACTTTTTAAATAAAGTAATAAAACAAAATTTTCATATACTTACTTGGTAAGTATATGAAAATTTTTAGTAGCAGCGCTATCTATTGAATAATTTTTAAACTAAAATAGCCAATTTAAGTAATTAGTGTCATCTATTTTAAATATGCTGAACTAATTATGACCCTAACAAAAATATTGCATAGATGGCGCTGCTAACAATATTTTGTAGGTAGGCAATCGGTTTAACCATATGGTTTCTCTGGGTTGCCTATCTATAAATCTTTAAAAGACTATAAGAATGCTAAAAAAGCTTTAGATAGTAATAAAAAACAATTCAAAATGTAATAAACACATTTTAGAATCTATAAAAGAATGTTAAAAAAACTCTTTGGCGTATTAAAAAAACAATTCAAAATGTTTAAACAAACATTTCGGAATGTTAAAAATGTCAAATATTCTAATAATATTTAAAGGAATGTTACAATTTTTAGTGTAATAAAATAACAGGTTAAAAGGTAAAAAACACATTTCAGAATCTTTAAAAGAATATAAGAATGTTAAAAACACTTTTTAAGGTAATAAAACAAAATTTTGGTAGCAGCGCCATCTACTGAAGAATTTTTAAACTAAAATTTAAGTCATCAGTGTCATCTATTTTAAATATGCTGAACTAATTATGACCCTAACAAAAATGTTGCATAGATAGCGCTGCTAACAATATTTTGTAGGTAGGCAATCCATTTACTAATATGGGTTATCTATCATGCCTATATGCAAAGTCTTACTGGCAGCGCCATCTATTTAACTAAAGCTGAACTAAAAAGGCAACATTTGTAGCAGCGATTTTACGTCTTTTAAAACTTTTGTAGATTGTCTACCAATTTCCAGACTTAAACTGGGTTGAATACTTTTTGTTTAAATACAGTATGGTCGAACTAATTTTTTATTTATTTTTATTTATAAAACCCATCGAATAAACACTATTAACCACGTGATTCTGCGTCTTTGTTATGATTGGTTATGCTCTGTGATTTGCACGCCGACATAGAACATGTAGAAAACACTCCTCAGGAAAATCCAGCCCTCTGATGCTCTCTGAAGAGCATTTAAGCTCAAAAACGCCAAATCCACGTTAAATTCCGCCAATTAAACCAACAAATACCGATAATTTTGTATTTATCGGTAAAAACCGGTTGGCGGAATCTATTGAGTTGTATGTCGTTGGTATTTGTGTCCGTCACGTGACCGGACGGCGTGCGTTGATTGGATGTGCGCGTGCGTCCCACACAAAGCCGGTCGACAGAAATGTCATGAGAAATTTGAAATTTATCCGTTTCATTTGTGTGTATTTATTGTAGAGAAAGATTATGGTGCGATGTTAATGTGATGTGCAATAATTATTATTATAATTAATCTTAGTGTAGTCATTAATTAGTTAATATATTTGTGTCGGAGAGATAAAAAAAAATGGAAGAAAAACAACAGGACATTGAAGGTTTTTTGCAGTTTTTTTTATAACTTAAGAGACATGTGGCAAATATTTGATTTTTCAGATTTTATGACGGAAATAACGGCGGTAATGGTCAAAATTTACTCGTCCTGTGATGTGGAAGTCACAGACTCTGTTAAAGTTTCCCAATTAATAGACTTTATTAAGCCCTACTTTAATGAGGAATTGTGAGTATTCAATCGTAATTAGATACCTATAAAACGGTATTAAGTTGCAATTTGTGGTTCACTAAGGCTTCTCTAAAAATAGATTCTTCCTGTCGATTACCCCTAACAGCCATAAATACAGAGCAAAAAATACTTCATGGGGTTATTTTTAATCACACTTAGTAAGGATACAAGTATTCTCCAAGATCTTTTTTCTTTTAATTAATTAACATTCCAATTGGATATTTCACAATTTTATTGTATTGTATTGCAATGAAAATTAGTCTAAAGTTACCAAGCATAAATTCCTTTACACCAAACTATTGTTTAAGGGAAAATGGTAATTTATACAACAAAGTGTTAAAATAGGTAAACTTGATATGTTGTATACAATGTCTCAGAATGCCATTAGGTATACAAATAATTGCATTTTTATTTTTGTAGTTGATTTATTAGCTTTTAAGTTAGCAAGAATGTGTCTCTATATTATAAAGGTCAAAAATCAAAATTTGTTACAAATTTGCAATTTGTAAATTTTGTTTTTTTATTTAGTCTGTTATGGCATGGCATGCCATTTCACTTTTTAATTTAAAAGAAAATTGAAGTAGGTTTTTTAAAAAAATTTCAATAATTTTTTATAATATTAATTATGTCTGACATAATAATAATTATTTTTATGATACATTTTTATTTTGTAATATTTATTGAAGTATTTTACCCAAAGAATACTTTTAAACATTTTACATATTATTTTGTTAGTTGAATTAATATTTGCGTCATTTAAATTTGGTCCATTTTTATTTCATATAAGGTTCTTTCATTTATTTTTATTGGAATTATTGTGAGACTAAAAACATTGTTGAACAATTTTTTTAAACAAGATTTTTAAAGTAGGTACCTATTTTATTTTATTCTATTATTTTTTGAGTTGCAAATAACAATCATTTTTATTTTACAATTAATTTTATGTGTACACATAAAATTAATGCAATGAATTTTTAGGTTACAATTAAAATTATGACTTTACATAATACAAATTATAGAATTAATTTTATCTGTACACATAAAATTAAATAATTAATATAATGTCTACACATTAGACTGGGCCAAAAAAATCAACCATTTTTTTTTTGAAAAGTATGTATATATATCGAAAATATGGTTTGGGGTGAAAAAAAAAATTATTGTGAAAGTTTGAGTCCATAATATTAATATTAACAGGTCTATCATCGCAATTTTAATTTTTTTTTCCTCATCAAGTTTTTGTCTCAGAACTCCCAAACCATTGAGTTTAACAAAATTGACTCGAAAATATTTTTTTAAGAAAATTAAATGCTCTACAAAAAAGGTTGAAGTGAAATTTTCCGTCAGATGAACCGTTTCCTTAAAATCATGCCTTAAAAATTGGTATAGTTTTACATTTTGATCTTTTAAATTGGAATTTTGGAATTCATGTAAAAATCAGTACCCATAAAAAACCGATAAATATCCTTATGGGAAATCAAATGCTTTACAAAAAAAGCCTCAACATTTTTTGCTAAATTCACTCAATGAAAAGTTATTCAAGGTTCAAATTTCGTTTTGACTTCAAATTTAACCTTGAATAACTTTTGATGGAGTGAATTTAGCCAAAAATGATAAAAGACTTTTTTGTAGAGCATTTGATTTTCTATTAGAATATTTATCGGTTTTTTTTCAGGGTACTGATTTTTACATGAATTACAAAATTCCAAAGTTAAAAGATCAAATTGTAAAACTATACCAATTTTTAAGGCATGATTGTAAGAAAACGGTTCATCTGACGGGAAATTCCAATCAAACCTTTTATGTAGAGCATTTAATTTTCTTCAAAAAATATTCCCAAGTCAATTTTGTTAAACTCAATGATTTGGGAGTTCTGAGATAAAAAGTCGCTCAGGAAAAAAATCTAAAATTGCGATGATAGACCTCTTAATTAATTAAATTAATTTTTTGTGTAGACATGAAATTAATTATATAATTTTTTCTGTAGGTACTCTTAAAATTAATTCTAAAATTTTTATTATATAGGGAAGTAGTCATAATTTTAATTACAAAATAAAAATTCAGTTAAATATTATTGTCACAAAAATATTGCACACAGAAAAATTACATTAAATAAATAATTCAACATGTTATATTAACATATTCAAAAACATTCAAGACTAACGATTAAAAAAATTGTTATTCTTGTCAAATTGCAATATTAAATTGTTTTAATCGTATTAAATTGCATAAAACATATCCTAAACCTTTTCTTTAGAACTCGTTTGGAGTGTCTAAGACAAACCCTGGACCCAGACAACAATGACGTCAGCGTATCAAGTGAAACTTTCTACAAAGCAATGACAGACTGGGCCAAAAAAATGTCTAGCGAGGAGGCTAACGAGAGCTTTTGCGGATCGCCTTGGTAAGACCAAAGAGGGGGAAGACGGTAAAATTTATTTGTAAGTTTTTTTTGCGTTTAGCCGTCTGGACAACATTGACAAGGAAATGTTGTACAACCAGTCGACGCCCAGGACCAGTTTCGGTCAAAAATTGCTCAACGGTTCTTTGGAGTTGTTGAACTTGTCCAATGTTTCCAGCTATAGCACCAACGGAAGTAAAACTAGTAAGATGCGGTGGATTTTTCGTTGGCAAAATTTTTTAACGTTTTTTTTAGTGGGGGCGGATGCCACTTTATACGAAGAACGTATAAAAATGTTGCAATTTGAAATTGGGAAAAGCAAATCAGAGATGGCTTTGATGAGAAACCAACTTACTAATTTTGAAGAGCTTAACGAGTGCCTCCAGTTGGATATAGTTAAAACCAACAAAAAACTACATGCGTAAGTAGAAAAAAAAATAAAAAAAAAATCATTTCACTCATAAATTTCAGTGAACAACTGGAAAAAGAAAACCTAGTTCAACAAATCAGGGAACTGGAAGAATTAAAGGACGAGTTGATTAGTTACCGTAAAAAAATCGACGAATTGATGCGACAAAAAAATTCAACCGAAAAAGAGAACGAAAAATTGTCCAATCGAGTCAAAGAAATTGAGGAAGCGAGGGAGAAATTGGACCGCAAAAATGAAGAAAGCTTCAAGAAAGAGCAAGAGCTTAAAAACAAACTCTACGCCATCAAAGTGGATTTGGATTGCAAGGAGACCGAAATATTGGAGCTGAATCAGTTGAACGACAACTTAAAAAATCATTTGAACCAAAATAGAGAGCTCATCAGCTGCATGGAGAGTGAAATTGAGGTGAGAATGTTGATAATTGCAGTTTCTTGCAGGATTCCGTATTTTGCGTTTGTTTTCTTGTTCTTCCTCGATTTTCCTTTCCAAAGATTTGATCAAAGCTTCTTGGTTTTTCTCTGTTTCATTATCTCAACCATTTCGATACTTTTCTCTTCGATTTCTTCACGAATTTTCTTCAAATTCTACATGCACATCTCGTACTGAACTTTAATGGTATCGATTTCGTCCTTCTGGTGTTTCAAGTTTCAATTTTGACTCAAATGGTTCTCCAACTGCTTCATGGTCTCCATTATTCTGTTGTTTCCGTTGGTGAGTTCCTTTTTGTTGTTGACGGCAAGAGAAGGTAACATTTTGAGGTTTTTCTGGTAGATCTTGTCTTGGAGCTTATTCTGGAGTATCTTCTTCCAGCCGATAGTCGATTTTACGTTTTTCTCAAAAAGGACTACATCTGAAACTGTCTTCTCCTTCAAACTTTCCCTCGTTGGTTTCCTGGAGACTTTCACATCTTTGTCCATAAGTTTCCTTGAAATTTAGCTTGTGATGGTTTTAAATCGTCAATTTGGAAAGTAAAAGATGCAAAGAAAACCCAACAAGAAACAGTTCTGTATCACGTGCTGTTTCAGGAGTTAAAAGTGTACAGACAAGGCCACGAGAACGCTCGCCAAAACCAGCTGAACTCGCCCAGCTTCATCTACAAAAATCTCCTGGAGGCTTTCAGTAACTATCCCACCTACACTTCCAACGATTTCTCGCCACCACAAAGACCCATCACGCCACCGACCAACACCATGAGTCCCATACCGATTTGGCGCGCAAAGTCCACCGAAAACTTGTCGTTGCAACTTGAGAACGGTAACGGTCTCAACTTGAGGCGGCAGGTGTTGACTAAGAGCGCCAGCGCCACTAACAATGCCAACAGGAGTCTTATTTTCTCTGAAGGTATGAGTGGGGTTTAAAAAAAACTGTTTTCCGGTAATTTTAAAACCCCAGGTATGAGGATATATTACAGAAAAACAACACAACCAAAACACTGTAATTTTGCTTGAAAAGCTTTTTCTATTTATTTATTTATTTAGAAGGGGCAGGTGACGGGGATCAATTCTTCATGGATGCCGATGATTCCTTCACTCGTCACCAGGAGTTCCTCAAAATCATCGACACTCAGTTCAACAAACGCGACTCTTTACAAGCGGAATTCTCGAAAGTAAAAAGTAATATTTTAGGGGAAAAACATATCGACGTTTATTTTTTTCTTCAGGTGAAAGACGGTTTCGGTTGCAAATGCCGTTTGACTATCGAGGAAAAAGACAAGATCATCGGCGATCTTAAAGAAATGCTCGACGATCACCGCAATATTTCGGAGAAGTTGGCGGTTTTGGAGGAAAAAAACGCTTCACTAAGAATGGAGGTAAAACGAATATTAGAAACATTCCCCAAGAAATATTTCTAATATTCGTCTAATGTACTTGTAGAAATTGGATCTGCAGAAAAATTTGTGCGAAGTGGAAGTGACCCTTGCCGATCTGGAGTCGGCGAAATCCGACATGGAGTACGATCTTTTCAAGGCGACCACCGAAATAAAGAACGTAAAAACGGAACGCGATCAAGTTTCGTTCGACAAAGTTTTAATGGAAAACAAAATAAAACTCATGGACAGAGACGTGAAAGCCCTCAGAGAGGCTATCGAGGCTAAAACCCTGGAAATAGAGAGTTTGAAGGAGAAGACTTGCGAGTTGGAGAAGTACTTGTTCTTCGAGGATCTGAGTAAAAAGTTGGAGGAGAAAATCAACGAGAAAAACGAGGCTTTGAAGTGCTTGGAGGAGGACAATAAGAGATTGAAACGCAACCTCGAAAACTTCACTTGTAAAACCACGGAGGAGAAGAATAGCGCGTTGAAACTCTTGACCAACGAAATAGACGATCTTAAAGATGCACTTGAAAAAAAGAATGTTGAAATCGCGGAACTGCTGGAAAACATAAAATCGACCGCCGACTGGAAGAAGTTACTCCAAGATAAGCTGCAAGGGGAGATATACGAGAAAAACCTCAAATTGCAGAATCTTTTGGATGAAAATGAAAGGCTGAAAAGTAATGTGACGGACTTAAAAACGCAACTTTCCCTCGCCGTTGACAACAAGGAGGAACTCTCCAACGTGAACAGTCGAATAATGGAGACCATGAAGCAGCTGGAAGATCATTTGAGTCAAAAATCGCTCCTTGTTGCCGGGTTAATGGAGATTAAGGAAAAACTCGCCCAATCCTTGCTGCAAGCCGAGCAAGCTGTGGAAAACAAAATGACGGAGGTTTTGAGGCTCAAAGATCGCCTGCAGAAGGACCTCTCCCTCAAGAACGATCTCTGGGTCGAGATTAAAAAGTTGGAGGGCGAAAACCGCGACTTGAAAGTTCAGTCAGAAGAAATGGCGAAACAAAGAGACTCCTTCAAGGAAAAATACACCGACAAAAGCGATATAGTGAAGAACCAGGAAGCTTTGCTCAAATCCCTGGAGAAGAAGATCGAGGAGGAGCAAGAAAAGAACTTGTCGGTTAGAGTGCTGGAAATCGATGTTAAGGAAAAAGATCGCAAGATACTTCTGCTGGAATCGCACAAGGAGAGGCATTTGGAAGCTAAAAAAGAACTGGAGGAGAACAATAACACCATAGACAAAGTCGTAGACAAACTGGCGAAGATGTTCGAAGAAGACCTGAACGGTTTAATGAGGTTGCAGAAGTTGGAAAATCTCGCCGTTAAATGTGAAAATAACAACAACCTGTCAATTAAAATCGTCGAAAAACTAAGCAAAGGAAAAAACATCGATCTCTTGGAAGGAAGCCCGATGGAAAAAATCCAGGCTCTGGTAGAGGAGCTTTCCAAACGGCAGAAGGAAAGCGTGGAAGAGCTGGAAAAACTCAGGACGAGTCGAGAGTTCGCGAAGAGCAGGATGAAGAAGGAAGATTCCGTGAAGAAAACGTCCAGCGAAACGAGTCTCCACAAAAACAATTTCGGGAAGCAACAGGTGAAAATTGACCGGCTGGAAGAGAGACTGGACGTCACCTTGAAGAGATTGGATGCTTCCGAGAGGAAATGCAAGGAATCCGAGAAAACGTTGAAGGAACTGATGAAACTGAAGAACGACTATGAAGAAATGTTGAAAGCAAAATCGGAAGAACTGATGAGACTAAAGAACGAATCTGCTGAAGTCTTGAAGGCAAAATCGGAAGAACTGATGCAACTAAACAACGAATCCAAAGAAGTCGAGGAAAAATTAACCGATTTGGAAAAGCAGTTGGAGAAAAACTTGGTGGACTTGAAGAACCTGCAAGCGGACAAAAACATCGCGGAGCAAAGGCTGATGCTGCGCGGCAAGGAGACGGCGGATTTGTACGCGAACTACAGCGATCTGAAGCGGCGTTTCGACGAGAATCGAACCGCGCTGCGCGACTTGGAAACGCAGAACGCTCAGCTGACGCAGGAGAAGTATTCTCTCATGTCGGAGGAGGATTCGCTGAGGGAGCAGCTTTGCAAGGCGCGGCGGGACTTGGCGGAGGTTTCCGGGAAGTCTGAAGACCTGAAGAGCCTCAACGAGGCTGAGGAGAAGCTGAAAGGCACGGTGGGGCTGCTGAAAACGTCGGAGATGGAGTTGAACTGCGTCAAAGGGAAAGTCGACAGGCTCAGGGAGGAGGTGTTGAAGTTTGATGAGCAGATGAAAGGGAGGAACGGAGTTTTGCTGAGCGGCAGACAGGAATTGGGAAGGTAATTTTTTTTTTATTAAAAAATCTTTTTTTAAACCATTTTTTTTTCATAATTAATAGAAGGGTTTTTCAATAATTAAAAAAAAATGGTTATAATTTTTATTTTGATAATTAAAAAAAATGCTTTTTTAATAATTAAAAAAACATTGATTTTTTTGTTGTTTTTTAATTTTTTTTTTTTTGAAAATTAAAAATCCTGTTTTTTAATAATTAAATAAAATAATTTTTTAGGATTTGTTAATTTCCAATTTTTTTTGATTAATTAATTAAAAATAATTTTTTTTTATATTTTTTCCATAATTAAAAAGGTTTTTTTAATAATAAAAAAAATTTCATGATTTTTTTGTTTTTAAAATCATTTTATTTGATAATTTAAAGAAAATGCTTTTTAATAATTTTTTTCTTGTTTTTTTTTTAATTTTAAAAAATGATTTTTATGGTTTTTTATACCATTTTTTTAATAATTTTAATAATTCAAAAAAAATAGTTTTTTATGTTTTTTTCAATATTTTTTAATTAAAAGAAGGTTTGTTGCAATAATTTAAAAAAATGGTTATATTTTTGTGTTTTTCATTGAAAACATTTTTTTTTATTTTTATTTTGATAATTAAAAAAATGCTTTTATAATGATTAAAAAAAATTGTTTATGTGATTTTTTTGTTGTATTTTTTAAATAATTTTTATTTTGACAATTAAATTAAATAGTTTTTTAGGATTTGTTTGTTTCCAAATTTTTTTTTGATGATTTTTTTTTGATAATTAATAACAGGAATTTTTTGTATGATTTTTGTTTTCTAAAACCATTTTTTTTGGTTTTTTGATAATTTAAGGAAAATGCTTTTTTAATAATTAAAAAAAGATATGAATATGAAAACAATTTTTTTTGATATTTTTGTTAATTTAAAAAAAAAGAATTTTTAATAATTAAAAGAAATTTTTTATAAATTTTTGGAGACGATTTTTTTTAATTTGATAATTTAAAAAAATGTTTTTTTAATATTTAAAAGAACATTGTTTTTATGATTTTTGTTGTATTTTTTAAATAAATATTTTTTTTAATAATTAAAAAATTTTTTTTTAATAATTAAATAAAATAGTTTTTAGGATTTTTTTGTTTCCAATTTTTTTTTTGATAATATAAAAAATGATTTTTTTAATAATTAAAAAAGTGTTTTTTTAATAATTTTAAAAAATTTTCGTTGTTTTTTTTTAAACCAATTTTTTTTAATAATTAAAATAAATTGTGTTATATGAATATATATTTTGTTTTTGAAGCCAATTTTTTTTTTTGAAGATTAGAAAAAAGTTTTTTCATAATTAAAAAAAATGTTTTTTATGAGTTGTTTTAAATAATTTTTTTTTTAAATCTTGTAAATGATTTCTTAATAATTAAAAAAAAAGTTTTTTTGTTTTTTTGACCAAAATTTTGGCGTTACAAAATATGAAACGAAAAAGGCGCGCGCATATTCTTGCGTCTTATTAAAATACTCAACAAAATTCGCACATTAGCATAAATCTAGAAATTGTAGGACAATTCGCACATAAGTTAAAAATTAAATATTTTAGGAAAAATTTGTTATTCCTCATGGTACCGTATTGGTTGGACAAAAAAAGATTTACAAATTTTTTTAACAAATTTGTTTATATACACATGAGGTGAATTCTGTCTAAATACGAATAAATTTTCACGGTTGGAAAAAATATATATGTACATACATATAAAACAAATACAATATCAAATATAATGTCATGAACAGGAAAAGCTTAACTATTAATATGTTTATTTCTTATCTACTTTAGAATCAAATGTCACAATTTCTAATGAAAATGATATTAATAAATCAAACAAATAAAATTGTTAGCACTAAAAATTAAATTCTTCAAGATATCCTAAATAATGTTACATACATACATAATAATTATTGATTAGGTAAAAACAAATTGTCCAAAAGAAGCTTCACTTCCTACATAAATATTTACTTAACACCTACACATATTCATCAATATTCTATTTTTATCGACTCGTTATTATTTAGGATTCTGGTTAAAGTTCTAAACGTGCTACGCAAAACAGACGATTTGCTTTCGTACAACGAAAATTACGACAAACTTTTTAACGAAGTAACCGCAGGGAATTTCAACGAAAACACCGCCGATGTGGAAGTGGAAGTTAAGAAGTTGGGAAAACAAATAAAAGTGGCAGTTTTTCTCCTCGAAATTGTTGTAAGTATTTTTCTAGGGGATTTAGTTTTACAGTATATAATGTCAGATAGATTTTTAATTGTCATTTTACTGCTATACCAAACTTTCTGCTATATTTTACTGTTTTATTTATACTACGGAAATTTTAAGTGAAAATGTATCTAAGCAATTATGTTCACAAGAGGGAACAGTTACCTGATTTGGAGCAGGTTTAATAGAAAACATTTTAGGAAATTATTTTGAAATATACAATATTTTAGGCGATTAGGTTTCCAAAACATATGGATCTGAACGATGCCACCAATTCTGAAGCTGAACAAGTGGACAACCGATTCTTAGTTCCGTAAGTTACGATATTTTAATGCGTTGGGTTATTGAGAAATTTAGAAAAATGCGTTTTTTTCCTCCTTATAATCATTTTTAAGTTTGTCCAATTTTTTATCCTCATCAAGAAATCTTTAGTTGAAATTTTTACACCAACCAAATTTATGAATTTCAACCAAGGTTTTCGCAAAGATATGGGTGAGTTTTAAGTTGACGCGTTCCTTTTAACAGTGTGTAGAAATCAGCTAGACAAGTAAATATTTTAAGTACTTTTTTATCAAAACTCAAAAATAAAAAAGTTATAGCCCATCAAAGTTTAATTAAATTTTAAGCCGGTCCTGGCTATTGTTAGCGAAAAACATAACCATAAAAATATTAAAATAAACAATGCAAAATGTCATATTTGACAACAAACATAACCATTTAAATCAAATTGACATTTTGAAATAAAAAATGTCATTATTTACTTAAGTTGCAGCATTTGCATTTTGCTATAATTATCTTAGATAATTATGAGCCATTTTTAATAACAATAATTGAGGCACAAAAAACTTGACATTTTTCATTGCTAAATGTCATTTTGATTTAAATGGTTATGTTTGTTGTCATAGATGACATTTTGCATTGTTTATTTTGTTATTTTTATTTTTACGGTTATGTTTTTTGTTAACAATAGCCAGGACCGGCTCAAAATTTAATTAAACTTGGAAGGCCTATAACTCTCTTATTTTTGAGTTTTGATAAAAAAGTTACTTAAAATATTTATTTGTTTATCTGATTTTTAAACGCATCAACTTAAAACTCACCCATATAGATATAGATTTCTGTTTGAAAAAAACTAGTGATGGTTCCCACAACAAAGTGTTGAAACGGTTCACTTTAAGGCCGGGGCGGCTTATCGCAAGTCGCCCGATGAGCCCCGATAGTCCGTCCCTGGACGTGGAGGATGCGGAGTTGAATTTAAATGAGAACAAAAACCCCGAGAGTCCGGACAGTGACGCAGTGAAATGCGAAAGTTGGATGAAATCTTTCGAAGAAAGTTTCGATACCGCCGATGGAGATCACAGTCACTACTTCAACAAGGTTTGTACAAAAAAAAATATATTTTTTTTTAGCTATTTTTGTAACAAGGCAGTAAAGTAGTATTTTTTTATCACGAATGTGGAAATTATTAGCAGAGGTAAATAACTACGTGAGTCATAAAAAATGACTTTAATGCAGAGGTGCATATTAAATTTTATCCGAAATCACATTTAATAATACTAATAATTAATATTATAATAATCTCATTTGATGATCAAATCAAATGTCATTTGAATGTAGGAAGTGTCTAAGTATAATAACTTATTATTTTTATTAAAACAACATTTGATGACCTCCGCGACGGTGCTTTTTCTTAAATATCATTTAGTTGCTGCTGAGGAGCAGTAGACACATCTTAAAATGTATAATGGGTTGCATACAACACTCGTATTAAATAGGCAGTAAAGTTCTACTTTACTGCCGATTGTTGACTACTTTACTGCCGATTTCGGATAAAATAATATTTTTTTATGTTGATTTTTTTTTATTGTTTGCTGGTTTCAGCTTGACGATTTGGAGAATTTTTGTTCGGATATCGATTTGCAACAACCTTTTCCTAACGTGACGGATTTATTTTTGGAAAAACTCGGTCTTCACGAAACCAGCGAACTGTGAGTTATTTTTTAATTATTTTTTACATTTAAATTTAAGGATTTTTTTCTTTACAGTTTTTTAATTTTTTTGTGAAAAAAATGCATTAATAATTTTGCAATTTTTTTCACCAAAAATTTTTTACAGTTTTTTTCGTGATTAAATGTTTTTTGCTGTGTAATACAGGGTGTACCAAAAGTTTTCCCCTTTTTGAAGGAAAAAAATAAATCGTATACAGGGTGTTATGTTTTAATGTAATATATTAAAATTTATTACGTTATGGTTGGTAACAAGCAGCGTTTTAGATTCTGTCAAAAAAGTTGCCAGATTTTGTTTAAATTTAGCTTATAATTACAAAAATGGCAAAATCAACAATGCAATTTTTTTTTTTAAATTGTTTGTTTCGCGCCCAAAACTTTTTATAAAAAAAAATTGCTTGATAATTTAAATCTACGTATTCTCTCGCTTTATGGTTTAGTATGGCCCCAATGTCGGTACACCCTGTATTTTATTATGTTAAAACAATGTAATTGACAATTTTTGCAAAATGTCGCCCAATTTTTATATTGGACTGTTTTTTAATAGGACAAATTTTTCGAAAGAAGAAACCGAAAACCTGTTTACAACCCTAGTCATTCAGCTTGCAATAGACTCAAAAGATTACCCGGAAAGGCGGTTAAAACAGAAAGAGCAGTGCATAGAAGTCCACGACAAAATGTTAAAGTTACTGAAAGAAGTAAACATGGCGATAATTTTTTCGACATTACTTATCATCATTTTTATTTTTTATTGTAGATAAATTTCCGGTTAAGAGACCACAAGTGCATTGGGGCCTCGGACTCAATCAAACCAATATTTATTATAGTAGAGGAGGTAAGTGGAGTTTTTAAGTTTTTTGTAGTTTTATTTCACTTTTTATCTTAAATTTTTTAAATTTAAAAGAAAATTGAAGTAGGTTTTTTAAAATTATGAAATATAATTTATATAATTATGTCTAGGCATAATAATAATTATTTTTTATGATACATTTTACTATGGCACGCCGTTTTACTTTTTAATGTCATGTTTATTAAAGCTAAATATTAATTCAAGTTGCTTTTTTAAAAATTGACTGAACATTTTAAAGTAAAATTTTTATGATGTCTTGGTATATTGAGTACACAATTTTAAGCACAGAATAAGAATTAAGGTAATTTTAATTCTGAATGGCGTATTTTCTGACTAAAAAATTCCATGAATTAAAATTTTGGTTGAGATAATTTTAATAAGGCGCTACTTGGAGAAACACGCAGTCAAATTGAAATTATGTAAACCAAAATTTTAATTCATCGAATATTTTAGCCAGTAAATTCAAGTTGCGCAACATTTATTTAAGAAAAAGTAATACTGAAATTATCAGTATGTCGCAATACTCGTCGACATAAAAATCAATTTACCTGTTAGAAATTAAAGTGATAAAGTTTCTTATTCGACACACAAATATTTTGCACGAAATATTTGTTTTAATATTTACAATGCGTTGCCTATTGAAATCAGAAACAAACACATTAGGGGTTTTACGTCTGGTTTGAGATGTTTTCTGGAGTCTGACTTGAGATATCTTTTGGAGTCTGAGCTGTAATGGTCACCAGTGTGGTCTATGCTCAGACCGCACTGATGGTTGTTGTTCGGGCTTTGGGGGACGCCTCGGGTTAGACTTCCAAGCTAGGGTGTTTCAACGGGTATTGTCATTTTATTTTATTTTTATTCTCTTTTCCGTCCTTGCATTATCAAACATGTAATGTACCTATCTATAGTATAGAAACTAGCTTAAGCTTTTAAAACATGACGAAATGTGAAATGAATATCTACTACTACTACTTTTATATTTTTATTTTTTATTGTTTGTATATTTTTGTTGTATTGTTGTGAGAGGATGAATCCGTATAGAGTGTTAACGTGCACTCTCTGGATTTTTCAAAATAAACGTATTTTCTTTCTTTCTTTCTTTCTTTCTTTAAATGTTTTTAATATTACTTAAAATTTTATTTGACTAATAAAAATTGAATACAATTTTATTTTTATTATTTTTAAAAATTTTAATATTTACTTTTTATACGAATTATTTTGTTGGGAATAAAGTTGTGATATAGTTGTTATTAATTATTATGTTATTTAAATCTAGCAATACGAATATTTATTTAAGCACCTTTCTGTCATATTTCTTTTAATCAGATTATTTTTTAGATAATAAATTCAATGCTACTTGTGTGTGGCAGAATAATAATTCCTTATTTTTATTTTTTGGAATAAATATTATTTTCCTCGAATTTTCTGACTGAAAAATTCAATGAATTAAAATGTTGGTTATCAGTCGTAAACAGAATTTTAATTTGGCGCTAGTGCATAGTACGGTTGTGTTACGTACTACTGCCACCAAGCGAAATCACTTAACGTCGGAGGTACATGAGCTCGTAAATAAATTAGGCAACAGTGCATTCAAATTCAGTGCTGCCATTTTATTTACTTATCTGTTTTGCTTTCCTTAATTTCTTATCTAATTTTTTAATTAATTTTTTTGAAATCCAAATAAAGAAAATCTTTTTTACTAAAATATTGGTTTTTATTGACTAAAAGTTAAAAAAACAATACAATATTTTCAATCCACCATTAATTACATTAATTAAGTTTGTGGAATATTTATACTGTACAGTCTTGTTGAAATGCATCCCTTACATAATTTAATAATCATAACCATGTAGGTATACATTATTGATAGCACTGAAAATTTTGGACTGCACTGTTGCCTAATTTATTTTCGAGCTTATGTACCTTCGACGTTATGTGATTTCGCTTAGTGGCAGTAGTACGTAACACAACCGCACTATGCACTAGCGCCAAATTAAAATTCTGTTTACGAGTGATAACCAACATTTTAATTCATCGAATTTTTCATCGAAAAAATTCCTCTTGCTCTTACAGAGTTAAATCTTTTCTAATTTTTATTCCAAAATAAATATTCTACTTTAACTTAATTTTAAATTCATAAATGAAATGGTATTATTTGAATAAAAAAAAATATTCATACAATAAAAACTGAGGCTCAAAAATATAGATATGATGTAAATATATATGGAAATTTATCTGATACACCAAAAAATAAATTTGTAGATTTTAATTTATAATTAAATTTATTTTAGTAATTTTTATGAACGTTTATATTTTCTAGTCAATTTTTGTTTTGAGTTAATTTTTTGATGTCATTAAAAAGTAAAACGGCGTGCCATAATAGTTCTGAGGTTGTACACGTAAAAATCGTGCGTTATCAATTGTTTAGGCGCGTCAGTTGGTGCAGCTGGTTGCGACCAGCTGCGCGCAGTACGGCGTGGTGAGTTACGAGGGGCGCATGACGAAATGCTGGAACCTCGTGACGAATTACACGGCGCAGCTGCGCCAGGTCCAGTCGCAGTCCACCGTCAAAATGGTGGACTCGCCCACGCAGACTGCGCGCATGCGCAAAGAATCCTCCCGCGACAGACGAAGCCTTGAACGGGTGGCCCAAGAAACTCGGGAAGTTACAAGGTAGGATTTTCTTTACTTTACTTTATAATTTTTTTCACTTTTTTAAGTTTAAAACAAGATAAAACAAAGCGCGTTATACACGGTGCTGTTCTGAGAGGTTATTTTTGGACTTTCTGTGAAACCTAATTTTTTTTATATTCTTGTTAATTAGGTCATAACTAAAATTTTAATAGCAAAATAAAAAAAATTTGACGGTTAATTTTGTTTTAATTGGATGTTTATTAAAAATATGTATGCACACTTTCAATTCTCCAATTAAAACTTGCGATTTTATTTAAATATTATCATAACTTTTTAAATCAGATTAAAGATTAGTTAATTTCCTAAAAAAAGGTCTATACATTTTTTATATCTTTTACTGTTTTGTTGTAATACACGTTTAAAGTTTTAATTTAAGGTTAAATGTATAGTATACATTTATTAAACAATAATTCTAAGGGTGCCACATTTTATTTAGGGCCGATTTATTCATTTTTGATTTATTTGACGAATAATTTCTTTGGATACTAGATATTGCCAAGACATGAAAGTTATCGGCCCGATAAACTTTACTAAAGATGAATAAACCGGTCCTTAGTTAAATTTCATGAATTTCTTCGTAACTTTTACTACAATTTTTCATTTTTGTTTATAAAAAACACTTTAAAAAACTAAACAAAAATTATAGAATACGTAGGTATACTGAAAATGACAATTCAAACGTCAAATAAATTTTTAATAGATCCAAGTTTCATGGCAACCTTTAAGGATATTATATTAATTAAGGGAACATAAATGTATACGTCAAAGGTTAGATTAAAAGTTTGAACGTTTATTGCAACAAAACAGTAAAATATATATAAAAAAATTGTAAAAACCTTTTTTTAGTTATGCAAATATTAAATATTGAAATTAAATCGCTAGTTTTAATTGGATAATTGAAAGAGTGCATAATATGTTTAATAAACAGCCAATTAAAACAATTCAAACCGTCAAATTTTTTTTATTTTGCTCTTAAAATTTTAGTTATGACCTAATTAACAAGAATATAAAAAAAAATTAGGTTTAACAGAAAGTCCAAAAATCGCCTCTCAGAACAGCACCGTGTATATCTTTCTTTAATTTTTTAAACTAGGTGTATAAAAAACCGCGACTCAAAATACATACAGAGGGTTCAAAAATAAATAAAAAACACTTTAATTTTGCAGGTGTTTTGAGATAAGAAATTGGTTCAGAAATTATTTCTGGCGTTCTGTATGTATATTTTTAAAATTTTAATTTTTTCCATTTTCATTAATATTTAATGAAATTTCGTTCAGGCCACCTCTTCCTAGGAATGCATGTGCAATCTTGTAAAACTTTGTGAGTAATTTTTTATTTCTGCATGTTTTTTTTCAGTGCTTATTAAAATTTCATTAAGTATTTTTTTGTGTGCAATTGTTTATGTGATTATACAGGGTGTTTTTTGTACAGGAATTTCAGGGACGCCTTTTATAATGTAAAGCATATACAGTAATTAATATTTTTTTATAAAATTCTGATTCAATGTTGTATTTCACAATGAAAAAAATTAAAATGTGAAAAATACAATTTTTTTTTCAGGAGTCGCCCATATGCTCTTTTTATTATGGGTGGCATAACTCTGGCATTTTTTTTACTGTTTGTTGGGTCCATGGTGCACCTGCAATGTCGTATGGTGTCGCCTGAATCTGTACCATGTCCTTTGGACTTTCTAATGCACAAGACAATTCACGGACCAAAACCTTTTTAGAATATTTAAAATGTATGATATAAATACTCAACTACCTTTCGTTATGTTTGTTATTTTTTAAGTTAACTTATTACACAGATGAATAAATTGTATAAGTTTATAATAAAAAACGTGTTTTATTTAGTTTTTTCTTCCAGAAAACCCTTATTAAATATTATGAACGAGTCTTTATATATAAAGGAAACTAAGTATTGTTTTTGAAAATTTAAAGCCAGTGTTACATTTTATCTGACATCTGTCAAACGGTTTTAACCTCACTTAATTTAAATCTGACATCTGTCAAACAGTTTTAACCTCACTTTTTGCATACAATATTCCATCTACAATGAACAAAGTAATTTTTTTTAAATTTAAAGCAAGTGTTACGACATTTTAACTGACAAGGGGTTTAACCTCACTTAATTCAAATCTAACATCTGTCAAACGGTTTTAACCTCACTTTTTTGTATACCATACTTTATCCACAACGAACACAAAGTAATGTTTTAAAAATTTAAAGCAAATATTACGACTTTATCTGAAAACTGTCATGCGGTTTTAACCTAACTTAATTTAAATTTGACATCTGTCAAACGATTTTAACCTCACTTTTTCCCAATTTAAAGCCAACTTCAACCCGTCAGTGCATTTTATTAAAGTTTAATACTTAGCATATCGATAATTTTTTCAACATAACCTCTGAAATTTTTAATACAAATATAGGTACTTTACATAAAACATAAATATACTTAAGTAACATATGTTACTGATTTTTATTTACCGTAACAACTCAGGTATGTAAAGCACAGAGAATATGATATCATATTCTCTGTGCTTTACATAAATAAAAATCAGACAAAGGAACCAAAGAAAGGAACTATTTTCAACAAAATCATATGCAGAAATGAGAAAATTCAAACTACTTGCATCCAACAAAAGATCAAAACTTCTTGCAATATTACACCCTCTTTTTATACTCTCAGAAATATTGACTAGAACAGTATTAGAGAGACTCCACTTTCTATAACTTGGTAGAGTAAAGAGAAGTCGAAACCGTTGCGATATTGCATTGCGCTGTTTTTGTATAATTCTCGGGGACATTAACGAAAATCATTGCCAGTAAAATTCGAAAAGCTTGAGTTTCTATGTCTCTGAAGAGAATAGGAATCCGAAGTTGCTGCACCATTGGACTGAACCCTTTTTTAATAATTTCTAGAGACATAAATGACTGCACCATTCGACAGGGTCGAGTTTCTACCTCTCTGTTGAATATAGAAAATCAAAACAATATATCTTGTAAGACACCATTGAGTTTGACTTTAAATATAGTCGTGCATAGGTATAGAACCAAAAAATATAAAAACAAAGCACGATTCAATACAGTTCTGATAAAACTTTAAGATTTAGTATTTAAACGCGGAGTCATCCTATTTTCCGTTTGCTGTGTTGTCAGATAAGGTTGGGGAAGGTGAAGGCACTGGTGTAAAAGATTGTGAATTGCTTTGTGGAAGATGGCATTTGCGAGCATCAAACAATACATTTGAAATCTGCTGTTGCAC
The DNA here is from genome assembly GCA_921294245.1 of Brassicogethes aeneus. Lineage (NCBI taxonomy): Eukaryota > Metazoa > Arthropoda > Insecta > Coleoptera > Nitidulidae > Brassicogethes > Brassicogethes aeneus. The sequence continues at coordinate 82,884,740 of OV121133.1, forward strand.
GGTAATCTTTAAGTATTCCGATCTTAAGCTTCTAATATTATGAGCTACCATCTCTCCAAAAACATCATATTCATCACGCTCTCTTTTCTCATATATTGATTTCATCATATTATGAAATACTTCTTTGCTTTCTCCGTCCTGCTCCATATTTGTATTCTTTTTCTTTTTGGTTTTTACTTTTGGTGTTGTAAACTGATTTTCACTTTGCACAATTTTTGGTTTGTTTGAGCTTGAAGCCTTTTGCACTGAAAGCGTTCTAATTTGCGTTGGTATAGCGGAGTTAAGTTTTTCTTCACTTTCACCTTCAATGTCACTTGGGATGTCAGAAGAATTTTGGGTCTCTGGTTGAATTTCTTCATCTGAAGATTCACTTCCCTAAAATACGAAAAACTTGTGTAATTTTATGCTAATCTGCTTAAAAGTAAATTAAATTCTAAATGAGAACGAAATATACTTTTTATTTTAGGTGCCCAAGAAAATCTTTACAAGCAGCACAAAATATAAGAAACGAATATTGTGAATATTTAATTTCAGACCAAGGACAAGTACCCTGGCAATTAAAATATGCATAAATAAAAAGATAATTACAAAGAATACATTTTTATGTTAACATTTGCGACTAGTTTTTTTTGTGAATAATACCCTTAAATTTTAAGTTAAGAATAAACAAAAAACTTACGCCTTTTCTAGGTTTATTTCTGTCATGCATAAAACTCATTGCGTTATAACCAAACCACTTGGGCCTAAAACACTGACCAGCGCCAGATGTTTTTATTTTTTTATAATTCCTTCTTTCACGTTGATATTGTGAAATTATGTTTTTTATTTTTCTCTCAATTTCCATCGAGTTGGTGTCAAACAATTGGGCAATTTCCTTGTATGAATCCATTTTTTTAATTCTATTTTTATAGTTAACATCCTTTGGGTCCCACAAATTTTTGTGTTCCCTGAAGGCATCTATACAGGTACTAATTTCTTCAGTGGTCCACTGTTTTTTCGAAACTTTACCACCTTCAGCCATGATCTGAAAAGACCAATCTATATATATATTAGACGGGGCCAAAAAAATTGACAATTTGAGCCCTTAATATTAATTTTAAGAGGTCTATCATCGCTATTTTTAATATTTAGTCATAATTTGATGTTTTACGTTAGAAGTGTTAAAACATTGAAGTGAAAAAAATTCCTTTTCACTTATTTTTATATAAAATTAAATTCTCTACAAAAAAGGTCTGATTGAACATTTTCGCCAGACGAGCCGTTTCCGAGTAATTGAGCTTAATAAATCGATGTGTTGAAATTTTGAAATCTTCGATTTTAACACTTCTAATTTAAAACATCAAATTATGACTAAAAATCAAAAATAGCGATGATAGACCTCTTAAGCTTAATTTTCATGTATCCGTTTGTCCGTTAGTCCGTTTATCCGGGAGCGCTCTTATTGGTCCAATTATAATTAAAAAATTATGACATTTTTTGTTTTATTCGACACGAGTTTGTGTTTTGTTTTTGTTTTGTCCGTTTGGTGGAAAACCAGCTTTATGTTTTTATTAATAAAAAATCTAAAAAACTGTATTTTACTTACTACAGAAGTTATGTTGTGACGTATTATTGCCTGAAGAAAGCTTCTTGATTTTATTAATTAATTTAAGGCAAAAAAATCAAGTATTTCAAGACTTATGACAGAAGCAAAGTACAGGTTATGTTGTGACGTTCGCGTCAAAAATTTTTCCGCGATTTTTTGCCGGTTTTCTGTATTACCGTCGCCGCGCTTATCGCATCGGCCGCCGCAGTTCTTTTGGCGCTGCCGGTCGCAGAACCGTCCGTCCGCCGTACGCGATTCTTTATGGCCCAGACGCCAACAGGGAGTTTGATACGAGAAAGAAAATGGCGTCCGCAAGCTTGGCGCTGGCAAAACATTGAACGTTGCACGCGATACCTCCGCGAAAAATGTGCGTAGTTCCCGTGTGAGACTTTAGTGTTGTTTTTGTGTTGCGAAGATGACAGCCAATATGTACCGTGTCGGAGGTAAGCGAGCAAATTCGAGCCGGCTTCGCTCCTGAGGAAGTCTTCCTTTATAATCTGTGTTATCACGTTTAATTAATCAGACAAAATCTCCTTTGAGTTCATTATAAGACCAGTTGCATTGCAATTAGTATTTTTAGTGTTGTTTGTGGTACTCTACTATTGTTACTACAGTACACAGTCTATAAATAAATGTCATGATGTATGTAATTAAATGTTAATTACCTACAAGTCAAAGCAATCTTCGATACCAGGTGCTTACCACCAATGAACAAAAGCCCCTTAATTTTTATTAACAAACTCATTGTTTTTGCTTGTATTTATATGCTATTATTATTATTATTATGATATCTATTAGTATGTAATTATTAGGGAAATACGTGGACATTACGTTGTATAATAATTACACGATTAGATAACTGGTAGTATAATGAACTGTTGTTATGTTTTGGTCCTTCGAAATGTCGGCATTGTTTGTTTATGTTTTGGGCATTGTTTTGACTTGGCAATGGGGTTGTTTCAGATTATGTGTACTTCGAGACGTCTTCGACGTCTCCGTATCAAATCCGGCGAATCGAGGAACTGAACAAAACGGCGTCGGGAAATGTGGAAGCAAAAGTGATGTGTTTTTACCGTAGAAGAGATTTACCGAGCCAGCTGATTCAGCTTGCCGACAAACACCAATGTGAGTAGTAGTGTAAATTCGGAAAAATTTGTTGTTTCGTGCACTTTTGATTGGCAATTTGGGGTGGTCCTTTTCACGCATTCCAAATGAGCGGCGGCGGCGGTGGTGGGGTAAAAGTCTTGATTACAAGATCGATATTCCGACGAGTGTACCTGTCTTGTCACCGCCGCCGACCGGGGCTGCTGGTGGGTCGCACAGTTATCTCTAAATAGTTTTTATATTTTTTTTTGCAATATTTCACTTTGGATGGATTATGAATTAAGAAAATGAATACCTATAACACAAAATATGAGTATGTTTTAATATTATTTACAGAATTCATAAAATTCCTTGTTAAATTAACCTAAAAAGTTTACTTTGAAGTAAAACTTTTTTTTAAAGTTATTTAATAAGTTTTATTTATGTTATTTTTACCTATTTTAATAACCCTTAAGTTTCAACACTTCAAAATATTATGAGGGACGTAATTTTTACGAAAAAAAATTAGGTGTATTTCACCTAAAGGAAAATTTAACGGTAATTTTAACGTCATAATTTTTACTTAATGGTAAATATTACTCGTAAATCATAATTTTACCACATTAAGACCACTTTGTAACCGTAAATAATTCCTATTCTCCTGGTATTTTTAGGGTTACTAGTGGTAATAAATACTATTAATATTGACTAAACAAGGAAAAATAAGCTTAAAGTGAAAAATATATTTTTTTAAAGATGTCATCCATTACTTATCTAAACATTTATATAATATTTTTTCATAAATATTTTTCTTAAATATAATTATTAAAAAATGATTAAAACTATTTTGTTGAATTTTTACCCAAGCAATAATTTTTCTTAAAACCGTAAAATATTTAGAGGGCATATAATTTTTAAGATGGATCGTGAATATTTTTAACAATAAATAATAAACGTGCGTTTGAGTTTTAATGCAAAATATTATTAGTTTTGACAATTTAAGTAATATTTTTTAATTTTACTCTAGGGTGGCCTTTATTACTTTGTAGGTACCATTTTGTAAAATATAAATTAAAAGAACAAAAAAATTACTAATGTCAATGTTTTAGAAAGAGAGAGCAAACAGTAATTAGTAATTAGTAATTAGTAATTATGGCGTGATTTTTACGTAAATTACGCGTAAAAGATACTTAAAGTTGACTTGGTAGTAAATTTGTAGTTTCTTATAGTTAAAATGCTGCTTGGGAGTTGTGCTAAAAAATTTTTTTTTAATAATATATCACAACCTACATTTTTTTTAAAACATCAAAATATACCTAAAAAAAATCCACTTTTACAAAATTGTCATATTTGTTTTCGACAAAAATTAACCGTGTTGTATATCAAACAAAAGGATTTTTAATTTTTTTAAATGATAGCTAAAATAGTAAACAATCTAATGTTGCTGTATTTTGCAAACTTCATATTTGTTCTATCATACAACTTTTAGAATATCAAGATTCACATTAAAATTATTGTTAATTATGAACATTTTTTTTAATATAAATATAAAATCATTTGACTTTGGCCTAGTTTTTAGCCAAATATACATATAGGCTAAAAAACTAGTTAGCTAAGTAAGTTGTATAAAAGAAGTTAACAAATTTTGTTTATATTTTTGTTAAAAAGAATTATTTATTTTTTAAGTACAGTGTAGATTTGTTTTTATTTAATTACAGAAATTTATTTGCCTACTTTATTTCTTCTAAAATTTTACAAAAAACCTAAATTTCTAAATAAAATTTGTAATTTAACCGTGGGAGCCCTGTATTTATAATAACGTTTTAAATATAGAAAGTTAAAACTTGTTAATGGGTTATGATAATTTCAAGTTTAGATTTCTTGACAAACTGTCAAAAATGATTTAAACCTTATTTAAGTTGTAACCATAACAACCGCTATTAGACATCGTAGATTTCAATTTTGTAATACTTTTTAGTCTTTCTAAGAAATTCTAAAACAAAATTTTTCAAAAACTTATTTTAACTTTTTTACAATTTCAAATTTAAATGTCGAAAATTAAAAAAGAATGAATTAACTAATTGTAGACTTGGCATCACTGTGTGGCGGTTGGGTCGTGTGTTTCGCGAAATTGTGCCGCAACTGTACCGCGCGTCGCTATGACAACTGCGAGATGCCGGCAGCGGCGGTTTTTTTTGTCGCGGACTGTACTTTTATAATTGCACGCAAAAAGTGGACGAGCAGTAGCCGCCCCCCCGTTAACTCCCCCTCCCCCCGCCGCCCGCGCTCTCCATTGTTTATCGCTTCCGCCACCCCCGACACACGTCGGACCAATGACGAGTGTTTTGTTTCAATACCTGCTCGCCAATCGCAAAGCGTTATGCCCTTTTTTGCCCAACATTCCTCGACAAGGTTTTTTTAATTAATCCTTGTTTTAATTATCACATTTTAATGCTATTTTGGGTTATAATACTGGTTTGGAATCTCTAATTATTTTCTATAATTTCCTAAAGTTTGTCCATAATCTCAACTTCAAACAGGTCTTTCTTATATTCATTAATTTAATCGTTACAGTGGTGAGATGGAACTTGTCAAAATTAACCAAAAGTTCAAACAGGTCTTTCTTATATTCATAAATTTAATCATAACAGTGGTGAGATGGAACTTTCAAAATTAACCCAAGTTCAAACAGGTATTTCTTATATTCATAAATTTAATCGTTACAGTGGTGAGATGGAAGTTTCAAAATTAACCAAAGTTCAAACAGGTATTTTTTTCTATAATTTCCTAAAGTTTGTCCATAATCTCAAAGACTTCTCACAGGAAACATAATATATTATTTAACGAATATTTGTGTTGAATATTTATTAAAAAAAACTACATTCGATACCATCGTCCTTGTGAAATTATAATGACAAGATAAGGTTTTTATATTATGCATTTTTTTTATAACGTTACGATATTCCACGAAAAAAATGATGTTCTAAAAACAACCTAAACATTTTGTAATGAAAACAATACTTTATTTAAAAATTATTAATTTTTTTATATAAAAATCACGGTGCTCAGATTTTTATAAAAACCAATTTTGCTTATCTGTGATTCATTAAATCTTATCTAAGAAAAATATTTAAATTAGAATTAGTATGTAACACAAATTTCATGGAATAGGTACATTTAAGGTGATCATTATCCAAATATTTGGTCTTTTTAAATCCACACTTTTAATGCATTGTACAAAAACATTTTTTTCAATGGGCTTTTCGACGTAACAAAACCCGAATCTTTTGTGCATTTGTTGTGCATGTAAATAACCAGGATGTGACCGCTTCGAGTTCACCTATGAAATTTTTATCCTACCGTTTAATTGTGCCTTCATAAGTTACTTCCTGGACTAACCAACATTATGCGTATACGATATTTGTTAATGAGTTATTTGCATACCTACGCATTTTGAATTATTTATAAAATAACGTCGAAAAAATGCAAAAATATATATGCACTTTATATTAAATTTTGGACAATTTCACCTGTTACTTAAACATACAAATTATACGTCGTAACATTTTCCTTACATACATTTTTTTATCAGATTTCCACCCTACATCAACAACGGTTTATTTCGTAATCGTAAGGGAGGATCATTGGCAATTTTTTGCCGGATTTACTTCGTAATATTTGACATGGTTTGGGGTAAAAGAAAATTGACACTTGTTTCACCCGGATTTTCGCAACAAAAAATAAAAACCCTTTTACTTGTTGATCGTCCCTTTTTAACCTATCCTCCAGAAATATTATTCTCTTATTTTCGCCATTTCAAGGTCTTGTAATTTTTCGTGTAATAATTAATATGAATTACAATATATGCGATATCCTGTGCATATAATTATTTTGTTAATTGAATTTACCCAGTGGCGGATTGGGGATTTTGGGTATACCAATATCTCAGTTATTAGACATGGGACCCACACCAAATTTATAATAGTTTATTATGACATTAAATAGACAAGTTCGGCGTAAACAGAATTTAAATTGAAGTTTGCGAAAAAAAGTTAGTTTTTTGTGTCGCCTCACCTGGCTTCTGGCCCCCCCATTTGAGATAATTCAAATTAAAGTTGTGCAATTTATACTTCACTATAATTTATCGGTAAATTTAAAATTTTATTTGAAAAATCCAAATATTACAGATTTTATACCATATTAAATATTTTTTTATTATAATAAAATAAACAATAAAAATTTAAAATCGTATAAAATCTGTAATATTTATATTTTTTAAATAAAATTTTAAATTTGTCGATAAATTATAATGGAGTATAAATTGCACCACTTTAATTTGAATTATCCCAAATGGGGGGGCCAGAAGCCAGGTGAGGCGACACAAAAAACTAACTTTTTTTCGCAAACTTCAATTTAAATTCTGTTTACGCCGAACTTGTCTATTTAATGTCATAATAAACTATTATAAATTTGGTGTGGGTCCCATGTCTAATAACTGAGATATTGGTATACCCAAAATCCCCAATCCGCCACTGAATTTACCACAAGTATTATATATACATATACTATGACGCTGAAGTTTAATTTTATACACTATCTATCTTGCAACGTGTAGTGAAATTAATAATAATAATATGGCTTCTTACGTACTGAGAGGGAATGAACCCTATGCAGCTGCTCATAGGTATAAAACATACATCTGCAGATAAGCAATAAATTATATTCAAATCTCAAATTAAGGTAGTCGTCGTGGTACAATATTGTCAAAAATATTTAGATTATACGCACCGTAAAAGTATACGAGCTTGTAGCTAAGTCATAATTTGTTCGCAAGACTGTACCCTGGAGACGTTACCTTTACGTAATACTTTCAAATATTATATTATAAGTTTTAATCCGGCAACGTCGCTTATGCTCAACCAATAGATATATTGAAGACTGAATCAGTCCGTTTGAATTTACTGCGGAAATAATATCTATCTATACTCGCGTATAGTCTTGCCAAGTTGTTTTTATCTGACACTAGTGATGTATACTTTTTACAAATTGTTGGTTATTTATAAACAATTGGACGGTCAAAAATTTTTAATTATTTTTTTTTAAATCAGCAAAAATACATTAAAACACTGTTAGTTTTTTGAAAGCTTCTGACAGTTAGTTTTTTCTGTTTAACTAAGAAACTGGTACAGAACTACAGAAAGCGTATACAATCCATGTTAATTATCCAATTTTTAATTGAATTTATCTCGGGTTATAGACGGTCAATCGACTTCAAATTTTAAGGATATATGTATTGCCATGTCCTTAATAAGTATACAAAAATTTAAAATTTTCTGATGGGATGCTTACAGCACGACAACTACCTTAAGCATTTTAAATGCTGTCAAAAATTTCAAAATTCACACCAAAACTGTTGACCGCGGTCCGCGATCTTCGGCCGCCGCCGCAGCGAAACCCGCCCCCGACTTGACTTGACTTCCCCGATCGATATACACATGAGGGGCGGCGGGGATGGGGGGGCGGTGGGCCGCCCCCGGATGGGGAACGCGGCGCGTTACTCTCTCTCCGAACAAGTGCACCCCGGATGGGACGGCGGCGGCGGGGGGGGGCGGCGGACGCTGACGCCCCCCGCGCCGCCCCCGCAACGAATTTCATTACCGGGATCCAAGTCGGATTCGGGAGACGAAATTAAATCGAACGCGGTTAGGCGGCGGCGGCGGCGGAGGCGGCATCTTTGGGTTGATCTGCGAAACCCAGTTTATTATTTATTAAAAATCGAAAATTTAAATTTTCTTTTAAATTTAAAAAAAAAATATTATTTTTTGTTTTAAAAATTATTATTCAATAATGAAACCTTTCATTGCAACTTTACACATTTAACAAAACTAAATAGAATTGCAATGAAAAAAATCGCCGTCATCAATCATCTAGTGGCCCAGTAAAACAGTAGAAAGTGTAAGAAAACAAAACCGAGTCGGCATAAAAAAAAATTGGCGGTAGTGGCGGTTCTGTTTTGACACGCTTACCAGACAGCTTGCGCTTCGAAACGAACGTCGACCGGATTTATATGCAGTCAAAATTTTATTTTTTTCTTTGATTCCAAACGACATATAATATTGATGATTATTTTTTTATTTTAGAATATATTGCAACCTTTATGTGCAAATTTTTATTAATAATTGTCAAAGGATAAAATAATAAAAAGTTATAATTTTTTGACTGCATATCGGTGCGGTCCGCGGCCGGTTCGGCCTTCCCGGGGCGCGATTGCACACACAACAGGTGCACCAACCCGACAGACAGCGGCAGCCAAGTTCAACAACGCGGCTGACGTCACTGCTGCCAACCCAAACGACCAAACCTACCCTATGCTTTGCAAGCTTAAGACCGCCTAAAACTAGATCTTTTTTTAAGCTTTTATACACAATAACGACCATTTGACATGCATAAGTTTTCCTATTTTATTGTATTCTTTCAATAAATCAACAATATTCTTTTGAAATTTTAACTTTTGTTATAAAAACTACATTTTTAACAAAATATAGAACTATGGAAAATTATCTCTATAGAAAGTATATGTCCAGCAATATTTTCAAAGAAAAAATATATATTTTGATAAATGTTAAATACTTTTTACTTATTATAAGTAAAAACTATTTATCATTTATCAAAAAATATATTTTTTCTAAAAAAAAAACTATTTAACATTTATCAAAAAATATATTTTTTCTTTATAATAAGTAAATGCCACTAAAATCTAAAATATTATCATTATCAAATGAATAATTTAGACTTGATGTCGATAAATTTTATATTCGTATAAAACGAAACGATACAATTATTATTTGTGTTTATTATGTTTAACTAGCATTAATACTTTACATTCCCTGGCAAATAACACATTTCGATTACCTAATTTATTTTATTTTGTTTATGCATAAGTAACGTTTTATAAAAATAGAATCGTGCATATTTTTTTTATGTTTAAAGTTTATTCAAGGTTAATTGACGGGATATTTTTATCAATTAAACATCTTTATAACAATTTTTTAAACTGGGCGTTTAAAATCTCGAATTAAAAAAATCTGGGTGGCATTATTTTTGCAATGATTTTGCGATGATTCGCTGTTACATCGTAAACAGTACAAATTGCGTGGGGGGTGGTGTATTGCACCCTCCCACCCCCCAAAAGCAACAAATCAATATTTACGTTAATTGGACAGCGCGTGAAATCCAAAACCTAACGAATGTTAATTTTTAGCACACGTAATAAATGTTCAAATGAATTTTTTTGTCCAAAATTTTTGTCTTTAAATATCCGCGCTGTGTAAACAAACAATGCGACGTTTTTTGTTTCTCTTGGGTTTCGTCCAGTGATTTGTTTTGTTTTCTGTGTATCGTTAAGTTAAAGCGACTTAATGCTCTTTCGTTTTTTGTTTTTTATGACTTAACAATGGCGAGTTGGTATAAAAAAACTGTTTAATTATGTCTATTGTTGTATTGTATCGATTTTTACACTGAACAACATGAGTTTTGAGCCAAAAGTATATGGTTTGTTTTTTATTTTGACTTTAAAAGCGTCAAATAATTGTTTGGTTAAAACGAAGGTTTAATTTAAAATGATAAAATTTTATTTATTCAAACTTGTAAACGCTGCTACCAGCCAGACATCTAATTATCATAATTACAGATTCTGAACTTTTTCCCGTCGGTTTAACTGGTCGACATTTTTTCCTTTTTTGTTTTCGCAACCGTTTTTCCTCGTCGTCGATGACGAGCATAAAAAATTCAAACGAGGAAGTTGGCGTAGCAAAGAAGGCAAGCGAAAATAAAAAGGTCGCGTTGCTTAAACAAATCACGGTTTACCATGACCTACACAAAAGGCGACGTCTTTTGTTTCGCGACCCCTCACCTACCACTGGACGTGTTTTGTTTTGTTTGTTCAAAAGTTCAAACAGGTTTTTCTTTTATTCATAAATTTAATCGTAACAGTGGTGAGATGGAACTTTAATTTACCAAAAGTTCAAACAGTTCTTTCTTATATTCATAAATTTAATCATAACAGTGGTGAGATGGAACTTAAATTAACCAAAAGTTCAAACATGTCTTTCTTATATTCATAAATTTAGTCGTTACAGTGGTGAGATGGAACTTGTTAAAATTACCAACACGTATAATAAAAATATTAACGAAATCATTCTTGTGTATTTAGTTCTTTTAATTCCATGATCATGAGGCAGTTGGGCAGCCATGACCTAGACAAAAGCGAATCGACTTCTTTTGTTTCGCATAGCACTCTCGATATACATACACACACACACATGAACTGTGTTGGGGGGGAGTGGAGGAGACGATGGGCAAGAATAAGAAGAAAAAGAATAATTTAAACAGGTTTTAAAGGAGAAAATTGATACGTATCTAATTATAGAAGTACAAGTTCAATATATTTAAATTGGAATAAACGTGCAGCATACCCATCTCTGCTTCGCTTTTATAATAAATAATTTAAAAATCGCCAGACGCTTACGTTATTTATTATAATGCTAATCCGTGAGAATGTTTCTTGGATAATTCTACAGGCTTTTAAATGATCTTAAAACATTTTAGTCGACATTTGTGTGTTCCTTCCTTAAAATTATCGTACATGTTTCCATGACTCCTTTTAAATACACATTGACAAGCTGTGGCTTTATGGCGCTTTATTTGAAAAGATTTAAATATAAATTATGAATCAAAAGCGTTTAAAAACGTTCATATTATGAACGTATTTGAACGCTTTTGTCACTTTTTTTCCCTTTAACATTTCCCGTCTAAGAATTTTTACTAGTTTGTGATAATATTTTGCAATTTTAGTAATAAAAAATCGAAGGATAAAATATTTTCTTAACATTATCATATTTTCAAGTTATTTTAATATTTTAAATTATCAATAATTGTTAAGTTGAATTAAAATAATAACGGGTATCGTTAATGGTGAAAATTACGTCAAAAGTGTTTATTGGGATGGTTACTTTATTTTCGTATAGATGTCGCTTTATACAAATATTTAATTTACCTATTAGGGTGCTTCATTTTAGAGCGACAGTCCCACCTAAAAATCTTGTAACCGGTCAGAAAACAAAAATTTTGAGCTATTACAATGCTCTTAATATTTATTTAAAGCCGTTGCTATTCAATTTTTAAATGTTGCTTTAAAAAAAGCACCCTAATATATATATATATATATATATGTTACCGGCAATGTAAAAAATCCGGCAATGTGCGAAATGTCTAGATATACTGCAAACTGACCAATTTACCAGACATTGTGCAAAATCACTATCATTTTGGGCAATCTGCAAATTTACTACGCTATTTTAGACAATCTGCAAAATGTCTGATGCGATAGTCAATCTGGGGATTAAAGGTTTTTAATTCTTACATTGACTAGGCAGTGTGCTCAATACTTTTACTTCTGCCGAACTTTGCTATTCAGTCATTCCTGCAAAAATAAATCAAAGTGACTATAGAAGTACACCGGGAGTACGGGCATTAAACGTACATCAGGTTTGTGCGCATGCGTGTCTCCATACCAGCTGATGGTAAATTTTCAAATTTATAAGTTGAGATTATATTGGTACACTAAGGCCCAGTTGTATAACAGTTGGAAAACAGTTCTTGATAATAATTATGTAATTTTTATTTGTAGTATTTCTTTTCTAAAAACAAAATTCAGTTTTTCAATTTTACATTTCTATCGTAAATTAGTGTTACGCATACTGCCTAGTCAATGTGAGAAGTAAAAACGTTTAATCCCCAGATCGCATCAGACATTTTGCAAATTGCCTAAAATAGCGTAGTAAATTTGCAGATTGCCCAAGATGATAGTGATTTTGCACAATATCTGGTAAATTGGTCAGTTTGCAGAGTATCTAGACATTTCGCACATTGTCGGATTTTTCACATTGCTATTACTATTACTATTACTTAACAGGTGACACCCCGAGAACAACCGAATTATGTTATATTAAAATCTATTTGTAAGTGGTATAATAAACTGCTGTTCAAAAGTTAGGGAACCTTCTGTAAAATTACAACCGAATTAATTTTTTTGTCAGAGCATTTTCAGTTTAGTAAAATACCTTAAAATTAAACAAAACATACAAAAAATACCAGTTTATTCATAGGTAATGTTATAATATAAAAATATATTAATTTGAAATTTTAGAAAGTTGCCTTATTTAAAAGTAAATATACCGGCGTCTTAACTATAAAGGGGGTTCCCTAACTTAAGAACAGCAGTGTATAATGGCTAACTGTTCTCAGTCGGGGATTAGAAATTGTTTAGTGAGTCTTTTTAATTGACAAAATAAAGCTTAATCATGTAAGGATTTTTTAATTTGTTTTAAAAACTATTGTAAAGATGATTCATACAGGTTTTGACTTTTGTTTAAATTGTAGGTGCCTTAGACGATTCAACTGGTAGTCCGCAGTCGGCAGACAGCAATGGTCAGGGTAACGGTAGTGGAGGCGGCAGCAACGGGGCCACCCCCATCCCCATCGGGCCCGTGACGCCCAGCAGCACCCCCGCCCCCACCCCGACGCCTCCGGTGGAGACCAAGGGCCCCGGCGGCGTGTTGGCGCCGGCACCCGGAGCCGCGACCCCCACCGGGGCCGAGCAGCTCAACCCCAAACAGCGCCACCAGATGAAGCACAGGGAACTGTTTCTGTCGCGCTTAGTGGAAACCTTGCCGGCGACGCACATACGCGGCAAGTGCTCAGTGACGCTGTTCAACGAGACCGAGGCATTGGCCTCGTATCTCGGCAAAGACGACATGTTTTTTTACTGCCTGGTGTTCGATCCGACGCAGAAAACGCTGCTGGCGGACAAGGGCGAGATTCGCGTGGGCAGTCGGTATCAAAGTGACGTGACGGCGCTCCTAAAGGAGGGCGAGACGGACGGCAGGGAGGCGAAAGAGTTGGAGACGCTGGTGTGGACGCCCGAGCACGGTCTCAGCGACCGGCAGATCGATCAGTTCCTGGTGGTGTCGCGTTCCGTCGGCACGTTCGCCAGGGCGCTCGACTGCAGCTCGAGCGTCAAGCAACCGTCGTTGCACATGTCGGCCGCCGCGGCCAGCCGCGACATCACCCTCTTCCACGCCATGGACACGCTGCACAAGCACGGCTACGACGTGGGCGCCGCTCTGTGCTCGCTGGTGCCCTCCAGCGGCCCAGTGCTGTGTCGCGACGAGATGGAGGAGTGGAGCGCCTCCGAGGCCAACTTATTCGAGGAAGCTCTCGACAAATACGGCAAAGACTTCAACGACATACGCTCCGACTTCCTGCCGTGGAAAACCTTGAAAAACATCATCGAGTACTACTACATGTGGAAGACTACGGACCGATACGTTCAACAGAAACGAGTCAAAGCCGTCGAAGCGGAATCCAAGCTGAAGCAGGTCTACATTCCCAACTAGTGAGTTCGTATATAAACAAACAACTCAAAATTGTACAACAATTGATTTCTTCATTTTCTCTCTCTCCGCAGCAACAAACCAAATCCCGCCGCTTTGAACAACAACAAAGGCGTGGTGAACGGCAGCAGCAACGGCAACGCCGACGCGGCGGCGGTCTCGCTGGGCGGAAAAGCCTGCGAATCCTGCAACGGTAAGAATACTTCGAAAAATCGCGCAAACCAAAAATCAAACCGCTTAATTTCAGTCAGCGTATCGAGTCAGTGGTACGCGTGGGGTCCCTCGCACATGCAGTGCCGCCTGTGCCAGAACTGCTGGAACTACTGGAAAAAGTACGGCGGCATCAGGAACCCGACCAGGTTCGGCGACGGCGAGTTCGAGAACGGCTCGGCGGGCGGCGGCGGCGGCGGCAAAAAGAAATCCGGCAGCGACGCGGAGGACGACAGGATGGCGGGCGGCGGCGCGATGTCGCATCGGCCGCATCGCTGCAACATCGGCGGCTGCGGCAAGGAGTTCAAGCTGAAAGCGCACCTAGGTAAGTGTAATAGATTTTTTTTTAATTTTTTATCTAATGGAAATTTTTTCTCCAATGGAAATTTGTATCAAATGAAATGTTTTTTGGAAAGTAATTTTTTATCCAATGGAAATTTTTTTCTCCAATGAAAACTATGTCTCTAATGGTCGATAATTGTAGTGGGAATTTTTTCTCTAGTGGAAATTTTTTATCCAGTGGAAAATGTTGTATTTTCGTCTGTTTGCCATCAGGTCGGCATTACGCGACGGCGCACGGCATAATGGTGCGCAGCGGTTCGCCGCGGCCGATAATGAAAACTCGGACGGCTTTCTATCTGCTGACGACGCCGGTGACGCGGATCTCGCGCCGCCTGTGCCGCCACATTATGCGTCCGCGGCACGCGGCGCGCGCCCCCTTCTTCGCCATCAACATTCAGGCGGTGAAGCAAGAGTGCGGCGCGCAGATGGTGGGCAAGACGTTGCAGGAGCTGAAGCAACTTCTGCTTTACAGGAAGAAGAACAGGGGGAGCGTGACGGCCATTGCCACTAGGTAAAAATTGCGATTTTCGTTGTGTAAAAGTGACGATAACCGGTGTGTTTGTTTCAAAAAAAGGTTGGGCAGGGCCGGTCCTATAACGCCGCAATGGCTCATCCTCAGCGACAAGGAAACGCTGCCGAAGCCCGATCGGGAGGCGTTCCCGAAACCGCCGAAAGCGCCCGACGGCAGCTTGATGTACGAGCGCGTGCCGAACAAGCCCGAAGCAGAACGGATACCGCTCAACAACATGTCGCCGTCCCTCAAACGGAAGGCCTTCGACGAAATGAACGGACTCGACAGTAAGTTAAAATAATCGACGATATTTATTTTTCTATTGGGTTTTTTTTAAATCTCTGATAGGATTTTACTTGTACATATTTAATACTTTTTATCTAATTCTTGATTCTTTTTTAACTGGCTTCTATTCTGATTTGGATTGGGATGACGGTGAGTGTTGTTTTTAGGATTTTGTTCATTTAAGAAAGTTTTATTATTTAATTCAATATTAAAATTTTTAAAATCAATAGCAAGTGTTTTTAAGGGCGTTTACGGTTTAAATGACTTGAAAACCCTTTTAATTAACAAACTTTTTGGCTGAATAATTTCAAGACAGTAATCTTAACATTCGTTCTTTGCGGCTGAAAAACGTTGTCTCTCCCGTCTTTGCAGGCGGCGCGATCGCAGCGCCCCCGCCCTCGAAGCGGATAACCAAGGAACCGATGCAGGTGCACCGCGGCGAGCAGTACCACGCGATGATGGCCGCCGCGGCGGGCGTCGCTCAGCCCGCCGCCCCCGCGGGCGCCGGCGGCGGCGCCGGGCCGCCGCACGCGATGCCGCGCCACATCGCGCAGATCAACGGCAAGCCGAGGATCGCGCACATGACGCGCACCGGAAGCGGAAGGAAGCAGGTCATCAGCTGGATGGACGCGCCGGACGACGTGTACTTCCGCGCCACCGAAAGAAGCAAGTAAGTAGTTTTTTTGTATTTTTTTATCCAATGGAAATTTTTTCTCCAATGAAAAAATTTTTTATCCAATGGAAAATTTGTCTCTAATTGTCAATTTTTCAATTGCAATTTTTTATCTAATGGAAATTTTTTCTCCAATGGAAAATTTGTCTCTAATGGTCAATTTTTATAATGCAATTTTTTTATCCAGTGGGAATTTTTTATCCAACGAAAAATTTGAAACGAATCGAGGCACATATTAAATAAATTTGATGTGTGTGTTTCATTGGGTTTTCAGAAAAGTGAGACGACAAGTGACGCTGGTGGAACTGAGACGGGCGGCACGAAAACCGTGGCGACAGCTGAAAACCAAAATGGACGACACGACGCAGGTGGTCGTGCTCGATTGACAATGAACTCTGCGAAAATACATAACCTAAAAACAAACGCGCGTCAACAATGCCAACTCGATAAATCGCGTTCACCTCTCTAGCAATACGGTTCTTATTATTATCGTCTTTTTGGTTGGCGACACCGGGTCGGTTTTTGGCAACTATTTTTTTCACGTGTATTGCCGGCCAACGGAACTTACCTTACTGAGAAATGTTCGGTTTTTTGTGTTTTATTTCCTAAGTAGTATTGGATGTAGATTATTTTTTGTACATGTTTGTTTTTCCCTCTATCTACGCGGAGAGCCAAAATAAGGTAAGTACGTAATTTCTCTATAGAAAGTGACGCCGCAATCTGTCATTTTACTACTGGGACCATTATTTTGGCTTTCCTTGTATTTGACAGCTGAAAATATGCCGAAATGTGAGCACAACTAAACGTACACAAAACCTATATATTTGTATAATAATAATTGAACGTTTCAAACTGTCTAATTACGATTAGGTTTTTTTTAATTAATTGCGAGGAAAATTTGAAGTGCCAGTGCACAAAATCGGCACCCGAAGAGTTTTCCTTAAATAATTTGTACATAAACGATTTTTAACTGCCAATTGTTATTTTAATTGATTATTAAATGTATATTTCTCGGATTACTGTAAATTTAAGTATACAGTCTCCTGTATATAGTACATACATAACTTATACATTTTGGTTATTATTTTATTGTTGGGTCTCGATGTTCTATTGCTAGAAGGTGACCGGAGCGACGCTTTGAGAAAACAAAAACTGAAAAGTGTCGTTCTGTTGGGTGACGTTTTGTAAATTGTAAAGTTTGTTTACCGGCAATAATTCGGCACTTGAATTTCCCGCGAATTGTCTCGAATGTTGCTTTTTCGGGGGGCGGGAAATTCAAG
This sequence comes from Brassicogethes aeneus, assembly GCA_921294245.1. Lineage (NCBI taxonomy): Eukaryota > Metazoa > Arthropoda > Insecta > Coleoptera > Nitidulidae > Brassicogethes > Brassicogethes aeneus. The sequence continues at coordinate 82,902,162 of OV121133.1, forward strand.
TGCCGTTCAGGAACTATGTAGATATCATTTTATTATTGAATTACGTATATCGTGTCTCTTTTTTGCTAACAATTATAGAGAGGATAAAGCCGTAGAGTAATTTACATTTTTTTCATGAATAAAAAATAAAGCACCTAGTAATAAGAATGGTTTTATTATTTTTTTAACTACCTTCCCCATTTTCAGGTCCAAATTTTTCAAAGAATGTTTCTTAAATTGTTTTCTGGAAAATGAAAATGGAAAATATGTTTCTAATGGCCAATTATTTTGATGGATTTTTTTTCCAGTGGAAAATATGAATTTAATGATCAATTTTTTCAATGACATTTTTTTTCCAATAGAAAATATCTTTTTCTCCAATGGGATTTTTTTATCCAATGGAAAAATCTTTTTCTCCAAAGGAAATTTTTTATCCAGTGGAAAATATGAATTTGATGATAATTTTTTTCAATGAGTTTTTTATCCAATGGAAAATATCTTTTCTCCAATGGGAATTTTTTATCCAATGGAAAATATGTAATAAATGACCAGTGTTTTCAATGGAAACTTTTTATCCAATGAAAAATATATTTTTATCCAATGAAAAATTTTTATCCAGTGGAAAATATGTATCTAATGGCCAATTTCTCTAATGGAATTTTTTTCTCCAATGGAAATTTTTTCTCCAATGAAAAAGTAAGTGTTAAGGTTGTTATTTAACAAGTTCTGGAAAATAAAACAACATTGATTCAAAAGTCACATTTATTCTTAAACCTAAACAAAAAGTAATAAAAAAACGTCAAAATAAAACAATCAATGGGCGATTTCCGGCGGTGGCGCCATGTAGTTCCCGTTGGGGTACCTCTTCTTGAAGTTCTCCTTCAAGACGGGATCTACCAGCCTATTCCCGTCGACCTGATTCCCAAGAGTAATCCAGTTGGGTTGGATGTTGTGGGGCCTACCGAAAAGTTCGATTTTCCTCGTCCCCGGGGACAACCTCTCTATCATGCCGTATATTTCGTCCGGCTTGTGACTGGTAGCCCTCACTTCGGCCACGATGACGTCAGAGTCCAAACCGCGGTTCAAATTTTGCGGGTCACCTTTCATACCCACCAAACAGTGCTCTTTCCCGTGATTTAACCTTTAAAATTTGACAGATGTCAGAATCTATGATAAAATAACGAATATATTTTCCTACCAGTGTCCTGTACGGCCTGTTCTTATGATCCTCTGCAGTTGGTTGGTTTTTACCCATATAATTTCGTCAACTCGTTCGTAACCCCATAATTTTAGACATTCTCTTCCTAGCTCCATGGCTCTACCAGTGACCCACAGGAATATTAAACCCTCGTCTTAAATAAATACACGAAACACAAATTATGTCACACAACAAAGTCTGTTCTATCTCAGGGCTGTCAAATGTCAATTTTAGGGTAGGCTAAAGACCTTGTTGTGTGTATTTACCTTGTAATTGCGGAATGCCTAGTTCTCCAATGGGATTTTTTTTATCCAATGGAAAACATGTATCTAATGGCCAATTTTTTTAATTGACATTTTTTCTCCATTTAAATTTTTCTCTAATGGAAATTTTGTATCCAATGGAAGTTTTTTATCCAATGAAAAAGTAAGAAATATTAAACCCTCGTCTTAAATAAATACATGAAACACAATAATTTGACTAAAAAACAATTTTGACAGTCGTCAAAGTAAACACCGCTATGTCGCGGCTTTAATCGGCATTTTTATTGGGAAAATGCATGAAGTGTTTTTTATTAGGTGGCATTTTGCTAATTTGAATTGATTAATGTTTTACATTACACACAACAAGGTATGTTCTATCTCAGGGATGTCTTCAAACTGTCAAATGTTAAATTTACTGTATTGTGTTTTACCTTGTAATTGCGGAATGCCTAGTTGCCGCATTTCGTCGTCAGACATGGTTCCATATGGCAGTTCCATATGGATGTCCCACGGTGGGTCGGCCATTATCACAGCGAATTTTCCTTATAAAAGAAAAAAAAAAGAAATATTTTTGAAAAATAATTTATAACCTTTATCCTACCAAAAAGTCCGCCACTGATCGACTAGGAACTTTAGGCTAATCTGGTTGCCTAATTTAATTTATTATGGTTCAAAAGAAGTTGTCAGATTTTGTTTAAATTTAGATTAATTACAAAAATGACAACGTTTTTACTAATTGTTCATTATGTCATTTTCGTAATTCAAACAAAATCTGGCAACTATGACAGAATCTAGTGCATTTCTTTCAAATTTTAGGTTATGTACTCGAATTGTAAATATCTTAACTAAGGGAAGTGCTTTTGGATTTATTTACACAAATTGAATTTTAAAGTTTAACCTGATTTCATCTGAGTAAACAGAAAGAAAAAAACCGATGAAAAAATTAATTTTGTGGTTATGGAGTTTTTAAAAGGGGTACTAAATTTTCCAATCATTGCTCAAGCTAATAGCTGGACGAGTAAATAAATACAGAAGGGTATTAGAGCTTCAAGGGCATAAAATTTTTGTATTTATTGAGTTATATTTATTTTTTGCAATTGATTGGTCGATTTTATTATTCACTGTGATTTTGACCAATCGGGTAATTGCAATTCCAAAAACATCAAAGTCACCTCTGGTATACTAAATAAAATCTGACATCTGTCAAATAATCTATCCTTACTTTTTAATTAGTATACAATAATAAACAATTAAATTTATATTAAATGTTTTACATATAAATATAAACAAAAACATAAAAAAAAGAAAAAAAATTATAAAAAAAAAATTAAAACTCACCTAAAACTGTCATATCCAGGAACCTCAAATCGCACTGCACCCACTGCGGGGGATACAGGACCGTACTTTCCTCGACCCTGGCTACGGGTCTGGAAGGGGCGGAACTGACGTTACCGCCGCCCGCCCGCCCGCACCTGTCCACCTCGTAATGCACGTACTTGCAGGTGTCCATGTGAAAGCACGTGTTCAAAAACGAGCAGTCGCCCAGGGACTCGTCCGTGTGCTTCTGGATGATCTTCTTGAAGTGCAACTTCTTGCACTGGCCGTTGGCGGCGCCGTTGCGCTCGCAGTCGGACTTCGTGCCGTGCGGGCAGAACTCCATCAGCTGCTTTCCGCCCTGGGAGCGGAACCGTTCCGCTAAAGATCGCTCTTTGGCGGTCGGTTTGCTCAGCAGGTCCAGAATTTCTTCGCCCAGTTTTTTACTTTCTTTTTCTTTTGTCGAGGGCATCGACAATAATGACTGCAAGGGTAAAATTTCATCTCACTTAAGATTGATAAAAGATTTAAGAATGTCAAAAACATTAAACCTCATCAACATATTTAATTGTGTCAATCTTACTTTAGAATGTTAAAAGATATTTAGAAATGTCAAAAAATATTTTTGAGAATATTTTTAACATTTGTAGATATCTTTGCTAAAATACATTTAAAAATATTAAAAACATAAAATATTTTTGACATTCTTAATTATTTTTGACATAAACACATATTATTATATATTAAAAACATATTTAATTTTGTCAATCTTACTTAAGAATGTCAAAAAAAATTAAGAATGTAAAAAAACATATTTGACAATTTTTTTTGACATTTGTAGATATCTTTGCCAAAATACATTTGAGATTGTTTAAAACATAGAATATGTTTGACATTCTTAATTATTAAAAAAATACACATTAAAGAATGTTAAAAACATATTTAATTGTGTCAATCTTAAGCCGAGTTCATATAGATGCGAATTTGCGAATTTACGAATTTGCGAAATACGAATATTCGCATTTCGCAGCTCCTATTCATATAGATGCGAATTGTCGGAACCATTTTTGGGACATTGTTTTCTCACTAGGCGATATTTGCCATGGTATTTTAGGGACATTATTTTTTCTCCAGGTGATATTTGCCATACTTGGTTAACATTTTCTATAAGAAGGTACTTAAATAGTAAAGTTACTTCTAAAAAAATATGCTACTATAAGGTAAAATAAGAAACTAATGTACCTCCAAAAACTCTTTGTCCATTATAAAGAACAAAAAACAACTTTAGCAAGAAACATTTCAAATAAAACTCAACAACGATGCAATACAAATGACCGCCCTCGGTGGTGTAGTAGTTAGCACTGCGGACTACAAGCCGAGAGGTCGTGGGTTCGAATCCCACCAGGGGTATGGTTGTTTATTTGTGTTTGTCATTGTGTATTTCTGTAATTGGGCCTGGTGCCTGTTGAAAGCACATTAAAAATAATAAAATAAATAAATAAAAATAAATAAATAAATAAACACAGAACATAAACAAAAACGGCGCGGATACATATAACAAATACGTATAATAGGCATCTGCATTAATTCGCATGCGCATCACGCCAAATTCGTGCGATTTTCGCAAAATGTTGGATCAATCTCAAGATTCCCGCCCCCAGATTTCAAATAATGCGAATTCGCAGAATCTGTCGAAACGTCGAAACACTTTTCCCGCCAAATCAAATGGACCAATGAAAACATTTTCGCATTTCGCAAATTCGCATGTCGCATCTATATGAACCAGGCTTTACTTAAGATTCTTAAGTTAAGAATAACAAAAGATATTTAAGAATGTCACATATTTGAGAATATTTTTGACATTTGTGGATATCTTTGCCAAAATACATTTAAGAATGTTAAAAACAAAATATTTTTTACATTCTTAATTATTTTTGACAAAAACACATTAAAGAATGTTAAAACATATTTAATTGTGTAAATCTTACTTAAGAATGTCAAAATATATTTAAGAATGTCAATAAACATATTTGAGAATATTTTTGACATTTGTAGATATCTTTGCCAAAATACATTTAAGAATGTTAAAAACATAAAATATTTTTGACATTCTTAATTATTTAAAAAAACCACATTAAAGAATGTTAACATATTTAATTGTGTCAATCTCACTTAAGAATGTCAAAAAACATTGGAGAATATTTTTGACATTTGTAGATATCTTTGCCAAAATACATTTAAGAATGTTAAAAACATAAAATATTTTTGACATTCTTAATTATTTTTGACAAAAACTTATTAAAGAATCTTAAAAACATATTTAATTGGGTCAATCTTACGTAAAAATGTCAAAAAATATTTAAGAATGCCAAAAAACATATTTGAGAATATTTTTGACATTTGTAGGTATCTTTGCCAAAATACATCTAAGAATGTCAAAAATATTTTATATTTAATAATATTTTTGACATTCTTAATTATTTTTGACAAAAACACATTAAAGAATGTTAAAAACATATTTAATTGTATCAATATTACTAAAGAATGTCAAAAGATATTTAAGAATGTCAAAAAAACATATTTGAGAATATTTTTGACATTTGTAGATATCTTTGCCAAAATACATTTAAGAATGTTAAAAACATAAAATATTCTTGACATTCTTAATTATTAAAAAAAAACACATTAAAGAATGTTAAAAACATATTTAATTGTATCAATCTTACTTAAGAATGCCAAAAGATATTTAAGAATGTCAAAAAACATATTTGAGAATATTTTTGACATTTGTAGATATCTTTGCCAAAATACATTTGAGATTGTTTAATAAACATAAAATATTTTTGACATTCTTAATTATTTTTGAGAAAAACACATTAAAAATTGTTAAAAACATATTTAATTGTTTCAATCTTACTTAAGAATGTTAAAAAACATATTTAATAATATTTTTGATATTCTTAATTATTTTTGACAAAAACACATTTTTTAAAATATATGTAGGGATAAATTGGCTAGATGGTAAATCGGTTCGAAGTGATTAATAACGCACGAAAGTAGGCAAAAAAACTATATATTGAATTTAAAAGTTAAACAAGTACAGGGCAAAATAATACGTCTTACTTCTTAAATGGTTTCTAAAAATCTAAAAATCTGCCTGCCCGACCGTTCTACTTTTAAGAAATATCCCCCTTGACAGTAAAGACATAAAACAGGCGTTGCAGGTACTTTTTAAGAAAAACTTTCCCACAACGGTCAGGCCACCCTCTCTAGCTAATCTAAATATAAAACATGTGCACGTACTTAACAGCAATACATTTTATCTCTAAGCTAACATATTTATTACTTCTGAACTTAAAATTAATATAAACATGACACAAAATATCCGTTACTACATATATTAGAATGCCAATCTTACTTAAGAATTTTAATACTTTCTTTTTATTTTGTTGAGAGCATAGATAACAAGGACTGGAACGTTAAAATGTTAATTTTCTCACAAAAACTTACCATGATATCTGCTTTGGGTTCCTTCTTGTCTTTCTTCTTTTTCTCATCATCCTCAACACCCTTATCGGGAGACACAACTCTCTTCCTCTTCAACTCACCCTTACTATCACTCTTATCGTCAAAAAACTCCAAAATCATTGCATTAACTTTGGTTACTTCCACCGATGTCACCTCGACAACGTTCCCACCATCTTTAACGCTTTCTCTGACCGTTATGAGCTTCTGCGTGGCGAATTTATGCAACAAGCTACAGACCTGCCGATGCGAAGCCTCTTTGTCCAGCGTTAGCTTCAAAGAACCCAACAAATCATTGCATGTAACAGGTAGTTGCAACGTAACCTCACTCAGCGCCTTCAATAGTTGCCCTTCCAACTCCGGATCAACCTTAACCAAATCCTCGACTTCACTTGTTTCCGTTTTAACCTTGAATTCCTCTTTGACAGCCCCGCTGCAGCTGGGAGCTTCGCTCGAAGCTGAACCTAAAATATCTTGCCTTTCTTTTCTGCGTTTTGCCAGCCGTTCGCGCAGTATGTTGCGTTTGCTTTTAATCTCCTGGATTTGCTCCCAGGCATCCGACATTTTTGCTTATTCGCTTTATTTTGCGGTCATTAATTTTGTTTGGGAAACAATCGTTTGAGGTTATGTTTACTGTGAAGCGGCTAAAAAGATATTAAGAAAAATGTTGATTTATAACTTGTGAGTTAGTGTGTGATGTTTATAAGGTAAACAATATTATTTAAGGCTTTAAATTTGTAAAATACATTGTGTTTTAAGCAGATTTACCCAGTTAGTAGTTAAAATATGTGGTACATTTGAACTACAGTATGTTGCCAGATTGCTGTATATTTTTGATAAATCCACCACTTAACTATGAAACAAATACAAAAATTAACTTTAATTATATAAATAAATAATATTTAGGTGTGGTTAATAAATATTGCAAATATTTGTTGATTTGTTAACATTTTTATGAACATATTTTTTACATGTGACAACACCGCTCTTGTCATTTGACGTTTTTGAGCACAAAGGTTCTTTTTTGTAATTTGTGCGGTTTTTTTTGGTAAAAATGTCGACTACAAGCAAAGTTCAAGTGATAAATTTATATAGATCCTTAATTAGAGAGTCCAAGAAAATACCTGCGTACAATTTTAGGTGAGTTTCTGTCATAATTTGCATTATATACGAATTAACCTCAAAATTTTGCAGAAATTATGCTGTGCGTAAAATAAGGGATACTTTTAAGGAAAATAAAGGGTTGACGGACCCGAATAGAATATCTCAACAGATTGCTGAAGCGCAGAAAAATCTAGAAGTTATTAAAAGACAAGTAAGACTTATATTTTAGATTATAACCTATATTTTTTATGATTTATTTTTTAGGCTTTAATAGGACAAATGTACAGCACTGATAAGTTGGTTATTGAAACTATACGCACAAATAAAAGATAAATACTCTAAAAAGTGACTTTAAGTAATTGTGGGGCCTTTATTTTGTACATGTATTAGAAATTTGAAACTCATGATTGTAACTTTGTAGAAGTAAGTCAATTTATTATTTTATGTAGATTATTGTAAGAATGTAAATAGTTTTAATTAATGTGCGGAGATTATTAAAAAATAATACAATTAATTAATAAAATGTTTATTTTTCCTTAAAATTATTGTACTTCTATGGTTTTCACCAAGTCTTTGCCGATAATGTAGAAATCTTCAATAAGGGCATCAACATTGGTTACTAGTTTATCGTTTTCCAGTTTTCTACCATTTACATTTGGTACCTAAAATAAAAATCAAACCAATTTCGAAAATCGTTGATTTTATGCAAAAACTCACTTTAAAATCTTTACTTTCAAATATTTTGGGGTTCCATAAAACTCCAATGGTATTTCCTCCATAAGTATCGTGAAAAAATGACGCAAATTCGCCATAGTTTTCCCTGAGTTCTTCCAAATATATTTCTACTGGATTAAAATCACAAATTGGGATTTTTGAGTTTACTTTGGGATCGTATTTTTCAATTAAAATTTTACTTTCGTCGCTATTTAAAATTCGTTCGTGTCTTCTGGAGTTTAATAGTGGATTTAGTTGTATTAGTAGGTTGTAGCCTTGCCAATTTGGCAAAAATAACTCCTGCACACAAGTTAAAGACATTTTAGACAAAATTAAAGTGTTTTTTCAACTTAATTACCTTAATATCGCATTTTTCCGACTTTAATAATTTTTCGCTATAAAAACTTAATGTAGCAATTGCTAAATCTTTGACCCTGCTTAAAACTTGTTTAGTGGGTGAGTTTTTGGTGAAAATTGATTGACCATTATCATAGGGTGTTATTATGTATAGAGGTTGTAGTGCTTCCCTATTTTCTTGTAATTTGCCTTCTAAATCTATGATATCTTCCTCTGAAAAATAATTGGTGGTTCTTGTTTATCATATTTGTTTAAATTTAATAATTTTTGTTTGGCAGTTTCCGGTTAATTAAAAAATACACGTAGATTAAAATAGTTAACCCTTTTCTTTTAAAAATAACACATTAAAGAATGTTAATTGTTTCAATCTTACTTAAGAATGTCAAAAGATATTTAAAAATGTCAAAAAACATATTTGAGAATATTTTTGACATTTGTAGATATCTTTGCCAAAATACATTTAAGAATGTTAAAAACATAAAATATTTTTGACATTCTTTATTATTTTTGACAAAACACATTAAAGAATGTTAAAAACATATTTGAGAATATTTTTGACATTGTAGATATCTTTGTCAAAATACATTTAAGAATGTTAAAAACAAAATATTTTTGACATTTAATTATTTTTGACAAAAACACATTAAAGAATGTTAAAAACGTATTTAATTGTGTCAATCTTACTTAAGAATGTCAAAAGATATTTAAGAATGTCAAAAAACATATTTGAGAATATTTTTGACATTTGTAGATATCTTTGTCAAAATACATTTAAGAATGTTAAAAACATAACATATGTTTGACATTCTTAATTATTTATTGCAAAAACCTATTAAAGAATGTTAAAAACATATTTAATTGTGTCAATCTTACTTAAGAATGTCAAAAGATATTTAAGAATGTCAAAAAACATATTTGAGAATATTTTTGACATTTGTAGATATTTTTGCCAAAATACATTTGAGAATGTTAAAAACATAAAATATTTTTAACATTCTTAATTATTTTTGGCAAAAACCCATTAATCTTACTTAAGAATGTCAAAAGATATTTAAGAATGTCAAAAAACATATTTGAGAATATTTTTGACATTTGTAGATATCTTTGCCAAAATACATTTAAGAATGTTAAAAACATTAAATATTTTTGACATTCTTAATTATTTTTGACAAAAACCCATTAAAGAATGTTAAAAACGTATTTAATTGTGTCAATCTTGCTTAAGAATGTCAAAAGATATTTAAGAAAGTCAAAAAAACATATTTGAGAATATTTTTGATATTTGTAGATATCTTTGCCAAAATACATTTAAGAATGTTAAAAACAAAATATTTTTGACATTCTTAATTATTTTTGACAAAAACCCATTAAAGAATGTTAAAAACATATTTAATTGTTTCAATCTTACTTGAAAATGTCAAAAGATATTTATTTAAGAATGTCAAAACATATTTAAGAATATTTTTGAAATTTGTAAATATCTTTGCCAAAATACATTTGAGAATGTTAAAAACAAAATATTTTTGACATTTAATTATTTTTGACAAAAACAATTAAAGAATGTTAAAAACATATTTAATTTTGTCAATCTTACTTAAGAATGTCAAAAGATATTTAAGAATGTCAAAAAACATATTTGGGAATATTTTTGACATTTGTAGATATCTTTGCCAAAATACATTTTAGAATGTTAAAAACAAAAAATATTTTTGACATTCTTAATTATTTTTGACCAAAACACATTTAAGAATGTTAAAAACGTATTTAATTGTGTCAATCTTACTTAAGAATGTCAAAAGATATTTAAGAATGTCAAAAAACATATTTGAAAATATTTTTGACATTTGTAGATATATTTGCCAAAATACATTCAAGAATGTTAAAAATATAAAATATTTTTGATATTCTTGATTATTTTTGAGAAAAACACATTAAAAAATGTTAAAAACATATTTAATTGTTTTTATCTTACTTAAGAATGTCAACAAATATTTAAGAATGTCAAAAAACATATTTGACAATATTTTTGACATTTGTAGATATCTTTGCCAAAATACTTTTTAAAAAAATTTAAGAATGTTAATAACATAAAATATTTTTGACATTCTTAATTATTTTTGACAAAAACACATTAAAGAATGTTAAAAACATATTTAATTGTGTCAATCTTACTTAAGAATGTCAAAAGATATTTAAGAATGTAAAAAAACATATTTGAGAATATTTTTGACATTTGTAGATATCCTTGCCAAAATACATTTAAGAATGTTAAACATATAAAATATTTTTGACATTCTTAATTATTTTTGACAAAAACCCATTAAAGAATGTTAAAAACGTATTTAATTGTGTTAATCTTACTTAAGGATGTCAAAAGATATTTAAGAAAGTCAAAAAACATATTTGAGAATATTTTTGACATTTGTAGATATCTTTGCCAAAATACATTTAAGAATATTCATACATATGTTAAAAACATAAAATATTTTTGACATTCTTTGATTGATTTTGACAAAAACCCATTAAAGAATGTTAAAAACATATTTAATTGTGTCAATCTTACTTAAGAATGTCAAAAAACATACTTAAAAATACTTACTTGTTATTTCATCGTTAAAGTTAACCAAAACGCTCTGTAAATCCCACTGCGACTCGCTAAAGAACTTTAAGAACCTCAAAAACGACATTTGCGGGGTATTTGGTGTTACAAAACTCGTCCCTGTTAAATACAGGGAGGCATTAAGTAAATTTACGACGATATCGGGAAAATGAAAATCGTCTATTAGCTGAGATCTCAACCATCTTTTTATCAGGGCTGTACCTGGTCCGTAGCTTGGGTGTTGAGACTGTATACTGGATAAAAAATATTTAATAAAAAAAACAATATTTTTTGTGTTACTTACCCTTTGAGTCCAGCAGTTGTTTTTGGTAGTATATTCAACTCCATATTCAAATTTGAACTCTCCAAGTTATCTCTGAAGGCCACACTGCCATTTTCCATGGATCTTTTTAGTAAACCGATTTCTTTAGGTAAATAAATTTTGTATCTAAACACCAAACCCTCATAAAAAACCTCCAGGTATTCTTTTGTTATATTCGTTAAAATGCCGTATTTTTTTTCCAACGTTTTCGCCATTTCCATGTAAAATGCGGTTTTTATGTATTTTATGCCTTTCAGGTCGTTTGGCCACTTTGAACTATGCTCTACAATTTTTTTTGTAGTATTTTGAATTTTTTATTATATCAATAACTATTTACCTAGTTGTAATACACAATTAACAACTTGCGCATATCTAGGTACCTTCTTAATTTTGTTTGTGTCGGAAAAAATTATATTATTTTCTTTTGATTCTGTTATTATACCCCCCACTTCGTAATTTGTTGGTAGAGGGGGAAATACTTCAGTATAACTGAAAACAAAAACATTTTTTGACAAGAACTTTCAGATTTACAGCAATGTTAATTTCTGTATAAAAAACTCAACTTGGGAAAATATAGTTTTACAATTTGATCTTTTAACTTTGGAATTTTGTAATTCATGTAAAAATCAGTACCCTGAAAAAAACGATAAATATTCTTATGGGAAATCGTTTTGACTTCAAATTTAACCTTGAATAACTTTTGATGGAGTGAATTTAGCCAAAAATGATAAAAGACTTTTTTTGTAGAGCATTTGATTTCCCATAAGAATATTTATCGGTTTTTTCAGGGTACTGATTTTTACATGAATTACAAAATTCCAAAGTTAAAAGATCAAATTGTAAAACTATACCAATTTTTGTAATTTTACCCATCCTTTGTTTTGCAAAACAATTGTAATTTTAACAGTGTACATGATTAAAATATATATATAGTAAAAATGCAAACAGAAGTTGTATAAAATAAATAATTATTTGAATATTTCCAAACACTTATTGAAATTCAAATAGCAAATTTTGGTTAGTAATTTTATTGATATCTTAGTAAAATTAAGTTCCGAATATGTATAGAAATTTTACAAAATTTTAAATTCAATTCAATTAAATGTTACAACAAATTATTATTATTAAAATCACGTTTATAAAGAGCCATTATAGAACATTTACTTACTGTCAAATGTCAATTTTAAGGTTAATTTAGCATGGCCACAAATTAACCTTAAAATTGACATTTGACAGAATAATGTTTATTTTTTACCTCTTTTAGGACTTGAAGTGCTACCAACTAAAATTCTTACCTGTAAACATCAGAAACACCCTGTACACCGGTTATACTGAGCGACATTTTTAACTCGCGTATTTTTTTGCCCAATTCGTCTGAGGTTGTGATAATTTTGAGGCTGACTTCTTCGTTCGTGCCTATCGGGTACCTCGTTATTAACTTTTTCGTCAACAAAACGTCTTCAAAGTCGTCGTAGTATAACTTGTAGTTCAGACTTAATTTTTCGCCCATAACAAAGTCGATTATTTTTTTGATTATCAATCTTTTGTCGCGTACGGTTCTCGTTTTGAAGTATACAGCCACTTTGGCAGAACCATCGCGAAATCTAAAAATATTGTCAGTAGTTTTTGTGCCTTAAATAATTTAAAATGTACCTTCTGTTGCTACACAAATTTCCCCAAAATATCCTGAACTTTTCCGCTTCCAAATGATCATTTAAAGCCGGTCCCAACTCTATAAAACCAAAGGCATGATCTGGGTCCAAATTAACACCAAAAACCACATTTTCTGGTGTTCCATTTGGGCCTACATTTGTTAACCTTGGCACCAAATTTAACACTCTTTTATTTAAACCTCTCTTTAAGGTGTCTGAAATATTTTTTACAGCCAATAATGAATGATATCCAATGCTTTTCGCCTTTTCTTTGTCAGTGAATTGCATTTCTTCAGGTTTTGGCAGGTTTTGAACACTAACAACACAAGTTATACAATCTATATGGGTTTGATTTTTGTACATTTGCTGTATGTGCTTTAATGTTTTATAAAAAATTGAGTTTAACGCCATTTGAAACTTGTTTGAAGTGTTTTAGCAACTATATGCATTAGCAAAATAAAATTTTAAATTTAAACCTATCAACAAAATTAAACTAAAGTTTGTCAACTTTTATAAATGACTTTTTGAATCACGCGCGCATTTTTTGGTGCTGCCCTCTTGCGGAAATATATTCGGTAACGGATTTTAGTAGGAAATGGTGTTTTGAACTATCTTTAAGCCACAACACGTTTTTTTGTATTTTTTATACCAGCGTGGCAAAACTTTGCATTCTCCTGTGTCACAGTAATAAAAATTAGTTAAGGTAGCAGTTGAACTTTGTTTGATTCTCAAAAGTAAGTATAATGGTAATGGTTTTAAGGGCGAAAATACAAATTTTTATCTTTAAAACAGTAAAGAGGTTTTGTTCCAAAAACATACGTTTTTTTAGCAAATTTAAAATGATGTCCTTCACCTTTTTAATAGTAATTTTCCTAGTCAATGTATTGTGCCTCAAAGAAGCTGGAAAATTTGTTTTGGTAGTTCAACAAGACAATTTTTATATTGACTTTTTATTATTTTATTAATATTACTAATAACTAAAACTTTTTTAATGGACATTTTTTAAATTTAGTTAGTTATGTAATTAAGAAAATTGAGAAATAGAACATAGTTTTTGCTTTTACTTAGTTTTGTACTAATTTTTTTTTTATAAATAATTAATTTATGTTCTTTTTTTAAACAATATGATGTTAATAAAACCTTAAAAGGATAATTAACAATCAAAAAAATATATTTTCAAAATAATTAAGCATTTTTATATAAGTTTTTTTAACAGGTTTCTGTTTTACTTTTTCTTCTTTAAATGTACAAGAATTTTGATACATAATAGAAATATTAACATACCTTAATATTACATCATACTGTAGATGGAATGGTAATTTTGTCAAAAACAGAGTATGAAAACTATTAACTCTATTATCATCCAAGTGTTGTAATGCAATTTCACACTCCATTTTGACTCTTTTATAAAAATCTTGGGTCAAAAAACCCACAACATTGTAACACCCAGTTTTATCCAGTAAAACAACATCAAAATTTTCCTTAAACTTGCTCAAAACATCCTGTGAAACATCACAAATACTAACAGGAACTTCATTTGTGGCAATAAAACTCCAAAAGTTCCTCACAACTTGATAGCTGCTCATGTGCTTGTTAATTTTCTTTTTTGACAATAAATACACCACAACATAGAGTATTATATTTTCACTCAGTGAGACCACGCCAACATCCAATTCCCTCTGTTTTACCCACACAGAAATCAACTTTAAACCCTCCTGCACATTAGGTTGATCATGTAATAACCCCTTGATGTAATCATTGTTTATTGAAAGGGTAAAATCGTGGCCCAAAGTACAGTTATATAGTAAGGTTGGTGTGTTTTTTAGGTCGTCTAAATTTCCGATTTTGTCACTAAATAAATCCGATTTAACGTTGTTTTGCTCGGGAAGGCATCTTAAGGCTTTAAAGTAATCTTCTGAAGGAGTCGCGTAAATTTTAATGTTTACTTTGTCACAACCTGTGGGTGTTATGTTCAAAATGGGCAACAAATAGTTATCTTCATGATACATCACCGAAACATCATCAATTATATCACAGGAAGATATTTCTTCCAATATATACAAAAGATAGTAATACCTTTTGACCAAATATCTATTATTCAAGAAATCTTTTAAATGGAAGCAAGATTTGGGTATCTTAAGATTTATTTTATACTCCAATTGCGGCCCCGGCAACGATTTACACTCAAACAAACCAAACGCTTCAACACTATCCGGCCTAACAAACTTTAACTCCAAATCTTGGTCAGTTTTAATGTAATTTACGTATTTACTTGCCAAATTATCCAAAAATTTCCTCTTTTTCTTCCCTTGAGGTTTAATTTTCGACAACATAACACCCTCATACTCATTTATTTTACCTATAACCGCCTGAAATTGTTTGAACCACGTTTCAATGAATTTCTTACGTTTATTTTTTATTTCAATCTCAGCCACCAACTCTTTGATCTGCAGACGGAACAAATTGTTGTTAAAAAGATTTTCAGTCTCCTTCAACTCATTCAGTTCCTCTACAGTCGGTGGTTTGTACAAACCTTTATTTTTGTTCTTTGTTTTATCAGTAATGTCGTCATATTTAACTTTTTTAACGCCTGATTTATCCAGGGATGATTTTCGTTTGCTATTCGATGACTGTTCTTGGTTTTCATCCTCTGAAATTTCGTCAGAATCATCTTCATTGCCGGAATCTTCATCTATCATATCTTCGAACATCTGAAAATGGCAAAAAGTAATTTAATATTAGTTTGGCGAGATATTTTTGTCTTTTGAGGTACCTCGCTTTTAAAATCCATCTTTAGTTGAGTTTGTTAGGTAAAATTAGCGCACAAACCTGACAAAAACACGAGTTTATTTACGATTTTTATAGGTTAGGTTGAACACGTTTTTTGGGTACATTTGAACTATTATTTGATGAATGGTGATTTTTATTGATCTAGGGGATTTTAACTTTATCAGGTTTACGTCGGACTGTTTAATATTTCGGAATTATTGTTTTATTTTCTAAAAAAATACAAAAATACTTTACAAATCCGTTTAATTGATTGTTTATAAGTTTATAAGTAAATAGTTGGCATCATAATG
This sequence comes from Brassicogethes aeneus, assembly GCA_921294245.1. Classification (NCBI taxonomy): domain Eukaryota; kingdom Metazoa; phylum Arthropoda; class Insecta; order Coleoptera; family Nitidulidae; genus Brassicogethes; species Brassicogethes aeneus. The sequence continues at coordinate 82,918,269 of OV121133.1, forward strand.
GTATGAGAAATCTAGGGATTTTTGTTAATCTAGGGGATTTTAACTTTATCAAGTTTGCGTCAAATTGTTTGACATTTCGTGTTTACTGTATTATTTTCGCGAAAAACACGTAAATACCTTAAAAATCCGTAGAATTATGCGTTTAGATGATAGTTTATAAATTGTAGAGTGACTTGGCAAGCAAATAATTGCAAAATGGACGGTGACAGCGGCGTAAGTACAACGTTTTGCGTATTTTTTAGGTTATGTTGAGCCGTTGTTTGTCTTAGATTCCTCCGCCGGTTCTAATGAACCCCGATATGATGCAAATGCCGCCTCAGGGGCAAATGCTGCAAGGCCCCCCGCCCACGGAAGGTATGAGTGTGCCGCCGCCGGGGTTTCCCCCCCAGGGGGGTCAGTTTTTCATGCAGCCCCCCCCTGTTAATGAAAAGCAATTACCGTCGCTTTTGAGTCTTAAAGTCGACCCCCCTGAACAGTTGGTGGAGGGGAGTGGGGAGGTTGTGCTACCTGCAGCACTTGAAGAGGTTTTAGCGTTAAAAAACCAACGGGCTTTGGAGTTGGGAACGGAAGAGAGCGGAGGTAGTGAAGGGGGCAAAACAAAGGAGGGGGAGAGGGAACCTTTGTGGGAGAAAGATGATAATGTGGTAAATATGGGTAAATTATAAGTTTAAGAGGTTGAAAATGTTTTTTTTTAATTTTAGGAGGTTATTCAGGAGTTGGAATTGAATGGCAAAGAAAAGGATAAAAATGAGGCGAGAATAAGCAAAAATAAAAAGAAAAAAAAGCGTAAGAAGAACAAAAAGGATGAGGTAAAACAGAGAGCGGAAAATGAAAGCAAAAAAGAGAATGGCGATGTTGAGTTGCCCGATCAACCTGATGTTGAGGTTGAATATGTTCAAGAATCGATTGGTTTGCACGAGTTGGCGCCTCAATACAGACAGTTTTACTCGATTTTCGAGTCTTTCAAAATATCGGATCAAAAGTCTGATTTGCCACCTCCCATGTTGGCTACTCCTACTTCGTTGTCCAGTAAACTGCCAAGTGCTCTGGGCGACGATTTTCAGGACGAAAATGAAGACATGGATGACGTAAGTAATTTTTATGTAATGATCAAAAAGTTTTATTGCAGTTTTATTACAATTTTTATCATTTTAAAAAGTGTTTTTAACGCGATTTTATAAATCATTTTGGTCCACTGAAAAATAAAAATGATTAAACAAATATTAAAGTTAAAAAAAAAATTGTTAGTTCAATCAAATAATTAAAATATTAAATAATGGAACCAAGTAACTACATGGAAAGGTTGAATAAAATATAAAATTTATTTAAAAAAACTTTATTAGAAAAACACAAATTTATTAGAATACTATAGAAAACAAATTTCCCTATTAAACATTCTGCTTGTCAAAAAAATGTGTTTACCATAAAAAAATAATCAGATCAGGTATACAGGGTGTTAATAAATTGGGAAAACAAAAATGCTGTAGGAGAGAAGTGGTATCATTATTTATTCTTTTTGACAAAATTTATAAAAAATATTGTACAAAAATGGGTTTACAATAAAAAAATCAGATCAAATATACACAGTGTTAATAAATTACAAGATTACAAGAAAAAAATGCTTCAAGAGAGAATTAGGACAAAATTTATAAAAATATTATTTTTTATTCTTTTTGACGCAATTTTTGAAAAATATTGTAAAAAATTGGTTTACCATAAAAAAATCAGATCAAATATACAGAGTGTTAAAGAAAAAAATGCTTTAAGAGAGAGTTAGGACAAAATTTATAAAAACATTATTTTTTATTCTTTTTGACACAATTTATGAAAAATATTATAAAAATATGGGTTTACCATAAAAAAATCAAATCAAATATACAGAGTGTTAATAAATTATAAGAAAAAATGCTTTAAGAGAGAATTTATAAAAATATTATTTTTTATTCTTTTTGACACAATTTATGAAAAATATTGTAAAAAATGGGTTTACCATAAAAAATAAAATCAATTATACAGAGTGTTGATAAATTAGAAGAAAAAATTTATAAAAATAATATTTTTTATTCTTTTTGACACAATTTATGAAAAATATTGTAAAAAAATGGGTTTACCATAAAAAAATCATATCAAATATACAGAGTGTTTATAAATTAGAGAGAATTAGGACAAAATTTATAAAAATAATATTTTTTATTCTTTTTGACACAATTTATGAAAAATATTGACAAAAAAGGGTTTACCATAAAAAAATCATATCAAATATACAGAGTGTTTATAAATTTGAGAGAATTAGGACAAAATTTATAAAAATATTATTTTTATTCTTTTTGACACAATTTATGAAAAATATTGTAAAAAAATAGGTTTACCATAAAAAATTAGATCAAATATACAGAATGTTAATAAATTAGAAGAAAAAAATGCTTCAAGAGAGAATTAGGACAAAATTTATAAAAATATTATTTTTTATTCTTTTTGACACAATTTATGAAAAATATTGTAAAAAAATGGGTTTTCCATAAAAAAATCAAATCAAATATACAGAGTGTTAATAAATTAGAAGAAAAAATACTTCAAGAGAGCGTTAGGACAATATTGTATAAAAATGGGTTTACCATAAAAAAATCAGATCACATATACAGAGAGTTAATAAATTAGAAGAAAAAAATGCTTCAAGAGATTATTAGGACAAAATTTATAAAAATATTACTTTTTATTCTTTTTGACACTATTTATGAAAAATATTGTAAAAAAATGGGTTTACCAAAACAAAATATACAGAGTATTAATAAATTAAAAAAAATTGCTTCAATAGAGAATTAGATATATTTATTCTTTTGGTCAAAATATATAAAAATTACTCTAAAAATATCTTCATTTTATATTTTCCCATTTTATTAACACCCTGTATATTTGATTTGAATTTTTCCATGGCAAACCCTTTTTTTGACAATATTTTTTTATAAATTATGACCAAAAGTATAAATAATTGTACATCTGTTTTGAAGCATTTTATGTTTTTTTTTAATTTATTAACACCCTGTATATTTAATCCTATTTTTTTGTTTATCCATTTAACTAATAGAAAAATGATTTATTCAAATTACTTAACATTATTTATTCAATATACGTTTAGTGTTGATATACCTACTTATTTAAATAAAATGGACTAACATGGAATAACATTTTTAATTTGACACTCAAAATATTAATTGAAAGTAAAATTTAAGTTTATGTTTACTGTTTTCATATCAAAAGGCTTTTGATTTAAAAAAATTGTACCACACAAAAATGCATTTCAACCCAACAATTTGCTGCTGCAGAAAAAACTGGACGACAAGTCGAAAATGTCCAAGAGAAAGCTAAAAAAATTGACGCGTTTGAGCGTGGCGGAGTTGAAACAGCTGGTGCACAGGCCCGACGTGGTGGAAATGCACGATGTGACGGCTAGGGATCCGAAGCTGCTTGTGCAGCTGAAAGCGCACAGGAACACCGTGCAAGTGCCGAGACACTGGTGCTTCAAACGCAAGTATTTGCAAGGGAAAAGGGGTATCGAAAAACCGCCGTTTAACCTGCCGGATTTCATAAAAAAAACCGGCATTATGGAGATGAGAGCCTCGCTACAAGACAAAGACGAGTCCAAGACGTTAAAGGCGAAAATGCGCGAGAGGGCGCGACCGAAGCTCGGTAAAATCGACATCGACTATCAAAAGTTGCACGACGCTTTTTTCAAGTAGGTTTTTCGTTTTTGCGGTGAAAACGTTTCGGTTAATTCGTGTTTTTAAGGTGGCAAACGAAGCCGAAAATGACCATCCACGGGGATCTTTACTACGAGGGTAAGGAATTCGAAACGCGTCTGAAGGAAAAAAAACCCGGCGATTTATCGGAAGAGTTGCGGACAGCCCTGGGCATGCCAGTGGGGCCCAATGCCAATAAAGTGCCCCCTCCGTGGCTTATTGCAATGCAAAGGTAAGAATTTTTTGCCATTCTCATTTTTTTACCTGTCATTTTTGATGTTTTGCTTTTGACGTCTTTTGTCATTGTCACCTGTCAAAATCATAATTCGATTTTTTTCTGTCATCTTTCATTTTTTTGACATTTGGTTTCTTTAACTTTTACATCTGTATTTGCCATTCTTGACATTTGTTTTCCGCTATATTTGACACTTTTGACTTCTTTTATTATCGACACCTTGAAATCAGGATCATTTTCTCTGTCATTACAATTTTTTTATCTCTGTCATTTTTAACATTTGTTTTCTGTCATTTTTTCAACTGTCCTGTCAATTTTGACATCTGTCATTCTTGACATTTTTTTTTCAATTATTTTTGACACTTGTCGTCTTAAATATTAGATTTCTGTCACTTTTGATGTCTTTTTTCATTGAGACCTGTCAAAATCAGAATAATTTAAAAAAAAATTGTTATAATTAATTTTTTTGACGTTTGTTTTTTTTAATTTTTACAATTGTTGACATCTGTCATTTTTCATTCCTGACATTTGTTTTTCAATATTTTTAGCACCTGTCATCTATAACTTTAGACACTTGTCATTTTGACGTTTCTTATTATTGACACCTGTTAAAATCAAAATAATTTGAACTTTTTTCTGTCATTGTCATTTTTTTACCCATGTCATTTTTGACACTTTTTTTCTGTTATTTTTTTTAATGTAATGTCACTTTTGACGTCTTTTGTTATTGACACCTGTTGAAATCAGAATAATTCAATTTTTTTCTGTCAAATGTAATTTTTTTGACATTTTTTTTTTAATTTTTGACATCTGTCATTTTTTATTCTTGACATTTGTTTTCCATTATTTTAACACCTGCCTAAATCAGAATAAATCCAAATTTTTTTAAATCTTTTATATTTTTGACATTTTTGACCTCTGTCATTTTTGACATTTGTTTTCTGTCAATTTTTCAACTCTCCTGTCACTTTCGACATCTGTCATTTTTGACTTTTTTCATTGACACCAACAGGTCGAAATCAGAATTATTCGAACTTTTCTGTCATTGCCATGTTTTACCTGTCATTTTTGACATTTGTTTTCTGTAATTTGTATTTGTAATATGTATTTGTCTTGTTTGCTCTTTTTTCAGTTATTTTTGACACTTGTCTTCTATAATTATAGACATCTGTCCCTTTTTTATTAAATTAACGATTTGGCGCCCTTATTTTTTGTTTTTATGCAATTTTTATTGCCGTTATTTTTATTTATTTTTTACATTTAAGTAAATTTTAAAAATTTTAGTAAGATTGACATTCTTAAATATTATTTTTAAATGTTTTGGCATTCATTGGGTTTTTCATCATTTCAATTTGTGTTTTTTCATTCTTAAGTATGTTTTTAGTTAGTTTGACATTTCCAAATATGGGTTTCTAAATGTTTGTCATTTTTTGTAGTATTCTTATTAAAAATCTCAAGGTTTTGGTTACTTTTTAAGAAGTTTTTTGACAATTATAAAAATATTTTTGACGATTTAGTATGTTGGTATTCTTAATATGATTTGACATTCTTAGGTAAGTTTGACATTCTCAAATATCGGTTTTTAAACGTTTGTAGAAAATGTTAAAATTTTGGCTACAAACATATTAAAATTTTACAAAATATTTTTATCTTAAAAATAAAAATCTACAAATATTATAAAAATAAAGTTTTTAATATAGGTGTTTTTAACGAATTGGTTTCTTTGGTATTCTAAGTATGATTTTGACATTCTTAAGTAAGATTTACATTCCCTGCTTTTTGTAATTTGTTTTTGACATTTAAATGTTTATTGGATATTCTTCTTGGTATTATTCTTAATAAAAAGTCGCAGACGTTTTTCTGTTAATTTTTCCATATCCTCGTTAGGTACGGCCCACCTCCCAGCTATCCAAACCTGAAGATTCCAGGTTTGAACGGGCCAATTCCGGATGGTTGTTCCTTTGGTTACCACGCCGGAGGATGGGGTAAACCACCTGTGGACGAAAACGGCAAACCGCTGTACGGCGACGTCTTCGGAACCAACGTCACCAACGTTGACGTGAGTGCTAGACTTGTCGTGTGGTGAACCCCGTACAATTTTTTTATGATTTAGGATATAGGCGAAGACCCCAGCGTGGATCGCTCGCTGTGGGGCGAGTTGGAATCAGAATCCGAGGAGGAATCGGAAGAAGAGGAGGAAGAGGAGGCGGGCGGGGAGGAGCAAGCCGCCCCCGCCGACGAGTCGGGGTTGGTGACCCCGGCGGAGGGTCTGGTGACCCCCTCGGGCCTCACCAGCATACCGGCGGGTATGGAGACCCCGGAGGCGATAGAGTTGAGGAAGAAGAAGATCGAGAACGAGATGGACGGGGCGGAGACTCCGGTTTTGTACCACATCGTGCCCGAAAAGCAGAACCAACGCATCGGGGGGTCCATGATGGGCAGCGCGCATGTCTACGACTTGTCGCAGCTGGCCAACAACCCCCCGCAGTCTGTGTCTAGAAAGCCCTCTGACAGAGAAGGTGATAGTGAAAAAAAAAAAAAAAATTTCTTGCTAACTTTTTTTTTATTTTTTTCCAACTCTGTTTTTTTTTAATAAAAAAAAAATTAAATAAATGAATACTTTAGGTATGGTTGAGTTGGCGCTGGACCCCTCAGAGTTGGACATGGACAGCGACGCGATGGCGGTGAGGTACGAGCAGCAGATGCGGGAAAACCAGTCGCAGCTGCAGAAGGAGGACCTCAGCGATATGCTGGCGGAGCACGTGGCTAAGCAGAAGGTGAGTGTTGGGTCGAAAAAATTGTTTTGTTTTTTATCTTGTTTTGTTCGTTTTGCAGAGTAAACGCAAGAGGGCGCAGCAGGATACCAAGCAGCAGAAGAAGTATAAGGAGTTTAAGTTTTAGGTTAGGATTTTTGTTGTCGTGCGACTTGTATTTGAATTTGTATAGATTTAGGGTTCATAATAATACAATCTATAATTTCACTAAAACGTGTTTTATTTATTAATATCCTTTAATCCTCTCAACATTTTAGTGGGCGTGTGCGAATATGTCATTTTTGACATTTTTGCACTTTTGACATCTGCCATTTTCGACATTTGTTTTCCGTATTATTTGACACTTTTGGCGTCCTTTATTATTGACAAATCTCGAAATCAAAATACTTCGACATTTTTTTCTGTCATTGTCATTTTTTTGACATTTGTTTTCTGTAATTTTTACAACTGACATTTGACATTTTTGACACCTGTCATCTATAACTTTAGACCTTTGGTCGACAACTGTCAAAATCAGAATATTAAAAAAAAATGTTTGACATCTGTCATTTTCGGAAATTTGTTTTCTGTAATTTTCACAACTGTCCTAAAATTTTTGAAATGTGTCATTTTTCGTTCTTGGCATTGTAATTTGTCATTCTTGACATTTGATTTCCGTTATATTTGACACAACTTGCTCGACAACTGTCAAAATCAGAATATTTTTTTTAAAAATGTTTGACATCTGTCATTTTCGAAAATTTGTTTTCTGAAAATTTTACAACTGCCCTGAAATTTTTGACATCTGTAATTTTTCGTTCTTGGCATTGTAATTTGTCATTCTTGACATTTGATCTTTTACACAACTGATATTTGACATTTTTTACACCTGTCATCTACAATTTTTGACCTTTGCTCGACAACTGTCAAAATCAGAATATTTAAAAAAATGTTTGACATCTGTCATTTTCGGAAATTTATTTTCTGTAATTTTCAAAACTGTCCTGAAATTTTTGACATCTGTCATTTTTCTTTCTTGACATTGTAATTTGTCATTCTTGACATTTGATTTCCGTTATATTTGACACAACTGACATTTGACATTTTTGACACCTGTCATCTATAATTTTAGACCTTTGGTCGACAACTGTCAAAATCGGAATATTAAAAAAAAATGTTTGACATCTGTCATTTTCGGAAATTTGTTTTCTGTTTTTTCACAACTGTCCTGAAATTTTTGACATCTGTCATTTTTCTTTCTTGACATTGTAATTTGTCATTCTTGATATTTGATTTCCGTTATATTTGACACAACTGACATTTGACATTTTTGACACCTGTCATCTATAATTTTAGACCTTTGCTCGACAACTGTCAAAATCAGAATATTAAAAAAATGTTTCGGAAATTTGTTTTCTGTTTTTTCACAACTGTCCTGAAATTTTTGACATCTGTCATTTTTCGTTCTTGGCATTGTAATTTGTCATTCTTGACATTTGATTTCCGTTATATTTTACACAACTGACATTTGACATTTTTGACACCTGTCATCTATAATTTTAGACCTTTGGTCGACAACTGTCAAAATCGGAATATTTAAAAAAAAGTGACATCTGTCATTTTCGGAAATTTGTTTTCTGTTTTTACACAACTATCCTGAAATTTTTGACATCTGTCATTTTTCTTTCTTGACATTGTAATTTGTCATTCTTAACATTTGTTTTCCGTTATATTTGACACCTGTCTTCTATAACTATGGACATGTAGACAGCTGTCATTTTTGACGTCTTTTATTATCGACAACTGTCTAAAGCAGAATATTTCGAAAATTTATTTTTCATTCATCATTTTTAGACATTTGTTTTTTGTACTTTTTACAATTGTCCTAAAACTTTTGACATCTGTCATCTATAATTTTAGACATTTCTGTAATTGCCATTTTTCTACCTGTCATTTTTGACATTAATTTTCTGCCATTTTTGACATTAATTTTCTGTCATTTTTGACATTAATTTTCTGTCATTTTTACTTTTGTCCTGTCACTTTCTACATCTGCCATTCTTGAAAAAAATGTCAGTTATATTTGACACCAATTTTAGACTTCTGTCACTTTTGACGTCTTTTATTATTGACACCTGTCGAAATCAGAATAATTCGAACATTTTTCTGTCATTTTTTTGACATTTGTTTTCTGTAATTTTTACAACTGTCCTGAAACTGTTTATATCTGTCATTTGTCATATGAATTTAGACATTTGTCACTTTTGACGTCTTTTATTATCGACAACTGTCGAAATCAAAATATTTCAAAAATTTGTTTTTCGTCTGTCATTTTTTTGACATTTGTTTTCCTGTCACTTTCTACATCTGTCATTCTTGACATTTTTTTCCAGTTATATTTGATGATAGACTTTTGTCACTTTTGGCGTCTTTTATTATAAAAACCCAAAATATTTCGAAATTTTTTCTGTCATCTTTCATTTTTTTAACATTTATTTTCTGTTATTTTTACAACTTTGACATCTGTCATTCTTGACTTTTGTTTTCCATTATTACCGACATCTATAATTTTAGACATTTGTCACTTTTGACGTCTCTTATTTTTGACACCTGTCGAAATCAATAAGTCGAACTTTTCTCCATCATTGTCATTTTTTACTCATGTCATTTTTGACGTTTGTTTGTCATTTTACAACTGTCGTCACTTCTGACATCTGTAATTTGTCATTCTTGACATTTGTCTTCCGTTATATTTGACACCTATTTTCTATAATTTTGACGTCTATTATTATTCGCACCAGTCAAAATCAGAATATTTCAAATTATTTTGTCATCTGTCATTTTTTTGACATTTGTTTTCTGAAATTTTTACAACTGTCCTGAAACTTTTGACATCTGTCATCTATAATTTTAGACATTTGTCACTTTTGATGTCTTTTATTATTGACACCTGTGGAAATATTCGAACTTACCTGTCATTTTTAACATTTGTTTTGTGTCATTTTTACAACTATGTTGTCACTTTCTACATCTGTTATTCTTGACATTTTTTTTCAGTTGTATTTGACACCTGCCTTCAATTTTATAGTTTTGTCACTTTTGACGTCATTTATTATTGACACCTGTCAAAATCATAATATTTAAAAAAAATTCTGTCATCTATCAATTTTCTGTAATTTTTACAACTGTCCTGAAAATGTTGACATCTGTCATTTGTCATTCTTTACATTATTTTTGACATCTGTCATCTATAATTTTAGACATGTCACTTTTGACGTTTCTTATTATTGACACCTGTTGAAATCAGAATAAATAGAACTTAATGATAATTTTTTTATCCATGTCATTTTTGACATTTGTTTTCAGTCATTTTTACAACTGTCCTGTCACTTTTGACATAGTAATTTGTCATTTTTGATATTTGTTGTCCGATACATTTGACACTTTTGACGTCTTTTATCACCTGACGAAATCAGAATATTTCGAAAAAAAAATTTCATCTGTGTTTTTTCGACATGTTTTCTGTAATTTTTACAACTGTCCTGAAACATCTGTCATTTTTCATTCTTGACATTAGTTTTTTATTATTTTTGACACCTGTCATTTATAATTGTATAAGTTTGTCACTTTTGACGTCTTTATTATTGACAACTGTCAAAATCAGTATAATTTGAATTTTTTTCTGTCATCCATAATTTTTTTTACCTCTGTCATTTTTGACATCTGTCATTTGGCATTCTTGTGTATTAATTTTAATTTTTTTTTATTTTTAAAATATCAATTAAAATTACAATGAAAATTCACACACCTGTAATTTTTAACCCATCAAAACGTGTATTTTTGACAGATCACCATGGCATGGATGAATTTTAGTGGAAATTTTTTTTCTCGTGGGTACCCAACAGCGAATTATACTGGAAATTTTTTGACGTTTATAATGACAGAATATTTTTTTGACAATCTGGTTTTCATTTGTTTACATGATAATTGACCATATGCAAGGAATGCGGTCGATGTTGCCAATGCCAATGCCAATAAAAAATAAAATTCCCTATTGGGAACATTCAATTATATTACGTTGGCTACATTGAAAATTTGAATTTCCCGCACAAACTAAATTAATTTCCATCTTTTTTTTTAATAATAATAAATAATAATAATTCCCACATTTAAAATTCGCACCTTAATTTATTATACAACATTGGAACTAGGTACCTTCTTTATCTCTGGGAACTACTAGAATGTATGTCAGTTTGTGCGGGAAATTCAAAATTTCAGTGTAGCCAACGTAATATAATTGAATGTTTCCAATAGGGAATTTTATTTTTTTACCATTGGCAACATCGACCGCATTCCTTGCATATGGTCAATTTTCATACATTTCAATTACAAACCTAAAATGTTTTCTATATTATTTGGACACCTTTCTTCTTAATGGCGAAAATGCAGGACTTGGAATGGAATGAATTAAATGTCTATGTCTAATGAAATATATATAATATTTAGACACTATTCTATTCACCGTTTTTCCATTTAGCACTTTGAATTTTGAATACTAGTATTCGCGGGTGTCAACTGCTTAATCTCCTGGCGAATAACTTTTAGGTTGGGGTTGACTTAGTTGCCATGGTAACTAAATAATCAAGTCGAGGTCAAGTAAAATCAAAAAATAAATTTTAATTATTTAAACACAATTTGGTGTGGAATTTTCTTACCGAATACCACACGAGGTCAAATTACGTAAATCCGGAAATTTTTTCTCCCTCATGAATATTTCATGAGCTCGAAAAAATTTCCGGAAATAATTTGACCTCTAGTGGTATTACTAGTAATAATAATCATAAAAATAAAAATTAAGATTTAAATTAAATTAAAGACAGCGTTTGTCAACTTTAGCAAAGGTTAAAATCATTGATTAAATTTGTACTCTTCACTTAACGGTTAAAATAGTAATTAAGTGGCACTTAAAGGTATTTTTTGTTTTGTTTGTGAAGGGTCTGATAATGAAGGTATTTTTCCCATTAAAAATAATAAACAATGCATTTTTTAATTGCGTAGTTTATTTTTTAACAAATTTATTATCTTCTATTGTTATTTTTATTTTTTCGTTTACATATTTGGGGTACAGTAATACTCTCATTTTCATCCGGGCAGCCCTCCATTATTCTGGGCAACTTTTTGCATTGCACTTTCGGTAACTTCTTGCATTGATTTTGCAGCATGTTGCAACAAACGTTGGTCGTCTTACTGCAAGCTGCCATATCGGCTGGGTTCATTGGAAATATCGTCGGGTGTAAAGTGACTTTTTCTCCCTCGTGGGTAATCCTCTGGTTGGAACATGATTTCTTCGGTTTTTCGACCTGGCAGCTCTGCGATAATTTTTTTAGTTGCGGGCATAAGAAGTAGATTTTTTTAAAAGATTGGTGATGATTTTGCACATTTAATATACATGATAATTTTGATAACAACATGTGGAATGATATTTACTAGAATTTTTTGGTTGATTAATGACAGTTACAATTTAAGAAATTATTGATTTTATAACCTAAGGTTTTTTTATACAAGGTGTACGACGACTTTTATGCAAATTATTAAATTTAAAATTTTTATTTAACACGTTAATATTTAAATGTATTAAAATAAAAATTTTGTTTTTAAACAAATAACAAAAAAACCTATTTTTAGGATTTAAATTAAATCAAATTAACATTTTTGGTTAAAATTTTGACGTAAAAACCACAGTAATTTTACCAAATTTAAATTTTTAATTATTTTACAGATATTTATTTATAAAATACCAAATATCACGTATACGTTAAATTACAAAAATAAATATTATAAATTAATAAAATTATGAATAGGTATAATTATAATAAAAATAATTAAAAATAAACTTATTATTATTACTATTAAATTTTGTATAAATATGTTTTTAAATATCTGAGGTAGTAAAAGCATACTAAAAATATCAGTTCACTAAGTAAATTTAACACATCCAAAGCAATCGAATCAAATATAAAATATTATTAAAAATTAAAAGAAATAATTTTTATAACCATTTATGTAGGTGTTACAAAAACTGATTCTATCCTCCGTGAATCTGTTTTTGCTTTAAATTTTATGCAACGGATGGCGCTTTAATCATTTTAAATAAGCAAAAACCTCTGTTTACGACATTATAGATGCATGTGATTCCTGAAGGTCAGTTAGAATTTATATGCAGATGAGAGTGTTGCTGTTTTATAATTCAAAAGTTTAAGTTCATTAATTTGCCATTTAAAAACCTATTCTCCGTGAAGTGTAATATCTCAGTAAGTAGATTTTTTTTATAAATATTTTATTTATGTACAATTGTATTTTTTAAAAATCTTAAGGTGTCAAAAGATACAATAACTTATTTCAAATATACAAAGGGTGTTTTAAAAAAACATATGAAATCCTAACCTACGTGAGGCAAGATTCGCATAATCTCGAGTATACTATATACTTTATCTACTTCAATTGGAAGGTAATTAAATGATTTTTAAAAATAAATAAAAAAATCTGGCCGTCACTTTTTAGCAATTCTAAATATAATTGTTGCCTTCTCACATTTCGATAAAATTAAGTATAAGCTATCATTACATTAAATTATTGTTCAAATTTATCAAATTATCAATGAAAAGTACATTTGAAATTCTATATATATTCTATATTTAATTTACCCCTTGCCATATAGCGAAATTCTTGGTACTTATATTGAAAATATAAATACGGTCGTAATTATGTATATTAAAAAATTATAGCAAGTTGAAGTGTTTTCATTAAATATTACAGACGTCAGATTAAAGTGTACTTATATAAATATCTTAGGGGGACACTTTTTTTTAAATCATAGCAGTACACACATAGTTTATTATGCAGTTGTTTAAGTGTATGTGCTATATACTATCGTCTGTCAGGTAAGATTTTTTCCATATTTTTAGTTTTCAGTACTAAATTTAAAGCTAGAAAAATGTCTATATTTAGAAAAAAATATCCAAATCTTTGTTATGGAAATTTTACTTGTAATTTGGTGGATACTAATTTTTCGGTAATTTTTAGTTTAGCTGCAGCGGTCAGTAATAAATCCTTCCCAGCGTCATTTAAATTTGGGACTGCCACAGCATCGTATCAAATTGAAGGGGCATGGAATGAAGATGGGAAAGGCGAGAACATATGGGACCGTTTAACCCACACCAACCCCACAGCTGTTAAAAACAGTGATAACGGTGACATAGCTTGTGATTCCTATCACAAATACCGAGAGGATGTGAGACTTTTAAAAGATTTGGGGGTTAAAGCGTATAGGTTTTCCATATCCTGGCCCAGAATTCTACCCACTGGGTTCACCAATAAAGTCAACAAGGCTGGAATACAGTACTACAAAAACCTCATCAAAGAGCTGCAGGACAATGGCATCGAACCCATGGCTACCCTGTACCATTGGGACCTCCCCCAACCCCTCCAAGACATCGGGGGTTGGCCCAACGATATCCTGGCAGATCATTTCGGTAACTATGCGAGAATCTGCTTTGAAGCTTTCGGGGATTCAGTCAAAACCTGGTTCACCATCAACGAACCCCATCAGATATGTCAACTGGGCTACGGGAGTGCTAACATGGCCCCCCTGATTAACTCATCGGGCGTGGCCGACTACCTATGTGCCTATACAGTTATAAAGGCCCATGCTAAAGCCTGGCACATTTACGATGACGAATTCAGGGGCAAGCAAGGGGGCAGGATTTCGATTGTTATAGATAGCGAATGGTATGAGCCTGCTACGGACAAGAAAAGTGATTTGGAGGCGGCAGAGACGAGAAGACAGTTCTCTGTAAGCAACCACGATTTTATTTTGTTAAATTTTACAATAGAAATGATTTTTAGTAAATATTTTTCGTATATAATATCACAAATTTTCGACTGGTATGAAAGTTTGTTGCTTGGCAATTTTCGCTCATGATATTTTGACAAAATCCCTCGACTGACGTCTCGGGATTTTGTCAAAATTTCAAAAAGCAACAAACTTGAATAAAACCAGAAGAAAATTTTTCCGGTAAAAATTTTCTCTCGAGTGATATTCGACAAGACTATTTCGCGAGAAAAAATGCACCATATTAACGAAACTTGTAATCTTAATTTATTTGTTAATATTAAATGTACAATTATTATATGTTATGGTAGTTTGCCCATTCTTTTCTACCAAAGCACGATTTTGTGTATTATTGACCTGTAGCATGTGGGAACTCGAAGGTCCAGCTTCATTTCTTCGGAAATTTTCGATCAACTTCTGGTGGTGACTAGAATCCAGCTGCAAGTATGGTTTTAGGGAGCTTGCATTTGAGTGACCCGTTAATTTAATTAACTCCTGTTCAGCAACACCTTGCTTAAACAAGGCTGACACAGCTGAAGATCGATGCGAATGGTTTGTTATTTTATGTTTTTTTGTGTCTATTCCAATTTTTTCAGCTGACATCTTTGTCCATTTAGATGCGATGTTGATTCCAAGTGGACAGTTTTTGAACCAAGATCCATTCTTCCAGTTGGGGTGAACGGTAAGAAAAAGTCTGATAAATTTCTTACCAACCATTTGCTGCTTGCCAAACTTTTCGATCCGCCTTGAGGTGTTTTCGAAAAAATGCTGTTGTATTCAATTTGGCCCGTAAATTCTCCCATATTATTAAATTCCTTCTGGAAAAAGTGAATCTTGCAATTTACGGCCTCATTGCCTCTCCAAGCAAGTTCATATGAGCAGAGGTGAAAAAACTTGTTCTGTGCTTCATCGGGGGTTTCTTCGTCGTAGCTTTGGATCATTTTTAAAAGTTCTTCGGTGGATAATGCTTTTGAACTAAGTTTTCTTTTTTCTGGGCAACTTTGAAGCTGCCTTCGCTTGGTATCTCTGGCCAATCTTGAACATTTGAAAGATATATCCTTGAAAGGATCGATTTTTATGCCGTATTCCGTGAAATATTTTTCTTGTAGCATTTTTTCAGTTGAATTCCACATAGACTTTAGAGACGACTCTTTATAGTCTTCGCCATTGCATTTTTTCATATTAAAGGCGTAATCTTCCAGAATTTTTGCTAGTTCCGTCGCGGTAGTACATTTTTCCAGTGTAAAATTTCTCACCCGTAGGAATTCTAAGAATTGGGTCCAAATAGAGCTTTTGGACCTTTGAGTATTTAATGGGATATTTTCTGAAACCAATTTTTTTATTTGTTCATCTGAATGGCACCCAAATCGTGAATTTGCGCGTGGATTCATTATTTCACAATGACGTTTGTCAAACTGGCAACAATAGAAGTATAAAACACTTTGGTGACGGATTTGTAATAATATCAAAACAACTTTAATTTTATTGTTTGTCAAACTGACAACAATTGAAGTACCAAACCATAATTTTGTAGCTGAGAAATCACGGGCAAGAGTTTTGTCAGTGGAAAACGTGACGTTACTATGACATTTTATCACTTAAAAATAGTCTAGTGAAATAGTCACAAAAACATTTTGTTGGACTATTTGAATCATTTTTACGATAAAATTGAATTAAAAAAGCGATGACAAAAAAATTAAAAAAAATCTTAATTTAATAGTAATAATAATTAAAATTTTTCACAAAAAAAACTTTTTGTACTTTGAAACTAATTTTTGCAATAAAACTTTGTTTCAAAATATAAAAATAATTATACTTTGTAGAATAGTCGATATCTTCTCATAAAATGCATTTTTGTACCATAATAATAATTTTCAGGTCACCCTGTATATATTTTAACCTTCTTTTTTGCAGTTTGGATTGTATGCGAATGCCATATTCCTCGGCAATTGGCCTCAGGTCGTGATAGACAGGGTGGAATACAGAAGTAAAAAAGAAGGTTACGCCAAGTCAAGACTACCCAAGTTTACGGAGGAAGAAGTGGAGTACATCAAGGGTACCTACGATTTCGTGGGCTACAACACGTACACGACCTCAATGGTCAGAAAAATCCAAGAGCCCAGTTTTAATGAAACCGGCTTTGAGCAGGATACGGGGTCCTTAACCTATAAAGACCCCACTTGGGAAACCACCAGTTCTGATTGGATAAATGTAAGACTTTTTTTTTAAACCGCAGGAAGTTGTTTTGTAATTTTGCAATTTTTTTAGATTGTTCCATGGGGCACAAGAAAGTTTTTGAGTTGGCTTAAAAATACCTACAATAACCCTGAAATTATCATCACAGAAAACGGACTTTCAGATGACAGTTTGGAAGATGACGTCAGAATTCATTATTATACTGTGAGTTATAGTTAATTTATATACAAGGTGTACACATATTTATTATTTTTCAGGAATATTTGAGCGCCATTTTGGAAGCCATACACACAGATAAAGTGAATGTTTCTGGCTATATTGCTTGGAGTTTACTAGATAACTACGAATGGTTATTTGGCTATACGTAAGCGTATATTTATATTTTTCAAAAACTAAATATTATAGAAAACTTTTTCTGTTTTTTTTTAGAATGAAATTCGGTCTCTACCACGTAGATTTTTCGAGTCCAAACAGGACAAGAACAGCAAAAAAATCTGTTGATTTTTACAAAAAAATCGTTGCTTCACATTGTCTTGTTGAGAAGTGTGTGACATAGAAAAACTTTATTAAGAATTATTTGCCTAATTAATAACTTATCTATACATTTATACTTTTGTTCATATAAATAAAATTAAAATGTTAAATTGATTTGACTGTTTTTTTTTCCTTTTTTAGTAGTATAAAAAATCCCTTTCTTGAAATTTTGAGTTCCCAGGATTTATTTTGGCATAACCTATATATAAAATTATTGTTAAAATTTATTAAATTATCAATGAAGAGTACATTTAAGATTCTATATATAGGCCTGCAAAAATTATTTAATTTACCCCCTTGCCATATAGCCTAATTCTAACACTATTATTAGATTATTTGTTATTGCCACTTAAATTGACGCTATAAAAGCCCTGAGCCTTATAAAGGGCATAATATGATTCTATAAAAAAATGCGGTTGTAAATGTTTATATTAATAAATTATTACCAGTTGAATTGTGGTAATCAAATAATACAGACGTCAGATTAAAGGTAATCATACATACGAATATACCTATATAAATAGAGTTGGAGACAGTATTTTAATTATTCCAGTATCACCTTTTTTATGATGCGGTTGTTTAAGTGTATGTGCTCTATACTAGTGACTGTCAGGTAAGATTTTTTCTATATTGTTAGTTTGACCAAATAAATAATTTTAATCACAATCAAAATATGACGTAAAAAATATACGCAAGAAAAAATGTTTATATTAAAAAAAAAATTATAACGCACGAAAATTATCACAATCTATGTAAAAATTTACAAAATAAAAACATATTAGCAATAATAAACATAATATGTTATAATAATAGATAAATAAATTACATTAAGAAATTTCTGTGTTATATATATAGATTTAAAAAGTTAATTTTTTATTGTTATTATTGAAGCCATGAAACAAAGTTTAATTATTGTAATAAATGTGTCTGTTATTTTTGTAGGGTAAGAATTTTTTAATATATTTGTTATGATTTTTTGACACATTATACTTGTCTACCTTAAATTGTTTTATTTATAGTTTTAAAAATTTTATTTTGTCAAAAATCAGTTTGGCAAAAATTTCTAAATTTTAATTCTTATCTAAATAAATAATTTATAACAAACAATAAATCTATTGTTTTAATAATAAATACAGGGTCATTCATATATTCTTGACATACAATTTATAGTGGGTTGGACTGAATATTAATTATTATTTGTAAAAGTATAATACGAGTTTTTGCATAATAAATAACTTTCAAACGGCATTAAAAGTAAAAAGTTATTTTAAGAAACAATTATTTTTATACTACACATTTTAATAAGTGGAACAAAATTATTAATTTTTATAAACAAACTATTTTTAGTGGAATTTTTTGATATTACAACAATTATTATATTAGGTAATGAGATTTAAAATGCTGGGAAGTTTACTTGTAATTTGGTGGATAATAATTTATTATTTGTATTTTTAGTTTAACTGCAGCTGTCAGTAATAAATCCTTCCCAGCGTCATTTAAATTTGGGACTGCCACAGCATCGTATCAAATTGAAGGGGCATGGAATGAAGATGGGAAAGGCGAGAACATATGGGATCGTTTAACCCACACCAACCCCACAGCTGTTAAAAACAGTGATAACGGTGACATAGCTTGTGATTCCTATCACAAATACCGGGACGATGTGAGACTTTTGAAGGATTTGGGGGTTAAAGCGTATAGGTTTTCCATATCCTGGTCCAGAATCCTGCCCACTGGGTTCACCAATAAAGTCAACAAGGCTGGGATACAGTACTACAAAAACCTCATCAAAGAGCTGCTAGACAATGGCATCGAACCCATGGCCACCCTGTACCATTGGGACCTCCCGCAGCCCCTTCAAGACATCGGGGGTTGGCCCAACGATATCCTGGCAGATCACTTCGCAAACTACGCGAGAATATGCTTTGAAGCTTTCGGGGATTCGGTCAAAACCTGGTTCACTTTCAACGAAGCCAAGCAGACTTGCCAACAGGGCTACGGGACTGCCACCATGGCCCCCCTGATCAAGTCACCGGGCGTGGCCGACTACCTATGTACCTATACAGTTCTGAAGGCCCATGCCAAAGCCTGGCACATTTACGATGACGAATTTAGGGGCAAGCAAGGGGGCAGGATTTCGATTGTTATAGATAGCGACTGGTTTGAGCCTGCTACGGACAAGAAAAGTGATTTGGAGGCGGCTGAGACGAGAAGGCAGTTCTCTGTAAGCAACCGCGATTTTATTTTGTTAAATTTTACAATAGAAATGATTTTTAGTAAATGTTTTTCACAAAAACATTTTGTCGGACTATTTGAATTATTTTTACGATAAAATTGAATTAAAAAAGCGATGACAGAAAAATTAAAAAAATCCTTAATTTAATAGTAATAATAATTTAAATTTTTCACAAAAAAAACTTTTTGGACTTTGAAACTAATTTTCGCAATAAAACTTTGTTTCAAACATAAAAATAATTATACTTCGTAAAATAGTCGATATCTCCTCATAAAAATGCATTTTTGAACCATAATAATAATTTTCAGGACACCCTGTATATATTTTAACCTTCTTTTTTGCAGTTTGGATTGTATGCGAATGCCATATTTCTCGGCAATTGGCCTCAGGTTGTGATAGACAGGGTGGACTACAGAAGTAAAAGAGAAGGTTACGCCAAGTCAAGGCTGCCCAAGTTCACGGAAGAAGAAGTGGAGTACATCAAGGGTACCCACGATTTCCTGGGTTTCAACACCTACACGACCTCATTGGTCAGCAAAATCAAGGAGCCCAGTTTCAATGAAACTGGCTATGTGCTGGATATGGGGTCCCTTTCCTATCAAGACCCCACTTGGGAAGCCACTAGTTCATCGTGGTTGAAAGTAAGACTTTTCCAAACTCGTTATTTGTAATTTTGCAATTTTTTTAGATTGTTCCATGGGGCACAAGAAAGTTTTTGAGTTGGCTTAAAAATACTTACAACAACCCTGAAATTATCATCACAGAAAACGGAGTTTCAGATGATGGCCGTTTAGATGATGACGTCAGAATTCATTATTATACTGTGAGTTATAGTTAATTTATATATTATTAAATATTTTATATTTATTATTTTTAAGGAATATTTGAGTGCCATATTGGAAGCTATACACACAGATAAAGTGAATGTTTCTGGCTATTTGGCTTGGAGTTTACTAGATAACTTTGAATGGTTAGCTGGTTATACGTAAGCATATTTTTATATTTTTCGCAAACTTAAAATTTGCAAAAATGGCGGATGCGCCGGTATTAATATAATAATAATATCTAATAATATGTTTTTTTAGAGAGAAATTCGGTCTTTACCACGTAGATTTTTCGAGTCCAAACAGGACAAGAACAGCCAAAAAATCTGTCGGCTTTTTCAAAAAAATCGTTGCTTCACATTGTCTTGTTGAGAAGTGTGTTACATAGAAAAACTATCGTAATAAGTATTATTAGGTTAATTATTAATTGTAAAAAACTGTAAATAATTTTTTTTTATAAATATATTATTCAAGTAAGCGTCTTTATTTTTTGAACATAGAAGAGTAGTACATCTACTCTCCCATAGAGGGACCTACTTGTCACATACGTTAAGGTATCGGAATTATTTTATTTACAAGTTTATTGTTTG
This sequence comes from Brassicogethes aeneus, assembly GCA_921294245.1. Classification (NCBI taxonomy): domain Eukaryota; kingdom Metazoa; phylum Arthropoda; class Insecta; order Coleoptera; family Nitidulidae; genus Brassicogethes; species Brassicogethes aeneus. The sequence continues at coordinate 82,939,265 of OV121133.1, forward strand.
ATTTGTAGATGGCGATACATGTACTGAATTTTACTTGGGAAAAGTTATAATGCGTTACTCTTTTAGATTAAACCACATAGGTAGTTATTGGACACTTTTTTTATTTCGTTTTTGTAAATATCATATAATTCATATATTTTTTTCTCGGATTCCTCATCCCTTTTCTGGATTCTTAATATCATTAAGTGTGGTATCTCTAGTTTGTGAAGCATTTATAATGTTTAGGCCGGAACAGGATGATTTATATATATCTAATATTTTTTCGGGTGGTATGTTAAAAGTATTTTCCGAATTTATTAATTTTGTTGCCATTACTTTTTTATGTTCTCTATCATGCACTTTTATTCTGCAAGATGTCCTGTGACGAAGAAATCACTATATTACTTACTCTCTAAAAATGAATTAGTCAAATATGTCATAGCGAAAAAGCAGACACTAATAATTCTCGTCAACAGCAATTTGTATCCAGGACATTTAGCAGTCAATTCTTATGAATCCGAAAATGCCGTCAAAAGTTATAAGAGTAGAACAGTTTTTGAAATATAATCAATTTTACATATAATATGGAATTGACTATATTTCAAAAACTGCTTAACTTTTTTGTCCGGCCATTTTAGTGTTTGTTTTCACAATTAAAATTAAAAAGCATTAACAATATGATTTAATATTTCCTGTGATAAAAATATATTGGAGAAACTAAAGATAGTTTACCCAATCAAGTAACACATGGACTTAATTGGAAATATTAAAATCTCCGAATAATTGAAAGTCGAAAACGCTAGGATTTAAAAGTCAAAGTTGCGGCCATTCGGCCCGTCATATAAAGAATATTATTTATTGGCGGAGAATACAATAAGGCAGTAATGGGAAAAGCAGACCATCCACAAGAAACACCCTAGAGGCACCTTGAAATCGAATAATAAACGCGCTGGTTGAGTGTACTAAGATCAGACCGAGACATACGGGTCTTAATGCGCTCCTCAACAATATTCCCTATAACTAGCTCTTAGTAGAAAGGCATATTTCAAGCGGGCTCAAAGGAGATGCCGACCAAATTAAAATTTAAACTTTATACAATCGATGCGACGCATATTTATTCAGTAATTATTGCGCCCTCATTAACATGGAAATCTACACTGAGGGAAAAATATAATACCTGTTATGAAAAATAACAGTTATTAGACATACTATTATCTCTTATAAAATCGATATACTGCTACCATAAAATGATGTTGTATACACTATAGTGGATATAATCAAAATCTTAAATACTATAAACCCGCTTTATATCGAGTATTAAATGTTTTTTAGCCAGTATAACTTCAGATTGCTATGTTTATTTGAAAATTCTTATTAATTTTATGTAGTAACCACTTCTTACAAACTCTGTTTATTCTCTTTATTAGCAATTTAGTTACTTTAATAAAATATGTCTTATAGACGAAATTATGCATTTTCTATAATAATTATTATTACTTATACCTATATAAAAAGTTCAACTTTTATAAATATTATACTTTTATTATAAAAAACAGTTGAAAAAATGAATAAAACATAAATAAACATAATTAGGTATATAATAGTACAGAAGTAAATCAAAATTTTGCATGTCGAAACTTACAAAGAATGCCAAGGGAGAAAATAAAACAAGCGTAAAAATATTCCTACCTATAAAAACCCCACAGCGTGTCAATGCAATTTTTTTAAATTATTATTTGCACCACTACAAGGGATTTTGTTTATACATTACTCTAAAATCGTACCACCCTATATAGTTTCTTTTTTACGTTATCTGATTAAGTCCTTTGTATATTTCGTTACTTTTTTTAGTTTTTGTTAAAAAAAATACTTAAAATGATTTTTATACACCATCACTTGGTAATACGTGTTTATAAATTAGAGTTTAATTCACTAATACAGTGACTAAATGAAAATATTAATGGTATTGTTTTTTTAACAAAGAATCGGAATGGATTCTTTTAAAAAGTAACTTAACGAAAATACATATTAAAAAAAAGCATACAATTTTTAATAAAAAATAAAATAAAAAATTGGAGTCAAAAGTTTGTGAACTAAGTACATTTTATTTCAAATTATTTTTATAACAACTTTTTTTATTGAATTAAATTTTGGATTTCAAATTGGTAACACAGTGGAGATATATAAAGCTAGCTAAACACATTTTTCTGTAAAAAAAATTAAAAAGCGCATTGCCTGTCTTAAATGTAAGTAAACCACACTCTAATTATTTATAAAAATCCAACCAAAAGTCAATTTTAGCAAAAAAAAATATTTTGATCTCCATTTTCCTGAAAGCGGGTGTTTCTTGAAAATGACCCAGGTACGTCATTACTGTATTTTCGGATAATTTTACATGTTAAATTGCTGTCGACTCACATTTTTTCGAAGTTCTCTTCGAAACTTGTAGAGCACACATTCTTCATGTAATGACAGGGTCGGCAAGCTGATAGCCTTGGGGCTCCCAATTAAACAGTTTCCGAAAATTGCATGTTACAATTTAACGGTTCCACACTGTATAATTAGGTAAACTACATCGTATCGAGCTTCAGGGATATAAATGATTTATTTCACAGTTTTGTTGTTTTTTTTTTTGATGCGTTGCTTCAACAACCAAAAGTGGATTCATTGTTGAGGAAATGAAAAAAAATTTAGGTAAGAGTGAAAATTTATATTTGGGAATGAAATTTAAGTACACACAGTAAAATAATCGATCCACACAAATTTTCGATGAATTTCAATCGCAAATAACTTTTTTATTTGTTTTCGGATTTAAACAAATTTTAAAGAATATTGTAGATACATTAATGGAGAATCGCTCACATTTTAAAAATTACTAAAAAATATACGTACGTTTATAATATAAAGGTTTAAACAAAAATATGTTTTTTACCATAAGTTGAAGACACTGTAGAGTGGCAAAACCGTATATTGTTCTAAATTAAGTTTAATTTATTAAGTCACATCTATTTTTAACAGTTTTGTTTTTGGTTCACCTTGATATATTTATTTTTGTGGAAAATATGGATTTTTTTAAACTTTGCAATTTCCAATATTTTTCCTGTATGAAGAACTAAGGTTGCTATGGTCCATCCATAGCCTATGCAGGATGACAGTGACAGTTTTGTTGAATCATCCCATACTTGGGCATGTCATATACAGCTTTCAAAAGTTATCAAATTGTTTTTTGTAATTTAATGTGAGGTGTCTTCATACTTTTAAAAATGTCTCCGACTGATGTTGCCCTTTGTACTTTACTTCTTGTGACGTTTAAAACACTTGCCACGTAATACTGTGACCGTCCATCCTGGATTAAATTAATAGCTCTGGCAACATCAGTCGGAGACATATCCATTTTATAAAGTAAGAAGACACCTCAAAATTTAAACATTAATTTGCAAAAAACAATTTGATAGCTTTTGAAAGCCGTGTATGACATGTCAAAGTATGGGATAATTCAACAAAACTGTCACTGTCATTCTCCATAGCCTATGGATGGACCATAGCAATACATAGCATACAGAAAAATATTGGAAATTGCAATGTTTTTTTTAAAAATCCATATTTTCCACAAAAATAAATATATCGAAAAAAAACTGTTAAGAATAGATGTGACTTGATAAATAGTGTATATTTGTTAACAATTTTTATGACTTTCAAAAATTAATCAAATTCTTGAATACCTGATGGATCCTGCACACATCAAGAGCTTTCATAAGTGAGGCGGCGGAAGCAGACTGAATATTTCACCGCCTCCCAGTGGGGGGAATCAGGGGGGGGGCAAAGGGGGAGCCGCCACCCCGGCAATAAGGTAGTTAGTTATATAGTTGAGCTCGCGAGTACTTACCGTGTAACTAATTAAAACTAGTAAAAGAGGTGAGGCGGAGAAGGGGGGGGCTTTCTCTTGGATTTATGGGGCAATTAGCACCCGACTTGTAATTTATACAAGCTATAACCCCCTGCAGAGATCTGCACCGTCGAGTCGGCCCGAGATTCTATATGAGTACGAGTAGGTTGCTGCTTGTGTACCCCCTTGCGTTTCAAATGCCGATGCCAAAATTGAATCGTTATAATTATCTTCACATACACCTACCTAGTATTCTACTATGCAACCTAGTCGCAATCCACATCGCGTAATTAAATTTTGATATAGATTTTTGGTACAAAACACTTTTAAATTAATAAGACTGCACTAAGATTTTTTTAAATATATATATGTTAGGGCAATGTATAAAATAAAAAATATGAACTCACTTTTTAAACAAGTCTGCTTCGTTTATAGAATAGACCTTACACGGTGGTCAAAACTAAAGTATAGAACGAACAAAAATGCCAACCAAAACTGATAGCATAATCTGATTATAGACTCTTTTAGTAACACAAAAATGTATTTATCAAAATCCCAGCTGATCCTTTATTAAAGTTTTGCGTATTTCTTAGTATTTTAAAATTGTTTATGCCATTTCGATAAAATACTCTAGTACCATTATCAAATATTTTTAAAAATTTGGCAGATACCTGACTGAAATATTGATAAATTACACTATAAATACAAAATAATGTAAAATACAATATCTTATTTATTATAAATTAAATTAAATTAAATTAAATTAAATTAAATTAAATTAAATTAAATTAAATTAAATTAAATTAAATTAAATTAAATTAAATTAAATTAAATTAAATTAAATTAAATTAAATTAAATTAAATTAAATTAAATTAAATTAAATTAAATTAAATTAAATTAAATTAAATTAAATTAAATTAAATTAAATTAAATTAAATTAAATTAAATTAAATTAAATTAAATTAAATTAAATTAAATTAAATTAAATTAAATTAAATTAAATTAAATTAAATTAAATTAAATTAAATTAAATTAAATTAAATTAAATTAAATTAAATTAAATTAAATTAAATTAAATTAAATTAAATTAAATTAAATTAAATTAAATTAAATTAAATTAAATTAAATTAAATTAAATATAAATATTAAAAGAGTCTTTCTATAGCAATACAATATTTTTGTTATTGTTCTTAACGTAAGCATTAACAAAGATTTTCTAACTGAAATAAAATTAATTTGAATTACAACCATAGTAATTTAAAAAATACCATAGTAAAATGAATAAATTTTACTATAACAACTGCGCGTTAGAAAAACATTTTTTAAAAGATTTAATATAAACATAAAGAATTTCTTATTGCCATGACAATATGATAACAACTATTACTTTGTTGTATGAACATTTTTTTATAAAAGATCAACATTGCTGTACAGTCAAAGTAATGAGATTACTTTTATTTACAGAATAAACTTTTTTTACTGTTAATAAAATTCTCATTTTACCATAATTAAATTCCCCACTTATTTCAAAATAACGTTAATTTAAGGTTAATTTAAGCAGTTGTTTGTGTACTTGGGAGGTGTTATCTTATTGTGACACATGTCAAAAAAAGAGGACCCATGTCGAAGTCCAACGGTGCGCGCTGATGGAATAATAATGAATAGGGTCGATATATGTATGTTTGAAAACCGTTTCCGTTTTAGATCAGGTGCTAAAATCTTTATGGCGAAAGTAATTAGCGCCTATCGCGAGATTGTATCTCGTCGTTTCCGAGACTCTAGTCTTCTTATCAATCGCAAGGCACCCTCTGCATGTACTATGCTCCACACCTCAAAGTCCCACCACGTGACCCCGTACGGAACGCAGTCTTTTGAAAATTTGGCATTTAAGCCTTTTCAGGTTATGTATCTGTCAAAGTATAGTCAACGAAAGAAATAATATTTATAGTGTTACCGCTTATGTTTAAGCGTTAAAAGTTAATAAATCTTTATAGTATCACAATAACAATGCCATGGTTGGTTTAAGAATTTAGGAATATAAATACTGCATTTAATGAAATTCCAAAGTGTAAGGTGCAATATGTGATATTTTTGTGCATTCGGTCTACATTTCTCCATAAAATAGTTTTAACTAAACAGCATTTATTAAAAAAAATCTAACTTCTCTATTATGAAATAAGAATATCTGTATCAAAGGTAGGTTAATGCATAAGAACAAAAAATATCATCTAATTTTGTATTTTAAGGTTAGAAAAATCTATTTTGACCAAAATAAATAAGTTGATTATTTGAAAGAGTGTGTTAATATGGTCATAAATAAAAATAGGTATATTAAATAATTGTTGAATATGGTCCAAATTAAATTGAAGCGTTTATATTTCTAATGACAAAACTTGTGCATACCTCTCGGCATACTTACTTTAAGTTAGATTATAAAAAAACAAACAATTTTTAGAGAAACTTGCAATGTGAAAATATTTAATACTCCCATGACAAGTGATTTATTAAAAATTTTAAAGTTATAATGATTTTTCGATGTAGATCAAATTCAGTCGAAGCTTTTTAACTATTTGTATTGACAAAACTTTATGTAGGTACACTTTAAGCTGGATAAGAAAAACTACCACATTTTTAAATACCATATTGTAGCGAGTACCGCCCTGGATATCGGAGTGATGACTCATCGCCGATTAGTCATTGCCGGTGAGTCATCGCCGGTGACTCAGCGCTCGAATAATCGAGAGTGTGGAGCTCGCTGGAATGTTCCAGAAGACCTTGGCGCTGAATATATAAGAAACGGAGCAGCACACGGCAGTCAGTTAAGATTTGGTACTCGCGGCGAAATAAATAAATATAAGTGCAAATAAATAGACTCTTGAACAATAGAGATATATAAATAATTAGTAGTTAAGTGTATAGTGTTTTTATAGTGTTTTAAGTGTAGTTAAGTTATTAAATAAATAGTTTAGTTCGTTAATTAACCAGTGCGTGTTTTAATTCACACTACGAACAGTTAAAAACGTTACAATTGGTGTCAGGAGTGCGGTTAGTGTGAAATTTCGCGAAAATGGTTTCGTTAATGGACTTAAAAGTGGCGGACCTTAAGCGGGAGCTAGAAGAAAGAGAATGTGATACAACTGGAAAAAAGAATGTGTTGCAGCAGCGGCTTCGAGAAGCGTTGGAACAGGAAGGTGAAAATCCAGATACGTATTTATTTGAAGGTTCGTGTGATATGCATTTATTGTTGCAAAATTTAAAGGATGATTTGCAACAGAAAATGGTGGAAAATTCTAGCGATTTGAAAATCGATTTACAACAGAAAATTTTGGACAATTCTAACGAGTTTCAACAAAAAATGTTAGAAAATTATAAAGAACTAAAAGACGATCTGCAACAGAACATGCTAGAAAATTCTAAAGATTTGAAAGTCGATTTACAACAAAAGATTCTGGAAAATTCCAACGAGTTGCAACAGAAAATGTTAGAAAATGTCAACGATTTAAAGGACGATTTGCAACAGAAAATGCTGGAAAATCCTACCGACTGCGCCAAATTGTAACGTTTTTAACTGTTCGTAGTGTGAATTAAAACACGCACTGGTTAATTAACGAACTAAACTATTTATTTAATAACTTAACTACACTTAAAACACTATAAAAACACTATACACTTAACTACTAATTATTTATATATCTCTATTGTTCAAGAGTCTATTTATTTGCACTTATATTTATTTATTTCGCCGCGAGTACCAAATCTTAACTGACTGCCGTGTGCTGCTCCGTTTCTTATATATTCAGCGCCAAGGTCTTCTGGAACATTCCAGCGAGCTCCACACTCTCGATTATTCGAGCGCTGAGTCACCGGCGATGACTCACCGGCAATGACTAATCGGCGATGAGTCATCACTGGTGACTCAGCGCTCGAATAATCGAGAGTGTGGAGCTCGCTGGAATGTTCCAGAAGACCTTGGCGCTGAATATATAAGAAACGGAGCAGCACACGGCAGTCAGTTAAGATTTGGTACTCGCGGCGAAATAAATAAATATAAGTGCAAATAAATAGACTCTTGAACAATAGAGATATATAAATAATTAGTAGTTAAGTGTATAGTGTTTTTATAGTGTTTTAAGTGTAGTTAAGTTATTAAATAAATAGTTTAGTTCGTTAATTAACCAGTGCGTGTTTTAATTCACACTACGAACAGTTAAAAACGTTACAATATTATAATCTTTTAAATAATCCAAAATACTTATTTATTTTGGTCAAAAAAACCATACGAAATCCTAACCTCCGTGAAGCTCTAATATTCAAAATGACTAGACTAACAGTAAAACAACCAAAAATAAAAAATAATCATTTTCACTTGTGGGACATCTCAATATAACGATTACCTACATAGTGTGAATGAATTCCGAAGAGTAAAAGCGTTTAATTGGGTTAAGGAAGGAGAAAGGAGGGATAATGGCAAAATGTTTGGTAATTTCGCGCCGGCCAGAAGAAAGAATAATTTAGGCGTGGCCTGGGAAATATAATTGCGTCATAAAAATCACATAGCGCCCGTTTAGCGTAAACAAAAGAGGAGTTCGGCATAAAAAGTCGGTAATGGCCGAAGTAATTTCGCATTATTTTCCGTGTATCCGAACCGAAAATTGTTTGGAAGCTTTATTTAATTAGCCCCCGCTCCTGCCGTTCTTTAGCAGGAGTCTTAACTTTCCGCTAAGCAATTAAATCTCTTTGCGGCCCGCATACGTAATGGAGGATTTATGCAAATTGCAAATACGTTCGGGACGCGAAATTAACAATTTTGGAGGAGCACGAGTCCTCCCCCCCTTCTCACTCCTTCCCCCACACATCTCCATGCACCAGGCGACAAATTATTGGTAGCTTTTGCTGCTCTTATCTACTTATTAAAATTATTCAGGGATACCAATCTGCATTAATGTGCATTATATTTCTATCCCACCAGCAAATTCAATTATTTGTATCTAGGTACTAAAAACTGAAAAATAGGTAACTATAGTAACTTTATAAACTGACCAATAGTTAATTAAAGCTATAAGGAACTGAAATAACAGGGAATACCTGATATTTACCAAATTTACTACTAGAGTAACAAACAGATAGCTAAAATGTATATAAATTAAAGAAAGATGTTTTAACATACCCTTAAAGTCCTTACAATTTTACAGCAAACTCTATAAAATAAGTTTTTTCCGTCAATAGAAAATATCTTATTCTTTCCCTCTATCAAACTGCTGAGTTTATTTAGAGGATTTTCTTTGGTTTTCGGCATTTTTTATAATTTTGTTTAGCCGCATACCCAAACACAGGACATACCCACAATAAACTGTGTTTCACTGAGTGACACTCACTACACAGAAGTTCTATGACAACATAAACTCACTACAAAGAAGGTAACTGTAAAGAAAGTTACTAAAAAATTCTATACCGTTACACAAAAAAATAAAATAAGTAAAAATAGGTAGAAATAGGTAACAAAAATTGCTTCTTTTAATAAAGCAAAAGCGTAAATTCATGATTTTGGCATAACACGCAAAAAAAATATATATATATATCTTTTTTGCGTGTTATACCCACCCATGTTTTTTTAGATATTTTTATGTTTATCAGGCTACAAAATGGGATTCTTATCAAGACTTTATAAGAAAAATTGATTTTGAATAAAATTGAATAAAATAAATTTTTGGAGATAAATCTGTTTTGTGCATTATGCTTTTAACTATATAAAAACGTGATTTTTGGCTAACCCTGTATAAATCTAATGATGTTCTCAGTATGAAAACAGTATTCTCCAAGTCTCGTTAACAATATACTCCAATATTATAAAAATCGGTGTACAAATGTGTACTCTGTCAAAGGTAAGATAAACAAAAATTAAAAAAAAATTAGGATTTTCAAAAAATTTCGAAAAGAGAAACAGCTAGGATTTTGGTAAATATCATTTTAAAGTTACCAAAGGGTCCCGAACAAGAAACTGCAATCAATAAAAATTGGTGTACAAATGTGTACTCTGGCAAAGGTATATAGACGATCAACAAATAATTAAAAAAAAAATGATTTTTAACAAATTTAAAGAAAAGCAGTTAGAATTTTGGTAAATATCGTTTTTAAATCTCCAAAGAGTTCCGATCAAAAAACTTTAACCAGTTTTTTGTTCAAAATTGAAAACTTCTAAAAAGCCTAAATTAAACAACATTTTAAATATTCTCTAAGGGTTATTTTTTTAAAAATCTATTTTTTTAATAAAAGGTTAATAAGAATGCCATTTTGTAACCTAATAAACGTAGAAATATCTAAAAAAATGGGGATACATCTGTTTTGCGTGTTATGCCAAAATCATGAATTTACGCTTTTGCTTTATTAAAAATAAGCGATTTTTGGGTCACCCTGTATTTATCAAATTATATGAACAGTATTAAAAAGTATTCTTTAAGTCTCCTCAATAATATACTCTAATTTTATAAAAATCGGTGTACAAATGTGTACTCTGTCAAAGGTAGACTTTGAAATAAACAAAAATTAAAAAAAAATCATAAATTTTCAAAAAATTTCGAAAAGAGGATCAGCTAGGATTTTGGTAAATATCATTTTTAATTCACCAAAGGGTCCCGAACAAGAAACTAGTGGAGCGAACGTGGAATGTGTTGCGAATTTCCTGCGGGGACTCCCTGAACCCCAGCCCCCTACCGACCCCACTGCACAGTGCCAAGACAGTGAAATTGATCAGCATTTTTATTTAAATAGTTTCTGTATGTTTTGTTTTTCCACGACTATTGACGAAATGCTTTTAGGCTTTTGTCATTAAATCCAAATCTAAGTCGTAGAAAATGCAGAACTTCTGCATGATTCTAATTGTATCAATTAGTTGATTCTTTGGATCACTGTGTAGCGCCGCCTTTTGCATCTAGAAGGCACGTAACTAAAACTACCGTTCGCTGGAGGCGGCCGATGATAAACGACGCATGTGTTCCTGGATAATGAGGAATCCAGCAGTAGCATTCTGTAGCATGCTGTAGCCCAATTGTCACAGGGCGCGCACCAGCCAGTTTATTAAGGTATAATAACTCTGATAACAGCTGCATTTTATGTAATGATGCATGAATACAGCGGAACAACCCCCTTTAGCTCACGACGAAGCTGAAGCTTGCTGCTCTTATTTTGATACGTATTAATTGAGCGCGGGCTGCTAAATTGTCTTTTGGTTAAGTTGCACCAGACTGTCGTACAACCCGGCATTGGATATTGGATTCAAAAGATACAACCCAATGTTTATTGCACCAAAACCCTTTGGTTTATAATGTAACAAATTATAGTTAATAATTACCAAAATTAGTTAAATTAAACTAACTTGTTATTTTTAAAATAACTCTGTTCTGTGATAAAACCTATAGATGCTTTCAAAATTAATTAAACGAAAGGGGACTGTTTTAAGATTTGTAAAATGTATAAATAGTGTTTTACAACTTTGTTCACTCTTCTATAGTAAGTTGAAGAAAGTCTATATTTTTTTAAATTATTTCTTTTAGGCTCCATTATCACACAAAATTCACAACCTATAGGTTTATATAGAATTGTATTGGACTAATTTTTCTATGTGGGTACCAAGAAAAACTGCAAAACCATCACTTTTTTAAACAGTTTATTAATTAACATTACCAAAAAAAGTAATATTACCAAAAACTAATATTAAAAGTTTAACTAAACCAAAATATGTTTTTAACCATTTTCGAAGTAATATTACCAACTAGTTAAATATTTGGTTTATTTTATAGCCTAAGCCTTAAAAAATGTTAATTTTTAAATACAACTAATTGGTCATAAAACAAGTTTAAAAAACGTTTTTTTAAGGATTTTGGTTATTTTACTTAGATATTACTTAGAATGTGCTACTTGCATGGGTTGTTTAAAATTTTTAAAATAAACATTTATTATGATAGATATAGTAACCAGTTTATTAATTAACATTAATTTACCAGCAAGTTAAAATATATTTGGTAAAATATAACTTGTTGGTTAAAAAAATATATCCAAATTAACCAAAGCTGTGTTTAATTTACCAAAAACTAATATTAAAAGTTTAACTAAACCAAAATATGTTTTTAACCATTTTCGAAGTAATATTACCAACTAGTTAAATATTTGGTTTATTTTATAGCCCAAGCCTTAAAAAATGTTAATTGTTAAATACAACTAATTGGTCATAAAACAAGTTTAAAAAACGTTTTTTTAAGGATTTTGGTTATTTTACTTAGATATTACTTAGAATGTGCTACTTGCATGGGTTGTTTGAAATGTTTAAAATAAACATTTATTATAATAGATATAGTAACCAGTTTATTAATTAACATTAATTTACCAGCGAGTTAAAATATATTTGGTAAAATATAACTTGTTGGTTAAAAAATATATCCAAATTAACCAAATCTGCGGTTAATTTACCAAAAAGTAATATTAAAGTTTAACTAAATTAAAATATGTCTTTAACCATTTTCGAAGTAATATTACCAACTAGTTAAATATTTGGTTAATTTTATAGCCTAAGCCTTAAAAAATGTTAATGGTTGAATAGGTACAACTAATTTTTCACAAAACAAGTTTAAAAAACGTTATTTTTTTAGATTTTGGTTAGATTACTTAGATATTACTTAGAATGTGCTACTTGCATGGGTTGTTTGAAATGTTTAAAATAAACATTTATTATGATAGATATAGTAACCAGTTTATTAATTGACATTAATTTACCAGCAAGTTTAAATATATTTGGTAAAATATAACTTGTTGGTTAAAAAATTATCCAAATTAACCAAAGCTGTGGTTAATTTACCAAAAAGTAATATTAAAAGTTTAACTAAACCAAAATATGTCTTTAACCATTTTCGAAGTAATATTACCAACTAGTTAAATATTTGGTTTATTTTATAGCCTTAATCCTTAAAAGTGTCAAAAAACAAGTTTAAAAAAACGTTATTTTTTAGAATGTGCTACTTGTTTCAGATTTGCCGTTTGAAATGTTTAAAATAAACATTTATTATGAAAGATATAGTAAACCTAGTAATATTGTACAAAGCCATTAAGTTTTAATTAACAAAAACCGCTTATAAATTAGTAAGCAAAGGTAATTTATAATAAGTGAAAAATAACGTGCGTGAAGATAGCTAACAGGCCTCCTCAAGCTTGACCACGGGGAGCCGTCATATTTTTGTATAAAGGCCTCTAGAAATACACAAGATTCGGCTTCACGACTTATAAAACTTATTAACTTGTGGCTCAATAAGAGGGCGAAAATGCGTTATGTTATGATGGTAACTCTACTGGATATAGAAAATATACCAAGGTACACTGTTAATCAAGAGTTGATGTTATTTTTGTTGGTACTAATAATTTCATTTTGCAATTTTTTTATACATGGTGTATAATGTCTCAGTTTGACTAAAATGTAACCAAAACATTTTTTCAATTTCAGCACCCAATGAATGTTATGATTATTTCTTAAACTTGTGTTTAAAGTATCAGTTGTAATTTAAATTTAATTATTACGGTGGAATTTAAAATTTTCCAAATCTCATTATGTATCGCATTAAATTTCCAGCCGTAAAGTTAATTTATAGGTTGGGTCCGGGCCTGGGAGAGATTATTAAAGATATTAACAGAACGTTCAGTGCTTCTTTGCCATTGGACAGTACCTGATAGGTTTCCTTAACATTGGGCACTCAAACCTGTTATTATAACTCAAATCGTACACGAAAAATTCGAGACAACGATCAAATAAGCTCTTGTAAGACCGAACAGGATGGGATGGAATCATATGGGGGGTTTGACCATTTGGTTTGCGGGTCAGCATTGAAAAATACTAATTTAAAATGAACAATTTGAAGTAATATGTAGATAAGTCATTCAGGTTTTTTTCATTTTTAGTAACAACTAAACTTACTAATAACCCTAGTATCTAGTTACTTTTCTAAGATACCTCTGGTAACTAGTTACTTTGAGTTAAAAGTATCTTTAGTTACTTTAAAGTATCAAGTATCTTTTTTTTCATTATACTCCCAACTCTGCTAATAACTAATGTAATGTTTTGATGATTTAGCAGGTTGGTGATAAATGTGATAAATTCGCCCCATTAACTAACTTCCATTTAAACAAGGAGATAATGGATGAAATGCACTATTAAGATATCCATCGTAGATATGGGAAGCGACAATTCATTTGTCAAAGTGAAAGTCAGGTTTTAGTTTTAGACATAACGGCATCTGAACAGAAGTGGAACTTTACAAGAGGCATGTATGGTTGGTACCTACAACGCGATGGGTGGGTGGTTAACAGACAGGGGTCCCAACCCACCCATCATTATTATACATGTGTGTTATACGGTGTTGCCTACTCTTAAACTGACATTTGGATTTAACAAATGTATTTCCCGATACAATACAATTAGCCTAATAAAATGCATGCGTAGATAAGAATTTACAAAGACAAAACGTTTCACCTGCTCTAAACAAATTAATTTCCAGAATTTAAGGCGATCCTCCGCAGTCTCATGTATATTTATTGCTTTTGTGAGACATACGTTCGGGTTTGGGCATTTTATTTCCGACCCAATGATTCCTTGACAGCCTGAGAAATTGATGTTAGTTATATGCAAGCTACGATACGATACGATACCCTATACGATATCATACTTGTATTAGGTACAGAAACACCAAAAAACCAATGGCTTTACACCTGCATTTTTTGTTTTTAAAAGACTATAGTCTATAGAATATATCCTTATACTATAGGATATATATAGGATATATCCTTATATACACTCACGTGCAAAATAATTGATCCACACAAATTTTCGATGAATTTCAATAGCAAATAACTTTTTTATTTGATGTCGGATTTAAACGAATATTAAAGAATATTGTAGATAAATTAATGGACAATCGCTCACATCCATAGCCTATGGAGAATGACAGTGACAGTTTTGTTGAATCATCCCATACTTGGACATGTCATATACAGCTTTCAAAAGCTATAAAATTGTTTTTTGTAAATTAATGTGTTAATTTTGAGGTGTTTTCTTACTTTTAAAAATGTCTCCGACTGATGTTGCCCTTTGTACTTTACTTCTTATGACGTTTAAAACACTTGCTCTGGCAACATCAGTCGGAGACATATCCATTTTATAAAGTAAGAAGACACCTCAAAATTTAAACATTAATTTGCAAAAAACAATTTGATAGCTTTTGAAAGCCGTGTATGACATGTCAAAGTATGGGATGATTCAACAAAACTGTCACTGTCATTCTCCATAGCCTATGGATGGACCATAGCAACCTTAGTTCTTCATACAGAAAAATATTGGAAATTGCAATGTTTTTTAAAAAAATCCATATTTTCCACAAAAATAAATATATCGAGGTGAACCAAAAACAAAACTGTTAAGAATAGATGTGACTTTATAAATAAAACTTAATTTAGAACAATATACGGTTTTGCCACTCTACAGAGTGTCTTAAAGTTATGGTAAAAAACATATTTTTGTTAAAACCTGTATATTATAAACGTACGGTTATTTTTTAGTATTTTTTTAAAATGTGAGCGATGGTCCATTAATTTATCTACAATATTCTTTAATATTCGTTTAAATCCGACATCAAATAAAAAAGTTATTTGCGATTGAAATTCATCGAAAATTTGTGTGGACCGATTATTTTGCACGTGAGTGAGTGTATATCCTTATTAAAACAAAAATTCGATAAATGATGGCATTTTTCAAAAAAACTTTAAACTCCATCCATACGACATGACATCCCCTATACTGCCCTGCTAACAAGAAAGGTCATATCTACAAAATTTGGTAAATTGACATTTTTGACTCATTGTAATAGTAAACATTTTTTCTACATCTTTACAAAGTTAAAATATCCTAGCTGCGTCGTAAGTGCTTTATTATATATCTAAATGTATTGTCCTAAGTGAATAAAAAGCCATATTCGCTAACATAAATTGTCCGATCAAACATTTACTAAGATAAATAGTCCGTTCTGCCTTCAAAAACGCAGTTCGGACAATTTAAGCTAGCATTTTGTGCTGAGCACATCAGTTAGGACAATTAAGCGTATCATGACAGAAACATATGTGCAACATAACCTCAAATAAGTGATATGAAACGTGTTAGTCATCGTTAGACATCCGGTGTTTTTTGCATGTAAAGTGAATAAATATTGTGATTAATGGATCCAGGGTATGTTTAGCGATATTTCCTTATTTTTAAAATAATATTTGATTGTAATTTTCGCTTTGTAGTCAGCCGGCATCAGTCAGACGGCACAGTGGTAGCCGATGCCAGCGTATGGTATCTCTTGCTTTAAATATGCAACTCAAAGAAAAACTAAATGTTATTAGAAGTTCTAATCAAATTAATAAGGCTAAACGTAATAATGATCCAGATTATGTACCAGGGCTGTCCAGTGAATTAAGCCATACAAGTGGAAGTGAGTCGGATCCTAGTTACGAAGATAGACAAATTACTTCATCTAGTAAAAAAGTACACATCTTGTCCAATGTTTTATTGGTAGCCCCTGCAAGTGTTAATCAGGCAGACTTAAATACTCCAAATTATTTAAATGTTGATGAAGAAGACTGTACAGGGAATCCTCAGGAGAATTTATCTGATATAGAACCAGAAGAAATCGAGTTTAACCCTGTCCAGGTCTTCATTCGAGAAAATATTTTACAAAAGATTATAGATAAAGCAGTGAAAAAAGCAGAAAGTAAACTCTATACAAAAACTGGAGAAATAAGGAAAAGAAAAAAATTTGAGGAACCACTAGTTGAAAGGAAGAAACAAAAGATAGAGAGTTACAAAAGAGCTCATGAAGTTAAAAAGTCATGTAAATGCAAACTCAATTGCACCCAAAAAATTTCATATACTAGACAAAGAGATATTAATAAACAATACTGGCTATTACCAAAGCAACAGCAAAAACAGTTTGTTATGGACAGGGTAAAACAACGTAAAAAAAAATAGAAGTACAACCAAAAATCAAACATCACCCAGAGTTTATTCCTACAAATACTATTTGGCATCTGAGAAAGCCGAAGAAGTAAGTGTTTGCAAGATATTTTTCTTAGCGACATTGGGGTATGAAAAAGAAAATGACAGAATGTTAAAAAATATACGTAAAACAGATCCGAAATTTATAGCACCTAAAAAAGATGGAAGAAGGCGTTCATACCCACGCAAAGTAGACAGAAACACAATTATTGAACATGTTAATTCATTTAACCCAACAATATCGCATTACAGAAGAGAGCACGCCCCTAACAGAAAATACCTACCCAGTGATATAAACATAACACTTATGTACAAATATTTTAAACTAAAATATCCAAATACAGACTTTTCTTACGAATTATACAGAAAAATTGTGACTAATGATCTAAATATATCCTTTGCCAATCTAGGTAATGAAGAATGCTGGGCATGCGAAGAATATGAAATACACAAAAAAGCCACGTCTCATGAAGCTGATGTAGAAAACCTTGCTAACTGTGATGTGTGCAAAAAATGGAAAATTCATAAGCTAAAAGCAACTAACGCCAGAAAAAAATATCAGGAAGATGCTGAGAAAATAAAACAAGATGAGGAGATTATTGTAGCTGCTGATTTGCAAAAGGTAAAATATAGATATACAGATAGATAGATAGATAGATTAGATAGATGAGCATTATAAAAAAATAAAAAAGTAGGATTATTTAAACAAAATTTTCTTAATTTGCAGGTGATCATGTTGCCCCGCTTAGAAACATTTAAAGACATTATTTTTACGCCACGTATCGTAGTATACAATGAGAGCTTCGTTTCGCTTGGAAAGAAGTCTAAAACCTACCCTTGGGCTGTGTTGTGGCATGAGGGAGTTGCTGGCAGATCCAAAGATGACATTATTTCCACGTTCTATGCATTTTTTCAGGCAAATAGGGATATTAAACACATAACAATTTGGCTTGACAATTGTTCGAGACAAAATAAAAATTGGTCTCTTTTTAGTTTCTTTATGTATATGATTAACAGTTCAGAAGTCGCAGTAGAAAATATAACAATCAAATTTTTCGAGCCAGGCCATACTTTTATGGCAGCCGATTCTTTTCATTATCAGGTTGAACTTGCTCTAAAGAGAAAAAAAAAAGGTATACGATTTTGACGATTTTTGTGAAGTGGTACAACAAGCCAATTCGGCTAAAGTTAATTTAATAAAAATGCAAGTTTCACGGTTTTTTTCCTTTACGGATTATACTTCCAAATACAAGTTACAAAAACTACTTTCTCGCGTTTATTTAAAAGACATGGTTTGTCTTTCTTTTAAGAGAGGAAATTATTTTTTTTCCTACAAAACAGATTTTGAAAACGAATTTACCGATTTAAAAGATATATTTATAATGAAGTACGTTAAGGGCACGTTAACAAAGCCTCAAGCTCGAAATACATGTCGCGGTGTGTCTTTAGATCGAAAAAATAATCTTATATCCAAATTAAAAGCGCACATTCCTCAAAATCGCATGAAATTTTGGGAAGACTTGCCGGTTTGCGAAGATGGTTTTGATGAAGAAAATGATTAATATCATTTTATATGATTTATAAAAATAATATGTTTAGTTTTTAAATATTATAATTTAAATAAAGTGTTCAGTATTAAAATATTAGTTTCATTTAGGACAGATTCAGTAAGTAAAATTGGGAACAACCTAATTGCATGTACTAAACTACATTGTCCTAAGTAACAAAATTATCAAATATCTCCCAATCGGAAAGAGGTAAATCAAAATTATAACGAGCAGTTAGGTTCTATTTTCCAACATAATATATAAAATAAAATAGAGAGAATTTCTTAAAATACCATGTGTCTTACAATGAAATAAAACAAAAACCTGATTATCTCAGAACTTAAATATTGCAGATAGGACCTTTCTTGTTAGTAGGGCAGTATAATCATTCGGTTGGCCATCAAGAACTAATAACAGCGTTGAAACATTTAAAAGCAAAAGCCACCTGATAACTATTAGAGGCAATTTAACAGAAACCATATTTTTGACGTTTGCTGTAAGCTTTATTCGTTTAATTCATCGTGAGTGAGGAGAATGGTAGAAATAATTTCACCATAATGACGATCTGTAACCCTATAATTTTCGGGTTGCTGTTAATTTCAGGGTCCGTCATTCAAACATGATGATCACCGTGTTAAAGTCACTAGCAATGAATTATCTGTTTTGGAAAATTAATGTTTTTCTTGTTTACCTGTCGAATAAAGCGTTTTTATCTTTAGTTCTGTTTGGCATTATTAACCTACATGTACTTTACATGTTATGGGATGTTTTTTGTATTCAAATCTAATTGAAATGGTCCCTTTGAAATGCTTTCTGCAGCAGAGGGGGTAGGTGAAATGAACATGAAAAATAAATTGGTAATTCAGCATTTATGGTGGTTTAAGATGATGTTGTTGGAAATTAAGCCATTCCATGCATGCAGATGGGTTTTATGGGCATTACGGCATTAGCATTTTCCATTTCCTCTACAGCTTTCCACATACCCACACACACACGTACTCGTATGCAATTTAAGATTGCGAACGTTAGTTATGCCTGAATGGAGAGAGGAGAGAGAGGGGAGCAACTATTGCCGCCCCAGAGGGGGGAGTTTTTTTTGAATGGCCATCGGGGTGAAAAGTTGCCCTGCTGGGACTGCCCCGGACACACACCACGACTTTTAAATAGAGTTTTGCGTTTTGGGTCAGATCCTTTCTATCCTTTCCATTGCCGTATATACACGGCTATAAACTACTTCCATGTGACGTTTAGATATTGAGACTTTTTTACTAAATTAAATGGATTTCTATACGTTTTCAATTATCTGAGGTAGTAAAAGCATACTAAAAACATCACTTTACTAAGTAAATTAAACATATCCAAAGCAATTGAGTCAAATATAAAATATTAATATAACCATTTATGTAGGTGTTACGAAAATTGATTATATCCTCCGTGAATCTGTTTTTGCTTTAAATTTTATGCAACGTGCTTTAATCATTTTAAATAAGCAAAAACCTCTGTTTACGACATAATAGATGCATGTGATTCCTGAAGGTCAGTTAGAATTTATATGCAGATGAGAGTGTTGCTGTTTTATAATTCAAAAGTTTAAATTCATTAATTTGCCATTTAAAAACCTATCCACCGTGAAGTGTAATATCTCAGTAAGTAGATTTTTTTATAAATATTTTATGTATGTACAATTGTATTTTTTAAAAATATTAAGGTATCAAAAGATACAATAACTTATTTCAAATATACAAAGGGATGTTTATCCCATCGATGGAAGTAATATTCGAACCTAATCTTGCCTTGTGACCACCCCGAAATTATTTTACTTTAGATACGAGAAACATGTTTAACACCCCAAATAACTCATTAAATTAAAACTACCATAACATAATGGTTGTTTTTGACATTTTAAATACTTGTTTTTGTTAGATGTAGGTTTGGGTCAATTATCATCAGATAAACCAAATATTTAACTAGTTACTTAGTAATATTACTTATAAATTAAGAAGTACAGACATATTTTGGTTTAGTTTAACTTTTTATATAACATTTTTTAACTTATTATACCTAGAAGAGTTAACAAAGTTGTAAATCATTATTTATCTACAAATCTTAGAACAGTCCCCTGTCATTTAATTAATTTTGTAAGCATCATAACTTTAATTTTACCATAATTGACTAATTACAAAACAATGTCAATGTAAGGAAAACACAAACCTTATTTTTCTTAGGGTGGAAAGGTCTATTAATAATAGAGAAGTAATTAAAATGGCGGGTAGTGAATATATTAAGTTTATAAATATGTATCGACTTTGATTCTTAGTCATTTTTCGGATGGGCAACTTTTACGAGAATACGTCGCTTCCATCACTTCCTTTTCAGTTGACGTCACATCACCCCAACTGGGGGCACACAAAACACGAGCAAGCAACCGAGAAAAATGACTTTCCTCTTACGAATGTTTTTTTTGTTATGGAAAAAACCGAGCACAATGCGTTCGCAGATTCACTCAGGGACGTGGGGTTATCGTTTCTGTTTCATAATTGGGGCATGAAAGGGATACAAGAGGAAAACATCGAGATTTATATGGGAAATACATGTTCCCATTTCCTATTTACATTTATTTCCATCTTAAATGTTTAGCGATTGTTAAGAAATTACAGAGATTATAATCTCTGTTAGTCTACAATGGGGTTTCACGGAGGATAGAATCAATTTTTGCAACACAATATTTTATATCTGATTCGATTGCTTTGGATGTGTTTAATTTACTTAGTGAACTGATATTTTTAGTGTGCTTTTACTACCTCAGATATTTGAAAACATATGGGTTAACCTAGAAAGAGTAACAGTCACGGAGGATAGGTTTTAGACTTTTAAAACATTGTAAAAAATAATTGAGATTTTTATAACAGTGTATAAATAAAAAACTTAAATCATATGCTATAGGTATACCTTAATTGCTAAACGCAGTCCAATTAAGAAAACGAGAGGTTCATTTTAATTTTTTTTGTTTGTTAATAACATCATACATACGAAGCAACGAGTTAAATCGCGTATTGCTACAGGCTGGGCATATTTCATCCGGACATAATGCATACTTGCGTATCGACTTCTCTTCACTTAAGTAATCTTCTTTTTTTCATAACGATTGCTTTGGTATTCATTAAAATTTGTTCGGTTTAAAGCTGTTTGCTTCGCTGGTATTATAATACGATAAAATGTATATGAATAACGATCTTTAGATCTGCCAATGATCTATAAATCTATCTAATTATAAATTACATTAAATTCAATAATTTTGATCACTTCAGCAGAAATTACTCTAAACACTAAACTTTGTCAGCTTTGTTGGAACAGCAACAGCTAAGGGTGAACAATTATCGTCGATTGTCGAGGCATAAGGAAACAACATCCTGGCAATTGTTACTTCAAGGATGTCTGGAGTGTCTAACAATGGTCTCAAGATCCGATCCTGATCATCTTAGCAGGCTCTGCAGAATTAACGATAAACCGGATAATTTTGTCTTCCGGATCGAGATTTTCATGGACGATAATTAAAAACTTATAACGCAACCAGTATTACATCCACGCGTAATCTGGGAAACAAAACTCATAAACACCATATTAAAATTTGCCTTAGTGTTTTAAACTCTCATACTAAAATAACTCGGTTTTGATATACATATCAAAAAAGGTAAATCTAATATCGGACGCCGTATAATTCTTAAAGGTCCGTAATAAAGAGCTGCGCAAAGTTTATGGGTTCAGTGTAGAACAGGACCGGAAGAACATCATAAGTTGCCGAGTGGAGTAGAATGGTGGTGCACTGAACAGTGGCGTAACATAATTTGTTCTTTTGAAGGGGGAGCAAACTGAATATGACTATTTTTATTTTTTATGTAAATATATGGATATTTTTATAAATTATAAATTGACAAGCTATAGGAAATGTACGTGTTACAAAATTGTTTTTAGACTGAAAAAAATAATTTAGATGATACCCAAGTGAAAAAAGACTAACCTATAAAATTCAGAACAAAAATATATATTTTTTTATTTATTTCAAACTTTGACCTTTAATATGATTAAAATATATGGTTTTACGAAAAAAACATTGGAGACTTTTTTGTAGACCCTAAAATATTCTACAAAAATATATACTGTATATTGTTGCATGTCTATAGTTATTAGCGAGTTATTATAATTTTTTTCTTAATACTAATAATAATAAAATGATTTTTTTTAAAATTTAGATTTGTCGATTTTTAACAAATTTTGTTTTTTACGAATTTTTAATATTTTTATAGAAAATCAGGTTATTTAAAAAATATAATTAATATGTATCAACAATAAAATAATCACTAAAAAAAATTAAAATTTTTGAAAAATTTTTAAAAATATTATGAAAAAATATTACGAAAAAACAAAAAATATTGGAAAATAGGGAAACATTTCATAATTCTTTATATGTATGTAAGTACGCATAATTTATTTTTAATTTTTTCTTTAATTTTTAACAATTTTTTTTTATTTTTTTACTGTTTTGGATAAGAAATGTTAAAAATCATAACAAAGGGTCAGTCAAAGGTAAAATGCCAAAGGTCAAAGGTCAAGGGTCAAAGGTTATTCACTAAAAAGTGGACATGACAAATTTTATGAATATACTTTCCCAATTATCTATATGTATGAAATGGATTATAAAAATATTACGTAAAAATAAAAAAAAATCTTAAAAAAAACACATGAAAACCTTTTTCACGCAATTTTTTATTATAAAATTGTATTATTCTCAATTTTTTATTTAAATTTGACGATTTTTTTAAAATTTCGTATTTTAGAATTGTTTTACTGTTTTGGTCATTTCTAAAAAAAATTAAAACAGGTTATTTCACAAAATATTATAAAAAAATAAAATCAAACATTAATAACCCTAATTATTACTGTTTTGGATAAGAAATGTTAAAAATCCCAACAAAGGGTCGGTCAAGGGTCAAAGGTCAAGGGTCAAAGGTTAAACACTAAAAAGTAACCTCTGGCGTAACAAATTTTATCAAAACTGCTTCAGCAGTTTAGGCGAGAAAAATTTCCAATTATCTAGTTATATGATATGCATATCCATGGATATGGATTATAAAAATATTTCGTAAAAACAACCAAAAAAATAAAAAAAATTTAGTTTTAATAAATAGACTTGATATTTATTAACACAAAATTGGCCATACCTACAAACTATTGCTTGACTTTGGTATGTGGGGGGCCGTTTGCCCCCCTGGCTCCGCCACTGGCGCACCACCGCTCCTGCATTTCCGCCCTTCGTGAACTGTGTATGCATTCGAGCCACTCAGTCAGATAACGTTGTTTTCATTTCACATAGTATGCATAATGCGCTCTTTGAGCCTATGCAAACTATGTGCATTTTACAACACTACGAATTCATTATGTCTCGCACTTTATGTATTGCTTACGCTGCTTTATGTGAATATAATGTCTTCCTTCTTTTCCTCAACCGTTTCCTCCACCTCACTTGATTTCCCTTGTATTGTCTCACTTCTTTTGTTCGTTTGCCATAAGCATATTTTAACTTTAACTTACAAGCATATATCTCGAATATTACTCGCATTTATTAAAAATGCGATTGACGTGATTTTTCTGTGCATAATGCAACCCATATTACATCCACGTGTAACATGGGTTGCCTACACTGTTATAAAAATCAGATTTGTTAACATAAGTTTGTGGTTTGTTAATTTTATTTTGTAAAATACAATGTTTTTTCTACGATCCTTTTATTTTTTATTATTTTCAAATACAAAACAAAATAAACTAAAAACGAGCTGTTAAAATTACGATGCTGTCAATTTCTCTTCACACAGACCTGTCACTTTTCATACAGAAATGTCACTTTACATATGAGTTTTGCCTTGTCAATGAAAATATTCGTTTATTAAAAGCGTTGATTGAGAAAATCTCCACTCAACGGTAAAAACACAAAAACGGGTATTATATTATGTATTATATATGGGCGATTCTACAAAAGTAGATTGATGCCATCAGTCAATAAAGTAGGTATTTTAATATTTTTTGTAAATATTTTAGTATATTACAAAAGATCCAGGTTTTTTTAACTTGTCCACCCAATTTTAATGTATTTTTTCAAAAGCACGTTTGAAGAAAAACATAATAAATATTTAAAACATCAGTACCTTGGCGTGTCACAACTCCTGAATCAAATATTTGAGTGATTTTATTTTAAAATATATTTAATTTATCTTAAATTTTTCAATTTCACTACAAACTATAAAACATTAAATAATGTATTTTTCATATTTTATGATAGATTCGAATAATAGCAATTTTTTAAAAATTGATAATCTTAAAATTCAAAATTCCTGCGAAATATTGAAGTTTAAACGTCAAGTCCTTTGCACGACAGTCATCTTGAAAACAATGCAAGCGGCGAAGTTGTGGTGAATGCACGTATAGTTCCAGTCAAAATTTCAGAACCTGTGGTGAGTAGTTATTTTCTTACGTATATATATTTCATTGTAAGTTATATAAGACTATATGTGATTTGTTGATAAGTAGTACCGTAGTAATAAAAAATATCAGTAAAATACTTAATTCCGAATTATAATCTGAAATTTGTATCCCATTCATCAGTACCGTGTCGTCAGTTTATTTAATGTCATTATAAACTCATATAAATTTGGTGTGGGTCCCATATCTAATAATTGAGATATCGGTATACCCAAAATCCACTAGCCGCTACTGATGTGTGGTATTATTTGATTTTAAAATATTTAATGTATAATATGCTCAAAGTTGCAATAAATCTTATATTTTCCAATAAATTATGTATTTAATTAGTACCTGGTATACTCGTCACTTCCCTTGCATTTAAATTTAGAAAACACAGATATTTCAGAAACTGTTTGAAAAAGTGACTGGCCCGGTCTGGAACAGTATATTTATTATATTATCTATGTTCTCATAACAAAATACTGTTCATTACTTAAATATAAATTATATTGGGTAAATTTACCATTAATTTAATTTGACAGATACAATATTCTAGTAGTAATTTAAAAATTACATTATTTTTATTAATCTATAATCAAAAAGCATTGTTATAATCACCAATACATAATATTACAAAAATTTGACGACGGCAGTTGATTAATTTTACTTACAGTTTTTCTTTCTTATATAATTTTTTATAATTGCGAATAACACTTAGCTTTATTGTCGGGGTATGGTGACACCATAAATTAAAAAAAAATCCAACACACATTTAGATTCCTATGCTCCTGGGACAACGCATGTCTATAGACTTAGCCTCCTTGGGGTATTTACCCTCCTTTATCTAAGGTAGAATCCCCCATAAATGTACCGGAATTTTATCAGTCTTATGTTTGCCTGTACGCACTATCACCCGACAAATATTATGGAAATTGCAAATAAAAAACCAAAAATAACCCATACAGTCCAAATGGGCCACCAGAGGAACATATACTCATAAAGAAAGCGCATAAAGAACGGATTTTCCAATAAGGAAAATTATTTTCCTCATGCATGAGACTGTTCGTATTGAAAATTTCCATCTCTGATATTTACGAAGGGTCCCAAAAGTATTTAGATCGATAGCATTTAAATATTTTATGGATTTATTATATATTTTATAGAGTCAAGTTTAATAATTAAAAAATCAAATATGGAATCAGTTTTTTACATTAAAAGTGAAGAGGAGGTTTTATATTTTTATCGGTGTTTTA
Source organism: Brassicogethes aeneus (assembly GCA_921294245.1). Classification (NCBI taxonomy): domain Eukaryota; kingdom Metazoa; phylum Arthropoda; class Insecta; order Coleoptera; family Nitidulidae; genus Brassicogethes; species Brassicogethes aeneus. Next base: position 82,965,516 of record OV121133.1, read on the forward strand.
ACATTTTCAAAAAATCAGAATAACTTTCGTATGTTATTTAAATAGTTCTAAGAGTCTAGAGACCCTGAATAGAGGTACAGGTAAAAAATGAAGAAATATTATTATACATTTTTAATTACTGAAACAACGGTATAATTATCACTGCCATATGCTGTAGGGTGTTTTGAAAGGTTTCCTTTTCTTTCCTTTCTGTTATTCAAGAATAACAGATACGCATCTAAATGGCAACTCTTCTATAATTTGACGGGTTTGGCTTAAATTTGATGGCATGTAATTCATTATAAACACAGATAATCATCGTGTTCCAAAAGTTTTCACCGAAATTTATATTTATACCTGTTATTTGTTAAACGGTCGAATAAATTTTATATCTACAAGTATAACTCTGGTTTTCTTCATAAGTTTATCAAGTTATATTAAGAAAATAAAAATGATTTATTGTTGAATTTTATCTGTTAAAAACATCAAATGGCACTAGAATCTCATTGGCATTTATTTGTATTAATTGGGATAATTTAAGAATTGTCAACAATACATTAAATCATCCCAAGCAACAATTTAAGTATTTCTTACGTATATGGGACTATTGAAGAAACTTTAAAGTGTTTTGCGACAGTCGCCAGTCTCTTTATATTACTCTTTCATTCATAAGTTACGACTAAGTGGGGAACAATTATTGAGTTCCAAAAAGGTAGCAAATATGTCACTAGCTATAAACCCTGCTACTATTTGGAACGTAGCTGCTACGTTACTAGAACGTTTTAATATCGTTGCTAGAGCGTTATAATTACTTTTATTTATTTGTTTTTACTTCCATATTAACTGTCTTTGTCAAACTTATATTAGATTATACTATCCCTCCTTTTTTAAATGGAACCACTACGGACTTTTCAATGTCGTCGTTTATTAAATATGTACTGGTAGTTTATAACAATATGTTTAATGTTTAATTAGGCAGGTAAATTTATAAACCCTTTAAATTTTACTGTTGATCTTATAAATTTAGTTTTTGTAAAATAAATGCGCTTCATCAATATTTAAGTATAAACAAATTATTTATTTAATTATTAATACCGTCTATTACCAACAAAATTACTATTGATTAAAAAGTAAACAACCATTTACAAATAATAAAAATAATGTATTATTTACATTACCACATGGTACATTTTCCTTTGAAGTAGTTTTCGCTACTTAAAAGTTTTTTCCACCTTAATTTATTTTACGGTAGTTTTGGTTAGTACCAAAAACGTTCCAAATACTAAAATAATAACTTATAAGTAAAAAAACTTTCAAGTAAATTTAATTTGTAGCAGTTACTTTCGGTTTCTTAGCAATTGCTAAGGGACTACAAAGTTAAAATAATTATAATGTAATATTTAGGTAGAAACCGAAAGTAACTGCTACAAATTAAATTTACTTGAAAGTTTTTTTACTTATAACACCTTTTTTAAAGTTGCAAAGTCTTCTTGGGGGCAACCAAGTTTATTACTTTATAGTAACCATTTAAGGAAAGAATTAAGTTTCTGTTACAAAATATTGCTCTTTAAAAGTTAGAATTACTAACTTAAGTAAAATTAAAGTAGCTGTTTAGTATACTTAACTAATTTAAAGTTATCACCACTTTGGTAACCAAAAATGCTGCTTGGGAATATATAAATCATAAAAGTGTCTGGAACTACAAATTCTACCCAAAGTTTGGTTCCCAAACAAATATTTTCTTTTGACTTACTGTCTATCAAGTAGGTAGGTACATGACTTAAAAATTTCGGTAGCTCTTCCATAAAACTACAGTTTTAGTTTTGGCATGGTAACATAGTAAAACTTGTACCGGGGGCCAGATAGCATCGTCTACTCCAGTGTGGGTGGGTACACGGCAATTACAGTGTTTACAATCGTGAACCAATGGCGTCAGGCAACATGGCAGACGCGATCCCTCCTATGCATGTGCCTGCTTATTTAATGACATAGCAGCGCTATTTAAAACGTACTATGTGTGCGTATGTCCGCGGGACTACGACGACCTAAATACTGTCTTTAAATATTTCTGAATTATTCAATAATAATAATATTTAAGTGTTGCCATTACTGTGTCAGTAGATTTTGGTGATGATTACTTTTTATTGGTTTTTTTTTATTATATCTACTTACTTTTAAGGTTTATTTTCGGCCCTTGTGACTTAGTGTAAACTATTTAATAAAATTAAAGTAATTTTAATAATTAAATGTTTTAGGATTTTTTGGTTAAAACTTTGGATATCATTAATTATTATCAATATCAACTATTCTGTTTTTTTTTGTAGAAATACCTAGGTACTTTGTTTTTATAATTTAATTTAATACCTTGTACAATATCACTTTTTTAAATGAAATAGGTACCTACAGTTTTTTTGAAATATAGGGTATTTAAAAATTAAAAAAAGCAGCATTTCTCAAATAATTTGGAAAAACTCAAAATATAGTATCATTAATATATTATTTCTCCCGGCTATTTTAAGTTTCATTTTGAACTTTTTAAATAAGTTTAAAAACCATTTTTCAAATTTATATCTAAATTTTTTAGGGGTCGCTCAAGATTTTTAAAAATTTCGTTCCGATATTATTTTTTAATTTGAAAATAATAATGATTCTAAAAATTTCAAATCGATATTTTGATTTCTAAAGGTCGTTAAAGATGTTTTCGAGCGACAGAAAATTAAAATAAAACAAAAAATCAATTTTTTACGATTTTGAAAATTTTTAAAAATCTTGAGCGACCCCTAAACATTTGATATTTTGACAGGGCTCTTACAGCATGATAAACTAACATAGGTATTTTTACAAGAGACGAGAAAAAAAATATTCTTTTTTTTTGGGCCACCCTAATATAAATTCACTTTGTGCCCATGTAAAAGAAACTTAACCGAACTAGAAATCCATAAATCAGCTAGAAACATTGGAATTTACATAACATCGGCTTCCATTAAGTAGGTATAATTTCTCTCTTAAATGGTACAAATTACAGAGTACACCCCTTTTTCCGTCCGAGGTCGTTTACACCACTGAAAACAGAGTATCAGAGGCTTGGCATAGCCTACCATGGTACCCTGATACACCTATGGACGGCTACTACCATATATGGACGGTTGATGGTTGTCTTTATGTAGGTACATTTACATATGTACATTGTAAGGCTACCAAGCACTTTAATCAAGGATTGTATTTTTTATCAACGTTTATTAAAAATTAGTAAAAATTATTATTATTTATTTTTGGTTGTTTCACTGTTAGTCTTTTTTTAAACATCCCTTTGTATATTTGAAATAAGTTATTGTATCTTTTGACACCTTAATATTTTTTAAATCTTCTTACTGAGATATTACACTTCACGGTGGATAGGTTTTTAAATAGCAAATTAATGAACTTAAACTTTTGAATTATAAAACAGCAACACTCTCATCTGCATATAAATTCTAACTGACCTTCAGGAATCACATGCACCTATAATGTCGTAAACAGAGGTTTTTGCTTATTTAAAATGGTTAAAGCGCCATCCGTTGCATAAAATTTAAAGCAAAAACAGATTCACGGAGGATAGAATCAATTTTGTAACACCTACATAAATGGTTATAAAAATTATTTCTTGATATTTTTAGTATGCTTTTACTACTTCAGATATTTGAAAACATATAGGTTAAGAGTAACAGTCACGGAGGATAGGTTTTAGACTTTTAAAACATTGTAAAAATAGTTAATTGCGGTTAAAAATCTGTGGGATTGTTGACCTTGTAACTAGTGTAGGTAATTACAAAATGCCATAAAATCCATAGAAGTGTTTTTTCTCAATTATTTCCTATATATAGTAAGCTATAAAATTGCTGTTGTGGTTGAAACGTTGGGGAAAAAACACCAAGAGGTCGTAAATCATAAATAAAATTGTTTAAACGGAGAAGACTTATATCAGATAATTGGAATGCAGCATGAAATTTGCGAATTGAAAACAATAAAAGTCCACTGGTACCTGTGGGTATCTGCAAAAAGAGATTTTCGTCCTTCCTGGTAACGGGCGGGCAGAAAACCATTGTTTACCGCAGCGGGCGGCCTAAACCTAATTCTAATCCCCTTCACAGAAGTTAATTGTCTCATATTTGCGAACTATTGTATTACCATTGGTTCTTTTCCCATTTGCTCAGACCTTATTTTATGTCTTTAACTATTTTGACATTGGGTGGGATGGTTTTACACCCAGTGATTTACTGCTTATGATGGATTACTTAAAAAAAGATAAGTTGGTTGTCAAATACAATTTACTTTGGTTTACCCGTGGCAAAAAGATATAAACTAAATAACCTATAATTAATAAATGATCATTTATGCTAAGTATTGAAACTCCATATCCTATGCTAATTTTACTTATATTGAATTCTATAGGTGTATACCCACATTCTCATTGTAAGCTAATTATTTTGGTAATTGCTTTTAATACTGCAATTATAATTGTTAATTCAGCACTATAAAAGTGATATTAACATATACCTAATTTGAATTACGTATGTACAATTCAATGCAATGTAATAGCAAGACCAGCTAACCCCAAAATTATTACTGTTTATTTTTAACGGTTAATAAATTTATTAATTTCACAGTTGTGCACCAAAATGCCAACCAAAACTGCAGCATGATAGCATAATCTGATTATAGACTCTTTTGGTAACACAAAAATGTATTTATCAAAATCCCAGCTGATCCTTGCATATTTCTTAGTATTTTAAAATTGTTTATGCCATTTCGATAAAATACTCCAGTACCATTATCAAATGTTTTTAAAAATTTGGCAGATACATGACTGAAATATGGATAAATTACATTATAAATACAAAATAATGTAAAATACAGTTTGCAATATCTTATTTATTGTTTTAAGGTATCTAATACAAAACTAATAAATAACTAAAGATTCTTTGAAGCAAAATCGATTACTGCTTGCCTTAAATTTTCAGTAAAACTTTTTCTTTGGTTTTACATGGAATTGTTTTTAACATGGAACCAGTATTTTGAAATTCTTCACTCTCTGTACAAACATGCTTCTTACATCTAGCGATATCCCCTAGAAAGGAAGAGCATATCAAAACTTTAGTTCGTTCGTCCGTCCTCTTCCCTTAATATTTTTTTATGCCCTTTATATCTTGCCATTTTGCAGATAAAGCACATACATTCTTGGCTGCCGCGAAATTCTCTAGCAATTTCTAAATTTTGAAAATTTGGCAATTGTGGCTATGCAAAAATACCGTTTTTACCATATTGAAGTAGGTAATTTTGAATCACTAAAGTGTTCGTTTGAAAAAATCTGCAGTAATTTTTATATTTTCTCAGAAACCCTAAACTCTGAATTTTTCGATTACCAAAAACAATTTTGTCTCCACAGCCAGCTTTCGATTTTCTTCATGGCTTAACTTGAATTTCGGTTTAATTTTCATTTTAAAATACTATTTTTAACTTTATAAAGTATACATTAAATAAACAACTAAAGCAAAATGTCACTTGCGTTATAACGTATAGCAACTACCTTAATTATTGTTTTACAAAATTTGCAAGTTGTAATTATTTCATAGACAAACTTCCAGTAAAATATTGTTATCAAACTTGATGTGATAAATAAATGGAGAAAATCAAATAATAATAACTTACCATATTTTATTTAAATTGGACATTAATTATAATTACCTACTTACTTACCCAACAGATTTTAATTTATATGCTACTACTACCTATAAGTACATATACTGGCAATTATTATTTAATAAAATTTTAATTTATTTCTAAGTATGTTTGTTTTTCAGTAAAAGATAATCAGACAAATGATTTATTATTGTTTAATTAAAATAAAATTGTCTAAGTGAAATTAATTGTGCCCATTCCCCTATAGATGGCGTACTATTTACTATATTAGTTTGTTCAAATAAAATATATTATATTAAGATTAAATGAGCAATTTATTTCAACAATTATTCTCAACAATAAAAAATAATTTCCCAGTTTGATTTTTCAAATACGCTAATTGAAAACGAAATAGAATTTTAGACTAATAGGCTATTAAGTCGGGCCGTTTGATATATTACCGTAACTACCGGTTAATAAAACAACTGAAAAAAACTAAAATGGATTAAATGGTTAATCTCTGGATACACATTAAAGCGAAATGTAGACACATTCGCTTTTAACAGTTCTGGGCGTGGTTGAAATTTTAATTGATATTTTTTAGATTATTTCCAATTTATTTAACCGGTCAGATAAAAGTTATTTTTACACGCTTTTATCAGTTTTAATAGTAATATTTTTAATATGTGTCAGATTTTATGTTGTCTTCACCCCGTATACCTATTTGTTCCGTTAAGTTTTACATGCATATCTTCAAGTTTACTATCAATAAAATTAGGAATAATAAACCGTAAATTACATTTCATGGCATTTAATTCAATCACATAAATCACAACGGCCTGTTGTTATTATTGAGAGGGAAAAAAAGCGGAAAATCGATTGTCTATTTGTTTTTTTGCCTGTACCCGCTAGCGAATCGAATTACCTGCGACCATACCAAGTCGAATCAATGCTGTAGGTCTTTAGTTTCATAGAAACAATAGATATGAGTTTAATGGTACTATGCTATCATCTATTTATAGAAACCTATTTAAAAAAATATTGCCTCTAATATTATTTATATTATTTCTCAAGTTGAATAAACTTTTTTTACTGTTATTAAAATTCTCATTTACTATATATAGTATTATAATAAAGCAGCAATGTTGAGCTTATATAAAAAAAATGTTCATCCAACAAAGTAATAGTTGTTATCATATTGTCATGGCAATAAGAAATACTTTATGTTTATATTAAATCTTGGTCAAACTTGAAATCAACTCTAAGCGTTAATTTGTAGTGTAATTTTCCCCAAGTAAGCAAGTATGATTTAACAATATAGCACTAAGGATAAAGTAATTTTACACTGTATTAAAAAGTGTAAATTTACCTAAAATCGTGTACTTCTACACTTCCTGGGTAAAATCCCACTTTTGTTTAGTGTAAATTAACACTACTTTGAAAAAGTTATAATTTTAGAAAGGTACTTTTACTCTTTTAGTGCAAACTTCTAGTGTAAATTAACACTATTATTAGAGTAAAACCTATTGGTGGTAGTGAATAAAACGAAACGGTAAATAAAGAGAGACATTTATTTGGAACAAAAATCTATGACAATTATCAAAATCGGTGACTTTTAAAATATAATTTTTTATTTGAGTTGTATGGCTGGCTTAAGCAAAATGGTTCCTAAAAACGTAAAGGTTTTAGATCAATGCAATGTTTTACTGGCAGTCAACTTGTAAGCAATGAATTATCTTGAGAATTCATCAGTAATCCATTTTTCTGTTATAAAAAATGGGTGATCCCATTGGTAGAGAGGCGTCAGGCGGCTGTATGTCGGGGATTTACCACACGTGTACAAATTTTCCATAATATTAATTAAAATGTAGGTATAGGTTAATATAACAATCATTACGCTTGAAAATAAAAAGCAAATCAAGTGTGTATGTATTTATATTATTAATGTTACAAGTACCCGACCTACTGCCGTAAATTATTGATATATAATATAGGTCGGGTATGGACATCCTTTTAACATATTGGTATTTATTGAGTATTAAAGCTTAAAGAAAAAGGAAGTATAATACTCACCAAAAAATAAGAATGTCCCCTTATGGATTCACCGTAATTAAAATCTAACTGAACAAAAATGCCACACTTCCACAACGCGGTATCTCCGGATATGCACTGCCTAGGTAGATAGGTACCAACCAAACATTTTAAAACGCATTTCGGTTATTACCAGTTTTTTCAGTCTATTTTGCCACTATTGGTGTAATTTATCTTTAATTGTGATACAATGTGCACTAGTACACTCTTAGAAAAGACCTGGTATTTGTAACTAACTTATTATCGTTGGGGTAAAACTGTTGCAGAAAATAACATTTTTTGTTTTTTGTAATCAGTACCTTTATATGTGTAACTGCTTGCATCATTACCTGAAAAGATTTAGTTTTGTTGTGGAGTATTATTTACTGCAAAAAGGCGATTAAGTTATTTTAACTGAAACTTTGTGTTGGCTAGAAGTATTGACAACATTATCTCAAAAAAATCATTTCGGCGGTAAAATGTTTTTGTTGGACCAAATATTTAAGTAACATTCTCAACTGACTGAAATTAGTCCGTGGAACTAACGGTTCGGTTGTATAAACTATGCGTCACTTTTCATACAGCTAAGACACCAGCGGTGTGAAACAAAGTGTCAGTTGGGGATGTTGTCTCTGTAGGTTAATGCAACTGCAAACTTTGTGCATTTCGCGCGCGATTTGTCCAGCCCGGCGCGTGCTTTACTTTTAACCTGTAAACAAACGGTGTTGCACGGCGTCCAGACGGTGGTGTTTGTTCTTTTGTATTTGTGTATCAGCTCGTGTGTTGTGTATATTTTAGGTAAGAAACTAGTTTATTACAATTAGTCATTTGCCCCTATAAATTCAGTGGCGACATAATTTTTAACTATTCATATATATAAGAATATATTCTTATGTGTTGGTTACTTATAGATATCTCGAACAAATAATATGGATAAGCGGACTGAAGTACCTAGCAGATTTATTAGGAACATGGGGTTTACCTGAATTGGTCCCAGTTTTTAAAGGTTAGGTATTATTATTGCACTCCTTTAATTACACTATTGTAGTTTTGGGGTCCGAAAAAAAATTCAAAAATGTGAAAATGCCATACCGACTGAAAATGGCCTCCTGAATCCAATGGTGCCCACCAAAAGTCTCCATCACGTCGGAATTTTGAATTCTTACCCCTGTTATCATGCAAGTATGTTACGTTGTACCTAAGAATCATTGTTAAGTTGTTAAACAAACCCTGTTGAAGAACCCGCATAAAAACTTATAAAAGTTCTATAATATTTAATAAGGATGTATGCGGTTTCTTAGTTTCTATAATGTTTTGTCTAATTGCTCATAAGAGTTTTATCAGAATTCTATCAGTTTTTATAAGAAATAGTTTTATGAGCCGTGACTTATAAAACTTTTATTAGTTTTTATAAGACTTTACGAGGTACAAATTTCTATAAGAAATTCCAACTAAAATGTTAAGTGAATTTATAAGATTTTATGTGCACAAGACTTTTATCAGTTTTAATGTGGTTCCTATTTGATAATTTTTTATGAGATTTTATGTGACTCTATGAGGGATGTAAGTTTATTGGTTTGTATAAGGCCTTAACTATTAAATGTCTATAAGAAGCTATAAGCATATATGAGAAATGAATTTTATCGGATTTTATTGTTTTTTTATATCTAACTTTTATAAGTTTTTATAAGACTTTATATGGTAGGTGCAAATGTCTACACAGAGAAAAAGAAATAATAACATTAACTGTTATAAGGTAATAGTTACCCTTTAGTGGATTCGTATTCTGCCAAACCTATATGAACTAACAGTCATAATACTACAAGGTATAAAGAAGTACTTAATCTTACCTTTTATTTATTAATAGAAAGGTTTTGAAATATTAATAGTTAAGTCACTTTAATAACTATTAAAATTACCTTATTATTTTAATTATTGTATTTACTAACTGTTATATTATTTGGTTTTCTATTAGTATTTTATTATAATAATCACATTTTCTGAGTTATCAGTTATTTTTCCATCAGCTAATAGTTAATCTATGAAAGTAAGTATTATGTTAGCATATGATTATGCAAACAGCATGGTTAAAAAGTATAAATACGAAATTTAATTTAACAAATAATACTGATGTACATCCACCAGCATTAAAACAATTTATATAATAATAATTATTAATACTAATATAAACTATTACCTAATTGTTTAGAAAACAACAACAAAAAACCTCATGGTTCAAACGCTTGTTACTTCTATCATGGTGGAAAAACACGATTTCGGCGTATTAATTATGACATATCTCCTATATAGCACAGTTTTTGGAAAAGCAAAACTAGATATTTATAATAAGTAAGTACAAACCCCAAAGTTCTCTAATTCTGGTCTGTCATTATATCAACCTCACCGCATGAGTATTCTCAATGCACTGACTTAGGCGTACATCATGCCAATCAGCTGTTAATAACTCATTCGCTAATAGTTACCTTTTTACTTTTCGCACAACTCGGTTATAATGATAGTTATAATTCATCTCCTAAAAGTTAATTTTTGATTGATATTATAAAGAATATTATATTTTGCAATAACATTCAAATGCTGATAATTATTGCAACTTAAACTTAATATCAGCATACCAAGGTTTAAGTTTATTTATTATAAAATAACAGTTACCAATTTATATTATAATTTCTAATATTTTCATAAATATTTGGAAAAAACTGAGTATATTAACAACAAACCTACATCCACTAACATTAAATTAATAGTCTTTAACTTATCCCAGGTTACTATTAAGAAAACCACATTCTATTATTTAGAATACAATTTTTAAAATAATTTTAGTAATATATTTAGTATATTGCTATACTGTATGTTAGCATATATGCCTTAAACTTATAATTATTAACTATTAATCAAATTTTTCTTTCTGTGTATACATAAGGAATATATAAGGAATTCCAGCTAAAATGTTAAAGAGTACTTATAAGACTTTATGTGCACATGGCTTTTATCAGTTTCAGTATGGTCCCTATTTGATCATTGTTTATGAGTGTTTATGAGACTCTATGAGGGATGTAAGTTTATTGGTTTGTATAAGGCCTTACCTATTATATGTCTATAAAAAGGTATAAGTAATTATAAGAAAATAATTTTATCGGATTTTATTGTTTTTTTACATCTATATAAGTTTTTATAAGACTTTATGTGGTACAGTACTTATAAGATTTTATGTGCACATGGCTTTTATCAGTTTCAGTATGGTCCCGATTTGATCATTGTTTATGAGTGTTTATGAGACTCTTAAGGGATGTAAGTTTATTCGTTTGTATAAGGCCTTACCTATTATATGTCTATAAGAAGCCACAAGTATTTATAAGAAATTAATTTTATCGGTTTTTATTGGTTTTTTACATCTAACTTTTATAAAACATAATATATACCCTTCATTCACTTATCCAATAAATAATAATACCCAGCTGTTACGTGTAACACCTATAAAATATTGATAACATGATGCGTATACGCGTATAATGCGTATTTACGCATTATGTTATCAATATTCTATTGGAGTTACAGTGTAACACTCTTACACGTAACAGCTGTGTACGAGTATTTATCGGATAAGTGATTATAAAGTTTTATGATTATATAGTGTCTTATTAAAACTTTTATAATTCTCATAAAATATTATATAACATGATCGGTAAATACCTACTGATAAAGTTTAATAAGTTTTCACTAGAGCTTAAAAGTAAGACACCATATATAGTGTCTCTTAAAAACGTATACATACTCATAAAATATGTATATTATATTTAATATTATAACTACTATTCTACTGACTAGAGTTAAAAAGTAATGTCTCTTAAAAACTCATAAATACTCATAAAATATTATATAACTTGATGCGTAAATACTGATAGTTTAATAAGTTTCGACCAGAGTTGAAAAGTAATTTCTCTTAAAAACTCATAAATACTCATAAAATATTATATACCTTGATGCGTAAATACTCATAAAGTTTAATTAGTATTGACCAGAGTAAGGTTGCCTATGATAAGTAGGCATCTACTATAATATAGTAGAAATCATGGGCAACCATTATTGCATAATACATCTCGCTTATGTGGCACTATTCGTTAAGTATATAAGTTGACACTGGCTGCATTGCAATTTAAGATTTAGGAATACGAACCTCGGCAAATAAACGAGTCACGAATTGTGGCCTACGACAATTTAGCTTTTTCACTGAAATTCTTTGTTGGAGCCAGGAAACAGTGCCTGCTTTGCAAGGCCAAAGCCGCGAACCCCCACAATTTACTACTTCACGTAATATTTTGATCGATTCGACGTCATCCAACAGGTCAAAACGACGTAATGGGTGACGAAATAAATACGTTAAAAGAACGTCATACTGTCAGCTGGGTAGTGTCTCTTAAAAACGTATACATACTCATAAAATATGTATATTATATTTAATATTATAACTACTATTCTACTGACTAGAGTTAAAAAGTAATGTCTCTTAAAAACTCATAAATACTCATAAAATATTATATAACTTGATGCGTAAATACTGATAGTTTAATAAGTTTTGACCAGAGTTGAAAAGTAATTTCTCTTAAAAACTCATAAATACTTATATACCTTGATGCGTAAATACTCATAAAGTTTAATTAGTATTGACCAGAGTTGAAAAGTAGTTTCTCTTAAAAACCTATAGAATTTGAAAAGTTTGTATCAGAAATTGCTGTTTCATAGGCCCTATAAAATCTCATCAACTTTTATAAGTTTTTATAAGTTTTTTTTTATAAGTTTTTATGCGGGATTTTCAGCAGGGAAGGCTTGCACTTCACGTAAACATCACGGTTTATTGAAGAAGTATAGTCAACTTTCATCTTAATGTACCTATCTGTGTATATTTACCAAAGAATCGTTTTTGTTTTATTGTTAAAATATTTATAAATGTTTTCTTATAGTAATTATTAATTTTTGTTATAATGTTTAAACCAAAATTTGGTGTTTTCAGTTATATTGTTATTTTTTAATTTATAATAAATATTTATAAAACGAACGGGCATGAATTTCCTTTCTCTATTTTTTATAATATTTACACAAAAAGTGTTATATTTACTAAGCAGGTATGTACTGTGGAATAATACCAATTTGTTGTTGCTACTAATGCAAGCATTTAATATTAAATATAACTTATTACTAACTATTAAATTCTTTAAATGTACCTTTTTTCATGTAATTTCAATTAAAAAATAAATTCCTGCATGATACAATGTTTGTTGCGATAAATAGCAAGTGCAGTTGTTACAGCTTAGACGCTGCTAAAATGACAGACTAATGTGATTGCATTAAATATCAATTATTTGTATGAAAAAAAAACTAATTTCGATGCACTTAAACTTGTTGGTTGGAGCTACCAATATTGGCTGTTCCGACAACAAACTGTAAAAACAAATTTGTATTAGTTCCCACAACATATTTTTTTGTTGTGCCTATTTTCACTAATAAAATTGGTTCTGGGAACTAAATTTTCATTGCAAATACCAGGTCTTTTCTAAGAGTGTAGTGTAAAGAAAAAAGAGCTCTTAGTAACATCAAAACAACAAGAAATTGGCATGCACTGTAGTGTACATTTTGTCACTATTTATAATGTTCATATTCTTTAAATATGTTTAATAAAGTTAATAAGCACTAAATGCTACCTAGTGTATTTTGTAGTGTAACTTTTACACTTACAAATCAACTCTAATATTTTTACCCCTCACTAAAAAATTTACAAGGGCTATTACTGAAAGCAGCGTTTGTAGATAAATAATTTTTATAAAACTTATTTTGTGACACCCTGTATACTTAATTAATTAATTAATAAACATATTGTTGTCTTCTTAAGATGTGGTAGCTTTAAAACCATGTAGGATTTATTTCAGCAAGCAATTAATTCTTAGTAATTTATTACTGGTATCTTGTCATATTTCTGCTTATGCATTAATTAAGCCTACTACCAACTGCTATGCTTTTATTAAAGTAAAACAACTTAACAAGTTCTGCTATTGGAGTAATACAAAATAGTTTTGTCCAAATGATTTTTTATATATATTATTATTATACTATATTATTTATTTAAGCACAGGGCAATCTGCAGAAGGTGGTTCATACTGTCACTGGTAGAGCGACAATTTTAATCTGATGGGACAAATAAATTGATATTCAGCGTGCCGCCCCTGATATGTAAACGGGGTGAGATTCATACCAATGTTTTATCTTTCTAATATTCTAATGGGATACTTTACAATCCCCATTCGTACATTACGTTTGTTTGTTGGGGTAACATTACTGGAATATTATTCGAAAGTTAATCTTTTGTTAGCATCATTTGTCAATTTGTGTTTGCGAACGAGATTTTCTATTTTAAATTTAAATTACTTTATTGATCTATCTACAAGGAATTTTAAAATTATTTTTATACCATGGCTAATGATGTATACACAAATTTATCCATATTTGAATAATGTTTGTTTGAAGTATATTTTTCAAGGTTTTAAAATGTCATTTATTACTGAATTTTGAATAAAATGTATCAGAAATATTTTTTAAATTTTTCTTCCTTTTTATAATTTTAATTTAAAATTTATGGGTACACATATAAAATCATTTATTAAATTATTTAAAAAACTAGATATATTTAAAAGTGTATTTTACGAATCAGCACTTTTTAAACACAATTTATCTTGAAGGGGGAGCCTGTCCCCTTGGCTGCCCCCCTGGGACCGCCAATGCACACACACACACATTGACTTTGCAGCCACGCTAGCATGAGTGCAGTCTGATGTATATGGGGTGCGATTTTATAAAAATATTAATGGCACTGTCCTACCCGTTAAATAAAACCATTAATTTTAAAATCCTTTATCCATTAATGCTGCATTACGAAATGAAAATTCTACAGTAATTTTTTATCGAAAACCCTGTTTCAAGAGAGAGTTAGCATTTAATAATAATAATAATAATAATAATAATAATAATAATAATAGAAAACCATGGTTTGGAATTATTTAAAAAAAGAAAAATATTTTATCAATAGTTTGGTAAAAGTAATATGCAATTTTGTAAGCATTTTGTTAATTAGAGGATACAGTGAAGTGGGTTAAAGTTACGAAATATATCAGTATATTGTACCAAATTTCTTTTCAGTTCATTTTTGTAGGTATGTGTTAATTTCTTGTTTAGGAAATTGATTAATAAAGCAAAATTTTGTATCAAAATACTTTTTATTTAACTTCCCAATTTCCAACAAATACTTTTGTTACTGGGTCTACAAAAAATAAAACCTTGTGCACCAGCCAGTGATGAAGCATGATGGTGCTGGAGATGGATCTCACCCCTTGGCGCATAAACGATTTAAATAGTGAAAACAAGCATTAAGATATGCAAACACAGAGCGCTGTGATCGGTGTTCGGTCCCCGGGCGCGGCCTACTCGCGAGAGAGGATTATAATTGCAGCTAGAGCACATGTGCCGTCATTAATCACCCGGACTGCAAAAAAGTAATTAAGCTATTCATTCCGTCGGCCCGATACAAAACCGGCTCTCTCTTCCCTTCTCCTCCTGCCCCTCTCGACCCGAAAACGAAAACCCCTGGACACCATGTGCATTTCCACTGGAATTGAATGCCGTAATTCCATTTCGCTGCGTTATCAATACGGCCGCTGAAAGACTGCGGATAAAACAATACAAGGCAAGCTTTGGATTTATTGCTGCCCTGCTCTTTTCTGGAACGAGATGAGATACACCATTAGCTTTGATTCAGATTAGGATGTATTGTTTTACTTAATACATTTACCGTATGCATCTACACCACTTTTTTTTTTGTTAATATAATATAATATAGTTTTAATACCGAAGGATGAAAGCCTATTTAACACACAGTCCTACACTGTAAAATACCTACATAAATAAACCAAAAATACACACAATTAAACCATTCTGAGATCATCAAATTATAAAGAAATTTGGTACAATATAATTATCAGTACTACTACAACACTTGATGTATTTCGTAACTTTAACCCACTCACTTAAACACATGTTAACTAATTTTTATAACAGGGTAGTTATTAATTAATTGCAAAGTAATACCGGCGCATTCGCCATTTTTGACAATTATAATTGTTCATACGCTAACTAAAGAATCCTTAGTCCAAAATATTTACCCTAAAACTCTTGGGGGAAAATGTAAATATCCCATTTAATACATTTTAGTAAGTTACTCGTATAAGATGGTTTTTAAACAATTGTGACATTTTTAGGACATTTAATACAATTTAGGATATTTTATATTAAAGAACTAATATCATAAGACAGCGGTTGTTAATGTTAAAAAAGAAAAAAAAGATTTTCTTTGGTGTTAAACAAAATTTATTGCCAAAAAAGTAGGTACTAAAAAAATCATAAAAATATTATAACCAATATGCTAAATATTATTTTATTACTATGCTTTTTAAAGTATAGCCAACAAAATCAAAATTTTGGGTGGGATAAAGTATCTCATTACAGCACCGAACGGTGTTATAATGAAGTCATTATGAACGCAAAATAGATAAAAATCTTTATATAACTTTTAGTCAGTTCTGAGATGTTTTGAAGGCGTTTTTGACAGTTTTAAGACAATTGTAAGACACTTTTCTGAAATTTAAGACAGTTTTAAGACTGTTAAAAAAATTTAAGATAAATATTTAAAAAATTTGAAATATTCAAAATTTTAATAATTTTTATGATTTTCCATCTTCTTTTCTAATTTTTGTGTTTTTTTATTATTTTATTATTTTGTAGACCTAGCAAAAGTTTATACTGTATAACAAAACTGTTTTACTACTGGTACCACCACAACCATTTTTATTTCTTTAGTCTTCTGAATTATTTCTCCGTCAATAATATAAAAATTAGGACATTCTTTAATTTCATTGTGAACCATTTACACATATCCATTTTTATACCTCAAATTTTGACTGAAATTTGTCAACATTTAACAAACAACTTATGGCCAAATAGCGTTTAACTAAGCTAAAGGCCATCCCCCCTAAAGACGGATCAAAGAAGAAGAAGAAGAAGAACAAACAACTTTGTTTGAACCAAAATTTATTATTTATTTTAATTTAACATAATAAAATTTAATTTTTCCACACCCACCTTTAGTCACCGGCTGAAAGCAACAGGATTTTAGTCACGGACTGAAGTTAGTTTTAAGTTAGTTGAAAGTTGTCAAATGTCATACAATCGTTAAAATAAAACTAAATGTGAAAAATTATTTTATTATCTCAAATGGACTGCTTAAGTATATATCGATTGTTAGTCCATTTTATGGGATAAATTTTTATTTACACAGAAAAATTTGGATTTTAATGCCTTTTGCATAGTTCTGCTTGAGAAAAAATTAATAAATAATCAACCACACATAACGGGTGAGAGATCAAAAAGAGGAAAATTTAAATAAAACTGAAGATATAATCAAAAAGCGAGTCGGTCGGAATAGTTAAAAGGATAAAGACAATAATGCGAACTACTACTAATTAATCCTGCGGTATACTGCTACAGCAGTAAACGACCTACAGTCAGCTATAAATTAAGCAAGGTAGAGGATGCGGGGGAGACTCACAATCTAACATGCTAAACGAATGATGTATGTTTTGTTTTACGTACATAAGTTAATATGCATGGGCCAAATATTTGCTTTTTGTAATAAGTATTTGAAAAATGATAAAATGTTAATATCGTGCAATAATTTTTCCAATACTGATTTAAAATGACAAACGCGAACGGTCATCGTTAGCTCAACAAGTGGTGTTTTATTTTTTCCTCTGCTGCATAACAAATTACCATCGCCGCGTGGTCCGACCAGCAGGATCTGTCACTGGGTGACGCTGGTGTCAAATGTTGGGAATACGTATGACGTCGATCCGATCCGGTGACAATGCGATTACCAGCGGCAGAATCATGTGAGCCACTTAGATATTCGTTTGTTTGGGACGACGTCAAGTCGCTTCCACTGTCACCCATCAATCCCCTGTCACTATACGATTGTGTACCTGCTCAGATCTGAGCAGGATCTCGCCTCTGTCACGATATAGGTCACGGTTATCGATCATTCCATTGAGTCCTTTATTTTGGTTTTGACTATTTTTTATTAATTCATACATATGGGTGATTCTACAAAAGTTGGACAACCTGATGTCATCAGTCAGTCCCATTAGCGTTTTATAAAACTTACATACATGTTTTTTTTTTAAATATTGAATAACCAGAACTTTGTGTTGCCTTATAGCAAGCAATCCATAACATCCTTAGTTAATACAGTAAACAATTTATATATAAAATAATTAATTTTAATCTACTTTTTTTAAATTTGACTCATGTCCCAGACATTTTTTCCGTTGCGTTACGTCCGTCGCGTTACCGATAAAATATTTAAAAACACATATATATGG
Organism: Brassicogethes aeneus; assembly: GCA_921294245.1. Taxonomy (NCBI): domain Eukaryota; kingdom Metazoa; phylum Arthropoda; class Insecta; order Coleoptera; family Nitidulidae; genus Brassicogethes; species Brassicogethes aeneus. Next base: position 82,983,719 of record OV121133.1, read on the forward strand.
CAACTTTTTTGGTACTCACGTGATCAACAAATGATGTTCGGACGTACACATTACCCAGCTGAATTTATTTATTCAATCAGGAAGAAGATATCGGTTGAAACATGTGCGGGTAACGCGAATGTAATAATTGATTGTCCGCAAAGTTACTCAAAAAAATAATAAAAATAAGGTAAGAAAAAATACTATTTTTCATGTTTTTATGTTTATTTTGGGGCACTAAAGCTCATTAAGAGTAATTAATGACTATAATATCTTATTATTATTTTTTAAATATGGTTTTACAAAACTTTGTCCACTGCGTTACCGAGTCCACTATGTTACCTTATGGTAACGCAATGGAATTTAGGGTAACGCAATAGAATTTTTCGACAACAAAGTGGATATTTACCGACGCTTTTATTAAAAGTAGTTTATGATTAATCAATTTAAAATTACCTATTTGTAATTACAACTCATGATATAGATTACATCCAAGGAAAAATTCCAACGCAATTTAAAAGTACTAAAAGGGACCTTCACCAGCTTATAGTAAAAAAAAAGGGTATCTACAATTTAGAAATCTAAGTTGTTATTCTGCAAGTGAGCACCACTACAAGGGATTTTGTTTATGCATTACTCTAAAATTGTACCACCCTATATAGTTTATTTTTTACGTTATGTAATTAAGTCTTCTGTGTACCCCTGTCCGTTGTGATACCAATGTCTATTTCGTTACTTTTTTTAGTTTTTGTTAAAAAAAATACTTAAAATGATTTTTATACACTATCACTTGGTAATACGTGTTTATAAATTATAGTTTAATTCACTAATACAGTGACTAAAAGAAAATATTAATGGTAATGTTTTTTTAACAAAGAATCGGAATGGTTTCTTTTAAAAAGTAACTTAACGAACATACATATTTAAAAAAAAAGCATACAGTTTTTAATAAAAAATAAAATAAAAAATGGGAGTCAAAAGTTTGTGAGCTAAGTACATTTTATTTCAAATTATTTTTATAACAATTTTTTTTATTGAATTACATTTTGGATTTCAAATTGGTAACACAGTGGAGATATATAAAGCTAGCTAAACACATTTTTCTGATAAAAACGTAAAAAAAATTAAAAAGTGCACTGCCGTCTTAAATGTAAGTAAACAAAACTCTAAACATTTATAAAAATCCAACCAAAAATCAATTAAAGCAAAAAAAATATTTTGATCTTCATTTTCCTGAAAGCGGGTGTTTCTTGAAAATATATCTAAATTTATAATTTAGTTTCATTTTCCTTTTTACCACCCTCGCATCCTAAAGATTATTAAAATTTTTAAACAAATTGAAGAAATGTTATATTATTATGTGCCACAATTTGTGCAAAATTCATTTTCAACAAATTTTTTGTTTAGGAAATTAATGAATAAAGGAAATATAAATATGGTAAACTTAACATAAAGTTATGTGGACCTGGATTAACATAAAATCTGGTTAATATTTGGTTAAAATTAACAAATATTTTTTGACTGTGTACACTTGGGAAGAGGAGGTAGAAGATACAGCCTGCTGCTTCCGATAAAGATATTTAAAATATTAAAGAGCGACCTTAATATGTTGTTACGTGTCCCTGGCCAGCTTTAAAGTGCAACTTAGCTGCGAAACACAAGTGCATTATTTAGTTGTAGTGCCCGTAGTTTAAATGATAATGCAAAAGTTAATAAAATATGTAGAAGGCTGTGCGCTCCGGGCCACGCTGTCTTGTCTGGACAGTAGACTGGACCGTACAAGCGATAAAGTGCCTGCATTACGAGCCAAAAGGGACCAACAACGACTTGATAGTGTTCCTTCAAAAAGGTTTTTACCTGGAATATCAAAAAAACATGCGTTTTCTATATAAGACCGCTTTTCCGATTTTCAATTACAAAACGATATTGGATTTCGATGTTTTCCGATTCATTTGCTAGTTTCATCTTATTTATCGAAATAGGGGAACCACAGACTCGACATGAATTCCAAACCTTTTTATAGATCCAGTAACAAAAGCATTTGTTGGAAATTCAAATAAAAAAATTTTGATAAGAAATGTTAATCAATTTATAACAGGCCTTCAATCATTTAAGACTCAAACTGTAAATAATCTAAAATCTTCGTGATTAAAGATTGAAAAGTCTGTGGCTGGATGGAAAGGTAGGTATTACACATTTAAAACAGCAGTTGAGTTAAAAGCGTCTAGACATTACAGTGTGCATGTTTAATATCGTAATTAAAAAGTTTAGTGGAGGTGAGTAAGTAATGGGTTACTTTTCTTTAATTTATTACTTCGTACCTCATACATTATTAATTGATATTGTTCAAACTGCAGCCCCGGAATAATTATGGGATGCACCAGATACATTTTACAAGTTGCAATTGTTGGTTAAATTTATTCGCAAATTTAAACGTGATGAAATAAAATGTCTGCTAATTGCAATAAAAAGTTTTTTCATTAAATCAATGGAATACCTTCTCCATTGCATCCGCAATTTCAGACTTTCATTAAATTTAAAGTTTAGTATCATGCGGCGATAGCGCAGTAATAGAGTCAATCAATAATTTAAATTGTTTCTAGACTATTTGGGCAATTTAGTTATTTATATATACATAGTGACCATTTGCCTTTACTATAATACTGTTAAAAATGTTTGTGAAATTACTACATTTGTTATAGATAAAGTACTAAACAGGTTCCAATTTTACAAGGTTTTTGTTTTTGTTAGATACTTGCAGTAATTTTACAATTCTCAATTGTAAAATTGAATTTGAAATTTTGTAAAATTTCCACATATATTCGGAATTTAATTTTACTAAGATAATCAATAAAATTACTAACCAAAATTTGCTATTTTAATTACAATAAGTGTTTGGAAATATACAAATCGTTATTTATTTTATACAAATTCTGTTTGTTTTTTTCTAATTATGTACACTGTTAAATTTGTTTGTAAAATTACAATTGTTTTGCAAAACAAAGGATAAGTAAAATTTCAAATCAGTGCATACCAATACAAAATTATAATACAATTTGAGTAATCTTCCAAGACATGTTGGGAAATCTACGATAATCTAAGATAAGTTTTAATTTTACAATTTATATGTATAAATCCTACACGCATTGTAATTTTACTAAACAATTTGACAGTTTCTAATAAAAAGCATCTCAGATTTACAAACGTTGTTTGTAATTTGATTTGCTATAATGTTATGTAAAATGCATAGTATGTACCGATTGCGGCAATCACGTGATGTTCTTACATCTCGCCTCGGTTGACTTAGTTGGACAGTATATAAGCTCAGGTGTCTTTCGTTTTTGGTATGTTCCAATAAACCAAATGGATCCAAAATATGTCTATCTGTCTAGCTGTCTGTCGGTATTTGAAGTTGGTGGAACGCACTCAATTTTTTTAAATCTTTACAGTAATGGGTCAAGAAAGTTTCTTGAAGAAACTAAGAAAATTTGAGGTTTTTTTTCGTAGTATAATTACAATATCATCATTCGTAAATTACTAAATATTTTTAGTGTAATTTGTTGTACAAAATAACAACATTTGTATTGTAATATTGCGAAACGAATTTTCTTTAGTTCAGTAAAATTGTAAAATATATTTTGTAATTTTCTTAAACTGAGTTGAAATGAATTGTATAGTTTAATTACAATACACCATTTTAAAATTACCAAACATATTTAGTATTTTTTTAGCAAAATTACAATAGTAATGTTACTGAACAAATTTTTAATAAATGCTTGGTGAATTTCAACAAACGTTTTGTAATTTTTCGAAATTGAGTTGTAATGAATCGTGTAGTGAATTTACAAAACTATTATTACTATATTGTGGTGCGAAAAAGTTTGACCTTGAAATGAAATATTTTAAGAAAGTTTATGAACATTACTTCTATAAACACTTTTTAATTTTATCAAAACAACATTTAATAAAAATTAAATAACATCAAAAGGTATAAAAGAGTTTGCCATCTCATGTCATACAATTTAATACCAAGGAAAACATACATAACTCCTACTAACTAGCATTTGTTCAAAAAATTCTAAAAAAAACTAAAAAATCGTAGTGTGTGTGTGGTCGGAACAATGGGTATTTATATTCGGGCATATTTATATTGGCCAATTTGGATGAGTTATACGCGCAAACAGTTCGAGTTTTTTGAATCTAAATTATTCATAACACATAAATTTCTATTTACACGCGGCTCATCCTGTATTTAGATTGTTAACATAAAGCTGTCAATTGTTAAAATCGCATTAATTACGCAGAAACGATCGTTCTTTATTGTGTCAAGCTGGCCTGCTTCGTTTTCAAACTCAGAGCCTACTAACTAGCCAGCGAACGGACGAAGTATAATGACGAAAAAAGATCAAAGCAATAATCGTATAGGTATGGTGATTTTTTACCAACAGTTGTATTAAGAATCAATTATAAAATCAGTACATAAACTACATCGACTTGTTATTTTTTATTGCCCTCGTCGAAAATGCATCTGAGGTTTGCAATCCCAAAGGAAGTTACTGTCCGAAGACATAACCATGTTTAACATTACAATTTTATTATGATTTTTATTTTACTTTATTGTCAAACGATTTCAATTGCAGTTCGAGTCTATTTGTCGCTGCTGGAGACAAAATTTAGCTAGAATAATACAAAAAGTGCGGGATGAGGTGGGATTTTTATTTATTCCTTCAGCAGGTTTCCACATTACCCAGGAGGTAGGTACTGCTCATTTTTACCTATCTTACTAAAATTATTTTTGGATTAATTAAGGCACAACCGCACAACAACAAAATGTACAAGCACAGTAGGTAATTCAACGATTTAACACTGAACTATAGAAAAACATGAATAATTTTATTTATATTTTTTGTGAGTTTTACTGTGGTATTTGTGTGTTAATATAATAGTATATTAAAATATAAATAATCTTTTATAATTATTTGAATTACTTTTACATGAATTCACAACGCAATAATGTATTTTACGCTTGAATTTTTATCACCACTTTCCATTTTAACGCTAAGGCAAAGACTAAACAGAAATAAGAAACTAAATCTAGATCTAATTAATAAGCTTTGTTTACTATAAGATTCCACGCCCGTACAGATCTCGGGACTGACTCTGCTGTCTTCCATATACTGTGGTACAAGCCCAACTTTGTGGGCCTCAATGTCTACAAAAATTCGCGTATCCCCACCTTGCGGGGGTGCTGGCGGCACCGTGCAGCGGTGGGGAGAATGATGTTGTATCGGCAATGTGTGACGTATATGAAACGCAAATTTTTGGGATTACTATTTCCCTATTATGCGGTCGGGCAATGATTTAAGCGTTTAGAATTAAAGTTGGAAGGGGTGCGCGCTAAATTTAAAGGAAATATTTTAAACTTTGATGGTTATTCGATGTTTTGGTACTTTTAATGACTGGAAATTAGTTTAAAAACGTTTTATATTTAAATAAGTAATGTATCGAACATTTCAAATTATATTATAATTTTAACATGTGCTTTATACGACTAGCCGCCACTGGTGTAAATAGATCTAGGACTGTTGTACAGTAGCAGAACACTAATTTCAACCGACTTTTCAGTGTTTGCCTTTACTCACGACTTTATAGCCCCCCATAAAACAATAAACACTAAATTACCAAAAGCACACACACATACGCAAATACAATACTTACAGATATATGACACATGTTGATTTTATCACCGCAACTCTATACCCGTTACGATTTACTCATTATGACGTTATTTGTAACTGCAGTGTTTAATGTTATTACGAAAATTTAATTTATGCCCGTTTCACACATTTCGCCGCTTTGCATGCTATTTTATTTTACGACGCTTCGTCCGCTAACGTAGAGATTATTTCCGAAATTAATTGAAAATTACGCTGCAGCAAGACAATTATGCTAAACTCAAATTACACTTATTACATAATTACGCTATAACACACTTTATTGGTTCACATTAATTTATTACGCGATTTAAATGTGTTAAATGTGTAGTGCAGCTACTGTCCGTAGGATGGCGTGACGGTTCCATAGCTATAGATTTAATAACAAAAAAAGTATCAATAATACGAGGTGTGTTCAGAAAATATCGGGAATTTTCGTTTTTTGAAACAAATATTTATTTATTCGTCTACATTAATGTTGTCGCCTTCAAAATAGTCCCCATTGGATATTATGCACATGTGCCAGCTCTTCCAATACTCGAAACACTTATAAAACTCGATCTTTGGGATAGCCTTTAGTTCTTTCAGCGATGCGCTTTTAATGTCATCTATGCTTGCAAAACGACGGCCCTTTAAGGTTCTCTTTATTTTTGGGAATAGGAAAAAGTCAGACAGAGGCATGTCTGGCGAATATGGAGGCTGGGGCATCATTACAGTATTGTTTTTGGCCAAAAATTTTGTTCAAAATTTAACAATTTTAGAACAAATTTTGTGCCACGCGTTTCATACCCAAAACATTCGAAAAAATTTCATGGGATGAGCCAATCGATATACCAACATCATGAGCGACTTCTCTGATGGTTTATAACCATTTCTTCCACTTTTTCCATGTTTTTATCGGTTATTAATGTGCTTGTGCGTTCGAGGCGTTCGTCATCTTCAACGTCTTCACGGCCATCTTGGAAACTCTTATACCTCTTGTAAAATCTTGTTTTATTTATAGCAGACTTACTATAGGCCTTTGTTAACATTTCACAGAATTTATTTCATTTTTTAAGCAAAATTGGATACAAATTCTTTGATCCATTGCTTGAACGAACGATAAATCGCCGAGCTCATAAAACACGTCTAACCTTAGCGGCTTCCACAGACAAAGTAAACAATGAAAACAGCTAAAGTTTTTATCATACTTCGGGGGCATGTATACCAACATATTAAAGAAAATTTTATGACAACCGGACCCTCCGAACCCGCGTTATATTCTGAACACACCTCGTATGTTACCTTTGCAATTAACAAAATGGTTACAAAATTGCATATTACCTTAAATTTTAGATAAATTTTACAAAATACAATAGTTGAAGGAGACAATAAATAAAATCGAATTGGTTGATTTGATTAAGGATCGGTCCGAATATAGCACCTTCATAGGGGATCCTAGGTATTTCATTAATCAATGGGACAGCAGAAGTACCGTTAAGAGCTTTCGTAATGGTAAAGATGGATCCCTTGCCGTAAGTTAACGAACACCAACGTCCATAAAACACTGTAATTTATCAGCAGGCGATGATTGAAACGGATCAATAAACCAATACAGCCCTCTGATAAAGAAAATGGTTATCTAGATTTTAATACCACAAGTTTTTATAGAAATGTTTCGGGATGAAGCTAAGTGATACTTAAATATTAAATTAATTAAAAGCTTAGATAGTTTAACAACAGCAATAAAACTGGCGGAGGAAAAGGGTACCAGTAATAATTAAGTAAATGAAAGTCGAATGAGCTACCAGAGCCCCTGCTAGCTCTTTCGTGAGCCCATAAACGTCTCAAAGGTGAATTCATCATCTCGCGCCCCCCCGATAAAAACTTAATTCCTGTTTTATGGGGCCCCACCCCTCTCCACTCTCCTTCCCGCTTAATGGATAGTTCACAATGAAGTCGCTTTTATTCGCAGTTTTTCTTTCCAGTATTTATTACCCTAGAACGGGACGGGAATTTTTATGCATGATTCTGTACACCTAGGAAATTAAATGCCAAAAAATCGATGGAGGTGAGATCTGGAGATATCGCTGGCCACTCGTCTGCCAATCCACCTCAGGAAAACCTGTGTTATAACATATGATGAACATATAAATAATGAAATGATGTTTAATTGGCAATAAAAAGTGTAAATTATCATTTTAAATCTGTTAATTGGGATTGATACAATGTGTGCGAATGTCCTGCGTCGTAAAATACAAGCAACGAAGGAATCAAAATATTTTTCTCTCAATATAAAAGCGATAAATATTAGATGTTATCTCGTTACTTTTACGTCTGATATCTTTATTTTACTTTTACGCGTGTACTTGAGGGTTATTATAAATTTATACCTCATTAAATTGCAAATATAGGATAATATAATTCAGGAAACTTCATAAAATTAAGTTTTATTGCCAAACACCACATCACAGCCAATTTTATGGCAAAAATTATCAATGGCCGGCCATCATTATATCGTTAAATGCAAAATGTTAGTACTTCATATCAATTCGCTACGGATATTTCGCGATTAAAAGCACATTAAAATTGATCTTTGTATTGGCATAAAAATATACCTACAATGTAGCGCATTTCTTTTTTTCGATACCATCACATCTTATGGTGTTTTTATGGGTGAATCTCACTAAAAGTATAAATCATATCCTCCGTTACTGTTACTCTTTCTAGGTTAACCTATATAATATGTTTTCAAATATCTGAGGTAGTAAAAGCATACTAAAAATATCAGTTCACTAAGTAAATTAAACACATCCAAAGCAATCGAATCAAATATAAAATATTATTAAAAATTAAAAGAAATAATTTTTAAACCATTTATGTAGATGTTACAAAAATTGATTCTATCCTCCGTGAATCTGTTTTTGCTTTAAATTTTATGCAACGGATGGCGCTTTAATCATTTTAAATAAGCAAAAACCTCTGTTTACGACATTATGGATGCATGTGATTCCTGAAGGTCAGTTAGAATTTATATGCAGATGAGAGTGTTGCTGTTTTATAATTTAAAAGTTTAATTTCATTAATTTGCTATTTAAAAACCTATCCACCGTGAAGTGTAATATCTAAGTAGATTAAAAAAAAAACATACGTAAGCTATCTTCCGTGAAGATTAAAAGTACCTATTTTTAGTAATTTTGTGATTTTTTAGAAGCACCACCCATAAAAAATTAAACTTAATTAAAGAATTTTATTTAACGTTGAAACTGCATTTGAGATGAAAGATAACTGTCACCAAGACTAATAAGTCTAAACTGACTACATTAATTCAGTTCTTGGAATATGATGGTATCAAAAGAATTTTTAACCACCTCATAATATTTACTGCTGAGCCCCGTAGATTTAAGATCCCGATAAGTCAAAGATGCAGAGGTATCTTTATTGAAATTAAAAATAAATAAATTAAATTCCTCCGGTGCTTTTATGAAAGTTGAGGCAATTAAATAGTTAGTTAGTCATGACAAACTATTACACGGTAAACATTTTGGGCAATTGTTCTGCTTACTGTATAATTTGCGGAGATATATTTTATTCTAACACAGGTATTTAGTATTGTTTTTTTGGGATTGGATTTATTATTGTTTCATTTTAAGTATGGGGTATTTGATGAACAGCTGCTATTTGAGACGAATGGTCCTTAATTGGTGGCTTAACCATGCCACTTTTAATTCGTGGTTTAGACTACTGCTCTTCACTCATTTTAATTCCTCAATAATCATAAGGTTTTCTTTGATAATTCCATTGGAGATTTAATTGTGTAATTATTTAAAACACTACCCAAATTTTATCTCAATTAGAATGCATTTCTTTAAAAGAAGCGCCAAGCCGTCTATCTTATCATGTGGACATGTTTTAAAAATATACCTGAGTATCATTTTTTTGAAATAAACAATTTGTTGCCTCTATATCTGATCGAGTTTTGGGTTAGAATTTACGGTTTTTTAATGGTCATTTTCAAATAAAATAAACGTTCAACATTTTGTGTTTGGTTTTATTGTGGATAAACTATTTTAAATTAGATAAAACCCTATAAAGAATGTTTACGATGTATTCATTTAATAATGAATTTAGATTTCCAAAAAGAAATTTACACCATTTAATTTCCTTACATTTTATCTAAATGGGTTAGATAACTTTATCACTTTATTTTGGAAATTGAGAACTTATATGAAAAGAATTTTGATAAAAAATGTTGCTTTATTAATCTATTTCCTAAACGAAATAATCAACAAATTGCATGTTTCCTTTACAAAACTAATTATTATATAAAATATTTTTCTTTGTTAAAATAATTACAAGCCCTGGTTTTTTACAACAAATTATGTTAAAATTTAACAAAATAAAACTGATTTTTATAGCAGTGTATCAACAAAACTTTTGGTGTGATAGGTGGCCCGTGGTGAGACATAAATCGCTCTCTGAGCTCGACTATCTACCTGGTAGCGCAATTTGTTTGAAGTCACCATGATTTTCACATATTATTTTTACATCAATCACGGTTTCAGCACTCAATTAGTCCCGATTTCGGCTATCAATCTCAGACGACTCTTGAGTGAGAGCTCAGTTGGCCGCTTGTCACGTCGCCTACTGCGCAATTTTAACACTTTAACGTGTTTGTCTCGATGTCTAGTTACCGATGATAATCGGTCACTAATTAACCGACAATTGGCAAGTTATGGATACATCGCACTATGGTTAAAAAGCAGCGTTTTGCGGAAAAAATTCAAAAACTGCTTTATTACAAATAAATATTATTTTTTTCTTTTTTAGTGTGTTATTACGTATAATTACCTATATTTTAATCGAAAAATATAAAGGTTTTTTATTTTTAAATGCGTTTTTAGATAGAGCGTCAATTGCGGAAATAACCCAATAATTTTTTTATTGCAAAAAAATAATATTTTTTTTATTTTTTACTTTTTTAAATAAGACTTATTACGTATAATTTACTATATTTTAATCGAAAAACATCAAAAAATCAATACATATTTTTTTGTCTTTGTATTTGTCTTAAACTTATATAAAAATGTTAATTTAATTTTTTCCAAGTGTGAATTGATTTTTATCCAAATTTAGAAATCTTCTTACGTCTTTGTCACTATTTAAAAATAGGGTTTTAAACTAAAAAGAAATGCACCCTCTAAAAATGAATTAGTCAAAAATGACTCGTTTAATAGTTATTAGTGGCTGCTTTTTCACTTGTACCATGGTTAACCATGGTATCCCAAAATTTAACAGCCAATTCTTATGTAAAATTGTCCTTTGAATCCGAAAATACCGTCAAAAATTATGAAAATGGAGCAGTTTTTGAGATATAGTCAATTCCATATTAAATGGAAAATTGACTATATCTCAAAAACTGTTTTACTTTTTTAACTTATTTATTTAGGGGACAATTTTACATAAGAATTGGCTGTCAAATTTTGGGATACCATGGTATTTCATGGTACAAGTGAAAAAGCAGCCACTAATAACTATTAAATTAGTCATTTTTGACTAATTCATTTTTAGAGAGCAGAAAGTACTTATTTTGAAAAATAACAAAATGCAGTCCAAGTTAAATAAAGTAAAATATTACCTTATAAATGAGCGAATAATGTTTTACCTAATAGTTTTTACCCTTAAACATGCAAAACAAGGAATTATTAATTAATTTATAAAATATTTTCCCTTTAAGATACCTAAAAGCAAAGAATTATATATTAATTAATACCTAATAATTTGTTATGAATAGATTATTAATTATTAATCCCATAGGATAAATATACTTTGTATATATTTTTTATTAATATATGAATTTTTTCTCTCTTAATTTTACCAATGTGTCTTTAAAACGTTATAATCTTTTTTATTTAAATAGGAATTTTTATATAGATTATGTAGATTAAGGTGTACCTACTTTAAACTATTTAAAAAATATACATTTTTTTGTTTGACTAAAAGATATAGTGTATTAAATGTGTGCGTAATTTTTATCCAATTTTACTGTTTTAAAAACATTCTATGGTGTCATAAAATCAAGAGATAATTATTTAAAAATAATTCTTTACCAAAATTTATTGCTTTAAAATATTTTTAACAAATAATCGTTATAAAAATATTTTAAAAGTGTATTTTTTCCGCCGATCAACCATAAAAAATATTTACAATATCTACAAAATACAAAATGGGGGATGCACGTTTTAAAAATATACATTTCCTCCTTAAAATTGTTTCTTATGGTGTCATTATTCTTTCTCTACAATTTAAAAAGTTTTTATCGTCAAATCTTAATAAGGTAGGAAGATATTAGCTTGACACCGGGGTCGCTCCCCCCATAAAATTTGACAAAACGCATTTTTTAACGGCGTTTTAAACGAACGATAACGCAATTAATTTTACAAGGGGTCCAGGCCGTCATTTTTTCATTCCGTTTCAGGACGCGTCGAATTTTAATCATATTTAGAGGGCGTAAATAACATTTTTTATTTCCGGCTGAAATGGGAGAAACTTTTTTTACGTGGTGTAATTAAAGATAATAAAAATAAAACCATTTATCTTAGAATAAAAGAAAAACTTATATAAAAATTGAAAAATGAAGAAAAAAAATAAAAAAAAACAAATAGTATATTATGCAACAAGTTTTTTAATAGTATATAGTTTTATAAATTGTCCGCATGTGACAAAATGACGTCTTATGACATTAGTTCTATATGCAATTTTATCTAAAATTCTATAAAAAAAAATTAAATATCACAGTCATTGGTTTGACAGTTAATGTCAAAATCGATTCGCCATGCCGTCCTTAATTTACTTATTTACAATAAGCGGTTGTTAATTTTACAGAAGAAAAAAAGGATTTTCTTTGGTGTTAAACAAAATTTATTGCAGAAAAGTCTCGTAAGTACTGAAAAAATCATAAAATTATTATAACCATTATGCAAAATATTATGCTGTTTAAAGAAGAGCCAACCTATAAAATCAAAATTTTGTGTGGGATAAAGTATCTTATTACAGCACCGAAAGCGATGTTATAATGAAGTCATTATGCACTAGCGTAGCTTGCGGAGTGACTAAATAAGTTATTATTTTGTTAATGTTTAACAAATTATTTTGTTGAAAAAGTATACGTGATTTCTTCAATTTCTCAAGCTTCATCAACTTCAAATATGTATCTCCTAATCTAAAACAGTCAAAGAGGAATGCTGATAGGAGAATGAAGATCCATAAATATATTTCTTGTTCTTCGAGAATGAATTTTGATTGTTTCGAAAAATCAGCTGTTGATTTATTTCCAGCCCGGTCAAATGGTATTTTTGCTTGTCGATGGTGACTCGAGATAAAGGCGTCGCCATTAACGAGACGAGAACAGGTATTTTACGTACACTGTTGCCACTACATACATTATACTATTGACACAAAAAATGTTTTTTTTAAGAAAGGACTATCTATTCCCCCATGATAATGTGATGTCTAAAATACGTTACAAGTGTAAATATTTTCTTGAACAATCTTGCGAAAATAGGTTAGCAAGCAATAAATATGAATATCAATTCGAGATTGTCAGCTTTACGGGCCGACGTACATTTTAAAATCCATTTCAATCGGATCTCCCCGTTGTTTTATCTCGCCATAACGATTGTAAAGAGAGCAATAAAATAAATGCAGTTCAGACCATGGAATAACAATCAGCGGTCCTGATTCTCTGCCTAAGGGATTCGCAAGCAACCTAGAGTCGAGTCGGGCAATATGACGCAGTCTACTGTTTATCAACAGTTACTGTGTTCTTAAAGAGTCATCCAATAAGGAACCTACACACTATTACTACATTTTTACTAAGCACTGTATTAAAAAGTGTTAATGTACCTAAAATCGTGTACTTCTACACTTCCTGGGTAAAATACCACTTTTGTTCAGTGTAAATTAACACTATTATTTGAGTAAAACCTATTGGTGGTAGTGAATAAAACGAAAAGGTAAATAAAGAGAAACATTTATTTGGATCAAAAATCTATGACAATTATCAAAATCGGTGCCTTTTAAAATATAATTTTATATTTGAGTCGTATGGCTGGCTTAAGCAAAATGGTTCCTTAAAACGTAAAAGTTTTAGATCAATGCAATGTTTTACTGGCTGTCAACTTGTAAGCAATGAATTATCTTGAGAATTCATCAGTAATCCATTTTTCTGTTATAAAAAATGGGTGATCTCATTGGTAGAGAGGCGTCAGGCGGCTGTATGTCGGGTATTTACCACACGTGTACAATTTTCCATAATATTAGTACCCGACCTACTGCCTTAAATTATTGATATATAATATAGGTCGGGTATGGAGTCCATACCCGACCTATATTGGACATTCTTTTAACATATTTGTATTTATTGAGTATTAGGGCTTAAAGAAAAAGGAAGTATTATACTTACCAAAAAATAAGAATGTCCCCGTAATTAAAATCTAACTGAACAAAAATGCCACACTTCCACAACGCGGTATCTCCGGATATGCACTGCGTAGGTAGATAGGTACCAACCAAACATTTTAAAACGCATTTCGGTTATTACCAGTTTTTTTAGTCTATTTTGTCACTGTTGGTGTAATTTAACTTTAATTGTGATACTATGTGCACTAGTAGTGTAAAGAAAAAAGAGCTCTTAGTAACATCAAAACAAACAAAGAAATTGGCATGCACTGTAGTATACATTTTGTCACTATTTAACACATTAAGGGGTAATAAACACTCGCATTAAGTTTTTCTACCCTTTTGATTTATTTTAATAATAGATAGTGTGAATGTACCAATGAATAATGTTCATATTCTTTAAATGTGTTTAATAAGGTTAATAAGCACTAAATGCTACCTAGTGTATTTAGTAGCCAGTAGAGCATTGCCATATTAGACTACTGGACTCTAAGTGTAAGAAAGCAAACTGGGAGCTCATAACAATGCAAAGAAACGAGGAGATGGATCCTTGGGAGAAAGTGTCTCTTTAGGACCTGGACTTATTGCCGTTTAGGCACGTTATCGTCTCGAAAATATCTCGACCGTCCGTGTAAAAAGCCAGCGGTGTGTCGAGTACCCGTTTCGATTTTTCATTCTCGGCGGTTACTGTCACCGGGTGACAGCCCTCTAGATCCGATCTTGCCTCGTCAACCACTGTCTTTCCTTTTTTTCTTATTCTTCGGGCCCCACGAATATAAAACACCAGTAAAAAGGACATAAAACAAGCCAAATACCACTTTGGATGGTCGTAACGGGGCGATTATTGAAATTACGTATTTTCAAAATCACACATGCACTTCAACAAATGGTTTTATTCCGCCACCAGAGATAAACGTAATGCTATCTCGTCGGAATATCCATTTTAAATTCTTCTTCTTTAAATTCTCACACTTAGTTTAGGAACTAAATGGCGACAAAAAATCATTTAACTCAAAAAATGTACTTTATTCAAATCTCTTGTAACTAAAACCTTTGAAGAGTCCACTGAATACTAAAGCGGAAAGCTGAAAGAGGAAGAAAAGAATGACAAGGGATTGGATAGACGACATCACCATCAGTATTGTATGTAAATCTTCGCTCTGTGGTCAAAACCGCGCAACATACCAATTCTCATTCTGTTTCCATAAGAGGTATTACACACATATACGTTATTTGATGCCAAAGACGTTTTGAATATGTATGTTATTCGGCCATAAACGTTGCCATCAATGTTACGTTATTGCCTGTAAGGATACGGCAATGCTGTTAAAAGGATATAAAGTACCCAAACATTTAGTTTTTAGAATTTGCTTTTTATACACTGTACTGTGTTCATTTATGTAGGTATGTGTTAATTTTATTGTTTAGGAAATTGATTAATAAAGCAACATTTCTTATCAAAATTCTTTTCATTCATCAAAAACAGAATAAATATTCAAAACATCCTTGGCGTGTCACAACTCCTGAATCAAATATTTGAGTGATTTTATTTTAAAATATATTCAATTTATCTTAAATTTTTCAATTTCACTACAAACTATAAAACATTAAATAATGTATTTTTCATATTTTATCATAGATTCGAATAATAGCAATTTTTTAAAAAATAATAAATTTTGTACTCACTTTTACCCGTCAGTTCTGTGTCCAATGTTAAAATTCAAAATTCCTCCGAAATATTGAAGTTTAAACGTCAAGTCGTCGTTTTAACTCAAGTGTTGGTAAAAAATTACCTACAGAGCCCGCCCTTTGCACGACAGTCATCTTGAAAACAATGCAAGCGGCGAAGTTGTGGTGAATGCACGTATAGTTGCTGTGGTGAGTAGTTATTTTCTTACGTATATATATATTTCATTGTAATTTATATAAGGCTATATGTGATTTGTTGATAAGTAACATACACTAATAAAAAATATCAGTCAAATACTTAATTCCGAATTATAATCTCAAATTTGTATCCCATTCATCAGTACCGTGTCGTCAGTTCCATGTTCGATGTTTCGGTTATCTTTTTTTCGCAAACTTCAATTTAAATTCTGCTTGGGCAGAACTTGTTTATTTAATGTCATTATAAACTCATATAAATTTGGTGTGGGTCCCATATCTAATAATTGAGATATCGGTATACCCAAAATCCACCAGCCGCCACTGATGTGTGGTATTATTTGAATTTAAGATATTTAAAGTAACATATGCTTAAAGTTGCAATAAATCTTATATTTTCCAATAAATTATGTATTTAATTATAATTATAACTATAGTACCCTGGTATACTCGTCACTTCCCTTGCATTCAAAATTAAAACACAGATACTTCAGAAACTGTCTATGTTCTCATAACAAAATACTGTTTAATTTTCTCCGAAAACTATATAAACAAATGATTTATAAAATAATATTTTTTCCCATTTTAAAATAAATTTACGGTTATGTGTTGTATTGTATGTAATAAAGAAGAAGAGAAACAAGCAATTTAATATTAAAATGAGCTTTGCAAAAAAATATGGTAAAACGGTAAGAATTCCTTGGTAGGTACCTACCTAAATGGTATGTGGGGGGTTCGGATTTATGTGTGTTTTGATTGAATGAGAAAACACGTTCGGTTCCGAGCAT
This sequence comes from Brassicogethes aeneus, assembly GCA_921294245.1. Classification (NCBI taxonomy): domain Eukaryota; kingdom Metazoa; phylum Arthropoda; class Insecta; order Coleoptera; family Nitidulidae; genus Brassicogethes; species Brassicogethes aeneus. The sequence goes on from OV121133.1 coordinate 83,000,523, forward strand.
TATGGGGCCATTTTAATAAAATCAAGCATATTTATGGTCGTAGTGGGCCGAGAAGCGAGCAGGTCTCTCGGATTTGACTTGTAAAATAGCGATTGCTTTTTGGCAGACAAATAACGACAAAATTATTCCATTATTCAAATCGTCGGTGGAGGGTAGGCAGACAATGCATGCGGCGGTCTGTGGAATTATTCAAACAGATGTAAACGAAGAAAGGATTGATATGAGCAAGCGGCGGCGGCGGCAACATTGGCGGTACTAATGCAGAATACTGCTAAATGTATTCATTAAACCTATTTACATAGTACATTTGGCTGTCTCTGGAATTAGCATTTACAAAACAAACACTGCCATCAATTAATCTCAGCATTAATTAGAGAACCAAGGAAACGAAGACGAGTTTAATTTGTGACATGTTTCTTTAACTCCCTTCACTCTGCCACATATCCAACATATTTACAATTTCCAATGATTCATTTATGGGTCGTTTTCAAAAAACACCCGCCTTTTTTTAATTTTGAAACTTGTGAAACACACATTTTTGCATGTCCCATTAGCGTTTTATAAAACTTACATACATGTTTTTTTTAAATATTGAATAACCAGAACTTTGTGTTGCTTTATAGCAATCCAACATCCTTAGTGAATACAGTATATAAAATAATTAATCATAATCTACTTTTTTTAAATTTGACTCATGTCCCAGACATTTTTTCCGTTGCGTTACGTCCGTCGCGTTACCGATAGAATATTTAAAAAAACATATATATGGCAACTTTTTTGGTACTCACGTGATCAACAAATGATGAATTTATTTATTCAATCAGGAAGAAGATATCGGTTGAAACAGGTGCGGGTAACGCGAGTGTAATAATTGTTTGTCCGCTAAGTTACTTAAAAAATAATAAAAATAAGGTAAGAGAAAATACTATTTTTCATGTTTATGTTTATTTTAGGGCACTTAAGATCATTGGGAGTAATTAATGACTTTATCCACTGCGTTACCGAGTCCACTATGATACCTTATGGCAACGCAATGGAATTTAGGGTAACGCAATAGAATTTTTCGACAACAAAGTGGATATTTACCGTCGCTTTTATTAAAAGTAGTTTATGATTAAATATTTGTAATTACAATTCATGATATAGATTACATCCAAGGAAAAATTCCACGCAATTAAAAAGTACTAAAAGGGACCTTCACCAGCTTATAGTCAAAGAAGAAGAGTGTCTACAATTTAGAAATCTAAGTTGTTATTCTGCAAGTGAGCACCACTACAAGGGATTTTGTTTATGCATTACTCTAAAATCGTACCACCCTATATAGTTTCTTTTTTACGTTATCTGATTAAGTCCTTTGTGTACCCCTGTCCGTTGTGATACCAATGTCTATTTCGTAACTTTTTTTAGTTTTTGTTAAAAAAAAATACTTAAAATGATTTTTATACACTATCACTTGGTAATAGGTACGTGTTTATAAATTAGAGTTTAATTCACTAATACAGCGACTAAAAGAAAATATTAATGGTATTGTTTTTTTAACAAAGAATCGGAATGGTTTCTTTTAAAAAGTAACTTAACGAACATACCTATTTAAAAAAAAAGCATGCAATTTTTAATAAAAAATTGGAGTCAACCGTTTGTAAACTAAGTACATTTTATTTCAAATTATTTTTATAACAAATTTTTTTATTGAATTAAATTTTTCTGAAAAAAAAAACGTAAAAAAGTGCACTGCCTGTCTTAAATGTAAGTAAACAAAACTCTAAACATTTATAAAAATCCAACCAAAAGTCAATTTAAGCAAAAAAAATATTTTGATCTTCATTTTCCTGAAAGCGGGTGTTTCTTGAAAATGACCCTTATAACCATCCTAAACAAATTGGCTTGATGCTTGATGGGTAGAAATTTAATGATTAAAAAGATGATTTTTATTTTTGTAACCATCTTTCACCTGTCAACTTTCATCTGTCACTTGTCATCTGTCAACGGCCCTCTGTCAACTTGACATCTGTCAAAGTGTTGCTAGATATTTTTGTTTTAATTTGATAAATATTATCTTTTACCCTTTTTGGAACATTTTTAGGAAATTTTCTAAAAAAGTCCATATAACATTTTATAATGTATAATCTTAATTATCCCACAAATTGAATTATCCTAAAGCTCATTAAATCCTATTAATGAGCATTATTATATATAATCTAAACACATGAATTCTTACAAATGTCTCTTTGGTAATTGGATTAATAATGTATACACACAGGCTTAAAATAATGATTTTTAAGTGTTTCCTTCGGCCCGTATTAAACCTGTCGCTGTAAATAAAGCATTTGTCATCGGGTTATTCGCAAACTGTCTAAATTAATGTATTTAATTGGTGGATGCCTGTTGGCTTCAGTCGCATAGCAAGACTGATTTGCTAGCATGAGTCATGAAGTGAAATAGAAAAGGCCAAAGTACTACAACTGGTTTAATAACTATAGCTATAGCATTCTAAGTAAATTAACCAAAATCTAAGTAAAATAACGTTTTTTGAACCATTAATATTTTTTAAGTTTTTTTATGTTCAAACTAAAAAATACCCCCTTTAAATTTAGCAAACGGTTGCTATAACCCTAAGGTAAATTTAAAAATTATTTTTTAGTATAATTTGAAACTTAAGGGTTATTAAAATAGGGAAAAATAACATAAATTAAACTTTTTAAATAAGTTTTACTTCAAAGTAAATTTTTAATGTTAATTTAACAAAATATTTACTTAAATTAAGTAATATTGCCTCAAGCTCTACACAGTAAAAAATTTTGACTACAAAATACACTAGGTAGCATTTAGTGCTTATTAACTTTATTAAACACATCTAAAGAATATGGACATTATTAATTGGTACATTCACACTATTTATTATTAAAATAAATCAAAAGGGTAGAAAAACTTAATGCGAGTGTTTATTACCCCTTAAATAGTGACAAAATGTACACTACAGTGCATGCCAATTTCTTTGTCTGTTTTGATGTTACTAAGAGCTCTTTTTTCTTTACACTACTAGTGCCCATTGTATCACAATTAAAGTTAAATTACACCAATAGTGGCAAAATAGACTGAAAAAACTGGTAATGACCGAAATGCGTTTTAAAATGTTTGGTTGGTACCTATCTACCTACGCAGTGCATGTCCGGAGATACCGCGTTGTGGAAGTGTGGCATTTTTGTTCAGTTAGATTTTAATTACGGTGAATCCATAAGGGGACATTCTTATTTTTTGGTAGGTATTATACTTTCTTTTTATTTAAGCCTTAATACTCAATAAATACCAATATGTTAAAAGGATGTTCATATTATATATCAATAATTTACGGCAGTAGGTCGGGTACTTGTAACATTAATAATATAAATACATACACACTTCATTTACCTTTTATTTTCAAGCGTAATGGTTGTTATATTAACCTATACCTACATTTTTATTAATATTATGGAAAATTTGTATACGTGTGGTAAATCCCCGACATACAGCCGCCTGACGCCTCTCTACCAATGGGATCACCCATTTTTTATGACAGAAAAATGGATTACTGATGAATTCTCAAGATAATTCATTGCTTACAAGTTGACAGCCAGTAAAACATTGCATTGATCTAAAACGTTTACGTTTTAAGGAACCATTTTGCTTAAGCCAGCCATACGACTCAAATATAAAATTATATTTTAAAAGGCACCGATTTTGATAATTGTCATAGATTTTTGTTCCAAATAAATGTTTCTCTTTATTTACCTTTTCGTTTTATTCACTACCACCAATAGGTTTTACTCAAATAATAGTGTTAATTTGCACTAGAAGTTTGAACTAAAAGAGTAAAAGTACCTTTCTAAAATTAGAACTTTTCCAAAGTAGTGTTAATTTAGACTGAAGAAAAGTGGGATTTTACCCAGGAAGTGTAGAAGTACAGGATTTTAGGTAAATTAACACTTTTTAATACGGTGTAAAATTACTTTATCCTCAGTGCTATAGTGTTAAATCATACTTGCTTGGGTTAGTATTGACAAGTTGGAAAGCTGAGATTGTGAAATACAGCTGTGATGGGTGATAGTGTATCGGTCAGCCATGGTGTGTTTGTAAAAATTCGGTTGGAGGAGATGATGATTTACGATGGCGGTTTTGCATGTTAGTCTAGATTAGATGGGTAGCGTTGAGCGAAGGTGTGTGTGTCCGGTAAGGCCGGTATAAATATTCATCGAGCGGCAGGAGTAGAGGAGGGAAGGGCGGAGTTCCTCACACAGCATAGCACATGCAACCTGGACATTAATAATTCGCTGTCAGGCCCCCCTTAAAGCACCACAGCAATGCCCCGTGGCTCGACTTCCCTTTCAGTCAGGAAATTACTGAAAAATGGGTGGCCCGCCGTAATCGATAGAACTGCTCTCTCTTCTTGAATGACAACTTCATCGGCTTTGAGACGCATTATCTTTGTCACGAACGCTAATTAACACACCTCCAATTAGCGGCCAATCCGGCGCTACGACCTCGTGACTGACGACCAAAGATAATGCGAATTAGTCGCTACCATGGTTGCCATGCATGGCACCGATATCGCACCCACGCCTGCTCCGCTCATATCAGCACGCTACCTGAAAATCCTTTCCACCAAACCCACCTATAAGTATGCCCGCCATTTATTTCTATCCACCGACTAAACTCATTAACAACTTTATTCTTCTGGGATTCCTATCTACTCATACACAACAAAACTACCTTGCAATCTTTAATTAGACTCATTGCATATTTCCAATACTATAAAATTAGTACAATATAGAAAACGTCGAAATAAAGTGAACATTGAACAGTGAAAATAACGAGAATTGTTAAATTTCGCGGGTTCGGAGGGTCCGGTTGTCATAAAATTTAGCTGTTTTCATTGTTTATTTTGTCTGTGGCAGCCGCTAAGGTTAGACGTGTTTTATGAGCTCGGCGATTTTTCGTTAGTTAAAAGAAATGGATCAAAGAATTTGTATCCAATTTTGCTTAAAAAATGAAATAAATTCTGTGAAATGTTAACAAAGGCCTATAGTGAGTCTGCTAAGTAAAACAAGAGTTTACAAGTGGTATAAGAGTTTCCAAGATGGCCGTGAAGACGTTGAAGATGACGAACGCCCCGAACGCACAAGCACATTAACAACCGATAAAAACATGGAAAAAGTGGAAGAAATGGTTATAAACCATCAGAGAAGTCGCTGATGATGTTGGTATATCGATTGGCTCATCCCATGAAATTTTTTCGAATGTTTTGGGTATGAAACGCGTGGCAGCAAAATTTGTTCTAAAATTGTTAAATTTTGAACAAAATTTTTGGCCAAAAACAATACTGTAATGATGCCCCAGCCTCCATATTCGCCAGACATGCCTCTGTCTGACTTTTTCCTATTAAAAAAATAAAGAGAACCTTAAAGGGCCGTCGTTTTGCAAGCATAAATGACATTAAAAGCGCATCGCTGAAAGAACTAAAGGCTATCCCAAAGATTGAGTTTTAGAAGTGTTTCGAGGATTGGAAGAAGAGCTGGCACATGTGCATAATATCCAATGGGGACTATTTTGAAGGCGACAACATTAATGTAGACGAATAGGTAAATATTTGTTCCAAAAAGTTATATCAAAAGTTAAAGTAAACCAAAATATGTCTAAAAAATAACTATTTTCAAAGGTTAAATTTAGAAGTTAACATTATGTAACTTTTAAAGTAACCTATTTATGAATTAAAAAGTAATATTACTCACTAGTTAAATATTTGGTTTATTTACAACCAATTTAAACTTTTAAAATAACCTTAATTTAGGTAGAGGGTTCTTTTATTAGTGGTAATAAATACTATTTATATTGACTAAACAAGGAAAAATAAGAGAAATTTTTTTGCATTACTTAAGTAAACATTTATATAATATTTTTTCATAAATATTTAGGAAAGTTTTAGTTTTTAAAAAATGATTTTTAAAAGATTTTATAAAATTTTGTAGGTTTTAAGTTTTGTTGAATTTTTACCCAAGCAATAATTTTTCTTAAAACCGTAAAATATTTAGAGGCCATATAATTTTTATTAATAAAATAATGTGCGTTTGAGTTTTAATGCAAAATTTTATTAGTTATATTTTTTAATTTTACTCTAGGGTGGCCTTTATTACTTTGTAAGTAGCATTTTGTAAAATATAAATTAAAAGAACAAAGAAATTACGAATGTCAATTAGAAAGAGAGAGCAAACAGTTGGTAATTATAGCGTTATTTTTACGTAAATTTGTGGTATTTATATTGTTTTGATTACGTTATTCTCTTAGTATGCTTGTTAACACTTAAGATGTTATGCCTTAATTTACAGATTAAATAATAGTAAGCACCATTATGAATTAAAAAGGATTTTATTGCCCTGTTTCAATGCATACATAAAAGCTATTTAAAGAGGAAAGTGGTCATTGAGCATATGGTATATTTAACTCAATCATCATAAACTAATATTGAGTAATAAAAACATATCTAAAATCTATTAGAAATGGAATTGTTTATTCACTTGGCTTACAATGTACTGCATTTGTTCTTCATCTTTGGTTGTATTTTTTAATAAGACTGATTCCCCGTTCCCAACTTTAATTTTATGTTTTATTATTGTTTTGCTCAAATAACCTTATTTTTGAAACAAGACATGTTTAAACATTTTAATATGGGTGAATATATTGAGTTGTCCCCCAAGTAAAAATGACGGTCATAAAAATTATTTGTTTTAATTTTTAATAATATTTTATATTTGATTCGATTGCTTTGGATGTGTTTAATTTACTTCAGATATTACTCAGATATTTGAAAACATGTAGGTTAACCTAGAAAGATAACAGTCACGGAGGATAGGTTTTAGACTTTTAAAACATTGTAAAAAATATTAAATTGCATTATTTCCACGAAAAGTGAGATATAAAGAAACCTTAACCGAAATATGCAAATATATACGAAATGGGATTATAATTTCAAAATAACAAAACTAAAAAACTGTAATGTATTGTCTTGGCGTGTAGAGTATAAAATCACAAGTTCCACTTCTTCGTAGCAGCGACATAAAACTTAAATTTAGCAAATTGTTATGAATTAGGGCATCACGAAAATTCATGCTGCATGAATCTAATCAGAATAATAAAAAGTGGTAATAACAGTATTGTAGAGTGAGGACACGTTATTTGAGAATTATACCGTCACGCTACTTAGCAACTCGGCTAGGAATTAAGTTCGGCTTAATGGTATTCTTTAACAACCTGTATCTGGACGATCAGTTCGCATTAGCTCGGTCCATTAACAACTCCATCCGCATTAATATTTATATCGATTACTCAAAGAAGCTGAATTAACATGGGTATCTCTCTTATCTACCGTAAGGTAGCTCGGTATTGACAATATCCATCATACCAAACACGAGCACAAATCAAGCACTCCTGTCCAAAGCACGGCCTTCTTTGCCCACACTCTTATACATCAAGAAACTATGCAGTTTTTGACACGTTTGAGTTTGTAGTTTATTTTGTAAAATTTTAACAGAATTTTTTGGATCAAATATCTGAGGTAGTAAGAAATAATTTTTATAACCATTTTTGTAGGTGTTACAAAAATTGATTCTATCCTCCGTTAATCTGTTTTTGCTTTAAATTTTTTGCAACAGATGGCGGTTTAATCATTTTAAATAAGCAAACATTACAGATGTACATATGGGATTCCTGAAGGTCAGTTAGAATTTATATGCAGATGAGAGTGTTGCTGTTTTATAATTTTAATAAATAACAGGCTTGATTGTTTAAGTCACCATTATCAGCTTAGGGTGTATTCCCACTCCTCTAATATCCTCCTACAAAATTAAATATTCTGATTACAACCCGAAATGGGACTCATTTGTGTCGCAGGTAAAAGCAATGGCTCCCGTGGTAACTTTTTATGTAAAAGCGGATGCCCGCTTTCGGAAAACGTACGGCGACAGCCCAAGCTTGGCATGCGAGATTTGCGCTAACAACCGATGCCAAAAAGGCAACAAAAAATGTCACTCGGCTCTTTCAGATGAAGCAATAAAGTAGCCTCTTTAAATCCGCATAGGAGATTAAACGAATGCTCACCCTAAGAACCGAATTTACGAGATTTTATTATAAATTTGATGCTGTTTAACGCCGTTCGACTATTATTGCCTGTACTCACTTAACTTAGCGGTAATCTGTAATTTTATTAACGCGTTAAATTTCTTAAGGAGCTCTTAGTATGTTTAATTGCATATATTTTAGATTACGAAATGGTCTTTATATTGACCACTTAGCATGGTATTAAAATACTCAAACTGATATTAGTTTATTATAAAATACGTATTTTTGTATTAGTGTATTATAATTATTATTATTGAGAGCAGTACTTCAGAAGAGAATGGCTAGCTAGTAAGTCCCATAATGGGACATCAGCTCTATAAAGTGTGAAGTTAATGAGTTCCTGACCGGCTCAGTACACTCTAGAGGAAACCCCTATTGTTCTTCTTTGCATCGCCACCATCGACCAAGATATCACGTTATACACGGTGGGTTCGAAACATTTATTTCAAATAGATTTTACAGTCAATAAACTATAGTTAATTTTAATATTATGAGAAAAAGTATTTAACAATGGTAAACCCAAAAAATGGTGATATTTTAGATTTTATAATGACATCTTGTCTGTGGCAGCCGCTAAGGTTAGACGTGTTTTATGAGCTCGTTCGTTAAAAGAAATGGATCAAAGAGAATTTGTATCCAATTTTGCTTAAAAAATGAAATAAATTCTGTGAAATGTTAACAAAGGCCTATAGTGAGTCTGCTATAAGTAAAACAAGAGTTTACAAGTGGTATAAGAGTTTCCAAGATGGCCGTGAAGACGTTGAAGATGACGAACGCCCCGAACGCACAAGCACATTAACAACCGATAAAAACATGGAAAAAGTGGAAGAAATTGTTATAAACCATCAGAGAAGTCGCTGATGATGTTGGTATATCGATTGGCTCATCCTATGAAATTTTTGGTGGCAGAAAAATTTGTTCCAAAATTGTTAAATTTTGAACAAAATTTTTGGCCAAAAACAATACTGTAATGATGCCCCAGCCTCCATATTCGCCAGACATGCCTCTGTCTGACTTTTTCCTATTCCCAAAAATAAAGAGAACCTTAAAGGGCCGTCGTTTTGCAAGCATAAATGACATTAAAAGCGCATCGCTGAAAGAACTAAAGGCTATCCCAAAGATCGAGTTTTAGAAGTGTTTCGAGTATTGGAAGAAGAGCTATAATAATTTTATAATTAACCATTTTTTTGTTTTCTGTTCTAAACCAGTTGTTTTGGAATTGTTTTTCCATTGTGTTTACGAGAATTTTAGTGGCTTTTACATAATAAAACAAATAAAAAAATAACCTCAACATCTTGAATAATAAAAAGTGGCCTTTAAGAAATATTTTCTATCCCACTGTGAATTCCATTATTCTCCGAAGATTCGCTTTCCTTCACCTAATTGCTCATCGAGTCGGCTGTTTAATTAACTATAGGGCTATTAGAGGTACGAGCGAATCACCGATGATTTCTCCCTTGGTGAGCTAGCGGGCTATTTGTTATTGTTATTCCCCATTAACTGCCTTTTTTTGTTTAATTCAGTATGTGTGTGTGGAAATATGTGCAAACTTTTCGATTTATAGCGCCATTTGCCGAATGCCATTTCATGCATTCTTTGTTTAACTAATGTTTAGAAAAATTCATTTTCACTTAAAAAAGTAAATATGAAACAAAAATCACAAATAACTCAAAATAACATAACATCTCTGAATTTGCCTGTCTATTTAATAGAACAAATTTGTGCAGACATTAATTCAGTAACAATAAATTTAAGTTACGTATCATATTATAAACAAATGGGATAATGTTTACGACAATTTAAACTACCGGCATAGCATATTAATGTGACATTTACATGTTATACGATGTACTCGTACATCACCTGCTGCTACCATCTCCTATTCAGCAATTTTACAACTTCCAGAATTAAAATAGCTTAATTCAAAAAACTAACACCAATTAATATTCAAATGCAAATGGAAAGCGTTAGACTTTTATCATGTAATTTCCCTTTTGGGTTTATCTTAACTACCCCATTCAGTTTGAAGACCTTGTGGGTACTAATTTTTATAGCTGCATTATCATTTTGATCACAACAGCCGTTACAGAGCAAACACATAACTTTTGTGTTAGCGGTTCATCACCTGTCCTCAATTACTATCACGAAAATGCATCATCAATCAAGAATGCAAAAGTGCACACAGTAAAAAAATATTCGTTAATTTTAACCAGATTTTATGTTAATCCAGGTCCACATTACTTTATGTTAAGTTTATAACCAACTGTAATCTGTTAACAAATTCAATTACTCAAGTACTTTCAGAAAATAACAGGAATTGTTAAATTTCGCGGGTTCGGAAGGTCCGGTTGTCATACAATTTTCTTTATTATGTTGGTATACATGCCCCCGAAGTATGATAAAAACTTTAGCTGTTTTCATTGTTTACTTTGTCTGTGGCAGCCGCTAAGGTTAGACGTGTTTTATGAGCTGGGCGATTTTTCGTTCGTTAAAAGAAATGGATCAAAAAATTTGTATCCAATTTTGCTTAAAAAATGAAATAAATTCCGTGAAATGTTAACAAGGCCTATAGTGAGTCTGCTATAAGTAAAACAAGAGTTTACAAGTGGTATAAGAGTTTCCAAGATGGCCGTGAAGACGTTGAAGATGACGAACGCCCCGAACGCACAAGCACATTAACAACCGATAAAAACATGAAAAAAGTGGAAGAAATGGTAATAAACCATCAGAGAAGTCGCTGATGATGAAATTTTTTCGTATGTTTTGGGTATGAAACGCGTGGCAGCAAAATTTGTTCTAAAATTGTTAAATTTTGAACAAAATTTTTGGCCAAAAACAATACTGTAATGATGCCCCAGCCTCCATATTCGCCAGACATGCCTCTGTCTGACTTTTTCCTGTTCCCAAAAATAAAGAGAACCTTAAAGGGCCGTCGTTTTGCAAGCATAGATGACATTAAAAGCGCATTGCTGAAAGAACTAAAGGCTATCCCAAAGATCGAGTTTTAGAAGTGTTTCGAGTATTGGAAGAAGAGCTGGCACATGTGCATAATATCCAATGGGGACTATTTTGAAGGCGACAACATTATTGTAGACGAATAAATAAATATTTGTTTCAAAAAACGTAAATTCCCGATATTTTCTGAACACACCTCGTATATCAAACATTTTGTAGATTTAATAACAAAATCCTACATTCAACCATAATTCTTGTAATTTTTAAAAAGGACCTTATTTTTACAAACCTTTTTGTACACCCAGTAACAAAACTATTTGTTGGAAAATGGAGACCCAAATGAAAGAAATTTTGATAAAAATGCTTTATTAATTAATTAAACAAAAAAAATTACACATACCTACATAAATGAACACAAAAATAACATACTTACAATTAAATAACACACCATTCTGAAATTATCAAATTATAAAGAAATTTGGTAAAATATAATTATCAGTACTACTACAACACTAACTGATATATTTCGTAACTTTAACCCACGTTTCAGACGCTAAAGTCAGTTGAACTTGTTGATTCGTACTGTCAGTGGGATGTTTTGATTGACTGCCTGAAATCACGTTTTAACCAAATAATTTGTTAAACATTAACAAAATATTCTGTATACAAATCCTGGTTTTCTACAAAAAAATTTGCTAAAATTTTACAAAATAAAATATTCCATTATATATTTTCCACACTGTATAATGTAGCATTACATCGCATATTAGATTACATGTTTTGATGATGGAAGTAAACTATAGCAGAGATCATTAAAGGAAAGTGCAAGTCGTATTACAGGATATCATTTTTTAATGAGGTAACATTTATAGAAAGTAAGCAAGAAATAAATTATCCGCAAGAAATTTAATCCTACTGAAGAGGACATTATTTATTTTTTACTTTCATTGAAAGATAACTTTAGTTAGTACAGAAATAAATATAAATGGTGTAGCAAAAACTCCCAATAATGTTGGACCAATATACTTTAAATACTAAGTAAATTAGTTTATAGACAGTTTTTAAATCATAATCTTTTAATACCACTTTGGTATAAAGCGAAACTGATGATAGTATCGCTTCACTTAAAGTTTTGACAGCAGATTAAATGACTCTTTGTCGGTGATTACCCTACACGATATCGGAATTTAAAATCCGATTGTCCTTGTTCAACTCTCATGTAAATTTTGATACACGTATTACAAGGCTGGAGATGCGCACAGTACACCGAACAATTATTCGGAAATAATGAAAACAGAAAAGTTCTAATTAACGTCAGTTTTCTTTGACCCAGTCGAAGCGAACAAAAAATCGTATTTTCTGGTGTGTCATTTTTTCTATGGTTTTTCTCACTGTGGATGTGATGATACAATAACCCGAGAAAGGATGTTCACCACATCCAAGTTGAAATAAGACAAGTTAAAGTTCTTAAAGGATTAGGAAACTTTAACGAACAATTAAACACCCTTAAGAAGCCTTTGTAAGGCGAGCCACGGTATTATGAATAATATCAGACGTTTTAGACTACATTCCAAATAAATACATTCACTGTTTTTTTAGGTTTGATAATGACTTTCATGCATGCCATTATTCAGAGAAAGTACTAAAATGCTCGGTATTCCAAATAAATAGTACACGTACAATTATGATTGTTTATTTAAATAACAAAAAACATAAAAAGAGATAACAATGATGATGTGGATGATTCTTAGGTTTTAGATGACTGGATGATTATAATTTAAAATGGTGATGACTATGGTTTAATGCCACCCCCCTTTACCGCTCCCACCACCGCCGCCGTGTTTGGGTGTGTGGTGGTAGACGTGCTTGTAAACTGGAACGTGTACTGGATAAGGCTTGTCGACATGAACTGGATGATGTTTCTCCATAACGATCTTATAAGGCTTCTCAACATAGACTGGTACGATTTTTTCCACGGTTATTGGGACTTTTTTCTCGATTTCCTGAGGCACCAACTTGTAGATTGGTACAGCTATGGGCTGTGGTACGTTGATATGTACAGCGTAAGGTTGTGGTACTGGCACTTTGATAACCTGAGGTACCGGGACACCCACTGGATGTGGAACTGGAACACCAATCTTCTTCACTACAGGAACATGAACCGGATGGGTGTGCTCGATGGTCTTGGTTGGGATATGGTGGTGCTCTGAACCTCCATCGACCCCATAATGACCGCCTTCCTCGCTGCCAAAATCAAAGTGGCCACTTTCACTGCTTCCACCTTCCCAACCGTGACCGCCATTTTCATCGCCGCCTATTTCATGACCGCCGCCTCCGCTTATGTCATGACCGCCACCTGTTTCGCCGCCGCCAATTTCATGGCCGCCGTCACCGTAACTTGAAGCAAAGCCTGCTTCCGTTCTGCATACAGCTATCGTCAAGAGGATGGTACTAACCTAGAAGGATGAAATGTTATGTTATGTTAATACTAGATAACTAAGTTTTGGTTGTAATATAAAACAATATTATGTTTTTGATATATTAAAATTTTGATACGCTATCTTTTTTGCTTTAAGAGTTATATCGAGATATATGAAACAGTGCAAACTTAACTTAATTCAAGTACTTACAAATAATCTCATGTTGCAGTTCTTAGGATGTTGCACACAAGGAAAGTAGATGAAACTGTTGATGATATTTGCGAGGTTCCGTATTATATTTATAGTGGTAGAAAGGTGGGGCCATCTGGTGAAAGGTTTTCTAATGTAGAGTAAACAAAATTTAAAAAATCACTACAATCTTTCGGTTACAATAATAATTAAAAAAAATGATTACATACTATAATTTGACCGGAAAATCGAATTTAGTGTCGATAAACTCCAAGATTAAATTATTGGGTTGAGTCAGTTTTAGAATGTTTTATCCAGATTGAATTGTTTGTTGTAATGTTAATATTTTACTTTTCCTGTCATTTTTTTACGAATAGTTTTAGTCACGTTTTGTGATTGTGTGATAAGTTTAATGAACAGTGTGTTTTCCTAATTTACAAAAAAAAATAATTAAAAAAATATAAGCAAGTTTGGGTGAATTATTAAAAAATGTAAAATAAATATATTTAGGCTAAATTTATATTTTATTTTTTTTTTAAATTTTCAAACAAAGTTTGAATAAAATTTGCTAATACATCAAGAAATTTTTACTGAATTAAGTAATCGACAAAAACGTACCATTTAACATTTTTTTTCATTAATTAATGAGAGCTATTTTGTACATACATATATGTACAAAATAGCTCTCATTAATCAATATTAATAAGCTTTATAATTATATAGATTATGATTACTTAATTAGTTTTTTAAAATCGGTAATGAACTACTTGTTTAAACAATTAATTATAATAATTATAAATAGCCATAAACATTTGAATTCAAAAAAATTCAGATTTTTTAACCACTTTTTAAAAGTTTGTGACATTTTTAACTTTTTTATAATTTTTATTAAAATGCTTTTTTTTCAAATTTTTATTGTATTTTTAAACAAAATTATAAACATTTATTATAAGTTCGTATACATTACTGTAAATGATTTCTATTTTAAATACTTCATTTAGCAGATGTTGATTTATTTATACCAACTAATATGGATTAATTATGTTTTCTTCTAATTAATTAAATTAATTCTGTCTTACAAAACTAATATTTTTATGTAAGAATGCAATTTTAAGACTTTATTATTTAAGAATCCTTAATTAAAATTGTATGAAAGTAACATCCTATAAAGGAACTAAAATATATAAATCAATTAATCAAAATATGAAAAGCAAATTTTTTAATTATTCGCGAAAATCAATTTAATTCATTAAGAATTTTACTTTCATTGTGGGATGGACCATCGCACTATGGGACATAGACCTTTGTATATTTAAATTAATGAACTTAAACTTTTGAATTATAAAACAGCAACACTCTCATCTGCATATAAATTCCAACTGACCTTCAGGAATCACATGCATCTATAATGTCGTAAACAGAGGTTTTTGCTTATTTAAAATGATTAAAGCGTCATCCGTTGCAAAAAATCTAAAGCAAAAACAGATTCACGGAGGATAGAATCAATTTTGGTAACACCTACATAAATGGTTATAAAAATTATTTCTTTTAATTTTTAATAATATTTTATATTTGATTCGAATGCTTTGGATGTGTTTAATTTACTTAGTGAACTGATATTTTAGTATGCTTTTACTACCTCAGATATTCGAAAACATATAGGTTAACCTAGAAAGCGTAACATTCACGGAGGATAGGTTTTAGACTTTTAAAACAATGTAAAAAATAAGTATACAGAAAGATCATATACGAGCCCTAACCACATAATGTTCGGACACTTCATAATTTATACAGAAATTTTTTTCGTGAATACTATCTCAAAATTATTAGAAGTTATGAAAAATTCAGCTTATTTTGGCATATACCCCTCGAAGCGATTTTTATTTTTAAAAAGTTTACCTTTTATTTTTAGCTTTT
Organism: Brassicogethes aeneus; assembly: GCA_921294245.1. Classification (NCBI taxonomy): domain Eukaryota; kingdom Metazoa; phylum Arthropoda; class Insecta; order Coleoptera; family Nitidulidae; genus Brassicogethes; species Brassicogethes aeneus. The sequence goes on from OV121133.1 coordinate 83,016,152, forward strand.
AAAAAAAGGCTAACTTTTTAACTTTTTTTTGTATGAGTAAAAAAAGTTATAAATGGACCCATTAAAAAGAGCATAAAATATTATACAAACCCTGAAAATTTGGTAAAAAATAATTAAGTTATAAAAAAGTATAAGTAATTTAAAAATGCTATTTTTAAAGAGTTTTTGCAATTTTCTTAGGAAACGGGAGATTTTGCAGATATATATATCGCTATAACTTTCTTATTATTTATACAATTTTTACCAAATTTTCAGGGTTTGTATAATATTTTATGTTCTTTTTAATGGGCCCATTTATAACTTTTTTTACTCATGCAAAAAAAAGTTAAAAAGTTAGCCTTTTTTTAAAAGCTAAAAATAAAAGGTAAACTTTTTAAAAATAAAAATCGCTTCGAGGGGTATATGCCAAAATAAGCTGAATTTTTCATAACTTCTAATAATTTTGAGATAGTATTCACGAAAAAAATTTCTGTATAAATTATGAAGTGTCCGAACATTATGTGGTTAGGGCTCGTATTAGTACATTTATATGGGAGATGCCCCATTGTGCAAAGTAAAAGATACAGAGATACGTATCTTCACTGTCACTTTCGTGGTGAAAGTGGCCATTTACAGTTAGACAACAGTTTGCCGACGAAGAGTTGTTACAATTTAATTATGTTCAGTGGTTCGTGGCGGGTCTTTTCTCGAAAAAATCCGTTTATTTTTGCATTCAGCAGAGAGAGGAAGTCGCTCGCAATTCTCTTGGTCTTGGTGAAGGTCACTTTTATGGTAGTTTTATTGCGAATGGAAAGATTCGGTGGTCTAGTTTTTTTTGCTCTAACAGTATCTAATGTGGGGACGTTCATATCAACTTGTCTTTGGTCTAGTTGCTATCTAACTGTGCTTATGTAGTGATAGTGTTTTGGGTTAATTATATGTAGGTATATATATGATATAGTTTTTTATCATTTGTACAATAAATATTATATCTCTGTGGTTAATAAACGTTTTTGTAAAAAACATTATTTAAATAAAAACAATAATTTTTAAAGTAATTTATCTAGATAAGTTTTAAAGACAAATTTTTCAAAAACTTTATATATTGCCCTAAAAGAGCTTTTGTGATAAAAGGTATAAACTATTTTACAAAAGTTTTATTGCAGATTATATTGAGTTTTAATAGGCTTGTAATTACGCTATTTTTTTCTTAAATGGTGATTGATTATGGCCTAGGCACTTAAAAACGATTTAGAACAATCGGGTTAGGTTATTTATGGCCTAGACAGTAAATAGTTATTTATGTCATTAGGTTAAGAAGTAAGGCATTTTGTGCTATGCTCAAGGTTTGAACAATTGAGCGAAGCACAAAAAGGTACTTCTTGGCCGAATGGCATACAACATTTTATCTTCAAAGCACTTTATATAGGTCAACTTAATTCAACATCAAAGCGGCCTAACCTCACTTCTTTAGAATCTCATTTATTTATTAGCTAAAGATTACATTAAATGTACAATAATTATTATTGCTCTTAGAAGCAGTAATAGTTTGACAATACCTAGCAACATGATTTAAGTAGAAATGGATTTTTGCTATTACATTGAATTCAATTAATTGTTTAATAAATAGGTATCTAATTTCAATTTGTTTGGATTTTTATTTAAAAAATAGGTAGTTTTGAATGTTTAAGCTGTGTTTAACATTTAATTTCACTAAAAACTTAAAGCAAATTAAAACTTAAAGATAATTTAAATCGTAGAAAAAGAATCGTGCGTGTTCTTGGTTGCCTAACCTCACTTTTTGTTTTATTATTCATATTTAATTTTACAATAATTTAATGAAAAATATTAAACATTAACAGTAAAACAAACAAATTAGTGCTTATTATAAATAAATTAAACCAGTTTAGTACGTTAATTTCTTAGAAAAGGATTAATTTGTCAAAACAATACCCCTAGCCAGAAAAAATCGAACTAATTACTTGCCTCATACAAATTTTTATTGGCCTAGGCCATAACAAGGTATTTCTTTATCGAATGTTGACAACAATAAAGTTGAAATTATAGACCGCGTGGAGATAAAATTTATTATTTACAACTTTGGACCAATCCAAACATTTGACTTCTGTCATATTGATCTAACCCCACTTTTACTTTTAATATTGTGTATATTTTATGTAACTTTAGAAATAAAATTATGATGTGCATAAAATATAGAATAAGTATAAAAAACAATATTTTTTTGACTTAAATACTTTAAAAACACATTTTTAAGATAAAATTGTGAATAACAATAAAACAATAAAACTTTTTCATAATTAATATGTTCGAAAAGCGAATAGAGAAGCAAACGCAGGCAAAACGGTTCTTTAATAATTCATCTGGATATCCAAGCTAATCTGCAGGCACTGCGGCCGAAATTAATATATAAACAGACACCTGTGAATGATGTGCGCTATTTTGGCTCGGAGCACACGTATAGCCAACATCAGCTGATTACGAAGTGAACAAATACTCCTCTTAAACAACCCTATAGGTCCCGCTAGGTAATTAGATGCCAGCCTTTGGGAAAAGGCCTCTTTCCAGAAACGGACTTAATGAGCCACTAGTTGGTTTATAAGGAACAAAAAAAATATTCGTTTAATTACCACCTTTATTTTGGGTTTGGTTAATTATATTATTAGGGATTTGTAAAATTGTGGAAACATGATATTTTCTATTACCACATAATAATATTTTTTATCTTCACGCGGTCTATAATTTACTGTTAATGTTTAATATTTTTCATTAAATTATTGTAAAATTAAATATGAATAATAAAACAAAAAGTGAGCTTAGGCAACCAAGAAAACGGACGATTCTTTTTCTACGATTTAAATTATCTTTAAGTTTTAATTTGCTTTAAGTTTTCAGTGAAATTAAATGTTAAACACAGCTTAAACATTCCAAACTACCTATTTTTTAAATAAAAATCCAAACAAATTGAAATTAGATACCTACCTATTTATTAAACAATTAATTGAATTCAATGTAATAGCAAAAATCCATTTCTACTTAAATCATGTTGCTAGGTATTGTCAAACTATTACTGCTTCTAAAAGCAATAATAATTATTGTACATTTAATGTAATCTTTAGCTAATAAATAAATGAGATTCTAAAAAAGTGAGGTTAGGTCGCTTTGATGTTGAATTAAATTGACCTATGTATATAAAGTGCTTTGAAGATAAATTGTTGTATGTCATTCGGCCAAGAAGTGCCTTTTTGTGCTTCGCTCAATTGAGCTTAGCAACTATTATGAATACAACGATTTTTGGTCTATAAAATCATTAAAAATATTTGGATAACGAGGTCAAAATTTCCAATATCCCAAATCTGTTTTAACTTCCTTATTGAACACACCAATGTTTTTCTTTGACCCGACCCTGTTGTAAGAGAGTTGTTGCAGGAAATGCTGCAGGATAGCAGAACAGAGGGATGAAAGGGGTCGGCTTAAGTTTGTAATTAGTCCCATCTGGTTGGGAAGCCGACACAGTCCAAGTAATCGACGAGTGGCGCCATCACACATGAGACTTCTGTAATGCACTAGGCTAATTGCTCATCTTTATAAACCCAGGATTACATTCGTATTCAACTGACTGCTTTGCTTCCACCCCTGCACTCCTCCTCGGGATTTTGGGATTATGTGAAAAATGTTTTTTTTTGAAAAACTTTTCCAGTTGAAATATAGCTACAAAATACTTTGGACAAGCCAAGTTATTGGACAATTAACATTAATACTGTAAAAACAAAGTTCTATAAATAGTTACCTTAAAGTCAATCATTAGATGATGCTGTATACAATTATAACCATCTCATTGTCACTTTAATGCATTTTAATTTTAATTCTGAAAACAAACAGTAAAATGACCAGTGTCCAATTACTGGTTGGTAAAAAATGTGAATTTCTATTATTGGACATATGTCCAATATCATAGTCTATTTCTATCCCGGACATTTACCAGCCAATTCTTATGTAAAATTGTCCCCTTAATCCGAAAAGACCGTCAGAAACTATAAAAGTTTGGCAGTTTTTGAGATATAGTCAATTCCATATTATATATAAAATTGATTATATTTAAAAAACTGTTACACTTTTATAACTTTTGACGACATTTTCGGATTCAGCGAATAATGTTTCATAGGAATTGACTGCTAAATGTCCTGGAAACAAATTGCTGTTGACGAGAATTATTAGTGGCTGCTTTTTCGCTATGACATATTTGACTAATTCATTTTTAGAGAGTAAGTAATATAGTGATTTCTTCGTCACAGAATAGTGATTAAATACAGTGCATGATAGAGAACATAAAAAACTAATGGCAACAGTAAGTATTTGAATTTACACTGGACCAACGAACCATATTTAACACCATTTTGGTTTGTATTGATATAGACCATGTATGGTGTTAATTTGGTGTTAAAATGGTCATGAAATTTTGAACAGTGTACCATGGTTAATAGAGTGTTTCATTTGAAACGACCGAAACCCCAAAATATTATTCAAAACATCAAAATAAATTTACTTCAAGTTTGAGCCCTTTGATTTGATTCTAAGTACTTTTTTATTTTGAATTTTTCTCATTTAAAAATCATGTATTTTAAAACACTTTTTTTATAAATTTCTATATCTTTGCCGGGTTTTATTGTGCTTTAAAAGAGCTTTTAAGAATTTTTCACTAACTTGATTCACCTGAAAGTAATTTTTTACATATTTTTGAAAATATTAAGAAAATGGATTGTCTAACAAAACAATGTTAAAGGAAAAAGTTGTAGAAAATTGAATTCTCTACAAAAAGGTTCTTATGTTTATATCGCTAAAGTGCACAACAGTTTATAAGATATTTAATAGTCATGTAATCGAATTTAGGACAAATTAATCTCAAGAAAACACAATTTTTTTTAATTTTTAAATATTAAACTGCTCATATCTTGTAAACTGTGCACTTTAGCGATAAAAAGGTAGGTACTTTTTTGTAGAAAATTAAATTTTCTACAACTTTTTTTTAAAATTTTTTGGCAAGACAAGCCATTCTCTTATTATTTTCTAAAATGTGTGATAAAAGTAAAAAAAAAGACTTTTAGAGCTGATACCATCAAGGTGAATCAAGTTAGAGAAAAAGTCCCTTTTAAAAAGCGTTAAATACTCAGTAAGGATTCAGATATAGTCAATTCCATATTATATCGAAAATTAACTATATCTCAAAAACTGTTCTACTTTTTTACCTTTTGATTCAGCGAATAATATTTCATAAGAATTGACTGCTAAATGTTCGGGATACAAATTGCAATTGACGAGAATTATTAATGGCTGCTTTTTCGTTATGACAATTAGTCAATTTTAAATAATTCATTTTAAGAAAGCACATTTTGTGGTAATAGATTTTTTAATCATTTCATATTTTGTACAATTAGTGAAAAACTCTAAACAAAACAGGATTTTGAGAAAAATAGATTTTAATTTTTAAAATTAGATTTTTAACTTACACGTAAAAAACAGTTTAATGTAGGTTAAAATTTTGTTTATTTACAATACTTTTTCCATTATTAGTTTTGTTTGTTTGGTATATTGATATGATCAAAAGAAAAGTATGCGAAGTAAATATTTATAAAATCACTTGACAGCTCCTGAATGAAGACATGACTCGTTAATGGTATCCCAAGTGGACTAATGTGTGGCAGATAAACACTCGACAGGCAACCTTATTCCTAATGGATATAAATTACTCTTAATAATCAACGCGATTTTTTACTCTTATTTATATACCTAATAAAATAAATCCCCATAAAATTTCGCAGGACTTTATAAATTATCGCGCAATTAACTCGAGTCCGAGCTGATTAAAATTAACTTTATTAATTTTTTGATGGGGTTACTAAAAGTTTAAACAAGTATAAAAAAATAATATAAATTCGGTTTAGTATCAAAACCATCTGTTGATTCAGGATATGACCGTCATAAAAATATTCCCGCCACGATCTAAATTCTAGTTAAATAAGAAAATCGTAAAAGAGCAGTAAGAATGTATTTTATGATTTTTTTATGTGTTTCTTTTTATTATTAGATACTTATATCTACTAAGTAAAAACCTGGCACTAAAATGATATTAAAGAAAGAGCTTTTATTGGGTTAGAACACATATTGACTTGTTCTTTGTATATGAATTATGTACTATATAGCGGTATTAAGTTTTAAAATTTGCCGTTAAGATGATTTATCTTCTTTTTATACACTTTTTTACGACACAAATTAAACCATTAAAATATAATTCTTCATTCAATTATTTTTAATAAATAAGTACACTCACAGGCAAAATAATCGATCCACACAAATTTTCGATGAATTTCAATCAATAAAAATAACTTAGTTCTTCATACAGGAAAATATTGGAAATTGCAATGTTTTTTTAAAAAAATCCTTATTTTCCACAAAAATAAATATATCAAGGTGAACCAAAAACAAAACTGTTAAAAATAGATGTGACTTGATAAATAAAACTTAATTTAGAACAATATACGGTTTTGCCACTCTAGTGTCTTAAACTTATGGTGAAAAACATCTTTTTGTTTAAACCTGTATATTATGAACGTACGTGTATTATTTAGTAATTTTTAAAATGTGAGCAATTCTCCATGAATGTATCTACAATATTCTTTAATAGTTGTTTAAATAAAAAAGTTATTTGCGATTGAAATTCATCGAAAATTTGTGTGGATCGATTATTTTGCCTGTGAGTGTAGATGCATCTATTACATGTAATATTTACATATACATATACATATGAGCTTATTTTTCTAAACCCCGGCTTAGATTCCACCCATTTCGTGCTTGCCCCCCTTACCGCTCTGGGGGGCGGCTGGCCAAGGGGGGACCGCGATAACGGGCTGCTCACTCCTTTCATATTAATGTCCCGGGGCCGGGACGGTCGTTATCTGGACGCGTCGCGATGCCTTGCTAGCGACGCTCCTGCACCCTGCCAGATTACGGATTTAAAATTGCTCCATTTAAATATGTAAATTTCCGGCCATTAGCGAAATTGTATCGAAGTGGAGATTTGGGAGGAATTAACAGTTATTATTATTTATTTAAATTATTTCCAGCCCCCGACCAAACGATTCGCGCCGAATTATCACGTTCTATTTTTAATCGAAATTTATAATAGATTTAGCTAAAGGGATTTCGTTTGGGCAATTTTATATTAAGTCTTATTCGAATATATTTTTCGACATAATTTGCAATTTTTTTATGTTTTTTCTTCCTGTTCTTTTGAATAATATTTTCTTTCTTTTTGTCAAGGACACTATAAATAGTTACCTTAAAGTCAAATCATTAGATGACGTTGTGTACAATTATAACTATCTCGGTTATAATATAGAACTACTTTATTTTGGGTCCAATATGGGACAAAAAAGTTCGCACGTTACTTTGGTGGTAAGATTTTTGTTTTTTGTTAAGAGCAGGGCTGTGTTTAAATTACAATAAAAAATATTTCTAATAAGTGTACAGATCAGTGTGTGGTATAAATGTGTTCCTCGTGGTTTAAACATTTACCAGCCAATTCTTATGTAAAATTGTCCCCTAAATCCGAAAAGACCGTCAAGAACTATAAAAGTTGTGCAGTTTTTGAGATATAGTCAATTTCATATTATATGTAAAATTGATTATATTTCAAAAACTGGTCTACTTTTATAACTTTTGACGACATTTTCGGATTCAGCGAATAATGTTTCATAGGAATTGACTGCTAAATGTCCTGGATACAAATTGCTATTGACGAGAATTATTAGTGGCTGCTTTTTTGCTATGACATTTTTGACTAATTTATTTTTAGAAAGTAGGTAATATAGTGATTTCTTTGTCACAGGACATCTTGCAGAATAACAGTGATTTAACCCTTACAGTGCATGATAGAGAACATAAAGAACAAATGGCACTAAAATAAATAAATTTGGAAAATACTTTTAACTTACCACCCGAAAAAATATTACATATATTTTTTTTACTGTGTATGTATATAATGAACCTTATTCCCAATATAATTTATCTCAATAATGTAAATGAAATACAAGTTTTTTCAAACGTATTTGGCTTTTTATCGGTAACAATTCCGCTTTTTAAGTGCTACAATATGTAAACCTGTAAGAAAAAAGGCAAACCGTCGTCAATATTAATTTAAGAAGAGGTAAAAATTAGCAGTGCGATTAACAGTAATGTGGCCGATTAAAAGAAGGCGCGTACTTGTCAACCGTTTATCTGGTAAGCATTAGTCCAAGCGGGCTGATGTCAACTGATGTCTCAATTTCAGATAAAACCTTACAGATGACTTGGCATTGCAGCACCATGGCTGGAAACAGGACACGGACTCCTAATTAGCGAAGGAAAATCCGACTATAAATCATTATCACTCCATTAAGTATACAGGGAGCGATAAAAGTTTTGCATCACATTTTAGGTAGGTGCACGCAAAGAAATTGGTGTCAAAATCAATATAAATATATGAATCTTCTTTACAAATTTTATTAAAACATGCAAAAAAGTATAGTAATTGGACATTTTCTATAGTAATTGGACACTTGCACCATAGTTATTGGACATACAATTTTTATAAAAACATATCAACTTTACATCAAATAACATAAATTGTTAAATATTTTTTAAAGATAAATTGCTGTTTAGGTAATTTTTTTATTTCGTTTTTGTAAATATCATATAAATCATATATTTCTTTCTCGGATTCCTTATCCCTTTTCTGGATTCTGAAGGTAACTACTAATTACTTGGTCTGACTTCTGAAATAGTTTGTTGCAAATATCATCAAGTGTGGTATCTCTAATTTGTGAAGCATTTATAATGTTATTATATTATTATTATTTGCAATGACCGGAACAGGTTTATATAAAATCTAATATTTTTTCGGGTGGTATGTTAAAAGTATTTTCCGAATTTATTAATTTTACTAAAATGGTGTAAATTTAACTTTCACACAGTATTAAAATAAATTTTACCTGGTGTAAATTGGACCCCTTTTCAGTGTTAAATATAATGTGTTTTTGGTCAAATTAAATCATACTACACAAAAAAAAGGAAAAAAAGGAAACAGGAAGTTCCTTGACCTGTGGTATTATTCCAGAAAATTGAACCTTCAACTCGCTAGAGATAATGTTTTTAGTGCGTTCCACCAACTTAAAATACTTCAAATATTGACAGCTGTTTCCACCTAGGTATTTAAGGTCTCTTTGGTATCGAACAACTTGTAGTGTCACACCAAAGCAAAGGACTACCTGAGCTTATATACTCTTCATGTAAGTCAACAGAGGCGAGATTTAAGAACATCACGTGATCCACACCGCCTTTGCCGCGATCGGTACACACTATGCAACAAGGAATGCACGGCAAATTGTTTTAATGCTTTAGGTTGAAGTAACTCTTATTTTACAAACAACATATTTAGTAAACTGAACCATACAGCGGGTTGGTTTCACTAAAGTTTTCTGGGTTAATTTAACCAATTTAAAAATAATAAAATAACTATCTGGTTAAGTACCGTCAAACTAATCTTTGTTTATATTAACCTTCCCACAGTTGAGTTAAATAAATACTTATGGGTCAACTAAATTAATATAGTTAAATGAACTATTCCTTTTTTTATGTGTAAGTGCACTTCTCAAATATTTATAATCAATTAAAATTAATGCATTTCTTTTTACTTACTTAACAAAATGGAATCGTAAATGTCTTAATCATGAATAAGCAATTTTCAATGGTAGAAATCGTTTCCCCAACAAAACATCCGTATTGAAAGTGTTTTTAGAAAATTGCCCACCCAGTTTAGATGTAGTAAGGCAAGGCAGCAGCAATATTTATTTGCAGAAGTGGTATATGTAATGATCCGAATCGGCTCCGGAAAAGCAATTTAAATTATAAAAGTCTGAGCATCGGTGCAGTAGCTATTGAGGATTTGGATGCTCCCCCCCAGAGCGGCGGCCACCCTTCATTTGAACTAAACAAATCCGGTCCGCCAATAAATCACTGCCGAGCCAGCGAGCAGATACCGCCGCCGCCGCCGCCGGGGAAAAGCAACCTTAGCTTTCATAAAACTGCTCCGCCGTCCTATTTTCCTTCGCGTTTCCCAATTCCAATTGAAATTGCACCAGCCGCCCCTCCCGCCATAACTTTACCAGGTACGGTGTGCCGGATCCGCTCACGTAATTGCTCCGCACCCGTTCCCAACTCTACCCGCCGCTCCCGAATAAAACTTTCCAGATAAGACTTGCCTTAATTTCACAATCAGATGATTACCCGACTCTACATGTTATACCTGTGTATGCACGGATAAAAAGGATTTCTTAGATATAGAATTTTATTTTTCTTAAAAATATTTATTTGAATAGAGTTAATTTAATTTGATCTAAGACGAATGTTTTGTTACAAGAATGTTCAATTTCTTTTAAATAGTAAATATATTTCTTGAAAAAAACTCTTGGTTCAAGAATTTTTCTTCATTGAAGAAACGCATTGCGTTAATTCAAGTAAAATATTTCTTATTTTCTAAAAATTACCCTTTTCTTGGGACAAGAGAATCAGGGCTTGTAAATTTTACTTGAAGAATATTAAAATTTATTGTTCTTGTATTAAGAAAATCTGATCGTTTGACTTTTCGTTTCAAGAATAATTATTAGATAATTTCTTGTATTTACGAGCTGTCCGTTGGGGAGGGGATAAACTTGTTTCATACGTTCTACACCCTCATTTGAAAAGTAACCGTGCTTGTGTTTACTTAAATGTTTAAAAATGAGTGATTATTCGAACGATTACAGTGCCGTAGACATTAGGTCATTATTGACTGAATGGAATACTCCAGAAAGTAGGGGTAAACCATTTTTTAACTTTTTTTGACACCATGTACATTTTTATATTTATTTAAATAAATCTTTGTGTCAAAAAAGTTCAAAATTGTTTACCCCCCATCTGCTTCTTAAAAATCCCGAATGTAGCTTAAATATTAACTATACTGAAGAAAATTTCAAATACTTGTTTGAAGAAGTACTCGTCTTAAATGAAATAAATATTATCTTTAACCAAGAATACATTTTATTAACGCAAGACACAAAATCTTTCTATAGAGAAAAGAACGGTTTCATTGAAGAATTCCTTTGATTAATGCGAAGAATAATGTCTTGAATGAAGAATAATTACTACTCCACCAAAACTCAATTATTTTTGTTTTTTTTCCTCAAGTAATTTTATTTTTTATTCAAGAATATTTATTCTCGACCCAAAATGCGACAATTTTAATAACAAGAGTTTTTATCATTTGTTTAAGACTGCTTATGTTCTTAAAAAGGAGAAAATATATTCTCCGAGGAAAACATGTAACACAAGAATAATTTTTACTGCTGGCAAGAAAATATTGTTTCGAAGAGATAGGAATCATTTAGTATCTTGAATGAAGTTAATTTAACTTGGCTGAAGAAATCCTTTTTTACAGTGTGTGCTTGCCTCTCGACCAGAATTATTCACAATTTTATTCTAGCAAGCAACTTAACCTAAAGGTTTAAAAAGGTTGTCACAGCTTTTATAAATACTCCTCTGACACCTCTATAAAGCTAAGTGGTAGTTAAGTGAGCTTTATGGTGTCTTTAGACGAAAAAGTATGTGAGCAGTATTCTCTTTAAACATTTGGGTCATTTTCAAGAAACACCCGCTTTCAGGAAAATGAAGACCAAAATTTTTTTTTGCGTAAATTGACTTTTGGTTGGATTTTTATAAATGTTTTGTTTACTTACATTTAAGACAGGCAGTGCACTTTTTAATTTTTTTACGTTTTTTTCAGAAAAATGTGTTTAGCTAGCTTTATATGTCTCCACTGTGTTACCAATTTGAAATCCAAAATTTAATTCAATAAAAAAAGTTGTTATAAAAATAATTTGAAATAAAATGTACTTAGTTCACAAACTTTTGTCTCCAATTTTTTATTTTATTTTTTATTAAAAATTGTATGCCTTTTTTAAATATTTATGTTAGTTAAGTTACTTTTTAAAAGACACCATTCCGATTCTTTGTTAAAAAAACAATACCATTAATATTTTCTTTTAGTCACTGTATTAGTGAGTTAAACTCTAATTTATAATCAGGTATTACCAAGTGATAGTAAAATCATTTTAACAAAAACTAAAAAAAAGTAATGAAATAGACATTAGTATCACAACGGACAGGGGTACACAAAGGACTTAATCAGATAACGTAAAAAAGAAACTATATAGGGTGGTACGATTTTAGAGTAATGCAAAAAAAAACATCCCTTGTAGTGGTGCTCACTTGCAGAATAACAACTTAGATTCCTAAATTGTAGAAACCCTTTTTCTTTGACTATAAGCTGGTGAAGGTCCCTTTGAGTACTTTTATATTGCGTGGAATATTTCCTTGGATGTAATCTATATCATGACTTGTAATCACAAATAATTTTAAATTGGTTTATCATAAACTACTTTTAATAAAAGCGACGGTAAATATCCACTTTGTTGTCGAAAAATTCTATTGCGTTACCCTAAATTCTATTGCGTTACCCTAAGGTAACATAGTGGACTCGGTAACGCAGTGGACAAAGTTTTGTAAAACCATATTTAAAAAATAATAATAAAACATTACAGTCATTCATTACTCTCAATGAGCTTTAGTGCCCTAAAATAAACATAAACATGAAAAATAGTATTTTTTCTTACCTTATTTTTTTATTATTTTTTTGAGTAACTTAGCGGACAAACAATTATTACATTCGCGTTACCCGCACCTGTTTCAACCGATATCTTCTTCCTGATTGAAAAAATAAATTCAGCTGGTTAATGTGTACGTCCGAACATCATTTGTGGATCACGAGAGTGCCAAAAAAGTTGCCATATATATGTTTTTTTTTTTTAAATATTCTATCGGTAAGGCGACGGACGTAACGCAACGGAAAAATGTCTGGGACATGAGTCAAATTTAAAAAAAGTAGATTAAAATTAATTAATTTATATATAAATTATTTACTGTATCAACTAAGGATGTTATGGATTGCTATAAAGCAATACAAATTTCTGGTTATTCAATATTTAAAAAAAAACATGTATGTAAGTTTTATAAAACGCTAATGGGACATGCGACAATGTGTGTTTCACAAGTTTCAAAATTAAAAAAAATTATTCTGAAATAACTAAACAAACATTTTCTGAGAGAGTTTACTAAGGGCTTGTTAGGCTTTCACTTGGTTTTTAAATCAATAAGATCCGATAATTTTTAACAAATTTATTGGAATTCAAACTTACTTACAGCGGAAGGCGGGTGTTTTTTGAAAACGACCCATTTATGCCGTAGTATATACAATATTGCTTTGGTTTAGAATAATGTTAAAACTATTATCTCTTTAGTAAATACTTTATTATTTTATGAATACCCAAGTACAATTTTAAATTAATTTTATAATAATATTTGAAAGCAATATTTCTTTATCTTGGGGTTTCTTAAGTAAATATGGTTTTATAAGGGTGTAAATGACATCCCAGAATAAAGCAAAGTTAAAACTTACAAGTGTAATGGGCGTTATGATTTTAATTCCCAGTACATTTGTTAATAAAACATTTGTAGCCGATTCGAATTTTTCAATAACATCACAGACTCGACAGACAGATAGAGAGAGAGTTTAATCAAAAAGCAGGGCTTATTAATCGTGGAGCATCGGGGAGATTTTCGCAAACCATTATATAAAGCAATATAACATTGCAATTGCCTAATCTGGAAAGCCATTAACCGTAGTGATATGAGGAGAGCGAAGATTAGGAATCCGATGTTCATTTCGTTCGAAGCTCGACTTCACTCGACTGTGCCATCAAATCAGGGCCCGGCCAGATTATTTCAGGAGATTTGATTGAATGTAACCCCTAGACATCCATCATGTTTAGTGAGGCACCGAACAAGTCCAAATGATCTGACTTCTGTTCGTCTAAATCCCTACCCGCGGGATTCCCAACAAATTCCTTTATCTCCCCGTAATATCCTCCTCCCATAGTTTCATCATATTATTCCAATAACCAGTAAGGTGCTCTATGGCAATGGGGTAGTTAAATTTTTTCTGACCTATACTTTTATGGTTTTATTCAAGGCGTTTTGTAATTTTAAACATTTCTGTGAAATCGGAATTTAAATTGAGTTTACCGTTTTCGAGATATTTACAAAAAATATAAATTTTTATGACGTCACAAACCTCGCCATGTGACCAACATTCTAAGATTTTTATTGGTTGAAAATTACCCTGTTGTCAAGTTGTCTTGTTAATGATTTCATTCGGTTACCTCAGAAAATACCCGAAGAGGTTATGTACAAATACTGTCACTGTCAGTTGAGTAAAAGATGGTCACCAAATTCATTAAGTACCTATCTTCCTTATTACGAGGTATCATATTACTGTTTGATATTTTAGAGTCTAAGATATATCTAAAAGAATATAAAGAACTAGGCATTATACTAATGAAATGCATTTACGACAAAATATGTTTAAAAGCTCCAATGTTCAATGTAACCAACCATTCCACAAGATTCCTCTGCTTTGGAGTCAGTTATTAATAAATCACTTATCTAATATCAATTACAAATAACATAACAATAACATTGATTTTCAATAATCTAAATTTAAAAAAAAACATAACCCGAAAACAAGAAACGTCAAAAAATCAATTCTTCTTCTTCTTCTCAACTAAAATTATAGATCAAGTGGTTTTAAAACTAAAATATTATAACGTGGCGCCATCTATCGTAAGAATCTTAAACTAAACACACTGGCAACCATAGAAAAAGCTGGCAACGTTGTCAATAGCCTAGTGACGTAATTAGGAGATTTTTTTTTGTAAATATCTCGAAAACGGTAAACTCAATTGAAATTCCGATTTCACAGAAATGTTTGAAATTACAAAACGCCTTGAATAAAACCATAAAAAGTATAGGTCAGAAAAAATTTAACTACCCCATTATCTACGAACTTGTGACATTGTAAAGTGTAAATTAAAAAATAGTTGAGGACGCAGCAGAGAGCAGAGAAGAAACAGCGGTAAAAAAGATAAGAGCTCGCATAAAGAGATGTTAAGGACTTGTCGCGGATTGTAGCGTATCAGTTATCTGTTGGGTATACCGTGGGTATAAGTGGTATGTTATGTCTCGGGCAGGTGCCCGATGCGATGTTGCAATTTCTTTATCAACACCTCTGCCAATTTCGTCAATAAAAATGGTCGATACATAAAACGCGAGACCCGATAATTGTGTGGCATAGACGTTCTGCAGATAGCCGCGTATATGTAATTAAAGCACTTCGATAGTTCGCAGGTGGACATAAAAATGCAGTAAAATTTTTACATTACGACTTTTTTATTGGATTAATGGCCTTAAAGTGCATTTAAAAATTTTCGTACGATTTTACTGCTTTAATTACGTCGTTAAATAAAATACGTATTACCGGAATTGTTTTATCGCATGTTTATTCAAGTTTTATTTTATGCCCAGTTTTCGTTATTAATTAATTAATAAATCCTATATCAATAATTTTGTGAAGACCCAGTAACAAAAGTATTTGTTAATCAATTTCCTAAAAAAAATTTGTTGATGCGTATTGTCAGTGGGAGATGTTTTGATTGACTTCCTAAAATCACGTGTTCTTTTTTAACGAAATAATTTGTTAAACATTAACAAAATAATATGTAATCTTCAAAATTTACCTCTACAAAACTAGTTTTAAGACGATCATTTATTAGTATAGAGCAAATAAAGGCACAAAGCACAAAACAAGAAAAGTATGGTAATGATGGGAGTTGCACAGCACAGCAGTGCATTGTTGTTAATTATTTTTCGAGGAACCTAAACTAAATTTCGAGCGGCCTATAAATAAGGTTGTCAATCCTGATTTGTAGGGGGTTTGTTGGAGCGGTCGGTTCAGTGTGTTGTTCGGTTTGGCTACAAGTCGACTGGTATTTGTGATCAACATGAATGGTTGGAATACCGGCATACCGGGGCCGAAGTGTTATCGGCCAGGGAGGATCTGGTAACAGACAGTCCTTGCCTCAACTATGCGTTCCCGACATTTACGATTCATTAAAATTAGATTGCAGATAAGATATCGCCACTCTTATCACCACGCCGAGCCTTGTTGCTACACTTCATTGGACCTAGGCTAAATGCAAATCATACACAGGGATGGATGAGGTTTAAACAAATCATCATTTATCATAAGATACAAAATATGAATATTATACTCATTATGCAATATTTCGCTTCCACTTTTAGTTTTATTATATCATATTTAAACTTATTTTAATATGTAGAAACATTGATTTATTTATTTCAACTGATTTAGCATAATAACTGTTATTTTTGGTAATTTCGGCACATGATATTTTAAATTAGAAATAAAACAATTAAAATTTTATCAAGATATATAAAACTATTTTCTTATATTTTTGGTTTAAATTGATTTGATTGCATAAAATATATTAATTTTGAAAATAAAATACCCATGGTAAAAAAATCTGGTTACGTGCACCAGTCTCATCAATATCAAAATCTTCAGAGCTTGTTGTGTTAATGAAGATGCATCGAGCATTTATTTTATCATACTTGTGTATTATAATGTATGATATGTTTAAAATTATTTTATTTATGCATGTAATATCTTTTTATTTTATACTCTCTAAAAATGAATTAGTCAAAAATGACTAATTTAATAGTTGCTTTTTCACTTGTACCATGGAATACCATGGTGTCCCAAAATTTAACAGCTAATTCTTATGTAAAATTGTCCCCTGAATCCGAAAATGTCGTCAAAAGTTAAAAAAGTAGAACAGTTTTTGAGATATAGTCAATTTTACATTTTTTATGGAATTGGCTATTAAATTTCGGGATACCACGATATTCCATGGTTAATCATGGTACAAGTGAAAAAGCAGCCACTAATAACTATTAAATTTCAGCATCTTGTTTACAAACTCTAAAATGCGGTCAACATAGTGCAAACACCGCAAACATGACCATTTTGTTGTAATTAAGGAGAAAACTCGTCCAATTTATTTTTGAGCATTCGTCAAGAAACAGTGCCGTATAATGGCAGCGATAGTAATCGGAATAGAAAAAAGTGACTGTCGGCCATCTAAATTTATAGAATGAGCGATGGGGCCGTACTAGTTGCCAAGGGGTAATCCAAAAACGGATAGCTAGCGTCAAGCGATTTATTGAAATGATCTCGATGAAAAGTAAACTGCCTGAACTCCCTGAGCAAATACATACCAAGCAGCTTTACAGGGACGGATTTAGCAGGAGTTTTTTTTAATACTAAGACTTTATTTCAATAATACCTATAGTTTTACAGATTATAGTGACATAAAAAGTTATTAAAATTGATTGAAAAAAATACAGTTTTTCCTTTTTTTAATTTTTTCCAAATGAAAATGATTATTTTTTTTTGGTTGTTTCACTGTTAGTCTAGAATGGGGTTTTTGGGAAGCCACCAGGTCTAGTAATAACATAACATAAGTGGTTCTGCACTAAAGCAAGAATTTTAAGAAATCATACATTTTGAATATTGGAGCTTCACGGAGGTTAGGATTTCGTATGTTTTTTTAAAACATCCCTTTGTATATTTGAAATAAGTTATTCTATCTTGTGACCCCTTATTATTTAAAAAAAAAATACAATTGAAAGATGAAAACTCAATAAAAGTGTAGGTCAAACTCATTTCTAAAAAACCAGATCGAAACTCCGGCACTGTTTCGATACGACAGAGGCGATACTGTACACGATGCATGCGTCAATTTGTGTTCGTTACCAGCAAACGCTCTATTGTGTAACAATCAGAGATTCCAAACAAAACGTTTCGGCTGGATAATCGATTTTATTGCACTTTTTTGTATCATTCGTGTCTGCCTATCGTTGCTGCCTGATTTACGAGCCCCGTTTTATGATTTTGCTACTTGTTGATTAAAAATTGACGAAAATTTATCGCCTTTTATTGTTAAGATTAAATATGGATTTTGTAAGACAAATCCATGAACTGATATTTTTAGTATGCTTTTACTACCTCAGATATTTGAGAAATATAGGTAAACCTAGAAAGAGTAACAGTCACGGAGGATAGGTTTTAGACTTTTAAATCATTTAAAAAAATAATTAATTGCGGTTGAAAATCTGGAACCTGAGCTGTAATATCTACTTAATTATGTAAGATGGGTACATTTTTGTAGTCACTGGGTGGAAGCAAACACAAACAGCACATATCTGTTCACAGTATATTTTAAAATGTCACGTCCTTGCTCGAAAATTTATTTATATTTTAGTGAATTAAACATGGCTCGTACGGATTACTATCCAAGTTGTTTGGCTCAGATGTCGAAAGAAGTATGAAATGTAACAAAACAAAGCTTTTTGTTTATTGGATTTGTTTATTTTACCAAATTATTTTAAAAATCCTACGTTAAGAAAAATAAATATGTTATCGAGAATTTGTAAATTGTGTAAACCTCATTTTTCACCTGTGTTTGTTTGGGAACTAATAAACACCCAATTATGCAAGTTTTATTGTAATAACAATAATAAATATGGCACTGGGTCTGAAAATAAACTTTTGTTTATTTCAGTTTGTTTTCTTTCGATTTATTAGAGAAAAATGCTCTTTTTAGTACATTTTTTTTTATTCATGACGTGTTATTGCACGTCTTCTAATATCTTAACATGTTTATACAAGCTCATCTGTATTGGGAGACACCGAATCAAGACAAACTGACAGCTTGCAAGTTGGGGGATGAACTTAAGGATTAGAAAAGATTGATGACTGGGATAATATAATAGAAATAGAAAAATACATGAGGTGTTTGTCTAATGAATAAAATAGTTTTTCCTAATACATTCAATTTATCTGGCTTCATCTTCCAGATAATTTCGGAGCACTTGGGGGAGAAAAAGCATTGGGTAATTGAATTCTAAAGAATCCATTTTATAAACTTACTTTTAACGGAAGTATGTGGTTAAACGGTGTTTGTAAAAATGGTTATTAATATAATTAAAAGCAGAATCGGAGGGTGCCTATATATTATTGTAATGGGATATATAATATGTTTGTTATTGCAGAACGTCAGTGGAGGAAGATTATTGGTTTGTGGTTGGTATCCTGGGGCGAGATTTCCGACAAGGTGTACCGTGTGCGAAGGTACGTACCCACTATGCAGAGTCGGCTTAGGAAGAAATAGTACCCTGAGATAATTTTCAACTTATTTTTGAATTTGATTTTGACAGTTCTGTCAAATATTTATTCATTGTCGAGTTTTATTGTAAAAAATCTGTTTATAGTCCTATAGAAAAAAATTAACTTTTTATTTTTGATAAATAGGTAAGAATTGATGTAAAGTAGGTACGCACTGGAAATCAGTTTGATGAAAAAATATGCAATTTTATTAATTTAAGAAAAATATTCCACAATTTTTTCGATAATATTTGGAACTGTATTTCTTTTTTCAAGATTTTGTGAATTTATCATTTGTTCAGGAATTTTAAAAATCGCAAAATTTATTGAAAAAATACTAGAAAATTTAAAATTAAAAAAAAATACAACCGCAATTTCCTAAAAAAAATCATAAAAATTGTTATAAAAAAAATTAATTTTGTAGTATTTTTCTTATACATATTGTGATTTTTTAAATTAAATATTTAAAAACTGTATTTTATTTAGTTAAATAAAAAATTTAAGAAAAATATTCCACAATTTTTTCGATAATTCTTGTAATTGTATTTCTTTTTTTTAAATTTTGTTATTTTATCTTTTCAGAAATTTAAAAAATCGCATAAATTATAAGAAAATTATAGAAAATTAAAAAATAATAATAAAACCACAATTTTCTAAAAAAAATTATACAAATTGTTTTTTTTTAATTTTCTAGTATTATACATTGTGCGATTTTATAAATTAGGTAAATATTTAAAAATTGTAGAAAATTAAAAACAAAATATTTATTAAAAAATTATGTTGTCTATTTTTCTAAAAAAAATTAAAAACGCTTATGACTGACGTTTTTGGTTTACAATACAAACAAACCGATGTAAATGCAACGTGGTATTTCCAGTAGTTCGCAGCTTTATTTTTTGAAATATTTATAAAAACCAAATTTTAACTTGAATGGTGCATTCTAGATTAATTTAAATTAAATTTGACATTAACAGTTCTGTCCAATATTTATTCAATGTCGACAGTTTTATTGGAAAAATCTGTTTATAGTTCTTAAAACATGTTTAACACTGTTCTTTTAATAAAATCAGTTTCGTATGTTTGAAAAATCATTTCTGTAAAAAATAACTTTATTTTTTAATAGGTTTTAATGTAAAAATATATAGGTAGTGGAATCATTTTTATAATGGGTACTTGAAATTCTCTTTCTTTAAAAATTTTGTGATTTTATTATTTATTCAGGAATTTAAAAAATCGCAAAATTTATAAGAGAATGACTAAAACTTTTAATAATTAAAACCACAATTTACTAAAAAAAATTTAAAAATTGTTTTTTTAAATTTTCTAGTATTTTTTAAATAAAAAATTTAAAAATTGTAAAAAATAAAAAAGGTTTATGTCAAAAACAAGATGTTAATTTGATGAGATCTACGTTCTCCATTTTGAATTAGATATTAGAATTAGTATATTTTTTAATATTTTAGTCTCAGTTTTCGTTTTTATTTTTTTTAAGTTTTTATGATTTTCATTATCTGTATATTTGTACCATTTTTTAGAAATTTATTTAGATTTTTATCAAAAAAACTGTTGCATTTATGACTTTTGACGTTTTTGTTTTACGATACAAAAAAACCGATCTCAATGCAACGTGGTATTTTTAGTATTTGCCAGCATTATTTTTTGGAATATTTACAAAAAACAAATTTTAACTGTTTTAATCTGGTCGTAATATTTATAAGAGAAAAATGTGAAATGTACTTTCTTAACATGAATTAGTCAAAAATAACTAATTTGAACTCGAGTCTGTCGGTTGTCAAGCTTATGTCATAACCAATGAGCCATCAGTCACTTTTATAAAAATCAATTTTATTTGTTTATAAATATTGCTCATAATATTTTAAATTTGAATATATTTTGTGTTGCTTTTGCATCTTTGTTTGTTTTTTTGGGCCATTATACATTTCTCATATATGACTATAGTAAAAAAAATAGTCAAAAATGAAGACTAATCTTAAATTAGTCAAACTTTAAAACTATTAGTGAAAATGACTATTTTATTAGTGAAAAATGCTGGTACTAATTCAAATATTAAAATTTTGACTATTTCATTTTAAGAGAGTATCATTTTTGCATAGCCCCTTTAAAGCCAGTACTGGAGAAAGTCGGTACGGTCCGTAGTGCGCTGGCAGAATGCAGCAGGCTATTACAAGTGGTGTTTATTCGTGTAAAGGCACGTAAATAATAACGACTAAGTGCTTAAATTACACACAGGCTAGCTGTGTTTCGAGTGGAAATTTTCATAACAAAGCCGGAGAGCCTACCTCACTGGATTAATTCAGCAAATAGTCCAAAAGAACCGAGGCGCATATTTCACTCTGACTGAATGCGATTATTATCGTATTATTTTTATGATTGCGACTCGAACGGGTATGCAAATGTGAGAAGAACGCGACATCCAATATGTTTCGTTCTTAATTCCGACAATATACGACCCATAAAGGTTTTACACTTGCTCTCCTCCCCCCTTCTACTCCACTGCTCGCGGGGATTATCTCGCTGCAGAACATCTAGAGAAATTCCTTCTTCTTCTTCTTCTTCCATCGTCAAATACGACTGCACCCCGGTATGTGACATTCTTGCAACCAACACATTTAATTAACTAAATCATCGTCGGGAATCTACAAACCGTTACTGCTAAACTTATTTGTACCATTACATTTATTAACAAATACTTGTCTCCCCCTTTTTCCTCCACCAACTCAAAGGAATGCAAAATTATTTGTTTGCAAACATCTAATTATACAAGAGATGCATAGGATTGACATTTTATAAACTTTTAAACATTTTTGTAGACCCAGTGTTAGAAAAATTAAATTAATTCGACGATTTACCTCATTATTTCATAAAATTGAAAACGTATCTTGACAAATTCAAATTGATTATCATTTCGTTTTATTTATCCAATGATACATGGGCTGGTATATGTTTTCCGCTTCCAGGTGATGATGACATTATCTCGCCGAAAGATCGCCCATGTCCCGTGTACCTACTACAGCGGGTTGATGCAAAAATGATCATCAACGATACATTAAGATTATACATTAAAATTTCCTTTATTATGTTGGTATACATGCCCTCGAATTATGATAAAAACTTTAGCTGTTTTCATTGTTTACTTTGTATGTGGCAGTTGCTAAGGTTAGACGTGTTTTATGAGCACGGCAATTTTTCGTTCGTTAAAAGAAATGGATCAAAGAATTTGTATCCAATTTTGCTTAAAAATGAAATAAGTATAAGTAAAACAAGAGTTTACAAGTGGTATAAGAGTTTGAAGACGTTGAAGATGACGAACGCCCCGAACGCACAAGCACAAGCGCATTAACAACCGATAAAAACATGGAAAAAGTGGAAGAAATGGTTATAAACCATCAGATAATGTTGGTATATCGATTGGCTTATTTCATGAAATTTTTTCAAATGTTTTGGGTATGAAACGCGTGGCAGCAAAATGTGTTCCAAAATTGTTTAATTTTTGGCCAAAAACAATACTGTAATGATGCCCCAGCCTCCATATTCGCCAAACATGCCTCTGTCTGACTTTTTCCTATTCCCAAAAATAAAGAGAACCTTAAAGGTCCGTCGTTTTGCAATCATAGATGACATTAAAAGCGCATCGCTGAAAGAACTAAAGGCTATCCCAAAGATCAAGTTTTGGAAGTGTTTCGAGTATTGGAAGAAGAGCTGGCACATGTGCATAAAATCCAATGTGGACTATTTTGAAGGCGACGAATAAATAAATATTTGTTTCAAAAAACGAAAATTCCCGATATTTTCGTATCAGCTCATTTGATTGCAGTAATTTTTCAACTTTAGTTTATTAAAACTTCATTACCTTCATCTCAAAAATTGGGTTAGGTTTTCAAAAAAGATGTCTTATATGTATTATATATACAGGATGTTCAAAGTTATCTGATCACCATTGCTAACTTCGCTATTATTGGAGCTACAAAGTCGTTTAAACTAGCAAATACTGCTTTGTAACTCAATCTGTGGACAATGTCCAATGGTACAATGCTGTATACATTGTGTTTCAACATAAACTTTATAGCGCTGTATTCAGGATGATAAATTAACTTCAAAATAGTAATTTTGTCATTAATACAGACTGTAATTTGGCTATGTAAAGTATATCGTGATTCTTGTTCTTTTTTCATGATTGCAATGTAAAATTAGAAAATACATGATCGTGGGAAACTTGGTAAAGCGATAGAGACAAATAATTACAAGCTTGTAACTGAAGAGAATTAGCAATTTTTTTAGGTGAAACAACAACACAAATTACATTTTATATTTCAAGTAATTCAAAACCCAATAATGATGCCCGACGCTTTTCTTAAAGGTACGGTCCATGTTAACTCCACTTATCTGAAATCTGAGTTGTCGCAATACATCATCTATGCTAATAGAGGCGAGAGATAAGACAATTAACAGCAACACCGGAAGTGCTATTGCTAACTAAACATCTCCGCAAGAAGTAAGTAATTAAATTATAATAAGAATGGCCATAATAAATAACCACCACTTAGATATCAATTAAAGCTTCAACTGGATGGTCTCTTCATTTGTAACGTTTTTATTTATGTGGTATTTATTTACAAAAAGTGGTTTCACGATTTTATCATTTGCAAAAATATGAAGGAGAAAGTTTATCTAAATACTTCATTCTTATAAATATCAAGAATGTTTTATGCCAAGAAACCAATTCTAATGGTTTAAGGCGTGAAATCAAAAATTAATTAAATTTGCCGTATACACATCAACAAGAATTTCATAGGAAAACTTAATTAAACGTCTCGAAAATTATGTATACATACTTCGAATATTTTATGTCCTTTTCACAATCATCAACTTGTGTTATGCTTGATTATGACCAAACATGAAACGGTATTTTTAAATGTTTATTATTGCGAAATAAATATTTTAAATTTCAGATACATTCGTAATTTTTTTTAATCCACTGAATTTTGTCTCTACATTCAAACACTATATGGGTAAATCTCACGAAATGATGGTGTTACCCCCTGATATTTAATTCAATAAAACAACCAAAAATAAAAAATTCATTTTCACTATATATTAATATAATAAGCGACATATTCAAAAAACGTAAACAATTAAAACCATTAATTTACTCTTGCTAGGAAAATTAACGTCCCATCCTTTAACATCACAGACGACAGAGAAAGAAAACGTTAAAATTTCGTCTTAACATTTTTCATCGCGTCAAAAACTGACAACTTACACCGTGTTCTTTTCACCGCCAGTCAACTCACACCACAAATTATTAATTCTGCCACATTCCGAAGTTAAGCACAGTTGGCGCTGGTCTACACAGGGTGACTCAAAAATACTTTAATATAATAAAAACATTCATTCATGTTTTTGTTTTCTTTCAGTTTCACCCTTACTTCCTTAACTGTTAGGGGTAGGAACGGACCGCGGGCTTAAAGTCCCCTCCGAAGGACTAATACACAATATTGTTTCCTCTAAACTACTATATAATATAGGGGAAACCCCTAATATACATAATATGTAGTACCTACTTTTGGATCGCCCTGTATACTATGGGCTGGCCGTGCCTCGAAACCGTTTTGTTTCCGTGAACGTGCCAGTAATAAATACTGGCTGACAGTTTCGGTCGCGTTTTCAAAAGCCCGAACCGCACTCTAACAACTTTTTTTTTCGGGATACTTGTCACGATTTTACGTAGCTTTCAACGTTTTTTCGAGCAAGTTTGAGTGAGTGACGATGGACACTTTTTGCTTAGATAAAAAATACATAATTGGAATAAAAAATGATTGCGATTGTATCAAGTTTTGGAAACAACGTGCATTTTTTTTGACAGTATAAATAAGAAGATTATGCTGTAGGAGTGACAGCAATATTAAATATGGCTTTGATAAATATTTGGGCGTAGCAACATTTTTGTATAAATCTTAAGTCGTAAACTAACTAAAACATTATTTCATTGTTTCATCTAAAATCTGTTAAAAATTTCTATCGTAATTGTACTAAACATGTTTAGGAAGTTTTTACGTAAATTCACTACACGATTAACATTAACATTACTATACAGGTATTGTACTTTTGCTAAAAAAAATACTAAATATGTTTATTAATTTTAAAATGGTGTTATTGTAATTATACTATAAAATTTATTTCAACTCAGTTTAAGAATATCGGGAATTTTTATTTATTCGTCTACATTAATGTTGTCGCCTTCAAAATAGTCCCCATTGGATATTATGCACATGTGCCAGCTCTTCTTCCAATACTCGAAACACTTCTAAAAATCGATCTTTGGGATAGCCTTTAGTTCTTTCAGCGATGCGCTTTTAATGTCATTTATGCTTGCAAAACGACGGCCCTTTAAGGTTCTCTTTATTTTTGCGAATAGGAAAAAGTCAGACAGAGGCATGTCTGGCGAATATGGAGGCTGGGGCATCATTACAGTATTGTTTTTGGCCAAAAATTTTGTTCAAAATTTAACAATTTTGGAACAAATTTTGCTGCCACGCGTTTCATACCCAAAACATTCGAAAAAATTTCATGGGATGAGCCAATCGATATACCAACATCATCAGCGACTTCTCTGATGGTTTATAACCATTTCTTCCACTTTTTCCATGTTTTTATCGGTTGTTTATGTGCTTGTGCGTTCGGCGCGTTCTTCATATTCAACGTCTTCACGGCCATCTTGAAAACTCTTATACCACTTGTAAACTCTTGTTTTACTTATAGCAGACTCACTATAGGCCTTTGTTAACATTTCAAAGAATCTATTTAATTTTTTAAGCAAAATTGGATACAAATTCTTTGATCCATTTCTTTTAACGAACGAAAAATCGCCGAGCTCATAAAACACGTCTAACCTTAGCGGCTGCCACAGACAAAGTAAACAATGAAAACAGCTTAAGTTTTTATCATACTTCGGGGGCATATATACCAACATAATAAAGAAAATTTTATGACAACCGGACCCTCTGAACCCGCGAAATTTAACAAAATGTAATATTACAACAAATGCGTATTAAAATTGCAATACAATACAACATTTTGTAATTTTACTATGCAACTGCTTAGTAAAAATGTAGTAATTTTACAAACATTTTTACCCTATTGTAAGGTTTTGGTTTTTTTTTTGTTATAGGAAAATAGTATTAAAAAGATGCGGGACTTTTTCTTATAAACCTTGGATGTGGGTCCTCGGTATTAATTGGATGTTTGGATTGACAGTGAGACTGATGGGAACACGATGTTAGTTGTCAGTGTAGCAGGAGGCGGCGGCAGGAGGAGGAACAGGAGGAAAAAACGCGACACATTGAAAAATGCGTTTGCATTCCGAACAGACAAGGCAGTCGACTTCTAGCTTTCCTGCGCCCTGTGGTTTAATTAGTGAAGGATGGCCGACGCAGGGTCGCAGATACCATCTCGCGGATTGTCTGCTGATTTACGGCCGCCAAATATGGTGCATGCCGCCTTCCTTCGTCCTCGGTCCTCCGTTTAATTACCCGCTCTGACGTCCGTCCTCTTAAAAAAGACCGCTGCTGATTGGACCGTCCACCTCAACGTCCACAGTGCTAAAAAATTCATTTCTCAAGGGGTTCTAAAAAGTCATTTTGTAGTTACTACAACTACCACAACTACAAACTATATGTCAACTGTCAAAATGTTGTTTTAATAAATAATAATAAAAATAAATTTTGGTTCGATTTTTCTTCTGTATATATTCGATTCTGCAATAATTTTTCTATAAAAATATCACTTTTTTGGTAATAATTATCTTATTAAATGTCAATTAATTATATTTAATCCTAATTGAGGAATAAAAAATGGTATTTAGTTATAAATAATAATTATTATTGAGGTGTAAAGAAACTATTTATACATAGTTTAGCATTATTTAATCAATTTAGTTCGAGGATTAATTTGCAAACAAAAAGACCTCCTTTCGTTCAGCAGTTATTCGTAATGGATTTTTTTAACAGTGGAAGAAAAAATAGAAATGATTTTGATTTTTGGAGAAGCAGGCAGGAATCTTGATAATGCTGTTAATATATACGCTCAGCGTTTTTAGGATAAAATTCGATCACGTACTTCATTTCACCGTACAGTCGAGCAGTTTAATACAAACGGGAGTGTTCAACCGAAAAAAAGAATATACCAGAGCAGAATATTAAAACGAAATGCTAACTGAGATTTCAAAGTTTCAAGTTAAATGACTCACCCTGTATAATGCAAAATTCGTCGAATAAATAGGAAACGAAAACGTTACACCAAACTGAAGAACGCCCAGCCCACTCAATAATTCTTGCTGCTGACCATGTTCCTTCTATTTAAGAAATCCGGAGGAAAGAAAGATTACACACCTTAGAGTTTTAACCTTATTTCGTTCTTTTTGCTACTGCTACTTTAACAAAGGATTCTATGTAAATTTTAAATATCTTTGGAGGATTTACCTTCATAAATCTCAATGTAGACTACTGCAACTTAAAAGGCTTTATTTTAACATGCTTAAAATCTATTTCTTTTAAATCTAAGGACCTCTGTGAAATTTTATTATTTTCGATATTTAAAAAATGTAAATTTATATTATAGGACAATGTCCAATATCATACTCTATTTGATCCCGGACATTTACCAGACAACTCTTATGTAAAATTGTTCCCTGAATCCGAAAAGACCGTCAAAAATTATAAAAGTTAAGCAGTTTTTGAGATACAGTCAATCCATTATTATATTTTAAAAACTGTTCTACTTTTATAACTTTTGACGACATTTTCGGATTCAGCGAATAATATTTCATATGAATTGACTGCTAAATGTCCTGGATACAAATTGCTGTTGACGAGAATTATTAGTGGCTGCTTTTTCGCTATGACATTTTTGACTAATTCATTTTTAGAGAGTAAGTAATGTAGTGATTTCTTCGTCACAGGACATCTTGCAGAATAACAGTGATTTAAATACAGTGCATGAAAAAACACCCGAAAAAATATTAGATATATATAAATCATCCTGTTCCGGTCTAAACATTATAAATGCTTCACAAACTAGAGATACCACACTTACTATATGAAATGTCTAATTACTATACTTTTTTGCATGTTTTTATAAAACTATTATTAAAAATTCTTATTGTTAAGTAAACGTAAATAAAGTTTAAACAAACAAACTATCCTTTTTATATATTTATAAAAGGAAACTAAAATTTTTAAAACAACGGCAAATATAAATTTTAAATAAATAATATTCCTATGTGGTTTACCTTACCTACGTAAAGTTTTTTAGCAGCCAAAGCAAGGAAAAATAAAATAAGTGTTGACAACGAAATAATCCAAAATTTCTCTCGCGTTTCTTTTTAATTTGACATCTCGGAATTGTAGAAGTGATTTAGTGAGGCCAATTATAATATCCTCAAAAGCAGGAATAGCAGCGGAAATAAAACGAGGCAATACAGTGGCGTAGTCTTTACTATAATTCATTATTTCCATAAACTATTTTATGTGTAAATTTTGGACAGATTTGGTTGGAAAATAAATTCAGCTTTGCGGTGTTTGATACGATTGTTAACGTCAATCTCAGTCGGCCATGCATGGGACTGCTTGATGTTGACGTACGTATAAAAGAAATGTCTGCAGTGCGATAAAACAATGACTTTTTCGGGTAAATATAAAATGATTTGAAAACCGGGGGGTTGCACTGACAAGGGGGGGGTGGTTTGGGGTTGGAGATGTTGGAACGTTGGAAGGCAGAGCACAGCGCAGCAATATCCGCATTCCTGGGACTGGAATCCCGCGTTGACAGCTCCTGATATTGCAGGACCAGGGTGTCTGATAACGACTCGCTGCAGGAATGTCGTTAGCTCTCCCAAAAATAACATTCAGACATTGTTATTTATGGCAGTGACAGCACCGTATCGGATCTGCGAAAAGGGATCATACCGTCACAAAAGTTTGGGAATTTTATTATTGTCATTGTTGCCGCTATTAAAAATCACCCCGGTCACGGTTTTAATCGTCAAAATTAAATAAAACGGTCAAAAATTATTAGATTGAGAAACGATGTTGTTATATCATATACAGAAAAGTTAGAATGCATTCTAAAAGTTGTTTATTGCCTAATTAGTATATTATACATAGTTTACATAAAAATATCTCAAAGCTTTGCTTCCTTAATCACGTTAAATGTTTAGATAAATCCTAATTAACTCCAATGTAATCCACCTATACATTTAATTTAGAACAGCATGGAATGCAGAAAGCAACAACTATCCTATAAAAAGTATTATAGAAAGCATATACACAGTAAAAAATTATTTGTTAATTTTACCGGATAAATCATCAAATTATAAACTAATTTGTTACGATTTTGCATACTACCTTTACAAAACTTTCGGTAAAATATTTGGTAAGAAATCTGTTTTTAATAAATAAATTTATTTGATTCAAAACAATCTTTGTCTCATATATAACGAAGAGAAGTATTTTCTTAATTCACGTTGATTTACTTCAAGAATCTTTTCTTAATGTAAGAAAATTAAATTTCTTTAAATAAAACTTTGATTGTTTAAAAACAAGAATATATAATTTTTGAAATAAGGCAGCAATATTTACTTAATTCAAGAAAATGTATTTTCTTTAACCAAATAATTGGTTGTTTTAAAGCAAGAATATGTTCTTTTAAAAATAAATTAGTGGTATTTTTAAATAAAAAAGATACTTACTTAATTCAAGAATAAATTTTCTTAAAACAAAAACATGTGATATTGAAATAAGGCAATAATTTTCTTAAATCAAGATGTTTTCTATAACCAAATATTTTTTTAATTAATAGATACAAGGTTTAAAATTTTGTTTCATTGATTACTAAATAATATTTATTTTAAAACAATGCAAGAAGTATCGTTAAAAATAAAATATATCTATCTTAATTTTAAGTAATGTTTCAAAAAATCAATAATTTTGAATTTAAAATCAATAAAATTTAAATAATGATACGTCTATTAACTACAAATTATTTATTTAAATAATAAAAATATATTACTACAAAAGTTGAAATAAAAATACGTCTAACACTTGAAGGGGACTGGAGTAATTTCAAATATCCTGTAATTTTTTAAGGATTGTTATCTAATCCTAAACAAAACTTTATATTTAAATACTTAAATAAATACTTTATTCAAAATTGAGCCTAACTTTCTGAAGGGCCAAAGTATACGTTGTATCGTTTCTAGATGGTGCAGTAAGCAAAAAAATTTAGGTTAGAAAATAAAAAAACATATAAGAAATCTTTTTTTAGTGTAGTGTCCATTTTTATTTAAAAAGAAAAATTAGTTATTTTTGTCTTCTTAAAATCGTGAAAAGTAAACATTTTAACGCTTAAAATTTTCTTTTAAATAGCAGCATCTAAAAATAGATAGACCTATTTAGAGATGAAAAAATGGAGAACCTCGGCTTACACGAGTTATTTTGGACTAGCAATCAACGAAGAGTGACAGAAATTAAGCCCAGTCAGGTCGCATTTCCTTACACCCTTGTCATTCCTCGCTCGCTACTACTAATTCATGTTAAGTTCCCATAACAGCGCCTAAAATCACTATTACAGTTTATTTTTGTCTTTTACGAGACAGAGCAGTTTACTCTTAAAGTGCATAATTCAGTTAATGCTCTTTGATGATGTTTTCCCTCTTTACTGTGATGTACTTTTTTAACGATTTTAGTAAAACAACCCATACACCTGCACCCTGTACACTGTTTATAATATATTACCAGAAATTTATTATTATTCTTATTCGGATTCCTTATACGAGGTGTGTTCAGAAAAAATCGGGAATTTTCGTTTTTTGAAACAAATATTTATTTATTCGTCTACATTAATATTGTCGCCTTAAAAATATACCCCATTGGATATTATGCACATGTGCCAGCTCTTCTTTCAATACTCGAAACACTTCTAAAACTCGATCTTTGGGATAGCCTTTAGTTCTTTTAGCGATGCGCTTTTAATGTCTTCTATGCTTCCAAAACAACGGCCCTTTAAGGTTCTCTTTATTTTTGGGAATAGGAAAAAGTCAGACAGAGGCATGTCTGGCGAATATGGAGGCTGGGGCATCATTACAGTATTGTTTTTGGCCAAAAATTTTGATCAAAATTTAACAATTTTGGAACAAATTTTGCTGCCACGCGTTTCATACCCAAAACATTCAAAAAAATTTCATGGGATGAGCCAATCGATATACCAACATCATCATTTATAACCATTTCTTCCACTTTTTCCATGTTTTTATCGGTTGTTAATGTGCTTGTGCGTTCGGGGCGTTCGTCATCTTCAAACGTCTTCACGGCCATCTTGGAAACTCTTATACCACTTGTAAACTCTTGTTTTATTTATAGCATACTCACTATAGGCCTTTGTTAACATTTCACAGAATTTATTTCATTTTTTAATCAAAATTGGATACAAATTCTTTGATCCATTTCTTTCGAACGAACGAAAATCGCCGAGCTCATAAAACACGTCTAACCTTAGCGGCTGCCACAGACAAAGTAAACAATGAAAACAGCTAAAGTTTTTATCATACTTCGGGGGCATGTATACCAACATAATAAAGAAAATTTTATGAGAACCGGACCCTCCGAACCCGCGAAATTTAACAATTCCCGTTATTTTCTGAACACACCTCTTATGTTACAGTAGGTATGTGTTAATTTTTTTTTTAGAAAGTTGATTGGAAAAACAAAATTTTTATTCAATTTCTTTTCATTTAAGTTCTCAATTTCCAACAAATACTTTTGTTACTGGGTCTACAAAAAGGTTTGTAAAAAAATATTTTTTTACTATGTATCTTTGTTATCTCAACTTTTTAGTTAATAAATAATTAAAATAAGACTTGTTGTTATCAGGGGAGCAACTAGTTTCAAATATTTGTAGATTTTGGTTAATTAATAACTTGATAGTATTTCTAGCAATATGAGTTATATGTGAAAAATCGTCTTGAAACAGGGCCGTTATCGGCTTGAATCATTGTAGAAAGCAGTAAATTTAGCTCGAATTACAACCGAGGGAAAAAAGTGTGGACGTGTGTGCTCAGAGACGTAACGTGTGCATGCATTATCGTGATACAGATGATGTATGATCTGTTCTCGTGTCACACATCCCAAGGGCCAGATTTTCGGAAACGAGTTTTTTCTTTCCAGCGTAGGTGATAGAGAAATAAATTGAACTTTTCCTAGTTATTCCTTTTGCGCTGCCTTCAGCTGTAATGCAGAATTTATTGCGACCACCATAAAAAGAAATTTAAATAAAACTTACATATTTGTAAACAGGAAGTAGAGTAGAGTGAGTTACGCTTTATAATACGTTGGAGGTGGTTTTTGTGCGCGAACCCATTCCGTTTTGTGCACTTAATGTCATTAATCTTGTAAGGTTTTACGGGTGACATTTTTAGAACTCCAACGACTTAATATATAGCAATTCAAGAATACCTAGTCGATAAGTTAGAAATTTAGAATTACAAGATATTTGCACTAAAACACATTTGATGTTGTATTGCAATTTTAATACGCATACGCAATATTACATTTTGTTATAGCCAAAGTACTAATCAGGTTTCAATTTTACAATGTTTTTGTTTTTGTCAGATACTTATAGTAATTTTACAATTGTGTATTGTAGAAATGAATTTTAAATTTTGTAAAATTTCCATACACATTCGAAATTTAATTTTACTAAGATAATCAATAAAATTACTAACCAAAATTTGCTATTTGGGCGTTTCTCTGTAAACTGGGCAACTTGAAGTAAGAAATTGTCTAGGCAAGTTTTTTTGTTATATTTTTGTTGTATTTAATAAATGTTATTCGAGGAATAAATATCGGTCTATTTATTAGTATACGGCAGATGAACCAAAAATATTCCTATTACTTTGGAAAACATTGAGCATTTTCTGAAAAATCTATACAGGGGACTGTTTATAAAATCCGGAGACAAAGTTTAGATGACTTTTTTAGAATTACAAAATAATAATTATAAAAAATAAATAAGTCACAGTAACAAGCAAACAATATTGGTTGAATATTTAAACAAATAGGTTAATTCCAATAGTTACTGTCTTTAACTAATTTAGTCTGAAGTGACCATTTTGCTTTGGTGACACGTCAGGGGACTGGTTTTTAAGGACTATAAAAACGATTTTGATACATTAAAGTTTATTTTATTGGATTTTGAACGTCGAGCATAGGTAGATTCGGTTATTATCTTTTGAAGTTATCTACGAAATATTTATGATCTGTTATTTTTCTAAACAATATTAGCTTGAGACAATGAGTTGCCCAGTTTACAGAGAAACGCCCATTTGAATTACAATAAGTGTTTGGAAATATACAAATCATTATTTATTTTATACAACTTCTGTTTGCATTTTTACTTACACTGTTAAAATTTTTTGTAAAATTACAATTGTTTTGCAAAACAAAGGATGAGTAAAATTACAAATCAATGTATACCAATACAAAATTATAATACAATTTGAGTAATCTTCCACTTGTTAGGAAATCTACTAAGATAAGTTGTAATTTTACAATCTACTCTCTAAAAGTGAAACAGTGAAATTTTCACTATTTCCGTCAGTGATTTATTATTCACTGTAAAATTAGTGTTTTTCAATATAAATTAGTGAAATTTTAACTTCTCCAAATTAGTGTTTTTTATTATAAGTACTTTTCCGGAACTCTCGACATAAAATATTGAAATTTTAACTTTTTTGAAGTAAACCTATTTCACTAATTTGTACAGTTTAATTTCCACTAAATAAATTAGTGCAAAGAAATCGCTACATTAAAAAGTGAGTATTCACTAATTGCTAGTGGTATACTTATCACTGCGGCAAATAGTTAATATGCACTGTCAATCAGTGAAAATCCACTGTTTCATTTTTAGAGAGTATA
Source organism: Brassicogethes aeneus (assembly GCA_921294245.1). NCBI lineage: Eukaryota > Metazoa > Arthropoda > Insecta > Coleoptera > Nitidulidae > Brassicogethes > Brassicogethes aeneus. The sequence goes on from OV121133.1 coordinate 83,050,406, forward strand.
TGTATAAATCCTACACGCATTGTAATTTTACTAAACAGTTTGAAAGTTTCTAATAAAAAGCATCTCAGATATACAAACGTTGTTTGTAATTTGATTTGCTATAATGTTACGTAAAATGCATGTACCAATTGCGGCAATCACGTGATGTTCTTACATCTCGCCTCGGTTGACTTAGGTGGACAGTATATAAGCTCAGGTGTCTTTCGTTTTTGATGTGTTCCAATGAATTGAAGTTGGTGGAACGGAAGGTTCAATTTTTTTAAATCTTTACAGTAATGGGTCAAGAAAGTTTCTTGAAGAAACTAAGAAAATTGCAGGTTTTTTTTCGTAGTATAATTACAATACAATTCTTAATTTACTAAATATTTTTATTTTTTTGTAATTTGTTTTACAAAATAACAATATTTGTATTGTAATATTGCAAAACGAATTTTCTTCAGTTCAGTAAAATTGTAAAATATATTTTGTAAAATAAAATTAACAAACTACTTACTCATTTTAACAAATCTGATTTTTATAACAGTGTAATGTTAAGATACCTATTTTATTGCAAAATTAACGTTATTATTTTGGTTTGTGTAACATTACAAACAGCATAGGTGGGACATTTTCTACCTTAAACTTAAGTTAATCGAATTTGATGTTTGAAGGGTCCAGAGAGAGATGGCTTTAATCTAAATGGTGCAATCAATGTGAAATTAACAAATTTGTAACTAAGATAATTTTGCGTGTAATTAAGTGTTGGAAACTCGAAGCGTTTCTTTTCGAGCGTGACGCGATAAATTAGAGCTCGGAGTTCGGGTGCATTGTGGAGGAGAGAGACTTCTCGGGCATTTGTTGATCGAACGTTGCACAGAACAGGTGGGATGCCAATGATTTGTGCCCGCCAAAATCAGTTCCACGTTTAACGTGTTCCCATGGCGGCCTAACTCCAACGCCCATCACAAGATGATATATTGCGATCACAACTTCTTTTTTAAAACCTCATTACAGCTTTCCAAAGACCAAGGTTTTATTTAATCCTTAATATCCGGCAGTCATTAAGCGAGGCGTAAGATTAGTTTTTATCGTTTGGAAATTGAACAATTTAGGGGCATCCAGGGATCTGTAGCAGTGCGTATTTGCATTTTACAGCCGCGTTGAGGTGCGGGAAGACCGCACGAGACAACAGATTCAACGCCTCTAATACAACCATAAAAGTAACTGTAATTAGTGGCAGCTTTGTTTTAAGTGTTGCCTAATTAATTTATAGGTATCATCGTGTAAGTAATCCGGGAAAAGGTAGGAACGTGAAACGTGTCCCAGCCAGACTTCTCGGCCATTGCTAATACACTCACCAACAAAAGTTTTACATTTGTAACGATTTTTTTTAATTGAGTATAATTTGCAATTTTAAACATAACTAAGTTCTAAACAACATTACTTTCTTCTGATCATAGATAATAGTATATTAAAAAACTAATGTCATAAGACGTCATTTTATCGCACGCGACATGAGTTCTTTATGCTATTTTATCTATTTTGCAAAAATTCTATAAAAAAAAATTAATTTTATACCTTAAATTTAGTTTGGTCAAATTTAACTTTATATAGTTGGTATCACAAACCAATGAGGTTTGACAGTTAATGTCAAAATCGATTCGCCATGCCATCCTTAATTTACTTATTCACAATAAGCGGCTGTTAATGTTAAAGAAGAAAAAAAGGATTTTCTTTGGTGTTAAACAAAATTTATTGCCAGAAAAGTCTCGTAAGTACTAGAAAAATCATAAAAATATTATAACAAATATGCAAAATATTATGCTGTTTAAAGTATAGCCAACCTATAAAATCAATCAATCATTAAAGCACCGAAAGCAGTGTTATAATGAAGTCATTATAAACGCAAAATAGATAAAATATGGTATGAATTTATTTTTATTAACTTCATATTATAAACTCGCTCCGCAATCTAAGCTCATAAATAATAATTTAAAAAAAATAATATTTTGTGTCAGTTGTCAAAGGTCAGGAACAACCAGTGGCGCCCCAAAATTTGTACTTTACTTATAAAAAATGTAATGCTTTTTTATTAAAAATTCTTATTTTGGCGTGTAGTAGCATTTGGTGACACCCTGTATATCAATACTTTTGCCTCTGTATGTAACTTTCTTCTTCAAATTACCTTGCCAGGGCTGTCCTAATCTTTCTTAATTATTATTGCACCTGCGAAACGTTAACATATACGACCTTCCTGCTAATTCGCATTAATTACCATTTAGACTTCCTTATGGGTTTGTAATTGTTTTTTAAATGTCTTATAAAGACAACAACCATGATCGGATTGGGGAACGATAAAATACAACTTTGATGACAATCGAGGTGATATTGCATTTTTTAATAATGAATTTTGTAATAAAAAGACATAAAAGTGATCTGATTGCCGATATTTTATAAATAAATGGCCATAAAAATAAATGTGTGATATGGCGTGGTCTTTTTATAATAAAAATCACGGACTTTCGTTCCGTTTCCTTTAATAAAAACGAGAAAGATTAAGTCCCACATGTGGTGACAGCACTGTAAATTGTGGCTGAATACTATAAATCTGTCAATGTTGATGCTTCGCTGCCCTAACGATAGATGAGTTCTTTGCCATTTCTTCGCACGCTGCCCACAAATCTTAATATAAACCCCGAAAAATCTCGCCATAAGTATTTATAAGTATCAGACAATGTAGACATGCATTTTTGCTTTGTTTACATTAGGCCATTAATATTTATTGTTTGGTAATTTTGCCAAATAACATTTGAAGTTCATTCTTAGTTTTCTTTGCATTAAATTAACAACGACAAAAAAACAATAATTACCTTTTGAGACATGCAAATTCGAGGCAATAACTGAATAATAATTCTGCTTAATTATATCCAACCAAGTGAAACCGCATATAATTCTCTAAAAGTACAAAGAAAATGAAATTCGATACCAATGACAAGGCAACACCACAAATACACAGAGATAAATAAATAATAGACTTTGTAATTCCTATATATAAACATTTGATTTCAACCTAGACAATACATTTTTAGGACCTTTTTGGGATCATATTGTCTAGATATTCTGTCAATTTTTCTTCGTGTACATTCGTAGAGAAGAGGATACAAAGTGCAAGGACTGCAGTCCAGGGCCAATTTGCTGCTTTGTGTTATCTCGGATAGCCTGAATATATCTCGTGTTGCTCTCTCAGATTGTAGACTTAGATATCGACCAAATGAAACAACTCGCTATGAAAAACCTGCTGGTTATTTTTTTGTTTCATTTGTTTCTTATTCTCTTGCATTCGAATTAAAATGCTTTGTAATTAACATGGAAAAAAGATTCTCTTTCAATATTGTCATCCCGATATTCTTTGATATGATCATGGATTAATTAAATAATAACTTTTACATTCATACATGTAAAATAAAACTAAAAACGCGTTTGCTAATGACTGAAATTCCAGGAGGCATTTTTACTCGTTTTTTAATTATTTGGCAAACTTTTCAGCAGTGTCACTGAATAATGCAGTTTTTATAAAGCCGGCTGAGACAACATCCAAATTCCTCTACGTTAAATGTAACGCTAGCGTGACGTATATCTTAACCCAATGATATTTACGATGCTAAAACTATTTTAGTTATTTCGAATGTCAAATCCTTTCTTGGTAAGAAGTGGCATTCAAACTTCTTATAAAATGCAAAGAAATGTTGGAAAATGTTTTGGTATTTTTAGATTCATTTACAGACTTAAGAAACTAGATACCTACCAATAAAAAAATTTAGGTATTCTTCTCTTGCTTTTGCAATATTTCGAAAAAACGTTTTTATCTACTTCTATTGCATAAAATTGTTTATCTATTTTGCGTTCATAATGACTTCATTATAACACCGCTTTCGGTGCTGTAATGAGATACTTTATCCCACCCAAAATTTTGATTTTATAGGTTTTATGATTTTTCTAGTACTTACGAAACTTTTCTGGCAATAAATTTTGTTTAGCACCAAAGAAAATCCTTTTTTTCTTATTTAACATTAACAGCCGCTTATTGTAAATAAGTAAATTAAGGACTTTAATATACTATTTTATAACAGTGTAATATAAAAAATATGAAAAAATTAGCATACAAAATATAGGCATTTATTTCCCAACTTATTTTATTTTTAAAATTCGGTACAATGTTTATTGAAAGTTTTGTTTTTTTTTAATAGTGAAACAGATAATAAATGCCGCTAAAGAAATATAATGTGTAAATGGATAAGTTCACTACATGTCAAAAAATGCAAAATTGCAAAAATGGCGGATGCACCGGGATTAATTTGTTTATAACTAGACTGCAACGCCATCTATCGGACGCAGCATATATATGAGCCAACGTCTTGACAAAACAAATATATTGTGAAATTCATCAGTCTTGTTTTGCATTTGACACTGTGTATAATAATCAAATAAACAACCGAATTAATTGCGAACAATACATTTTTAAATTAATAAGCTATTTTTAACATACTTTATTATTATTATACATAATACCTATTTTAAATTACATAATTACCTATAAACAATCAATAACGAATTTGGGAAAAATATATTCAGTTTCCTATTGAATAGTTGAATAGTGGACGTCACTAATAAATTCTAAATGGATCGATCTAAATATTTTATTAAACCATTCATAAATAATGGCAATATTTAGATAAAGAAACGTATTGATAATATTATTATTTTTGCCTTTATTAAATATTCGACAAATGGGTGATTCTACAAAAGTTGGACAACTTGATGTCATCAGTCAATAGAGTAGGTATTTTAATATTTTTTTGTAAATATTTTAGTATACTACAAAAGATCCAGATTTTTTTACTTGTCCACCCAATTTTAATTTATTTTTTCAAAAGCACGTTTGTAAAAAAACATAATAAATATTTAAAACATCAGTACCTTGGCGTGTCACAACTCCTGAATCAAATATTTGAGTAATTTTATTTTAAAATATATTCAAATTATTTTAAATTTTTCAATTTCACTACAAACTATAAAACATTAAATATTGTATTTTTCATATTTTATCATAGATTCGAATAATAGCAATTTATAAAAAATTGATAATCTTTGTACTCACTTTTACCAGTCAGTTCTGTGTCCAATGTTAAAATTCAAAATTCAATTCAATGCAAGCGGCGAAGTTGTGGTGAATGCACGTATAATGCCAGTCAAAATTTCAGTACTGTGGTGAGTAGTTATTTTCTTACGTATATATATTTCATTGTAATTTATATAAGGCTATATGTGATTTGTTGATAAGTAGCATCCACTAATAAAAAATATCAGTAAAATACTTAATTCCGAATTATAATCTCAAATTTGTATCCCATTCATCAGTACCGTGTCGTCAGTTCCATGTTCGATGTTTCGGTTATCTTTTCTCATAACAAAATACTGTTTAGTTTTCTTCATAAAGTATATAAACAAAATTAGGTCAAAAGTTGCCCAACTTTTGTTAAATCACCTATCAATGTTTCTTCTGGTTTTCAAAATAATCTTTAATTCTTTGAATAAATTTCTAAATATTGTATTGTATTTGTCTTTTGAAAATTTTGTGTTTAAGTAAAATATTATCTTCCTTTTAATTGTATGGATATGCATACAACTGGTGCACTCATGCTCCAATAGATGGCGATACTACCACGTCCATTTCAATATACCATATACAGTGTGTATCAGCTAAATGGAATAAATTATACTGGGTGTGTCATGTAGCATTTCAAATGCAACACTCTGTATGTTATTCAATTAATAATAATATTTAAAATGTTAAATGTTAAATATTAAAATAGGTTATAATTAAAAATAAAAAAAATTGTTATAATACCTAACATAATTTTACTTACCTACTTATATCCACATGCTTTTGTTGCGTTTAGGGAAATAATTTTAATGTGAAATTTACAACGTGGAAAATAAACTGTTTATGTGTTAGGTTGTGTAATGTGTATATAAAAGGGCCAACATTTAACAAATAAATTATCAATCCCCTATCCTGAAAGTTGTTTTTATGGGCAATTGAATGGCTTTTATAAATTATATTTCTTGAGTAACTTTTGACACATCGTATTCAGGCAAAACATGTTTTCGAATTGTACAAAGCGAGGCGACCGGTACGATCTTCGTTTGTTTTTTTTCTCCTCGGTTTCAGTTGGGGACGCGATAGATGAATACTTTTAATTTTTGTGGTCAGAGATCCCAGGTCAGGTAAGAAAACCGGTGCTGTGATTTTTGTTTCGTTTTTTATATTATGATTTAAGTTACTTAACAATTGTAAATGATTTTGCGTTTTGTGTAACTTTGTATGTTACCGTGATGGATATTTCCTATTTCCTATACTTAAGTGTGCGTTAGTTGTTTAGTTTTCATAATTATAAGGTGCTTAAAATAAATTACTTAGTACCTTCTACTTCTAGATTTATTTTAAACACACCTTTTTACTTAATGTTTCAAGTTGCTTAAACAGTAATATATTCATTAACTTGTGTAAGGATTCTCCTACATACGAGGTGTGTTCAGAAAATCGGGAATTTTCGTTTTTTCAAAATAGTCCCCATTGGATATTATGCACATGTGCCAGCTCTTCTTCCAATACTCGAAACATTTCTAAAACTCGATCTTTGGGATAGCCTTTAGTTCTTTCAGCGATGCGCTTTTAATGTCATCTATGCTTGCAAAACGACGGCCCTTTAAGGTTCTCTTTATTTTTGGGAATAGGAAAAAGTCAGACAGAAGCATGTCTGGCGAATATGGAGGCGGGGCATCATTACAGTATTGTTTTTGGCCAAAAATGTTGTTCAAAATTTAACAATTTTAGAAAAAATTTTGCTGCCATATAGTCCAGTCATCTAGGCATTTCACCTCGGAATCTAACGGAATAAGCTGAATTTTTGTACAAACCTTTATTTTAGCATTGCAAATGTTGTCTCAAAAGTCACATATGCCAACGTGTGAGCGGCCTTAGATATTCAAGGTCAAAGGTCGCAAAAATCAATTTTTTGAGAATATCTCCTTTTCTCTGCCACCTATCATATTTACATTTATTATACAAGTTGTAGAGAATAAAATTCTCTACAAATTTTGTTTACTAAATTTTTTTATACGTCTAATAGTTTTTGAGATAGAGGGCGCAGAGTGTGGAGCGCTCAGCCATACGTACCTTTAGCCCAAGGTAAATCATGAATCCCAATCTATTATACCGTTTTTTTAATTAATTATTTATTAAATATTACTTAAATAACAGTTTATTACCTTATATTTATTTTTATATATTTTTTTAAAACAAATAGTCATTAAATATTACTTACTTTTGACATAAAAATAATTAAATAATGAATTGAATCATTCTAAATATTTTCTAATAATATTCTAATTAATAATAAATGCATTTTAAGAAGAAAAGACATTAAATGAATTTGCCTTGAATATGTCTCTGGTCATCTCTTGGATCCAGATATTGCTTTTAAAATAACAGACCTGGAAATACTATAGTGGGCTTGCTATAAATAAAAAGGTTAGGTATACTTATATATAAACCAAGGTGTGACCCTAGGTATACCTAGGTCTAGGGTTGTGACAGGTAATATTCGTAATACTTTAAAGGTTAACATGGCTGATTTGTGTTTTTATTTGTAATAAGTTACTTTCTAAAGGTGATTCTGTGACTTTTGTGCGCGGTATAAAGACTTTAAAAGAAGCAATTATTGAGAGAAATAAACATAAACTACCTAAATACTTTGACTTCTGTGAACGTTCATATTAAGTGTCGAAAATTGTACGCTATAGCGTACTATAGTAAAATTGCAGCAGCAAAACGTCGCCTTGAAGAGACTGGACCTTCAACGTCATCAACTGTACCTCGTAAAAAAGGGAATGATGTGTTTGATTTTAAAATATTGTGCTTATTTTGTGGTGAAGTCGCAGATGAGGCAACAAAGGCAAAAAAATCAGCAAAGTACAAACGCGTTATAAGTAAGTTTTTGAAGATATGACAATTAATGTCAATGATAACGAGGAGAGTGCACTCATCATCATCATCATGATGATGATAATGAGTTTGAAATTGCTGGCCAACCTGAAGAAGACGAGGATGAAGAAGATAAAGATAAATAATAATAATAATAATATTGATATAAATAAAAACATTTATTCCTACTCCGATCCAATTATCCTTCATTAAAATTAAATTAAAATATAAGATATATATGAAGATAAAATATATTTGATTTAAAAGAAATATAAATATAAGTATAAGGTATTAAATTTTTATTTTAGTAATATTTATTATATAATTAATTAAAAAAACGGTATAATAGATTGGGATTCCCGATTTACCTTGCGCTAAAGGTACGTATGGCTGAGCGCTCCACACTCTGCGCCCTCTATCTCAAAAACGGTTCGACGTATAAAAAAATTTTTTAAACAAAATTTGTAGAGAATTTCATTCTCTACAACTTTTATAATAAATGCAAATACGATAGAAGGCATACAAAACGAGATATTGTCAAAAAACTGATTTTTGCGACCTTTGACCTTGAATATCTAAGGTCGCTCACACGTTGGCATATGTGACTTTTGAGACAACATTTGTAATGCTAAAATAAAGGTTTTCACAAAAATTCAGCTTATTCCGTTAGATTCCGAGGTTGATCCCTTTTTTTGACTAAGATGACTGTACTAATACGTTTCATACCCAAAACATTCGAAAAAATTTCATGGGATGAGCCAATCGATATACCAACATTATCAGCGACTTCTCTGATGGTTTATAACCATTTCTTCCACTTTTTCCATGTTTTTATCGGTTGTTAATGTGCTTGTGCGTTCGGGGCGTTCGTCATCTTCAACGTCTTCACGGCCATCTTGGAAACTCTTATACCACTTGTAAACTCTTGTTTTACTTATAGCAGACTTACTTTGGGCCTTTGTTAACATTTCACAGAATTTATTTCATTTTTTAAGCAAAATTGGATACAAATTCTTTGATCAATTTGTTTTAACGATTGAAAAATCGCCGAGCTCATAAAACACGTCTAACCTTAGCGGCTGCCACAGACAAGTAAACAATGAAAACAGCTAAAGTTTTTATCATACTTCGGGGGCATGTATACCAACATAATAAAGAACATTTTATGACAACCGGACCCTCCGAACCCGCAAAATTTAACAATTCCCATTATTTTCTGAACACACCTCGTATACAGTGCTAGTCAGTCTAAAAATATCTTCTTCAAAAATAATAATTAAAAAATTCCAGCCAGTTTGTTATGTAAATGTAAATCAAGAATCGAGGAAATTATAATTTCAAAGAGATAAAATTGAGAAAAAAAAACGTGATTTATCGATACAGAATGGAAATGACGTGGAGTAGAGTCTCAGAATTGAAATTCTTCGAGATGGGTCGAAGAAGAAGAAGAAGGAAGAAGGACGTAGCCAGCCAGCATTATACGATATATTTATGGGCAGCGGGCGAATAAAAAGATCTTCGTTCGGCCCTACATCATTTTAACATAATAGAAGAATAGATGGCTTTCAGATTTATGTCATCTTTGGGCCGTATCAAAGTTTGTAGCGATAAAGGACACAATGAGCTGGGACGCGGTCCGATATTATAATAATATTGAATTAATCCCGAATACTCAGCGGGACTGTGCAGGTACCTATCTAAGAAAGTTTTTTTTATTCCAACTTGCCGCTTCGTTTAACTAACTAAATTTAAATTATAACGTTTGCCAGGTGCATTTAAAGTCAATTGGATTACAAACATACGTATGTTATACATATGTCTGAACTTTAAATAGGTAGATTTTGTCTAAAATAAAAAAAATAATTTTGTTCGTGCAAAATAATCGATACACACAAATTTTCGATGAATTTCAATCGCAAATAACTTTTTTATTTGATGTCGGATTTAAACGAATATTAAAGAATATTGTAGATAAATTAATGGACAGGTTTAAACAAAAAGATGTTTTTCACCATAAGTTTAAGACACTCTGTAGAGTGGCAAAACCGTATATTGTTCTAAGTTTTAATTATCAAGTCACATCTATTTTTAGCAGTTTTGTTTTTGGTTCACCTTGATATATTTATTTTTGTGGAAAATATGGATTTTTTTTAAATATTGCAATTTCCAATATTTTTCTGTATGAAGAAATAAGGTTGCTATGGTCCATCCATAGGCTATGGAGAATGACAGTGACAGTTTTGTTGAATCATCCCATACTTGGACATGTCATACACGGCTTTCAAAAGCTATCAAATTGTTTTCACTCACAACTATAGATTTAACAAAAACATTTTAAGTTCGACAAAGACACCGAAAATGTGTAGGTATATTTAAATTGTGGTCTTTTTTTCTCTGTAACTTTACCCTGCAGATTCGGATTAAAAAAAGTAAACCAGTTTTAATTACGCAGTTATTGTGTCCAAAATCAATACCCATAAACTTATTAGTGTCATGTCAGGGGCAGTAAATGATACATGCCGGATAAACCAGTCAATTACGCACGTAACATTTATAAAAACCTCAAAAATGTATTTTCCAGCGTGATTTGTGACTCATCAGCAAATTAGTATCAATAATTTAAAACGTTTTAAATTGAAATTCTATAATCCAATATATGTAAATGATACAGTCGGTTTGATGATAAATAATGGATTAAAGTTTACATATGGTATACTTAAAACAGTTGTCTAGTTAGCATAAAATATTTAGTATTTTTTATATATATCAACTAACTTAAAGCTAACTTCAGCCCATGACTAAAGCGCCATTAAGCCACAAGAACTATAGTGTCATGGAAACATGTACAATAATAATCGTTTTAAAGGTGGGAGTTAAAAACATATTAATTTTTTACAAATCAGTTGGTTTTGTTATGCATTATGCACAAACACCATATTAATTCATTAATAGGATCCATTATATGTGAAACGTAGAAATAGCTATACATTTCGGACGGTAACATTAACCACAAATTTCGATTTATTGTATGTCCCATAAATATTACTCAACGTGACAAATGACATACTAACAGACCAATACCGCAATTATATGTATTCCATTGCAAATATTACTAGACGTGTCGATAGCCTTTGTGCACTTTACTGTTTGTTAGATAACTTTGAAAATAATTACATGTACCATTTATTGCAAAATTGTGTTTTCACCGATAATTTGAATATAATTGAATTCTCCTTATAGGTTTTGTTATCTGTTCAAATTCCTAAGAAATATTTATTTTTTACACTGTTAAAAATTTCTATTGTAATTTTACTATCATGTTTAGGAAGTTTTTACGCACCACAATATAGTAATAATAAAACGCAGTTTTGTAAATTCACTAAGTACACATTATTTGGAAAAATTACAAAACGTTTGTTGAAATTCACTAAGCATTTATTAAAAATTTGTTCAGTAACATTACTATACAACTATTGTAATTCATTCAATTCATTTCAACTCAGTTTAAAAAAAAATACAAAATATATTTTACAATTTTACTGAATTGAAGAAAATTCGTTTTGCAATAATACAATACAAATATTGTTATTTTGTACAACAAATTAAACTAAAAATATTTAGTAATTTACGAAAAAAACCTGCAATTTTCTTAGTTTCTTCAAGAAACTTTCTTGACCCATTACTGTAAAGATTTAAAAAAATTGTACCTTCACCTCGCCAGAGTTTTTGTTTTAAGTGCGTTCCACCAACTTCAAATACCGACAGACAGCTAGACAGATAGACCTATTTTGGGTCTTATCAATGTCGGGCAATTTGGTGTAATGGAACACACCAAAAACCAAAGTCAACCGAGGCGAGATGTAAGAACATCACGTGATTGCCGCAATATGCATTTTACATAACATTATAGCAAATCAAATTACAAACAACGTTTGTAAATCTGAGATGAATATTATTGGAAACTGTCAAACTGTTTAGTAAAATTACAATGCGTGTAGGATTTATACATATAGATTGTAAAATTACAACTTATCTTAGTAGATTTCCCAACATGTCTTGGAAGATTACTCAAATTGTGTTATAATTTTGTATTGGTATACACTAATTTGTCATTTGTTTTGCAAAACAATTGTAATTTTACAAAATGTAATATTACAAGAAATGCGTATTAAAATTGCAATACAATACACCATCTTGTAATTTTACTATGTAACTGCTTAGTAAAAATGTAGTAATTTTAATTTTAATATGTATCTTGTCCAAACTAAAACTTAAATTGGATTTGGCGCTTATTGGCATAAGGCCACCGACCCATGTAACAAAATGCTTATAGAACGTTTTATTAAAATAAGTCAATTATTTTTAATAGTCTCGGGACCGCTAAATCGGCTTTAAAATCGTCGAGCCGGCTCAGGTGATATATCGAACTTAGTATTTTTCATTAAAATCCATTATGTACAATCACCTCGCTTCTCCGAAAACTAATTCTTTTAAATTAGTTTCAATTAATTAAAAGTACACGCGGCTTTGCTCAAAACTTTCCACCAAACTCGTTTTACTTGGTTCTATCACGTTCTTCCCGCTAATTTTATGATCCCATTTTAATTCCCCGGGATTGGTAATATTCCAACATCAATATTAATTAGGAATTTTCGTTTTGGAACTCGTTATATTGCTTTTCACACAGTTTTTGACACTGAAAACAAACTGCGATTTTTGTATTCAAGTCAACTTGCTTTAAATAAGAATATATATTTCAACCAAAAATATTTAACTTCTTTAAAAAAGAATTTTGTAGTTTTTGAAATATTTTAATATTAAAAAACATTTCTGTTTTAAAAACTTAGCTGTATTAAATATTCTTAAAGGAAATATTAGTTGGTACAATTGTTAATATTTTTTTATATCAAGAATAAGATATTCTTATTTTTTTATTTATTTAATTTTATTATATTAAGAATTAGATATTATTAATTTTTTTTATTCGTTTTAATAAACATTATTTTCTTTTGCCAAGAATACATATTTTTGAAATCGTGTAGGAGTGGAGATGCCGACACGTTCCTCTGAAATTGTATGCCTAATCATGCAGTGTTTCTTTCTCTTTGTGAGGGAGAGGGCGTATTTCATTAAAAAATTATTAGAAGAGTGGTCAGCATCGAAAGAAATTATAAAAAAAATGAAGGTAAGTAAGTTGTTATTATTATTATTGTTAACTGTAAACGAGGTTTTTTATTACTTATTTTTCCAAAGATTTTTAAAAGGTAAGAAAAAAATATACAGTGAAAAAAATGGTCAAATTAACCAATAAATTATGAATTTTGCACATTTAATACAAACAATGTTTACTTGGAGGTTTATTAAACACATTTAAAGAATATTATTTATTGGTACATTCACACTATTTATTATTAAAATAAATCAAAAGGGTAGAAAATCTTAATGCGAGTGTTTATAACCCCTTAATTTGTTAAATAGTGACAAAATGTACACTACAGTGCATGCCAATTTCTTTGTCTGTTTTGATGTTACTAAGAGCTCTTTTTTCTTTACACCACTAGTGCACAATGTCTCACAATTAAAGTTAAATTACACCAATAGTGGCAAAATAGACTGAAAAAACTGGTAATAACCGAAATGTGTTTTAAAATGTTTGGTTGGTACCTATCTACCTACGCAGTGCATATCCGGAGATACCGCGTTGTGGAAGTGTGGCATTTTTGTTCAGTTAGATTTTAATTACGGTGAATCCATAAGAGGACATTCTTATTTTTAGGTAAGTATTACACTTCATTTTTCTTTAATCCTTAATACTAAATAAATACCAATATGTTAAAAGGATGTCAATAGACGACCTATATTAAATATCAATAATTTACGACAGTAGGTCGGGTACTTGTAACATTAATAATATAAATACATACACACTTGATTTACTTTTTATTTTCAAGCGTAATGGTTGTTATATTAACCTATATCTACATTTTTATTAATATTATTTGTACACGTGTGGTAAATCCCCGACATACAGCCGCCTGACGCGTCTCTACCAATGGGATCACCCATTTTTTATAACAGAAAAATGGATTAATGATGAATTCTCAAGATAATTCATTGCTTAAAAGTTGACATCCAGTAAAACATTGCATTGGTCTAAAACTTTTACGTTTTTAGGAACCATTTTGCTTAAGCCAGACATACGACTCAAATATAAAATTATATTTTAAAACGCACCGATTTTGATAATTGTCATAGATTTTTGTTCCAAATAAATGTTTCTCTTTATTTACCTTTTAGTTTTATTCACTACCACCAATAGGTTTTACTTAAATAATAGTGTTAATTTACACTAGAAGTTTGCACTAAAAGAGTATGGGTATACCTTTCTAAAATTAGAATATTTTCAAAGTAGTGTTAATTTACACTGAACAAAAGTGTAATTTTACCCAGGAAGTGTAGAAGTACACGATTTTAGGTAAATTAATACTTTTTAATACAGTGTAAAATTACTTTATCCTCGGTGCTATAGTGTAAAATCATACTTGCTTACTTGGGGAAAATTAACTGTAATTGTAGTGTTATAAAACATAAGATAATAAAAGATAAGAAAAAAATATAATTTTTATTTTAAACAAGGTTTTATCTTACTTTTTTACCCTTCTGAAGGTACTCCAAAAGTTTAGATTTAGACATGTTTTAATGACTTTAGTACTTATAGAAACCCTTTCAAATAATTGTTTAACATCAATGTTAAAAAAGACTGTCTTGGTGAAGGTGTTAAAAATTAAACTTTAGAGGATCGATTTGGGGGTGGGGGTGGCTTGTGGAGGTGCGGACCGTTAAATGGAGAACCGTGGTAGCCGTTAATAGCAAGAGCTAGTCTGGAGCGGCGCAGAAATGAGAGCCGGCCGTCGTCTTCGGAATAACGATAAGTGAAATAAATTTAAAAGTTTCCCTGCAGAAACAACTTGAAAGTTGCGATAACGGATTTAATGAACCCTATCGTCTAGTGAGGCCTGAATGGCCTTACGCCGACTCACAAAGGCCCTTAATTTATTGCCAGCCACTGTGATTGTTGCATGTTGTTTTCTGCTTTGCTTTGCTTTGTGGAGTATGCACTGCGTTTAGCCATCAGCCACGAGGAAAAACTAAATAAGGACATTCCTTTGTGCATTTTTCATTACATTTACGACGGCTTTGTCACTTATCAGTTTTGAATTCAAGGCATTTTTACACTGAAAAAAATATTCTTGTATCAAATAAATTTATTCGATTCAAGACAATCTTTGTCTCGTATATAACGAAGAGAATATATTTAGGAATATTACTGCAAAAGAAATAAAATTTAAAATAAAAAAGGGTGGTATATCAATAACAACTTACTTACACAGTAAAACATTTTGCCCGGTAAATTTTTTAGTGTAGGGGTACAAATATTAGAGTTGATTTGTAAGTGTAAAAGTTACACTACAAAATACATGTTGTGCACTAGGTAGCATTTAGTGCTTATTAACTTTATTAAAAGAATATATTGATAATTTTTAAATTTCTACTTCTGTTTTGGTTATAGTTGTGACCATGATTATGATTTTTAATAATTTCATTATATTTTAGACCGTTCCACATGTTTTAATGACTTTTTTTTATACATATAGAACTATAGTTACACATAATTTTAGAACCCAAAAACCCATATTCTTAATTTCCCAAATTAGCAATAAATTTCGAGATTAGTCGTGTCGACAGCCTCTGTGTTTTTTCCTCCGTGAAACTGATATAGAAGCAAGAATCGCTTTGCAATTAAACAGCAATATATTATGTGTGACACGTAAGGGGCTGCGCAGTAATTTATTGTACCACATATATCAAGTATTAGGTGTAAGCCTCCAAACGGCAAGACGTTGACACTGGTTTTCTTCTTCTGATTACACAGGAAGAATCACGCAATCGATGTGTCCTAATGACACGTGAGATTCATTAAGAAGTTTGTCTAAAGTTTTTATAAAATAAAACTATACAAAATTGAAGACTTCTTACCATTATCCAATCATTACTCTCCTGTTACACGCCTGTCATATCTTCATTTTATAACTTTACCATACCATTTATTATCTGTACGATGTTGATGTAGGTCAGTTACGTCAGTCGATGACGAACCAAAAAATATCGTACCGTTTAATAATACTAATATTTTTTTAATCGAGTCTCGATTTTGACCACCTTGATTAATGACTTTTTAAATCATTGTGGACTTCATGTGTCATACTACAAATTTATTTTTGTTACCGGCTGTTAATCATTTACTAAATATGATTGATTCAATTTAACACATTATCAAACTTAAACTCAATTTTATTTGAGAATTGATTTAATTCATTGTTTCGGAAACAGGTGGTGCATAAAGGCTGAGATAAACGGAAGAGGTGGATTTGTAGATGGGTCAAAATTTATTTACAGGCACTTTTCAGTCCCTGGTAAAACAAAATTTTTTTTCAAGCATTACCTGGTTACACATACCATTCCTGTGTAAAGGCACATATTTTCCAGTAAAAAACAAAGTACGGTAGCTTTTGTATAAAAAAAATTAAAAGTAACGAAGTTTAAAATGACAAAATGTAACGCCGGTCACATGTCCCTGTCGTCTGTTTATTATGTTAAATCTGTTGCATTTCACTGTCCAAAGTTGAAAATAAATATTTAAATAATTTACGATATAGAAACAGTTACGTAATTTTTTAATCAATTTTTCTTATACTCCTCTTTACAATATCAAAGTTTCGGTAGTGCCTTAAAGCTGTGTCCCCCAGATTGTCCGTAACGCCGGTAGCACTCCATATACGCTCACATTTTTGTCGCCAGAGGCGCTAATATCAGTCTTCGTTAAATTTTGTGTTACGAAAACTTTGCTGCTAGTGATTTTGCATTAAAATGGTAAGTTTTCATTAAATTTTCTTAATTTTTCCTCAAATTATGAAAAAATTAGTTTATGCGTATGTTTTTGTGTCGTAACACCGGTCACATGGCCTATTTTTAATATTCTTCAAATTTCTTATTAATTGCTAAATATAAAAGTATTTTATTTATTTATTTATTTACATCAATATATGCGTTCACAATAAATATGAATATTTTTTTATTTCGTTATTACGTTTTACAAAATTTGTTTAATAATCTATGATTTGAACGTGTGACCGGCGTTAAAAAAGGTTGCTTAAGGAAGATGCCGGAAATTCAGAAACCTACATATCCAGTGCGGACACATACAAAATTTGGTAGAAGAAACCTGTACCAACTAAAAAAATTGGGGTTTTTTAAAATGCACCGACTTTTATTTTTTAACTTTTATTTTTCGGAATTGGCCCGTAAATAAATTTTGACCCAGATAGCATCAAAGTTGGGACATAAAAAGCAACTTCTACCCTCTAACAGTAAACAGCACATTTCAGTCTCATTGTGGGGCTCAAATGAAGCAAGACGTTTTAGATGTAATAAAACGAACGGAAAGATCCCGGCTCCTTTATTTATCCCACTGATGAATGTAAAATGTAGATCGGGCTAATAAAACGAATCGGAAAATGGGGGGTAATTTTTCCATAATAAAATTTGAGTGAAATTAGGGTCGCTACGCGTTTAGAGGTAAGTTTTACTGGCTTACATAATCTAAACTCACTGACTTTCCATCGTGTTATTTTTATTGTTTATTGGCTCGGGAAATTTGTTTTTTCTTTACATCTTTTCTCTTTTTATTATTAATCCTAATCTACACTGTTATAAAAATCATGAATTTGTAGTTTGATTATTTATTTTATTTGGTAAAATTTTATTATAATTGTCTGTTACTCTTTCTAGGTTAACCTATATGTTTTCAAATCTGAGGTAGTAAAAGCATACTAAAAATATCAGTTCACTAAGTAAATTAAACACATCCAAAGCAATCGAATCAAATATAAAATATTATTAAAAATTAAAAGAAATAATTTTTATAACCATTTATGTAGGTGTTACAAAAATTGATTCTATCCTTCGTGAATCTGTTTTTGCTTTAAATTTTATGCAACGGATGGCGCTTTAATCATTTTGATAAGCAAAAACCGCTGTTTACGACATTATAGATGCATGTGTCAGTTAGAATTTATATGCAGATGAGAGTGTTGCTGTTTTATAATTCAAAAGTTTAAGTTCATTTAATTGCTATTTAAAAACCTATCCACCGTGAAGTGTAATATCTCAGTAAGTGGATTTTTTTATAAATATTTTATGTATGTACAATTGTATTTTTAAAAAATATTAAGGTGTCAAAAGATACAATAACTTATTTCAAATATACACAGGAATGTTTTTTAAAAAACATACGAAATCCTAACCTCCGTGAAGCTCTAATATTTCAGAATGGTGTGTTATTTAATTATGTGTACACGGAGAGAAATGTATAGTAAATTTTAGATAGTTAAAAAAATATATTAAAATTTACTTTAAAAAATGTTTAGTTTAACAATATTAAATATTCGTCAGTAAAATATAAAGATTGTAAAACGAAATAGTATTTTTTATTATACAATTTTAGTAAAGATTACAACACCAATATTATTAGATCAAAAATGTATAATACGTATTTTAATTTTAAATATATTCGTATAGTAAATTGATTTTACTATCTACAAATAGTAATATTTACTATATGATTTAATTAAATGTATTATACAAAATAATAAAATACACTATTTAGTTTGTTATGGGTTACGTATCTATTATATTTATTTTTAAAATTTACTATCTAATTATAATAAGAATTAAAAACAAAATTGGTTGAGAATAATAACCTTAAGGTTTAATATACATGGATATTTAAAAAATACTAAATATGCATAGTAACTGGCAATATACAAGATAGTTGTCCCAAATAGTAATATATAATATAGTAAAGGGTATTATAATTATGGTAATCAGTATTATACTTTTCTCTCCGTGTATGATATTTTTGTGTTCATTTATGTAGGTAGTGTTAATTTTTTTGTTTAGGAAATTGATTAATAAAGCAACATTTATATAAAAATTCTTTTTATTTAATTTCCCAATTTCCAAGAAATACTTTTGACACTGGGTCTACAAAAAGGTTTGAAAAATAGGGTCATTTTTGAAAATTACTAGAATTATGGTTGAATTGTTGACAGGTTAATATTTGGTTAAAATTAACAAATATTTTTTGACTGTGTACTTTTTGATTAAAGTTGATTATGTTGACTCAATGAATGTCGTACTAATGTTACATATTAAATTTTAATGGTTACCTCTCTTGATGAATTGCAAAATAAAGTCTGAATTTGTCAATTTCCTGTAGAATGGCATATTGCAAATACGCAGAAATCCACTTTAATAAAAGTAAAACATTTGGAATGTTATTTGGAGCAGCAGCCAGGAGGGGGTAGTAGGTAAGGTGGAGGTAGAGGGAGAAAGTGAAATTGCGACACCTGTGATCGCCATCTGTCTTCCACCCTGACATTTTCTTGCAATTAACATGTTTGTCTTTGCTGTTCCCCTTTTACACCCTTTTAGGTTCTCTTTGCGAAAGCTAACGCTCTCTACTGCAATTTCGTAATAAAATATCGCTCCTCTTCATTCTAATTATTTTATAGCGCACAAATCTTCATAATTAATTAGAAAGTGCAATAAAGAAAGGGTTGGATTATAAAAGTACTTTTATTCAATTACAATTCGGCAAGAATATGAACCAGCCTCGTCCATAAATTTCAAAAGATGAAGGTAAAAATTAGAAATGATGATATAACGACCCCTTTACTGCAATTAAACTGACACCCTGATCTATGGATTACCTCTTAATTGATTTCAAAGTAAAAATATGGGTTCATAAGTTTCATATTTTTGTTCAGTTAATTAATATATTTATTATATTAATATTTTAAAGGTTATTCTATTGGCCTTTTCATATGGTTTACGCAATATTTTGTTGACGAAATTGCCATCTTAAGGTCACCGAATTCGAATATTTCATGCGTTAAATTTCCAAAACATTTATTCGTTTAATTATAATTATTGGCTATTTTCTGACCTATACCGCTAATAGGGAATCCCCTGGACCTTGGGAATAATAGCTGTCAGATGTAGTGCGTGTGCCAACATAACAAAGCTTGTAACTTAAGACTCTTGCGAAATTCCCGGAAGCAGTCGTGGAAAAGTAACAATAGCAATAATTACCGAAATAATAATAGTATTCGAATCGGATTAGGCTCTTGGGGTGCGATTGACTTGTTTGTGCGGTGTTGTCGATGTTTCATGCGTACGTTACGCACGTTTTCAACAAAGCAATTATCCCCAACTTTGCTAAGATGGCTGATCTACGTTGCCATGTTGCCATTTCCTCAATAATTACACTGCATATAGTCAACAGAAAATTGTACACTGAATTCAAAAACTGTAAAATTGTAAAAATGTCTCTCTCTATTATGAAATAAGAATATCTGTATCAAAGGTAGGTTAATGTATTAGAACAAAAAATATCATCTAATTTTGTATTTTAAGGTTAGAAAAATCTATTTTGACCAAAATAAATAAGTGGATTATTTGAAAGAGTGTGTTAATATGGTCATAAATAAATATAGGTATACTAAATAATTGTTGAATATAGTTCAAACGACAAAACTTGTGCATACCTCTCGGCATACTTACTTTAAGTTAGATTATAAAAAAACAAACAATTTTTAGAGAAACTTGCAATGTGAAAATATTTAAAACTCCTATGACATGTGATTTATTAAAATTTTTAAAGTTATAATGATTTTTTGATGTAGATCAAATTCAGTCGAAGCTTTTTAACTATTTGTATTGACAAAACTTTATGTAGGTACACTTTAAGCTGGATAAGAAAAACTACCACATTGTTAAATACCATATTATAAAGTCTTTTAAATAATTTTGGTCAAAAAAAAATTTTCTAACCTTAAAATTACAAAATTAGATGATATTTTTGTTATAATATATTAACCTACCTTTAATACAGATATTCTTATTCCATAATAGAGAAGCTAGATTTTTTTAAATAAATGCTGTTTAGTTTTATGAAGAAAACCAGATATTTGGACCAAATGCACAAAAATATTACTTATTTGGCACCATACACTTTAGAAATTCACTAAATGCAGTTTTTATATTCATAAATTCTTAAACCATCCATTGTTATTCTAATGTTATAAAGATTTATACATTTTTAACGCCTAAACATTGACTATACTTTGACAGATACATAACCTGAAAAGCCTTAAATGCCAAATTTTCAAAAGACTGCGTTCCTTACGTGGTCACGTGTTGGGACTTTGAGGTGTGGAGCATAGTACATACATAAAATATTTATATAAAAAATCTACTTACTGAGATATTACACTTCACGGTGGATAGGTTTTTAAATAGCAAATTAATGAACTGACCTTCAGGAATCACATGCATCTATAATGTCGTAAACAGAGGTTTTTGCTTATTTAAAATGATTAAAGCGCCATCCGTTGCATAAAATTTAAAGCAAAAACAGATTCACGGAGGATAGAATCAATTTTTGTAACACCTACCTCAGATATTTGAAAACATATAGGTTGACTGACTGACTTTGACTCCCTTGATAAATTCCTTCCCTCGCCTATCGGCTCGTTCGAAACCTTTCATCATCTGGTAAACAATGTACTATAGATTGCATCCATTTGTTTAATTTGGCAACATTGTATTTCGGTGCGTGAGAGAACGGGCTTTTGCATTGTTTGCTGAGGGATAATCGTTTTGAAGGCAGAGTGAGAACTGTCAATCATACGAATTTCGGGGCGTGATGTCGCTATTCTGGCCGTGTTAATTTTTGATACGCTCATTCAATAATTATACACCACCAGGCTTGTCTTCATCTTTCTATAACTTTATAATTCTAGGGCTAACGTTTTCTGGGTGGGTACATCATTAAAACGATTTTGCTGCGAAAAATGCACAATGGAAACGTGTGTGGGAGGTACTAATTGTTGTTACAAGCTACGATGACTACGAAATGTTTACTCTAAATTTAACAATTTTTACCATGGGAACATTATTAATCTGACTATAATTTGATTAAATAAAGTCATAAAATACAATAAAAAAGGAGCAAAAAAGGAATCCAAAAAGTGAATGTCGATGTAATAATGACATGGGAGCGATTAATTATTTTAGCGGAATTTGTGTTGAAATCTGCCACGAAGATAGATGCTGGATAATAAAAATAAAGTAGGTACTTGAAAGTGATAGATCGTATCTGCTGAAATATTTAAGGCAAATCTCTTGTATTTATTTTAATTCGGAAATAAACACACTGGTATTAATAAATCTGAAGGGAAAATATATTGAAGGAAGTTTTTGTTGCGCGTCTTAGCAAATACTTGAGCAAAAATAAAGTCAAATATTTTACATAAATGTTCTGACAAATAAAATAATACCTATGTACATTATCTAACAGGCAAACAATGAGGGAAAAATCTAATACCTTATAAGATTTCTCTATTATTATTAGGACAGCCAACTAGTTCATAGACAGTATGAACTCGGTTTTGTTAAAACATTTTGTAACAGTTATTAGACATACTATTATCTCTTATAAAATCAAAAAGATGTTGTAGTGGATATAATCAAAATCTTAAATACTATAAACCCGCTTTATATTAAATGTTTTTGCCAGTATAACTTCAGATTGCTATTTGTATTTGAAAATTCTTATTAATTTTATGTAGTGGCTAATACTTTTTACAAACTCTTCTTATTCTCTTTATTAGCAATTTAGATACTTTAATAAAATATGTCTTAAAGACGAAACTATGCATTTTTCATAATAATTATTATACTTACTTGCTGACAGGATAAGGGTCGTTATATAAAAAGTTCAACTTTTATAAATGTCATACTTTTATTATAAAAAACAGGTACAAGATATAAATAAAACATAAATAAACATAATTATGTATATAATAGTACAGAAGTAAATCAAAATTTTGCAAGTAAGAATCTTACAAAGAATGCCAAGGGAGAAAATAAAACAAGCGTAAAAATATTCCTACTTACAAAAATTCCACAGCGTGTCGCTGCAATTTTTTAAAAATTTTATTTGGAAAATGTATTCTTTTAATTTTTAGTAAAATGTTTTGGGGGCTATTTTTCAATAATTTTTATCATGATTTTTTATTAAAATCCCTTGATTAAAATCATGATTTAAATCGTTAATTTTAATCAACTAATTAAATTAAAATCTCAACCTTATAAATTTTTATTGAAACAAAGCTATAAGTACTAAACTACCTATCTTCAAACTATTATTTAATAAATGGTAAAACGGCGTGCCATAGAATACATTATTGGGGAATATATGTATTAGATATATGTAGGTGAGTACAGGGTGAACCCAAAAAATGTGTAGAGAACAAAAATTTATGTAGGTAGTATATTTTTATTTTATATTAACATTGTATATTAATATAAATAAATAAAATATAGTTTAATTTAAAATATAAATTATAAACAATTTTAAACCAAATGTTCCCATGTCCACACCTCTTAATAATGTTGCTCTTGATTAATTAATTTTTACAATTTTTGCTATTATTTTTTGTGACTCTGGTAGTTTCAAAGTATTTCCACGTATTATATTATACTTATAAGTATATGGGTCACCCTACGTAGTTCACCCTGTACATTTACGCATATTATATAATGTAAAATTAATAAATTAATATAATGGGAATCAATAAAACAGTTTTCGTGTACCTGCATCTGCGTCCAAGTGCTCAGCTCATTGTGCTGTTCCAAGATCAAGGTATAAACCTTTATTAAACTAAGGCTTATGCTCGCATCATGATGGATAATTATTACAAAAACTTACCCTTAACAATTTCCAGCTATTAAAGCCAGCAGATGTCACAACAAATAAACAAAACACTACAGCCGCAGACACTTATTCGTCGCGGTCAGATCGCATCTCTCCTTAGTGATCCCGCCAAAACAATGCACCATGCGCATGTGCGTAATAGCTTGTACCATAGAGTATAAAGACGACTATTAATTGTAATTATAACTGTTACATTGTCATATTGTCTTCATAAAACTTGTCCTAACAATACTGGTTTATAGAAACATTTCTTTCAGTGTATGTCTTCAAAAAAGCGGCTACGGACTTTTTCTTCAAAATCATCCAAGGAGAAATTAGGAAGCACCCTGTATAAGTAGAGGCTTGGTTTGAAGTGCCTAGCTGTCATAAATAGTGATATATCTGAGATCTCATTAGTTTTGGTGGTGGTTTTATGTGTTTCTGGTGTAAAAAGTATGATGGATTTGCGTCTTTGGCGGCGATCTGCGACCTGGTGGAGCGGAGAAGGAGGAGGAAGGAGGAAGGAGTCCCGGCGATCAGTCGACCAGTAAAGCGTGATGTAAACGGGCGTGACACCGCGGGTTCCAGGGCCTCCTGCGGCATAATATGTGGGAATTTGTCGCCGTAAATTTCCCGAATCAGGCGGGAGCCCGGAGGCTTGAGAGGCTTTGCTCGGAGACATCCACATATCAGGATGGGATTCCGATCTCGCTCCCCCCAGAATTAAGGTGTTCTTCCGGAGATTAGCCCCCCTTCCAGCTGCACATTTTTTTTTATTTTATTCCGGCTATTTATCGCTGCGGAAGATCACGCTAAAGGAAATGGGATTTTAGTTGTATGCTCTGCGAGATATAAAATAAATCATTTCGGATGATACGGAAATTTTGTCGCCTGTCTAACCGACCTACAATATATTTTACCCCGACAAACACGCCAAGAAACCTCACACAATAAATATAAATAAAGCCCATTGATATTCCCATTATTACATTCACCTTGTGAACTTCAATTTAGACAGTGCATCGTTTTAATATTCTGCTAATTGCAATATTTCCACCAGTGACTGTTGCTCGACGAACTCTTTTTTCGGTTGAACACTCCCGTTTGTAGTAAACTGCTCGACTGTACGGTGAAATGAAGTACGTGATCGAATTTTATCCGGAAAACGCTGAGCGTAGATATTAACGGCATCATCAAGATTCCTGCCTGCTTCTCCGTAAATCAAAATCATTTCTATTTTTTCTTCCACTGTTAAAAAATCCATTATGAATAACTGCTTAACGAAAGAAGGTCTTTTTGTTTGCAAATTAGTCTTCGAACTAAATTGATTTAATTATTCCAAACTATGTATAAATAGTAGGCTGGTTCAAAAAAATCAACTATTTTTTTTCCTGAAATTTCGCACTGAAATATGTTCACGATACCAAAAAAAGGCACCTGTAAAAACCGGAGCTCTTAATTTTAATATTTAGAGGTCGCGCATCGAGAATTTCTATTTGCCATTTAAATAACATGGGAAATTTTGTTTTGTTTCTTTATAATTTTCTAGCTCACAAATTAATTAACAGATTTTTAATCGCGATATATATTCTTGTGGGAAATTTCAAATTTCATAATTGCATTTTTTACTTCAATTTTATTATTATCTATTATCAAATATGAAAAAAAATCATTCAAAAAATCAAAATTACTATGTTCAATAAACACTGAAACACCTAATATTTTAAGAATTGATGAAATTTTTTTTTGATCGATTAAAATCCTTTTTAATGAATTCTTTCCAGAAATAGTAGGTGTTTCAGTGGAATTAATTTAAAAGGCTTATTGAACATGGTAATTTTGATTTTTTGAATGAATTTTTTTATATTTGATAATAACTAACTAATAAATTTGCCTGAAATTGAAGTAAAAAATGCAATTATGACATAAATTTAGCTTCGACTTTGAATATCTTTTGACCTTGTTGGTTTATCAAAAAATGATAGGAGAAATTTTTTGTAGAGCGTTCAATTTCCCACATGAATATATATCGCGCATAAAAATCTAAAAAATAGTTGATTTTTTTGAACCAGCCTAATAAATAGTTTCTTAATACCTCAATAATAATTATTATTTATAACTAAATACCATTTTTTATAACTCAACTAGGATTAAATTAATTAATTGAAAAAAAATGTTCTTTTTTACCTTAAAAGAGGTATTTTTATTAAAAAAAAGGATTTAATCATGATGGTAAAAAGTGACCATGGTGCGCAATTGTTAACTGTTTTAAGAATGTCAATTTCCATAAATCATATTTTTTTAGATCTAATTGCCCAGGAATAATATTTCAAAGAACAACTAAAGTAAATGGTGAAAGTCTGTGTCATTAAAAGTAGCAAAGTAAGGGAAATTTTCTGGTCAGGGTCCGGCATTTCCCTGGAGATGGGGGAGGCATCAATGGCGTCAATTTTTCCAAGTGAGCATAGTAATAGAAATATAACGAACCCTTTTGACTTCATGATAGTCGTAATGGCAATTAGCGGAATGAGTCGGGTCTCGGGAGAGATGAGGGATACGCTGCAGAGAGAGAGATATTGACTAATTATGAGTCCGGGCGCTATAGCGCGCTAGCGTATGAAATCCTAAGCTGCTTTTCTGCTTGGAGTTTGCGAGTGTTGGATTACATTTGCCAATTACCCGATGCGTGGTGGGAATTAACGCGCCCATGTGAACGTGGCGGCACGCCAAACGCCATGATTGACAGCCAGCTACTAACATCACGATATATTTGATATATGCGATGCTATAGCAAGAATCACGATTTGTCATGCCCATCCAAATGTCAGTGACTGTTTCCATTTTCGATATCGCCAATTGGGAGTTCTTCTTAAGGAGATGTCAATCTCTTATAAAATCGATATATAAAATTATGTTGTAGTGGACATAATAAAAATTAATGGGAATCAATAAAAACAGTTTTCGTGTACCTGCATCTGCGTCCACGTGCTCAGCTCATTGTGCTGTTCCAAGATCAAGGTAAAAACCTTTATTAAACTAAGGCTTATGCTCGTATCATGATGTATAATTATTACAAAAACTTACCCTTAACAATTGCCAGCTATTAGTGCCAGCAGATGTCACAACAAATAAACAAAACAATACAGCTACAGACACTTATTCCTCGCGGTCAGATCGCATCTCACCTATAGTGATCCCGCCAAAACTAATAGCTTGTACCATAGAGTATAAAGACGGCTATTAAACAGTATAAGACATATTATAGTTCTAATAAAAAAAATTTCAACTACGCATCCTCTTCTTGTCTTTATGAAACTCGTCTTAAAATTCTAAAATGTCTGTAGTCTTTTTTTAGTTAGGTCATGATTAGTGGTAATTAATTAAAGTAAGTGGATAGTTGGTTTGAAAGTTGTGAGGTGTTGGAGGGAAGGAAGGGAGGAAGGAATGGAGGAAAGAATGTGTGAGTTTATGGTTTTAAGAAGTAATTAAGTTTAGATCATTTGTCTAATTAAATTTTCTTAATCCTTGGAGCGCACATAAGTCTGACAAACGGTATTGGCGTTCGTTCACGATTCCAACATCAAATTCGACACAGCACTATTACGGGAATCCTTAAAAGGAATTAAAAGCCCTGTAAGAGTAATTACGGTAATAGCCTTAACACCTACATTCCTTGCGAAAAACAAAAGTAAAAAGGACGTTGATTGACTGTCTCGAGAAAAAACACACGAGGCAGCGCAAAAATAATGCAATTTAGGAAAGTTTAATTTAATGGTAAGTTATATGGCTTTGTAAGCAGTAATGTGGGTATGTTTAAAGCAAATGAAACATAAACACGACGAGCAAACACATTTTCAAGTGCTCACGTGATTTTATGGATCTCGTTACACGCCAGTCGATCCGATTGGCCGAAGAAGAAAACACTAGAAGCGACTTGTCCACAGAACCAGAATCCTCTTCTCGCTCACTCTAAACTCGCTTACTATAAACGCTCGCACATTAAACATCGACATAATCGTCAATTTTATCCTTGTTCAAACTGCCTACTTTTTACCCCGTATCTCTATATTAAGCTCACGCTGTTTATGCGTGAGAATCTATTTTCTCTAATACCAATATCAACAGCTAAACAAGATTTTCAATTTGCTGCTATTTTAATAGTACCTACATCATGTATCAAGTTTTATAAACGCCATTTTAGTTAAGAGTTTTATCAGGCACGAGCGAGTGTTTAATGAAAACGAGTGTCTAGAGATGTTCATAAAACGAGTTGCATACTATATCTTATAACATAACATAAGTGGTTCTACACTAATACAACAATTTTAAGTAATCCTACATTTTGAATATTAGAGCTTCACGGAGGTTAGGATAAGTTATTGTATCTTTTGACACCTTAATATTTAAAAAAAATACAATTGTACATACATAAAATATTTATAAAAAAATCTATTTACTGAGATATTACACTTCACGGAGGATAGGTTTTTAAATAGCAAATTAATGAAATTAAACTTTTGAATTATAAAACAGCAACACTCTCATCTGCATATAAATTCTAACTGACCTTCAGGAATCACATGCATCTATAATGTCGTAAACAGAGGTTTTTCCTTAATAAAATGATTAAAGCCCCATCCGTTGCATAAAATTTAAAGCAAAACAGATTCACGGAGGATAGAATCAATTTTTGTAACACCTACATAAATGGTTATAAAAATTATTTCTTTTAATTTTTATTAATATTTTATATGTGATTCGATTGCTTTGGATGTGTTTCATTTAGGTACTTAGTGAACTGATATTTTTAGTATGCTTTTACTACCTCAGATATTTTAAAACATAGGTTAACCTAAAAAGCGTCACGGAGGATAGGTTTTAGATTGTTAAAACATTGTAAAAAATAATTAATGGTACATAGAAGGAATGGTAACTCAGGTCACATTATAGGTTAATTTATCTTCCTACAATCAATTACTTTAAAATAGTTAATTAAGAGCTCCTTAATTGGGTTTAGGTACAATTAGTCATTTTATTAATTTCGTATTTTCAACGGATTCCATGGTTTTAATGAGAAGGCTGGGATTTATGTTGCTTAGATTTTCGCGTTACTTCATATTTTATCTGTGCCTCCCAAGTCGCAGTATTAAATTACGCTAACTGTTGTATTATATAATTAATGTAATTGGAATTATTTATAAACAAACCGTTTATTTTAAGTGATTTGTAGGAGCTGTTACTGAAATTTTTGAAAAATGTGTTTCACTGTATATTTTTAGTATCTTTAGAATCTTTGGGTTACAAACAATATGTGTATTTTTATGGAGTAGAATAAATAAAAAACAAGTATTGTTTAATGGTTTTGGTGCGGTAAAGAATGATTAATGGTATTTAAAATATAAACAAAAAAGCGCATTAAAGATTTCTTTTATGTTAGATATAAAACGTGGACTTCCATTAGTGGTTTACGATGAAGTAAGGTGTGTACGTAAAATTATTATGGCTCTACTTATTGTTAATGCTTTTTCGAATAAAAGTAACTTTAATTCCATAAATAAATTTCGGTTTATAGTGACCATTAAACAAAACTTCTCATCGTGATGAGTAAAATTAAAGATTTATTTCAAGGTTTTAAAAGATACGCGCTTTGCAGAGTAGCGAATAAAATTGTTCACGGATGGATAAACTAATTATATTGTTGGAAATTGACAAGACCAGATCATATAAATTAGTCTTTGGGCTTAATGGAGCTGCAAACGTATACGCTATGTATACCTGCACAGATTTATTGCTATTAATTGTGCTTCCTTACTTCTTAAGTTATTTATAGGGGTGTTTTCTAAATGTAAGAATACCTTTATTCTAGAAAAAAAATCACTTGATTTAAGTATAATTTTAGCTGTGATATTTCAAAAGTTAAAAATTTACCTACAGTGTTATTTAAAGTCCAGCAAATGTTAAAAAAAGAATAGACAATATTTAAAACAATTATTGCTTAACTTACATAAAGATACCTTATATTTAATCCAAAAGTAAATATTGTATCGCCTAGAATTCAAAAATTTGTATCAAGAAATACTATTTGAGGGTGCTTGCATTTAAAATAATATGATAGTTTTTCTTAAAATGTTAATATAGAATAACTTTTTTCCGTGTGATCTACGAAAAACCTCCTAGAAGATTGTTGATAGTGTAAACTTGGCATTTCAAAAGCATAAAGAATTTTTTCAATTAAAATTAAATGTAATATGATTCTTTTAACGAGCCATTAAAAGAATCTGATAAAAGGCAAATTTGAAACAGTAAATTAGATTTTTTCTTATCTTATAAAAGAAAAACCTGTAAGGGGTTGAATACTACCCTCTATACCCTTATCTTTGAATTTATTAAAAATATAAGTAAACGTAATTAAAATCACCATAAGCGATAAATTAAATTTTAGCTTCGTAAGAAATTGCCACAATATAAATTTTTATCTTCCGATTTGTATATTCATAAATTCTCTGCAAATTCCGCCATAATTGACACTATTTATTCGTATACACGGCGTTTATGTGCTACCATAATAACTAGACGGCACTAAATTATATGGAAAATTGGTTTACTGGGAATGTCTCAGCCTAAAGAATGATATAAATTATGTATTTTTGGTAGATACAACAACAAAAAATCAACATTTTTTTATCGCCTGTTTAATTAATTAAACTTTTATGTTTGATGCCACCGACTTAAAACTATAATAAGATTATGATTGGTTGATTTACGCTTAGTAATTTGCAAGTCTTAAAATAAGTTTATAAGCTTATTAAACGAGTTGATAAGTACACGTGTATTTTTTGCTGGAGCCTCGGCAAATGCATAAAATATGTCGTCCAGATGATAATCTTCAACATTAAAATTAAAGGCAAAATGTTTTGATCGCTTAAAGAACGGAATTAATTCACCCAGCAGTTCCAATTATAGCGAGGTACCTTTCGGTCGGTAATTATATGTTGTAAAACCATTTTGTTTAAGGTTGCTGCACCAATCCGTTGCGCCTCTAAAATTGACTCTAATTTGAATCAGCAATTATATTGATGGACAGAGAGTGGTTGTTTACCGGCCAATAAATTCATGGTGGATGGCCAGGCCCACCAAAAAAAACAACGACACCTTTAAATTATACACGCAGAAAATTGGTATGTTAATTAATTTTGCTAAGGGATCTAATTGGAGGCTCATATAACGTTGATACTTAAGCGGTTGCAATAAAGTTAAGTATGCAAAAAATTGACAGATGTAATTAACCGCCAGCAAAAAACACTGGCCACTTTTTTATTTATGGTCTTAAAACTGACCAAAGGATTTCATTTTACACGGGAGTTTTAACATGCACAACAAATTTATTCCTAAATACCAATTTTGTTTATTAACTTTACTTTTTAATCAATTTTTTCTACTCCCATCTTTAAAATGCCCAGGTTTTTATTCACCAATACATTTAAAGCACAGATTATACATCCTTTTTAAATAAATGAGTAGTTTTTTACAAAAGAAGTCTTACTCAACAAATTTTGTTCAATTGCACAGCTAAATCGCGCACGTTATTTGGGTTTAATTTTGATTGATTATTCCTTATATCATTGATTAAGAAACTCAACGCTTAAATGCTTATATAGTTACGTTAGTGTGTGTATTTTATTAAAGGGATCATGGTGATTATTGTGTTTTTAATTGTAAATAAATTCAAGAACTAAATCGTTGCATTTTCATGTTTTGCCAAAGGATCCAATTCGATAAGTACATTTGTTGGTGCAGAATTAACTAATGATAACTTTACCTAATATAATTTATATTTAAGTTTGGACATTTTTAAGAAATTGGTAAAAAATTATTTTTGCACAAACATAACCTTAAAATCAACCATTTTTATGTTTGAGTTCTCTAAAAAACGCCGACAACTGCATTTTAAACAACAAAATATACCTACGAATTCAAGGCAACATAATATTATATATAAAATACATAATATAATGGTATTTTACCGTTGAGTGGAGACTTTCTTAATCAACGCTTTTAATAATGCTAAATGCTGTTTAAATTTGGACCATTTTTACTGAATTGAAATGTTTACACTATTCACGTTAATCACTACTAAAATGTGTATTTATTGTATCTAATAGGTACAATTTATATTTACAGAGACTGTATGCAATTTATTTCTTCATTCAGATTAACACTGTTTATTGGAAAACGGGTAAAAACTCAACCCAGGATTTCCTCTCGAAATACAACAACACAACAAATCGAGCCACGGTTTTTTTTCGATATTTTTTAACATTTTCCGGCTTTATTTTCAAAAACTCTCGTTTGTAACATAGGCGTTTGACAGCTGATTATTAAAAGTTATACTTATGTTTCGATGATAACAACCGAGTGGTGGCGCTACTAGCGATACTGTTATCTCAATAAAAAAGTATTAAGAAGTTGTTAAGTGTAAAGGGTTGAAGAGTTGTATCTGGTGATACGTGAAAGAGAATAAGCATTGACAAAAGTTGCGTATGAGATTTCCGAAACAAGCTGAAAGTATATGTTAAATGAGTTGTTGCCACCCCCTCGGCAGAGTGGGATGTTGGATGGAAATGGTGCCATTACAATGATTGCTATTATCTCGGGCCACCGTTGGGAGGGAAGAAGGGTAGGAGGGAAAATGGGGGAAGGGGGAGTGCTAACTCTGAAAATGCAATAACTGTCAGTTGTTTTCTCGGCGTGTCGACCGAGACCGAGCCGGCGAATATTGCAAGTGGCTGCAGCGGTGCGGAAAATCGTACATGACACGTTCATATCCATGGCAACTCCGTCAGATATGAATATTTCATAGAATACATTTTCATACTTTATTGAACGTGTCACCTCTGATTACGAACAATATACCTGTCCTGCTGCTACAGAGCCTCCTCCTCCTCCTCCGTGTCTCTGTAAAACACGCAGATAACTGCACGGACGGCTCATCTCCCCCCCCCCGTTCCACAGTGGCACAAGTCACTTCCTCAAATTTACACATGCTAAGATTATTTCAAGAATTTTGCGAAGAAACCTTGTATACAATCCAAACATGTTAGAAAAACATTATTTAATACTCATTTAACCGATGGGCGAAATTTTACTTCCCCCATGGTCTGAAGTTGGCTTTAAGTTATAATTGAAAAAAGAGCTTAAAATTCCTTGACAGCTGTCAGATGTTGGATAAAATATTAAATAAAATTGGCTTTAAATTCCTTGTGGTAGTTGATTAAATTATTGTGTGCGACTATTGGTCGATAAAGGAAATGCACCTCGCACGAGCGTAGAGAGGAATCTCATCTTTCTCCCACTAGTCGAACAATATACAATTTATAATGGTCAAGAATCTTAAAAAAATGGACTTGAACCCTACCTAAATAGCAATCCAGGGGTGTTCCTAATAAATGTATGTATATGTTCTTATTACTACATACTAGTTTTTTATATATAACCTATAGGTTCTATAAAGTTTCTTCAAAGGTTCTTAATAGGATTTTTCTTTTAAGAAGTATTACAGATTTTTATAATTTGATCATCACTTGCCCCAATTGGTTTCTTTTACGGTGTTAAGTAACATTTTGTGACCAAATGATGCTACTGTTTTTATAATTTCTTTACACATTCTTTATAAGTTTTTGTTAAGAAGTTAACGTTTTTTATAATATGATCAATTGTCATTAATATCATTTACCCCACTTGGTTTCTTTTACTGTGTAAGTAATATTTTGTGACCAAATGATGCCACTGTACTTATAAGTACAGTACTATATATAGTTTCTTTACAGATTCTTTAAAGATTCTTTATTAACGTTTTTTATAATATGATCAATTATCATTTAGATAACTTGTCCCACTTGTTTTTTTAACTGTGTTAAGTAACATTTTTGACCAAATAATGCCACTTTACTGATACTGATTTCTAATAGTTTCTTTATAGGTTCTTTATGGGTTTTCCCTTTTAAGAAGTATGAAAGTCTTTTATAATTTGATCTATCATCATTTAGATCACTTGCCCCACTTGATTTCTTTTCCTGTGTACAGTGGCGTCATTTGGTCACAAAATGTTACTTAACACAGTAAAAGAAACAGTGTATTGATAGTTTCTTTACAGGTTCTTAATAGTTTCTTTATAGGTTTTTTAAAGTTTGTTTAAAGGTTCTTTATAGATTTTTTTCTTTTAAGAAGTATTAACATTTTTTATAATACGATCAATCATCAATTAGATCACTTGCCGACTTGGTTTCTTTTACTGTGTTAAGTAACCAAATGAGTCTACTTTACTGATAGTTTCTTTATAGTTTCTTTATACACTGTTTAAAATATATGTGGTGTAAAGGGTAATCTAAAAACACCAAGTGGTATTAATATAAATACCATAAATTATGGTTGAAAATGATATACAGCAAACACCAAAACAGTGTTTATCTAAAAATATTTGATATTTTCGAACTACTGAGAAGTACACTTTGTACCTAGTATGATTTAATACATAATATTTAACACTGTGTAAAAGTTAAATTTACACTATTTTAGTATTTGAATTTACACTGGACCAACGAACCATATTTAACACCATTTTGGTTTGATTCGATATAGACCATGTATGGTGTTAATTTGGTGTTAAAATGGTCATGAAATTTTGAACATTGTAGGTTTTTTATAGGTTTTTCTTTTGAGAAGTATTAAAGTTTTTTTATAATATGATCAATCATCATTTAGATCACTTGCCTCACTTGGTTTCTTTTACTGTACTAATTCTGTACAGGTTCTTAATAGTTTCTTTGTAGATTAACCTACATGTATAAAGAAAGGAAATATGAAAATTTCAAGAAATACCCTTCAGTTATAGCAGTTTATCATATTTTTCAATAGCCTGCATAACTCAATGAATATAAAACAAAAATGTTGAATCACTGTGCGTGACTCAACTTTTGACAGCCTCCCTCGTCAAAATTAATAAAGCAACGGCACGTAACCGCCACCTCTGTGCATTAAGTAACTGTGCGTTACACTTTTTCTCCTTTTCGCTCTTTCTGCTCCTGCCTTTCTTATGAAAAATTTACGCGGGAAACGCGGAACACGGAAACGCTTCCTCCCGCCGTTTTCCATCCAGAGCCGGAATTTTCGTCTTTATTATTCTAATTTAATGGATCATCGCAGGCTTCCTTATTTTGCCGTCCTCCTTTTAATTACTTTTTCTGCTTCTGCTTGTTTGCTTTTTGAGAGATAAAAAAGATACTAAATCAAGGTAAAAAAGCACTACAATATTCCTTAGATACCAGTATTAGTAGCAAAACCAAATGACTAAATATATCCTGTTTGATCATGATGTGAATGAAAATGATCTAAATGGTTTGTGAGGCACATCGTTTGATGGGTTTCCATCACGTGGTCGGTAAAGTAACTGGTTCACTTTCCTATGGGTCCGAATCGATATATCTTGGCTGAAAGCTGAACTGCATCAGCAGCAGCAGCAGCATTGTCCCGAAAAGAAACGTAAGATTTTAATGGTGTTGTTATCAAACGGACCGTGCGATGGGAATGATTAATGGCTCGACGAAAAAGTGAACTGCGTGGAGGAGCGCACCAAGTGGCTGACTATGTCTGATATAAATTAGCCCGCCATATACATCATTCGGTATCTAGACCGCCATCGGACGCCGCAATAAATATTAAAATATCAATTATGAATATCAAAGTATGTTGTTGTTGAACGGAGACTACGCCTCTCACTCAACGGCCTGCTCTATTTTAAAAACACTCGCTGACTGACTACCTTCCTCATGTTGTGACCGTCACCTTATCAGATGGATTATCCACCCTAATTGCCTCGTCCAATTAGTGCTGAAAAAATAATTTCATTAAATTAAATAAATCATCTTTAAATTATGTGAAGAATTCACTTCCTATCGTATATGTATATGCGATAACAGACAAAATTAACATAATTTGCCACAAATGTTTCCAAAGGAATTGAGTTTTAAAGTGGTAATTTAATTAATGGAAACATGATACCCAATTAAAAAATAAGCAATATAAGAACATCTTTATGAAAAAAACTTTAATTCATATTGCATTTTATTGCATTTATTGAATTTATTTTGGACTAATTCATTTTTAGAGAGTTACACAGTAAATTTTTTTTTATGTTAATCCAGGTACATATAACTTTATGTTAAATCATTTTTAATTATAGCAAACATTTTGTAGATTTAATATCTTAGCATAAAATCAAGTACATTTGAAATATGATAATTGACCTAATATTGTAAAGGCTAAAACTAACATTAAGCTAAATATTAATCTTTCTTTAAATAAGCAGATCTTATTCTTGCCTGTTAAATGTTAAGATAGGCTTTACATGAAATAATCTTATTCTTAATTTAAGATTAACAATCACAAATTTTGGAAAATTCCCTCAATTCTGTTTTTAAAGATATAAAACTATATATAAAAGTAGAACTTTTAATAATAAGCTGTTAAACGATTATGTTACAAACTAGTGTTTTTGAGAATGTGTATTTATTGTAACTAATAGGTACAATTTATATTTACAGAGACTGTATGCAATTTATTTCTTCATTCAGATTTACACTGTTTATTGGAAAACCGGTAAAAAGTCAACCCAGGATTTCCTCTCGAAATACACCCAACAACACAACAAATCGAGCCACGGTTTTTTTTCGATTTTTTTAACATTTTCCGGCTTTATTCTCAAAAACACTCGTTTGTAACATAAGCGTTTGACAGCTGATTATTAAAAGTCGTACTTTTGTTACTTTTGTTACTCTATACCCTGATAGGTGTGGGATGTTTGGGATATATGTAATCGTGAAAATGTAGTATATATTATCATGTACATATAAAATTAAATTTAATTCACTTTGTTTTAAATAACAACAGCAGCAGCATATAATTAACATGTTAACAAAGTGAGGACAGACTCGATCACCCAGTCTCCTCCGATTAACATGTCTTCCGGGGTACGCTGGCGAAATTTCCATAGCCGGCCTTGATTCGATGAGACGCGAGCACAAACAGCTGAAGGGTGTTTGTGTGGCGAGCGGCAATCCGTCAAAAAAACGTCTAACCCCCATCAATAAGCCCTGCGTGCGTGTGGGGTTAAAACAAGTGATAAAAAGGAATAAAGCGGACCCCTCACTGCGACGTGTAATGAATATAATAACAACATCGGTGCCGCTAATAATAATTGGCAATTCAAATGAAGCGGCTCCTTGAAAAGAGCAGCGTTTTGGTTTGGGGTTCGCACAGTATACAGGGGTGTTGGCTCGTGAAACGAGGCATTGTCGGTTTGGCTGAACAGACAATTGCCATGAAGGTTCCACGGAATCTCCTTTTCCATTCGTATGCTGGATTATGACCGCAACGTGATGTTGTTCCGTGGCTCGTCCCGGATTTATTATTATTTATTTGCGGGCCGTGCCAGCTCTCCCGTAAATCACATTGATCCGCAACTTCA
Organism: Brassicogethes aeneus; assembly: GCA_921294245.1. Lineage (NCBI taxonomy): Eukaryota > Metazoa > Arthropoda > Insecta > Coleoptera > Nitidulidae > Brassicogethes > Brassicogethes aeneus. Next base: position 83,087,834 of record OV121133.1, read on the forward strand.
TGTCTCAGACAATGAATTACATGTGAAACAATAAACAACCTACATTACGATACCGCACATGTCATTTCTACCATTTTACTTATGAGGTGTATCCGACTTTACCACTTTTCTAATAGCCATTTGAACCTAAACAATATATGCAATATTGTATTTAACCTAAATTTCAAAAGGAGAAAGGAGATACAATATTTACTTTTGGAAGTCTTATTCGACAAATTTTGTTCAATTGCACAGCTAAATCGCGCACGTTATTTGTGTTTTACGTTGCAAGGAAAAATTAAAAAACTTTTTTAGTACTCGATTTCGATTGATTATTCCTTATATCATTGTTTAAGAAACTCAACGCTTAAATGCTTATATAGTTACGTTAGTGTGTGTATTTTATCCAAGGGATCATGCTGTGCAATTGAACAAAATTTGTCGAGTAAGACTTCTGCCTTCCTCTCTTTTGTAAGAAAACTACCTATTTATTTAAAAATTATGTATAATCTGTGCTTTAAATGTATTGTTGACAATTCTTAAATTCAGATTCGTTGCGAAAACCCGATACTTCTTTAGCGTATACTGTTACTTATAATTGTCAATCTATTTGTGTTCCTTAAATGTACATGGTTAGATTAATGAGTAAATATTATTATTATTATTATTATTATAATTTAAAATAAAGATTTATTTTAAGGTGCATACAATTTTTTTATTTTCTTTAAAACGAAATGGACAAAATTGTTCTAAAAATGTCTAAAACATAATACAACTTCCTAAAAATAAACTTAATAATTTTCAAAAAATTAAAATAAAAATATTACAAGAAATATAATTTTAAAAAGTATTTAGAAAAAGTATAGTATGCAACTTCACTATTGGGTCATTTTACCATTTGCAGTACAAAATCGAAATCACAGGAGATTTTTTAAATTCCTTGGGAACGTTGCAAAATTCACCAGAGCTTAGTTAGAGTATGCAGCGAGAAATAGATAGCAATGTGGCTAAGCAGGATTAAACATTATAAGTTGTAATTTAATGTGACACGGCCGTTAATTAACGCTTACAACAAGGTAATTGTCAGACGAATCGGCTAGCCGTTAATACGCACAGTGGGTCATTCAGATTTCTAGAAGGATACAAAGTAAAAAAAATATTTGTTAATAAAAACACATCCAAAGCAATCGAATCAAATATAAAATATCATTAAAAATTAAAAGAAATAATTTTTATAACCATTTATGTGGGTGTTACAAAAATTGATTCTATTCTCCGTGAATCTGTTTTTGCTTTAAATTTTATGCAACGGATTGGGCTTTAATCATTTTAAATAAGCAAAAACCTCTGTTTACGACATTATATGTGCATGTGATTCCTGAAGGTCAGTTAGAATTTATATGCAGATGAGAGTGTTGCTGTTTTATAATTCAAAAGTTTAAGTTCATTAATTTGCTATTTAAAAACCTATCCACCGTGAAGTGTAATATCTCAGTCAGTAGATTTTTTATAAATATTTTATGTAGAATTGTATTTTTAAAAAATATTAAGGTGTCAAAAGATACAATAACTTCTTTCAAATATACAACGGGATGTTTAAAAAAAACATACGAAATTCTAACCTCCGTGAAGTTTAAATAATAAACAATGAATTTTAGGTAAATGAGCACTAGATTTTGAATCTGAATCAGTGTGGTGTGGGAGCTTGTAGCGCTCTCACGCGGTCCTATTCCAGAGATGGACTCCAGGGAATCTGCGGGACTGAATAAACGAAAATCTCCCCGATCACACGAGGGGTGGATTCTCCAAGGGCCCGACGCACGCTTGATGGATGGACCGTGGTCCTTCGGGACCGGGTAATTGTTTTCTAATTATTTTCGCAAACACTTCCACCAACGTTCAATAAGTTTACCGTCAATTTGTATAAGCCGAAATCTTCTTGATTATTTTGGCAGATTTATTCCCCATTATAAGTATACTTCGATAAATTGATGTTACGGACCGGAGGTCATAATTGATTTACTTCGAAAATATTTCTTCATATGCCCACGAAAATATTATTATTTAATCTTGATTCTCAAAGCGTTCAGAAATTGATTAAAAAAGTTTTAAAATCAATGCTGTTTAAAAAAAAACTTTTTTAAAAGTCAATAAAATTACCATCAATTAATATTTATGTGATGAAAGCACGACATGTCGCTATAAAATTGACTTTAACATTTATTCAAAAATTAACTGTTATTTTTAATGAAATGGTTATGTTGTTAATATTTTATTATGGGGCATTTAATCTACAATAAAATTAAAATCAACATATTTTTAATAATTTTTACGATTAGCTTCTAAAAATATTTATAATCTTAACACTTGAGTGCAAGTGTTACAACTGTATGTATATAGGTCGTGATATGGTTGTAAATTAATAAATAGTTATGGTCTAACAGTAATTTTGTATTTTTAATGGATGGGAAAATAAGTAAAAGTTGCAAAATTAATTTACTAATGGTAAGGTTCGTCTTACATATCACAAAATCAACTAAATGGTCAACTAGTATATTTGGGTGAATATATTGAGATGTTCCCAAGTGAAAATGATTATTTTTTATTTTTGGTTGTTTCACTGCTAGTCTAGAATGGGGTTTTTGGGAATATAACATAAGTGGTTCTGCACTAAAGCAAGAATTTTAAGTAATCATACATTTTGAATATTAGAGCATTACGGAAGATAGCTTCACGGAGGGTAGGATTTCCTACCCCTTTGTATATTTGAAATAAGTTATTGTATCTTTTGACTCCTTAATATTTGTCGTAAACAGAGGTTTTCGCTTATTTAAAATGATTAAAGCCCAATCCGTTGCATAAAATTTAAAGCAAAAACAGATTCACGGAGAATAGAATCAATTTTTGTAACACCCACATAAATGGTTATAAAAATTATTTCTTTTAATTTTTAATATTTTATATTTGATTCGATTGCTTTGGATGTGTTTAGGTTTTAGACTTTTAAAACATTGTAAAAAATAATTAATTGCGGTTAAAAATCTGGAACCTGAAATCTTCTATAAGATGCAGTTTTTTCAATAATTATAATTAATACCACTACTTTTCATACTTTTAATTACGAAAATTCATCTAAAAACCGATAAATTTAAATTGAAATAATATGCTGGTATGAAAACCATTATAATTAATTTTAAAGATTTTAATCAATACCAATAAATTAAATCTTTGTGGTATAAAGCCAATACCACTTAATATGCATTTATTATCAGGTTCTGCTTCTTGTATTGAGATTTTTCCATTTGATACCAACTGGTTATTGAATCTTAAAAATATTATCCAAATAGAATATAATGCTGATTTTTTACCAACAATATGGTTTCAAAGGTATTTTTTTCGACAATGGATACTCTTGTGTAGGTACAAATTATAATAATTAACGCTTGTCGGCTCATTTACAAAATTTTTTTTAAGCAAGAGATTTAATAAGTGTCAGATGAATAATGCAACGATAATAATGACTTAAAGAATGACTAAGATAATAATATGGGATTGAGATAAGGCAGTGTCATCATTATTAAATCTTTTCGTATTCTTTATGCAACTGACACTACAGCAAACGGAAGCGCATAACTTTTATTTTCTTTTATATTGGCTACACTGTTAAAAATGTTTGTAAAATTACTAAAGTTTTTCTAAGCAGTAAAATTACAATATTTTAATTTTTATACGCATTTGTTGTAATATTACATTTTGTTATAGCCAAAGTACTAAACAGATTCCAATTTTACAATATTTTTGTTTTTGTCAGATACTTATAGTAATTTTACAATTCTGTATTGTAGAATTGAATTTGAAATTTTGTAAAATTACAATTGTTTTGCAAAACAAGGGATGAGTAAAATTACAAATCAGTGTATACCAATACAAAAATATAATACAATATAATACATTTTAGATAAGTTGTAATTTTAAAATATATATATATATTTTACATATACATATATGTATAAATCCTACACGCATTGTAATTTTACTAAACAGTTTGAAAGTTTCTAATAAAAAGCATCTCAGATTTACAAACGTGTATGTAATTTGATTTGCTATAATGTTATGTAAAATGCATAGTATGTACCGATTGCAGCAATCACGTGATGTTCTTACATCTCGCCTCGGTTGACTTAGGTGGACAGTATATAAGCTCAGGTGTCTTAGTAAAATTACAATAAAACAGTGTACACTGGATGTTTGATAACACGAATTGGTAAATTGGCCCATATTTTCATTAAGCACCGTGATTTGGACCAATCATAAAATTCGACTTCTGTAATCATTACAGTGTAATGGGAATGTAATGAAGATACGTTCAGCGTAAAAACTGTATGAAATTGGAGTGAAAAAGCGTTTTGGCCAAATTTCGATTAGCTTAATGCTCAATAATAAGATTGGAATGACGATTGTGTGAAACATTTTAAAATTTTAATATATATAGCAATTTAAAGTAAGTAATTGGAACTCCTCAATCCATTAAGAGTGGTAAATAAATCTAAGGCAGATAATCTCATTCCTTAAAGGCTTATTTGGAAAGGTATATTTAACGGTTGAATTCGATAACGAACGATTCTTTTGTTGTATCGATGAGATCGACAGCGAATGTTGTAATTATCGGTGCTTTTATAATGAGTTCTCTTCTCAAGTTCAATAACCAATATGTGCTTTGTCATTTCTTCTTCTTCTTCTTCTTCTTTTTTTCCTATCGGCCCTGTTATTTGCTTTTGTCCATTATCGAAATATATAATTACTGTCAACGATTTGTCTTCTAAACGTGTTAACAATTCAACGTACAAAATAAAATATTTATGAAAATAATCATGACAATCGAATGTCGGCTTCATCAAAAGCAAGTTGTTGGTACTAATAGATTCTATAAACGATATACTTTAATGCAAAAATATTGTTATTTTTATATACTTTTTCTACTTATTTTTAGTATGCTTTTACTACCTCAGATATTTTAAAACATAGGTTAACCTAGAAAGAGTAACAGTCACGGAGGATAGGTTTTAGAGTTTTAAAACATTTCGTGAGATTCACCCATATATAACTTAAATTTGTAAAAAAAATATTTATATTTAGTTTAAAATCTTAGGTAAAATGAATACAAAAAAGAACATTTCCAAAACCATTTATAGCACTGTGAGATATTACACCGTAAAGTACATTATGCGTGTTTTATTTGTATTTTTATTTGATAAATAGAAATTTTCCTTAATTTTCACAGATTCATGTTTAATTTAATTCGCTATCGTGTAATCTCTGGCTCGAAATGAGAGAATAAAACAATCCGGTAAATATTTATGTTTAAGCAACCTAATAATTACCAGACAATCATTAACATATTTAATTGTATGCTTAAATTTAAATACAACGCACGGTTTATTTTTCCATTGTTTAATTATGCGATTGTTGATGTATGCATAAGTAAATTTGTATTGGGAAGATTTCGACAATGTTAATGTTGTAATTAAAGAAGGTAATTTTTTATTGTTATGTGTGTTCGAGATTCCCATTTGGAGATTTTTCTATAACAAATCGTTTTTGCATAAATTAACCAAATTATACGGCCCCAAAATGTTAAAAGGCACCTATAATGTGTTAATTATTTTGAATGAGGAATGTTTATGGTTTTATTATACCTTGTATATGTTTCTATGACTTCTTGAATCAAAGAAGTTTAAATAAAATTAACCAAAACCTAAGTAAAATGACGTTTTTTTAAACTTGTTTTTAACCAATTAGTTGTATTCAATAACTAACATTTTTTTTACTGTTTATATGAACTAAAAAAACCTATTGGTAATATTACTAACTGGTTAAATATTTGGTTAATTTAAACTCTTAAAATAAGTTATCTATAGGTATAACTTTTTGGTAAATCAACCACAGCTTTAGTTAATTTGTATATATTTTTTTACCAACAAGTTATATTTTAGTAAAAATGATTTTACCAAATATATTTTAACTCGCTAGTAAATTAACGTTAATTAATAACTGGTTAAAAAAGTGATTGTTTTGCAGTTTTCATTGTTACATGCATAGAAAAATTGTGTGATAATGGAGCCTAAAATAAATAATTGGGAAATTATTAACCACTCATAATGTGTTACATTAACCGAATTTAAACCAAAACCAATTATAAACCATTATACATTTCTGATAGATAAATAAAGTAGTTAAATTAAACACAATAAAATAACCAAATGGTTTAATAAACTTGTAGGTTAATTTATATTGGTTTTATAACCAATAGGTAAAACTAAGTTAAAATAAACTTATGAGTTTATTTTAACTTAATTTTACTTATTGGCTTATTGGCCAATTATAATTATAGTTTATACATACTCTAATTTATACATACTCTTATACAAATTTTTGGCAGGTTGAACTCAAAAATGGCAATAACATTTTATTTACGAAGAAAACAAGGTATTTTAAAAGGAATCTATAGAAATTACAAAGTTATGACTTAAAAACCTTTGATATACAATAGTATATTGTGTATCAAGTTTTATAAACGTCATTTTAGTTACGAGATTTATTAAGCACGAGCGAAGCTTGCAAGCGAGTGTTTAATAAAAACGAGTGTCTAGATAAGTTTATAAAACGAGTTGCATACTATACTTTATCTACGACGACCACAATGAAGAATTTAAATCCAATTTTATTTGTTAAACATTTGACATCTGTCAAATGTCAACGGAATTAACCTCACTTTTCTCTAATTTATAATAAAGCTAATTTCAGCTCGTGACTAAAATGCCCAAAAGCCACTATTACTAACTTCAGCCCGTGACTAAAATGCCATAAAGTCACAGCTCGTGAATGTAGGAGTAGATAAACAATATTTTGATTCACACAGAGAAAAAGAAATAATAACATTAACTGTTACAAGGTAATAGTTACCCTTTAGTGGATTCGTATTCTGCCAAACCTATATGAACTAACAGTCATAATACTACAAGGTATAAAGAAGTACTTAACCTTACCTTTTATTTATTAATAGAAAGGTTTAGAAATATTAATAGTTAAATCACTTTAATAACTATTAAAATTACTTTATTATTTTAAATATTGTATTTACTAACTGTTATGTTATTTGGTTTTCTATTAGTATTTTATTATAATAATCACATTTTCTGAGTTATCAGTTATTTTTCCATCAGCTAATAGTTAATCTATGAAAGTAAGTATTATGTTAGCATATGATTATGCAAACAGCATGGTTAAAAAGTATAAATACGAAATTTAATTTAACAAATAATACTTATGTACATCCACCAGCATTAAAACAATTTATATAATAATAATTATTAATACTAATATAAACTACGATAATATAAACTCGTATTACCTAATTGTTTAGAAAACAACAACAAAAAACCTCATGGTTCAAACGCTTATTACTTCTATCATGGTGGAAAAACACGATTTCGGCGTATTAATTATGGCATATCTCCTATATAGCACAGTTTTTGGAGAAGCAAAACTAGATATTTATAATAAGTAAGTACAAACACCAAAGTTCTATTATTCTGGTCTGTCATTATATCAACCTCACCGCATGAGTATTCTCAGTGCACTGACTTACATGGCGTACATCATGCCTATCAGCTGTTAATAACTCATTCGCTAATAGTTACCTTTTTACTTTTCGCACAACTCTGTTATAATGATAGTTATAATTTATCTCCTAAAAGTTAATTTTTGATTGATATTATAAAGAATATTATATTTTGTAACAACATTCAAATGCTTATAATTATTGCAACTTAAACTTAATATCAGCATACCGAGGTTTAAGTTTATTTAACGTAAAATAACAGTTACCAATTTATATTATAATTTCTGATATTTTTATAAATATTTGGAACAAACTGAGTATATTAACAACAAACCTACATCCACTAACATTAAATCAATAGCCTTTAACTTATCCCAGGTTACTATTAAGAAAACCACATTCTATTATTTAGAATACAATTTTTAAAATAATTTTAGTAATATATTTAGTATATTGCTATACTGTATGTTAGCATATATGCCTTAAACTTATATTTATTAACTATTAATCAAATTTTTCTTTCTGTGCAGCTTAAGCTTGGCTTAGCTTAAAATTAGATTAACTGGTGATGTACCTACTTTATGGTCCCTGCCTAGAAAAACGAAATGTACATCAAATTCAATCCATTCAAAAATCATTTTTAAGATATATTTATGGTATAAGAAAATTTGATGCAAAGATTTAGGAGATCTTTTTTATATGTAATACGTTTATTCTTTATACAATAACCTTCCCGAACATTTTAAAACTCTAAAAATATAACCTTTTAACTTTGCTTTAAAAAAGTTAATATTTGCGAAGCTTTTGTAAATAGCTTTTTTATATAAAATCTTTTTTTGTTTTTTTTTTGTTTTTTTAAACCTATATTTTTGATATTAATTTACTTTCTTAGATTGTTTAATGAACCTTTCAACTAGATTAATTTAGTTTCTTAATAAACATTCGTTCTGCCTTCCACTCCATTTTGTTGTATTATTATTAAAATGAAATGTATTATTTTTTTTTACAAGAAATACATTAATTACACTGGTTTACAGTCAAAATGTACCTTGAGTGCGACTATTTTTTTCTGATGTATTTTGGCCTGCTAAACTCGAAAATGACAATAAAAATTTTTTTTATGGCAAGATTTTCCAAATAAAAAATTGTCTTTGATTTTTTGATGCCGGTTTTACTATTTGGGATATATCTCGAGTTTGAAATGGCCAATTTGATTACAACAGATGTCAAATTAAACCTAATTAACATAATAACAAATGTAATTGTATAAATGCCCAATTAGTCAATAAGTTTAGGTGCAATGGGGCCAAATATCGAGAAAAAGTCAATTTTTTGGACAAAATTAGAATTAAGTATTTACTATTTTACCAAAAAGAAGCAAAAATCATTAAAATATGCCCATTTTTTTCCCAAAAATCTTGGTGACCTGATTGATGAGCATGGTGAAAGGTTTCATCAAGAAATAAAATCCATGGAGCGGCGCTATCAGGGCTTTTGGAATGAAAGAATGATGGGGGATTATATTTGGTTCCTTGTAAGGGAATCAGATAACGAAAACAGAAGGCAATCTAAAAACCTAAATTATTTTTAATTTACAATAGTATTGTATATTAAATTATATTATAATGATATATAGAGTGTTCCATTTAAAATGAAACATCCTGAATTTTTCGGAAACTAAAAGAATTTTGAAAACTCACGAGACACATAAAGTTTTATATCGAGGGAGACAACAAATTTTGCCATTAATGCTATTAATGCTATGCCGAGGAGCTTTCCCCTTAATTGTACATATCTAAAAAATGAACTGACCAATTTAAAAAAAATAAAATGCCGGGATTTTTAAGACCTTTAAAATAATGTAGTACTCTGTACCCCTTCTCTATTTAAATTCTTAAGGGGGTAACTCCGGGGCGCAGAAGGTAAAGGTGGGAAACCAAATTTGCCTTAAAAAGTTTTCCCCCTCGATATAAAACTTTACCTGTCTCTGCGTTTTTTAAAATACTTCTAGTTTCCGAGAATTTAGGGGGGTTAGTTTTAAAAGGAACACACTGTATTTTAATATTAAAATATAAAATAAAATTTATTTAACAGTAAAAAGGTTCTATTAGGCAAATAGAACCTTTTTTTTTGCAAAAAAACTTAATTTCGGAAAAAAATTTACCTGTCCACTTTTTGCATTAACCCCTTTAATTATAATAATTATCAATAGATTTGTTTTAAAAATATCTTGTTTTCTTTATAACAGTTTGAACTCCACGTAGATAATTTAAAAATTGACATATTTTGTTGATTTGTATTCATCCTTGGCAAAGAAAATAATGTTACATTCTCATTTTTCTCCAAAAAAAACGACTTTTTCCAATATTTGAGCCCATTGAACTTAAGCTTATTAACTGATTGGGTACTAATAAGGTGATATTTGTTGGCGACTCGAATATGTTTAATTTTAAACTTTTTTCAACCAGATTGGCCATTTCTAACCCGAGATATGACCCAAATTGTAAAGCTGCTTTCTTAAAGAACCAAAATATTAAAGAAAAAATTTTATCTCAAAAACCTTGCCATAAAATTTTTTTTTTTTGTGATTTTTAAGTTTAACAGGTCACAATACATTAGAAAAAAATAGTGACAGCGAAGGTACATTTTTTTAATTTTAATTTGTAAACCAGTGTTATTAATTACTAACTATTAATTACTAATTACTAATTATTATTATTATTTTTGAGTTAAGCAGGCCATGATTTAAACTGAATTACTATGATTAAGGACATGGGATTATTGATCTTTTGAAGTTTTTCATTTGACAACGGTCTAAAAGAAGTATTTATTTTCCGTCGGATCCCAAAAAGTTTCGGGAGATAATCCTGCTTCGCAGCTTTGCAGGAGGGAAGCAGGAGGGTTTCTTGGTGCTTGAGGCGCAGGCGATCGTGCCGACCATCGAGGTCGGCTAGCGGCAGCCTTATCCGTGATTAATGACCGTTGGAAGATTGGAAGTAATTAAAGCGCGGGAATAAATGGCAACGTTCCGTTCCTGTGGTTCCGGCCTAACAATGCGCCCATTCATTTTATCCACATACACACACACACACACACTAGCTCGCCCAGATTCGCAAGAATAAGTAGCGATGAAATGCAATGAAAGGGGGCTCGATTCCCAAACCCACGCTCAGTAGTCAAGCTCCGGAACCGATCACCACAAACTTACTATTTTACTTGCCGTACTTTTTTTCCAAACATTTGTTTTTATATTTCATTTATACACTGAAAAAAATAAGCTGTTGAAACAACAAAAAAAATATTAATTCAACTCTTTATGCACTTTAAATACAAGCAATGGTTTTTGCACGTTTACTTAACCATCTAAAAATGTCAAATTGTATTGTTTAATTGAACAACAAATAACAGTCAAATGAACAAAATAAGAATATTTGTTCTAATCTGCTAATTTGGTTAATTTAACATTCTTAGGGTGTTAAGGTAAATTTCTTGAAATGTCCAGGTAACCTTTTTAGCATATTCACTTAACACCAATAAAATGTTAAATTAACATTCTGAAAATGTAAAATTCTTTAAAGGTTGGTATCCAAAACAAAATTATGGAAATAATATATTATTATATATAAATAGAAAGAATTGAACCTTCACCTCGCCCAGAGTTTTTGTTTTGAGCGTGTTCCACCCATGATACATCTTTGTATCATGTGTTCCACCTACTTCAAATACCGACAGACTGTTTCGCCCTGTATTGAGGGTCTTAACAGTGTCGGGCAATATGGTGTAGTGAAAGTTCTACTGTGGAACACACCTTAAACAAACAGATATCTCATCTTATATACACCTAATCGTAAGCTAACTAAGGCGAGATGTAAGAAAACGTCATTGTCTAATGACGTGGCGTGAGTGTTCGAAGCGCCATTCTCGGCAATTTTATGAATGCAAATTTTACATTTTAAATTTTAAAGTAACATTTTAAATTTGTTAAATGAACAAATTTAAAGTTTTGGATTAAAGAGCAACTAAACGTTAATTTAATAGTTTTTTTAGGTAATCCTAAAAATTTCAGTAGTTGATTCAACAAATTCCAGCTATTAAATCAAAGTACGATAAACATTTTAATTCAAAATATTAGTTTATGTTAAATTAATATTTAAACTGTCAAATGAACAAAAAAACTTTGACAAACTCTGACTTTTGCTTTAACACCAAAATATAGATTAATCCAATAGGTTTTTTGTTGAAACAACATTTTTAAAAATGACATTTAGGCAAATGTTAACTCAACTACATTATTTTTTTCGGTGTATTAAGTTATACTGGCTATACTACTATTTCTTCTGACAACCCTGTATAGTAAAGGGTTTGCCAATAATAAGCCAAAAAGTGCTCTTCATATATATATATATATATATATATATATATATATCTATAGATCAGAACTCGAATAATAAAACTCCCAACACAAACGACATTTTTTCAAACTTGGTTGACCTTATAAGGGCAAATCTGTATGAAAATAAAAACATGTACTTCCAAACCAGGAGGCAAAAAAAGTAAATGTCAGGAAGGCCTACAGAGAAAAAGAAATAATAACATTAACTGTTACAAGGTAATAGTTACCCTTTAGTGGATTCGTATTCTGCCAAACCTATATGAACTAACAGTAATAATACTACAAGGTATAAAGAAGTACTTAACCTTACCTTTTATTTATTAATAGAAAGGTTTAGAAATATTAATAGTTAAATCACTTTAATAACTATTAAAATTACTTTATTATTTTAAATATTGTATTTACTAACTGTTATGTTATTTGGTTTTCTATTAGTATTTTATTATAATAATCACATTTTCTGAGTTATCAGTTATTTTTCCATCAGCTAATAGTTAATCTATGAAAGTAAGTATTATGTTAGCATATGATTATGCAAACAGCATGGTTAAAAAGTATAAATACGAAATTTAATTTAACAAATAATACTTATGTACATCCACCAGCATTAAAACAATTTATATAATAATAATTATTAATACTAATATAAACTATTACCTAATTGTTTAGAAAACAACAACAAAAAACCTCATGGTTCAAACGCTTATTACTTCTATCATGGTGGAAAAACACGATTTCGGCGTATTAATTATGGCATATCTCCTATATAGCACAGTTTTTGGAAAAGCAAAACTAGATATTTATAATAAGTAAGTACAAACACCAAAGTTCTCTTATTCTGGTCTGTCATTATATGAACCTCACCGCATGAGTATTCTCAGTGCACTGACTTACATGGCGTACATCATGCCTATCAGCTGTTAATAACTCATTCGCTAATAGTTACCTTTTTACTTTTCGCACAACTCTGTTATAATGATAGTTATAATTTATCTCCTAAAAGTTAATTTTTGATTGATATTATAAAGAATATTATATTTTGTAACAACATTCAAATGCTGATAATTATTGCAACTTAAACTTAATATCAGCATACCAAGGTTTAAGTTTATTTAACGTAAAATAACAGTTACCAATTTATATTATAATTTCTGATATTTTTATAAATATTTGGAACAAACTGAGTATATTAACAACAAACCTACATCCACTAACATTAAATCAATAGCCTTTAACTTATCCCAGGTTACTATTAAGAAAACCACATTCTATTATTTAGAATACAATTTTTAAAATAATTTTAGTAATATATTTAGTATATTGCTATACTGTATGTTAGCATATATGCCTTAAACTTATATTTATTAACTATTAATCAAATTTTTCTTTCTGTGTGTTTTTGAGATACGTATTTAATAAAATAATATAAACATATTTGCAACCTTTTAAATCCAAAAAATTGTGCAATATGTGTCTGGTTGCACTCAGAAAAATGTATATGCACTGATAATGAAACTAATTGATAAAAATATCAAAAAGATCACTAAGAAAATTAAAATTTCGACGTTTTCTAAAAGAAATGTTTAAGGTCTATTCTATAAACGAAGCAGACTTGTTGTTTAAAAAAGTGAGTTCATTTTTTTTATTTTGTACACGGAGAGAAATGTATAGTAAATTTTAGATAAAAAAAATATAGTAAAATTTTTAGGGTAACAATATTCCTCAATACAATATTAAGATTGTAATACAAAATACTATTTTTTATTATACAATTTTAGTAAAGATTACAACACCAATATTACTAAATCATAAATGTATAATATATATTTTAATTTTTAATATGTTTGTATAGTAATTTGATTTTACTATCTACAAATAGTAATATTTACTATATGATTTAAACAAATGTAAGGTGTACATCTAATATAATAATATATTACACATTAATAAAAAAAATTATAGTAAAAATAAAGATACTTTTATGTTTAAGGTAAATAAACAATATATTTAAATATAATATACAATATAGTAACTCATGACATTTTAAACATTCAATTTTCTTAGTTTCTTCAATAAACTTTCTTGACCCATTACTGGTAATACTTATAAAAAAGAATTGAACCTACTTGGTTGCATCATCTCAATGGTTGCATAGTATGTACCGATTGCGGCGAAGGCCACGTCGCGACGCGTCGTTAGACGGTGTGGATCACGTGATGTTCTTACATCTCGCCTCTGTTGGCTTACCAATCATGTTATTTAAGCTCAGGTATTTATTTGTTTCGGGTGTGTTCCACTACTACAAGTTGCTCGACAGTGTCGCGTCGACACTGATGATACCCAATATAGGTCAAAACACCTGTCTGTCGGTATTTGAAGTTGATGGAACGCACTCAAAACAAAAAACTTTGGCGAGGTGTAGGTTCAATTCTTTCTCATAACATTTTTGTATATTAAAAAGTACAATAAATATGTTACAATTTTTAATTGTTAACATATAAAAATATTCGATTTTAAAATATTTTATATTTAAAATGGCAACATAATATTTTAAAATTTACTATACTTATTAGTAATGGAAAAAATCTAATTATAATAAGAATTAAAAACAAAATTGGTTGAGAATAATAATATTTTACCTTAAGGTTTAACATACATGGATATTTAAAAATTACTAAATATGCATAGTATCTGGCAATATACAAGATAGTTGTCCCAAATAGTATTATAAATTATAGTAAAGGGTATTATAATTCTGGTATCCAGCATTATACTTTTCTCTCCGTGTAGATAAATAATTTTTATAAAAATGATCTTTTTGTTATATTTATTAAAAAAAATTCTGAGTGTATGTTTGCTGATACAATGTAATCCACAACATAAAAATTTCTGTCAGCAGGGGTTATAACACAAAGTGGGCATTATCGTCCACCATAATGAATATTTACTCGTACACCCGAGTAACTTGGCAATATTTATTCGTCTTCCGACCGACCATGACAAACAACAAGATACATGCCCAGTTGGTGACCGGTTATTATTGTCTATAGTTCGGACAAGTACAGGCTACCGTCCTACACAGTCTCGAACGGACGTACCCCACGGTTCTGCCTTGAGACCACCCCTCGCATCTTGCGTGTTTTAGCCCATTTGCGTGTTTCTCGTCAATTTCAACGTTCTAATTAAAATACAATGAGTAAGTACTGATATGGCGGTGTGTATCGATCCTATAGAACTAATGAACCCAACTATTTATTTCGGGAAAGCTAAAAATAACGGCTTCAATTCAAATTACGTTCTGATGGGGTAAAAGTTCCGCCATAAACCAAAAATAGAAATATTTTTCAGATGTGAGCATACTTACCAACATCATGTATATGTTTGTAGAGATTAAAAAGTCAGATAGTTCTCCGCTTATTATTTACGGTTGTATAATTACCATTCGTAATTAATAGAAGAGGAAATTAAAATATCTAAATGATTTTTAAACAGGCTCCTAATTAGTTTATTTAAAAAATCTGTGCCGCGGTTTTATCAAAGAAATCTAGTCGGATTTTTTCAATGATAACATTCTTGAATTTTATTACACGTTGAGGATGTTAATATTGTTTTAAAGCCATGTTAAACAACTTTTAATTGTTCTGTTTTGCTTCCAATGCCAATAACACATTTTACTGTTAAAAACGTCTATATCGATTGTTAGTCCATTTTCAAGGGATTGTTAAATTTAATTAAAATAATAACGGGCAATGTTAATGGTTAAGCACTCGTGACTACAATATCGTTTATCAAACGCTATATGGGTGATTCTACAACAGTTGGACAACTTGATATCATCAGTCAATAGAGTAGGTATTTTAATATTTTTTGTAAATATTTTAGTATATTTTTACTTGTTCACTCAATTTTAATGTATTTTTTTAAAGGCACGTTTGTAGAAAAACATAATAAATATTCAAAACATCAGTACCTTGGCGTGTCACAACTCCTGAATCAAATATTTGAGTGATTTTATTTTAAAATATATTTAATTTATCTAAAATTTTTCAATTTCACTACAAACTATAAAACATCAAATAATGCATTCTTCATATTTTATCATAGATTCGAATAATAGCAATTTACCCGTCAGTTCTGTGTCCAATGTTAAAATTCAAAATTCCTGCGAAATATTGAAGTTTAAACCTCAAGTCCTCGTTTTAACTCAAGTGTTGGTAAAAAATTACCTTTGCACGACAGTCATTTTGAAAACAATGCAAGCGGCGAAGTTGTGGTGAATGCACGTATAGTTCCAGTCGAAATTTCAGTATTGTGGTGAGTAGTTATTTTCTTACGTATATATATTTCATTGTAATTTATATAAGGCTATATGTGATTTGTTGATAAGTAGCATCCACTAATAAAAAATATCAGTAAAATACTTAATTCCGAATTATAATCTCAAATTTGTATCCAATTCATTCGCAAACTTCAATTTAAATTCTGCTTCCGCAAAACTTGTTTATTTATTGTCATTAAAAACTCATATAAATTTGGTGCGGGTCCCATATCTAATAATTGAGATATCGGTATACCTAAATCCACCAACCGCCACTGATGTGTGGTATTATTTGATTTTAAGATATTTAATGTATAATATGCTCAAAGTTGCAATAAATTAGTACCCTAGTATACTCGTGACTTCCCTTTCATTCAAATTTAGAAAACACAGATATTTCAGAAACTGTTTGAAAAAGTGACTGGCCCGGTCTGGAACAGTATATTTATTATATTATCTATGTTCTCATAACAAAATACTGTTTAATTTTCTCCGAAAACTATATAAACAAAATGAGGTCAAACACTTTTGTAGAATCACCCATATAGCATTTCCAAAATTGCATCAAACACTAAATAATTTAACAACGGCGCACAATTTGACAGTGAGACTTATTGATAGATTCCAATCGATATTTTATGGTAGCCAATACACCTCGATGGGTCATTTATCTTTTTAGCCACCTGTTTCGACAGATAGTAAACATCATATCCTCCTCTCCAACGATGATGCGCGCATTTTTTCGTCCGTCTAAATGTTTGTCAAGTAGCGCACAGTAAGAAATGTTTTTGGTTTATGTTAATGTTTAACAAATTGGTTTTCAACCAAGCTTTAGCTACTTGGTTGATTATTTATGGCAAATAAGCAAAACAAGACCATGACAAACAAAATTTGACCATGGAGAAGGTAAAATTTAGTTTTTTAATGGTGGTTCCACAGGGTTCGGTTTTAGGTCCACATACATTTCGGAAGAGCATTGATGACATAAAAATGATGAAGAAATCATTTCTTCTGAAATCTAAAAAACTGAGCACACTGGTGTTACTGTGCAGCGGTGTTTCCACGCACCACGTGACGGTGCACCACGTGACCGGTTCACGTGGTAGTGGCGGCCGAATCCAGCAAGTGGTGGATTTTTCGTAGTCGCGTGGGGGCGGGGCGTTCGATCAATCCGTCACACACGTAGCGGCAGGTAGGCGTCAAGGACGCGCGGTGGCTCGACCAATCGCACCGCGCGCCATATTGTCGAAGGGGCGTGGCCTAACCCTTTCGCTCTTCCACGAGCCCAGGCGCTCGGGTTGCGTCACCGCCGCCTTTGACGCCGCCGAGAAGTCCACAACAGGTCCCCGCGATTTCGCGATTTGAGCACGTGGTCCATATTTTCGTGTGCTCAAAATGCGGTAAACAACTATCTCAATCTAGTTTGGTAGGTAAACATTTTTTTAAGTAGGTATCATGTAATCACGTCATTACTGAGTGGGTCAACAGACATATATCATCGTCTTTCTTAGATTTTCCTTGTCCAACAATTCTGCTGTCCTGATGAACCAATAAATCAAATTTATGATAGGTATTTTGTATTTGACCAAATTGATCCTGATCTTACTATTGCTTCAAACATTTTATATGCATACCTATATCTACGTAAAACTTTAGATACGTTGCTTTAACAGGTGTTCCTAAAAAATTTCATAGAACATATGCACGCATATTTCAGCTATATTTAGGCAAAACAAAGGCGCGAATAACGACAAATTTTCTTATATTTTATTTTTTATTTAGCTAGATACATACCTACCTAATTTCTTTATCAGAAATAAGGTTTTAAAATTTCCAATTCTTTGCAAGACCTGAAAAAAAAACGGAAAAAACAGTTTTTCCCCAATTTTTCCTGTTTTTATCCGAATGGAGTACTAAAAGACACATGGGCCTTAAGGGAGTAAAGATCCTTATTTCAAAACAACTAGAATAATGTAAATTGATAAACAAATATTAGAAATATTTCCCAAAACCAAAACAAAACACAAAATGATTTAAGCACTTTTCGCCAAAGAAGTACTTTAAGCACTTTGTGTTTTGTTTTGGTATTGGGGAATATTTCTAGTATTTGTTTAAAATATCACCAAAGTTCTCCTATTTCAAGTAGGTATGTAGATTAGTAAAAAAAAAATAGTACCTATCATGTACGTCATTATTGGATAGGTAAACAAAAATATCTCATTTTCTTCCCCAGAAATTTCTTGTCCACCTATTACTTATAGATAAATCTATTTTTCAACTTATATTTCTAAATATTGACATAAATTGTGTTTTCCCTATATAATAAAACCGTTATAACCACCCCGACCAACAACGGGAATAATTAACTCATTATTCCCATTGATTGGCCGATTTCATTATTCACTGTGATTTGGACCAATCAGTTAGTTACAATTCCAAAAACATCATAGTAGCCCTTGGTATACTAAATAGAATTTGACATCTGTCTAATGATCACTTTTTAATTTCTCCTTTATTTCTCCCAATGAATGAAAAAAACATAGTATTTCAAACAATAATGTAAACTAATGTAGGTATGCCTCAAAGTGCCATAATGTTTATAAAACTGATTTATTATAAATAGATCTTCATACAATAAGAACATTTCCTAATATTTTTAACAAATTAACTAAGGGTAGCAAAATAGGTTCTTTTAAAATTGCCGATGTATCTCAAGGTTAGGTTCTCTGCCCTATATTATTTTTGATGTTTATTAATGACTTGTCAGGCGTATATCCCCTTAAAACCCTTGGGGATCTATTAAAAATAACAGATTCTGAAAAACATTTCTCATTTTGAATTTTGTCTAAAAACAACAATTTTTTTAATTTTTTCGAACAGTATTAGGTGTTATCCAATTGCAAGCAAACTTAAATAGGATTGTAAACAAATAAAGTAACAATGGGAATTAAATTGTTAATATGCTGCTTTATCTCGGCATCAAATCTAAAATAACATTGTCGTCTGGCTTTAAACATACGGAATTTTAATATAAACATGTAGAAAAACACACCGAAGCTAATTCGAGATTAGAAAGATAAATTTTTAGGTCAGGTAAAAAACTGAATATGTTTGATATACATCCAACCCTCGAACACAAGAGGGTGACTTCTGGTGTGTAATAATAAAAGAGCATCGCTGCGTTGGGGAGGGTCCTTTCCACATTTCGAATATCCAAAAGTTCGTTGTATTTTAAATATTGCTTTCCTACACAAAAAGTGGCGGCTCATTTAAATTCATAAATAAAAATAATACAAAGGACCCGAAGATTATCCTTACTAAAGTGTACAGTTTTTTTTAAATCTGAGTTTTTTCCTTTTTTGGCTATGGGATTCGTTAAATCGATATGGTATTGTGTATAAATCAAAACTGTCATAAAGGTTTCCCATGAAATTCGTGGTATTTTTACACGTTTTAAAGGGTTCAGCTGTATAAGATATAAACAAACCAAATTATGTAGACAATTAGGCCGTAATCAATATTCCAACTAATTAATAATATGTGATTAGCATTATAATTACTAGCTTATTACATCAATCAATAATGTAAAATATTTGTTTAAGAAACACTTAAAAAAATTATACCTGCCTAAATGACAATACTTTTCATTTTTATTTCTTTCAAGAGTGTTAGATGATATCATCTTTTTACTGAGTATCCAAGTCAAAAAGACCAGCAAAAAATAGACATAACAAGTATTTCTGTCTCAACTCACCCTAAAATCCTCTAAATACTGTAAAAGTTTGGGTCCAATATAGAACAAAAAAGTTCGCACCTTACTTTGGTGGTAAGATTTTTGTTTTTTTGTTAAGAGCAGGGCTGTGTTTAAATTACAATAAAAAATATTTCTAAAAAGTGTACAGATCACTGTCTGGTATAAATGTGTTCCTTATGGTTTAAACATTGTCACTTTAAAGCGTTTTAATTTTAATTCAGAAAACTAACAGTAAAATGGCCAGTGTCCAATTACTGGTTGTTAAAAAATGTAAATTTCTATTATTGGACATATGTCCAATATCATACTCTATTTGTATCCGGGACATTTACCAGCCAATTCTTATGTAAAATTGTCCCCTAAATCCGAAAAGACCGTCAAAAACTATAAAAGTTAAGCAGTTTTTGAGATAAAGTCAATTCCATATTATATGAAAAATGGATTTTATTTCAAAAACTGTTATACTTTTATAACTTTTAACGACATTTTCGGATTCAGCGAATAATATTTCATAGGAATTGACTGCTAAATGTCCTGGATACAAATTGCTGTTGACGAGAGTTATTAGTGGCTGCTTTTTCGCTATGACATTTTTGATTAATTCATTTTTAGAAAGTGATTTTTTCGTCACAGGACATCTTGCAGAATAACAGTGATTTAACTACAGTACACTGAAAGAAATATATGTTTGTTTTAGCAATGTTTGTGGTTCATATATGGACTACCACATACATTGCTAAAACAAACATATATTATATTTAGTTTTAACATAATATGTTAAAACTAAATATAAAAATGGTTAAGGTAAATATATTATATGTTTGTTTTAGCAATGTATGTGGTAGTCCATATATGAAACATAAATTTCTTTCAGTGTACATGATAGAGAACATAAAAAACGAATGGCAACAAAATTAATAAATTCGGAAAATACTTTTAAAATACCACCCCAAAAAATATTAGATATATATATAAATCATCCTGTTCCGGCCTAAACATTATAAATGCTTCACAAACTAAGATACCACACTTAATGATATTTGCAACGAACTATTTCAGAAGTCAGACCAAGGAATTGGTAGTTACCTTCAGAATCCAGAAAAGGGATGAGGAATCCGAGAAAGAAATATATGAATTATATAATATTTACCAAAACGAAATACTAAATTACCTAAAATTGCAAAATATTTAACAATATATGTTATTTGATGTAAAGTTGTTAAGATTATATAAAAATTGTATGTCCAATAACTACATATACATATGGTCCATGTGTCCAATTACTATATAAAATGGCCAATTACCATACTTTTTTGCATGTTTTATAAAACTATTATTAAAAATTCAAATATTCTTATTTTTAAGTAAAAAAACTCCATACAAAATGTAGGTAAAGTCTGTTCAGCGAATGTTTTACCTTGCGTCATCAATTTCTTAACCAAACTATTCAACCATCAGGATTATTTAATTTAGTATTAATTATTTTTATTTAAATTGAAAATTAAAAATAAACTGGTGTGCCATAATGAAAAATGCATATTTGTCATCAATTCCATTGAATTATATTTTGTATTGTTTCTTTAATTAATAAAATTCTCATTTGGAAACAAGCAAAATTTTAAATAAATTAAACATTAATAAATATTATATTCTAAATACAATTTCATGTAAAATGTCTATTTAAAATAATTATTTATGCATCCGAAATTATCTGGATTTCATATTGTATACAATAAATATAATTTGCCCATTGTATGGCTTACATAATAAAACACTTTATTTATTGCAAAATATTTAATATTTTGTATGCTGGTTCATATATTTGATGATTTTAAATTATTTATTTTCAGTTATTGTTCTAGGGAAGCATAAATCTATTCATTTAATCGTAGATAAAATGGAATTTTAATCATCATATTTAATTTTGCGATGGCAAAATTTGAATACTAATATTTCGGGTTTGATTCATTTATGTAGGTGATGTGTTTGCACAACGATTAAAAATTGCCACCAAAGTACTAAATTTAGTAATTTTATGATAGGTACACAAATGAATGGAATATATTCTCAGCATTTAAAGTAGTAGTAGCATATGAATTTATGGGCCTAATTGTAACCTAAATAAATATAAAATAACGATTTCAGTATACATAGGTATGTTTTTTATTTAGGTACCTACTACTATTTGTACACAGTGTTTATGCAATAAATTATAATTCAGTGTCATTTTGTGGGAATATTTTAAATATTATATTAAGAGATTAAGGATTAAAAAGGTATTAAAACACGCGATTTTATCTTCAGATAATTGTATTATTCGGCGTATAATTTTAAAAAAATAACATAATTTTTATCGTCCCTGTGAGTTATTTTGAGACATTAATGACACTAATAAATTATTTTTATATCTGATTTCAAGCGTTTTATACGAAACAAAGGATTTCTTCAAAAAATAATTTAAAAATAAATGCTTTTTAAATGCATGTAAAAAGTGTTTAAAATAAATAACATTTAAATAATTATAAAGCAGGAATTTAACACTTAATAGTTAATGTTAACTATGTAGTTATTTAAAAAAAAATTAAAACGCGTTAGTTGGTTTGACGTCAAGAAGCTAATTTTATGATAATTATTATAATATCTTTAAGTATAGACATACACTGTTAAAATTGCTTAAATTATTATTTTGCAATAACATTTTTTTAAATTCTTTATATGTTCTACGTATAAATTAAGGTATAACATATAAATTACACTTAATTAATTCAATTAATCGGCTTATCAAACGCTGTATAAAATTATTCGTACTTTATTCACCCCTTATTTATGTACTTCTAACAAATTAAATTTAATAAATCAATTTATTTACATAAGAAAAACAACTTATTTACGCCACAACCATATAAATAGATATGTATGTAATTTAGCTTGGAATGATTTTGATTGCTAGATGATATTAGTATGAATAACTTTAAAAGTGAATAAAATGATTTTTGAACTTCAATCGATTTCTTTCAGCATAAATAATGAAAAATTTGCATATTGCATAGATTTAGATATTTGTCTTTATGTTATGTCCACAGTCATATTATTTAACGGCCGTAATAAAGATTAAAAAGGGATTTATGCTAGTGCTTATATGAGAGAAAAGGTATACAGGACTAATTAAAATTCGGATTATTATTAGGCTTAGCATGGTAGCAAATTTTTTTATTAAAGTGAGTTTGAAAAAATTATTGTTTTTGTATGATGACAGCTAATTTAGCAGACTTGATGCTAAAATGTATTGTTATTAGTACTATAAGAACATTTTTTTAATTAGAAATAATTCTACCCTTCTAATTACTTATTTAATTATAAAAATTATTATAAACTTCTCTCATTAACATGTGTTGTACTCTTGACTTGCTGAAAATTATATTTTTTTAACCAAGATTAATATAATTTCCTCATAAGGGAAACAGGGTAAATAAAAACAAATTTGTAATTCTCGTACCAATTTAAATAAAACAAAATTGTCGAAATATTTTACCAGAAAATTAATTTAATCATTCCACACTACACTTGCAGTCACACGACCAATCAATCTGGCTAATATTACACAATGGTGGTTTCTTTTTCTAAATAATAATCTTAATCACATTCAGTCCAGGTTGCCATGTTCATGTGTAATTTGTACGTTACGAAGCAAGAAATGCACGAAACAAAGTCAGCAAGCCATGGTAGTTCCGGTCTTTAGTATTTTTTTGTTTTCTGGTTATATACAGAGTGGCTCAAAAGTATTCAATTAACGATGTGTTAATAAACAAAAAAGAAACTTTTTTAATTGAAATATAACAATAACACAGTAAAATTAACATGGACATTTTTATCAGAGTAGGCGCTTTTGTGCCACCCTGAACATAATATCAACCCTATCACGTTTGTGATTGGCTCGTTTGTTATTTAAATAAAATTAACGTTGGGTCACGAATGGTCAGACAAATGAAAATGGTGATGAATTCTAAATAAGAACTGAATTAATAAAATTATTTTTTTATTAATCTTAATAAAACGTTGTTTTTATGACCAGATTAAAAATTAATTTTTTTATTAATTATTTTAAATACAAGATTCCATATCTACCATATGTCAAAAAAATTTACATAAATATTAAATCAAATTTTATGCTTGAAAAATTTAATTATTTAATAATAAATAAAGTATATATTTATAAACGCTTAATCCCAACGTGACACAAATTTGATTTGATTTTTTAATGCCGATATTAATTTTAAAATTTTGTAAATTAATTCAGTAATATGGTAAATAATATTTAAGAATTTTTGAATATTATTATTTTTTGCGATGTTATGATTGTGTAACTTCTGAACGACTTGACCGATTGAGGTGTTAGGTGGCGCCTGTAGTCTGTTATCAACAAATTCAATATTAATCCCGGCGCATCCGCCATTTTTGCAAAATAATGACATTTTATAAACATTGTCAATTGCTTTATTTTTCGATTTTTCAAATTAATTAAATTAAAATAAAATGTTTATTTATTGAGTATACAGGATATTATTAGCAAAACCTATTTTTTAAAACTGAAGGATAATTAAATCTCGCGTGTAGCTACATAACATTCATTTGCATATTACGATTTGATACGGATCTTAATTATTTAAACACGCTAAAAAAATCATAAAATCTATACCGGGTTTTTATAAACTCAAGATAAGTGTTTTAATAAAAAAAAAGTTTTTATCCTGTCAAATTTTTGTTTATTAAAAAAATGGTTATGTCTAAAAATCTGCTAAAACTGTTTTAAAACTGTCTGTATGTTCTAGTTTGTTAAATTATACTTAAAATTTATTTTGTAAATTTTAAATATGTCAAAATGATTTTTTTCATTGTAATTTAATTTAATGGTATATTATGATTCAAGAGATAATGCGCATTTCATTTGTTAAGATAACAGCAAAAATGAAAACATAAAAAAGATTTTTCAAGCAAAAAAGATTTATTTTTGCAAAAAATAACAAAATAATAAGATTTTGACGAATAAAAAAAATTACAAGAATCAAAAACTAAAAAGAGAAACCAGATTCTGGGGAATTTCCCAGGTTTTGAGAATTTTTTGAAAAGGTCATAGGATAAAATTTCAAAAAAGTAAAATGTCAAAAAGGAATGTGAATTTATATTTTATACGCCAAAAAACATAATAACAATAAACAAAAACAAAAGTTTTGTTACAAAACAAATAAAAAAAATAGCCTATATTGCTACAGATTGTTTTGTTAATGTTAAACAAATAATTTTGTTGAAAAAGTACACGCAATTATAATTTGATGATTTCAGAATGGTGTGTTATTAAATTGTGTGTTATGTTATGTTTATTTATTTGTTAATTTTTTTGTGTAGTGAATTAATTCATAAAGCAAATTTCTTATCAAATTTCTATTGATTTAGGTTTCCAATTTTCAATAAATACTTTTGTTAGCGCAAAATAAAAAATGCCGTTTAATACCTATGGCTATAACGCATTTATAGGGAATATTTATTCGATAATACCACATATTAAGGCTAAAAAATAATACTTAAAAACGGCAAAACAGTATTTCGCATGTACATTGTGCGGAAGCTTCTGTTCGAAGCGCATCACATCACATGCATTTACATGTTTACTTGATAAGCGAAAAGCGTATATTTAAAAAGTCGCGCAGATGTATAACGTGAAAAAAACGACGTCCAAAGCGCATTCATTCCGTCGGTCGGTACCTGAGGCAGAACACATCAGGTGCTCCATTGTTCGGCAACTGTTTCCAATATTTCCTTCGACGTAGCACAGCCCTCTCGGTGTTTTTTTTCTTTCTCTTATTTTAATACGAATGTATCATTCATTTTTGCCGCTTTTTACATCACGGGAGAAACGGAAAGACCCTCATCATGGCACACTGACGTTTATTATTTATTTATTTCGACTGTTCGGGAGCAGAAGTCGAGCTCCTGAAATTCCGAATTCATACGTTTTAGTTTTAATGTTTAATACACTTTGCAAACTTTTTTAAAATCAATCTTGTTTACCCGAATCTATAGATGTTGATAACACTTAATTTTGTCTAAAAAATTATTTAAATTAGATATTTCTATAGAGCGACATCTATACGAAAATAAAGTAACCATCCCAATTTGTATTTTTGTATTGAGATATATTATAATAAAATAATTTTTCACATTTAGTATTATTTTACAAGAAACGATTGTATGACTTTTGTTAATGTGTATTTAAAAGATCACTTGGTGTCATGGAAACATGTACGAGGTGTGTTCAGAAAATATCGGGAATTTTCGTTTTTTGAAACAAATATTTATTTATTCGTCTACATTAATGTTGTCGCCTTCAAAATAGTCCCCATTGGATATTATGCACATGTGCCAGCTCTTCTTCCAATCCTCGAAACACTTCTAAAACTCGATCTTTGGGATAGCCTTTAGTTCTTTCAGCGATGCGCTTTTAATGTCATCTATGCTTGCAAAACGACGGCCCTTTAAGGTTCTCTTTATTTTTGGGAATAGGAAAAAGTCAGACAGAGGCATGTCTGGCGAATATGGAGGCTGGGCATCATTACAGTATTGTTTTTGGCCAAAAATTTTGTTCAAAATTTAAGAATTTTGGAACAAATTTTGCTGCCACGCGTTTCATACCCAAAACATTTGAAAAAATTTCATGGGATGAGCCAATCCATATACCAACATCATCAGCGACTTCTCTGATGGTTTATAACCATTTATTCCACTTTTTCCATGTTTTTATCGGTTGTTAATGTGCTTGAGCGTTCGGGGCGTTCGTCATCTTCAACGTCTTCACGGCCATCTTGGAAACTCGTATACCACTTGTAAACTCTTTTTTTACTTATAGCAGACTCACTATACGCCTTTGCTAACATTTCACAGTATTTATTTCATTTTTTAAGCAAAATTGGATAGAAATTCTTTGATCCATTTCTTTTAACGAACGAAAATCGCCGAGCTCATAAAACACGTCTAACCTTAGCGGCTGCCACAGGCAAAGTAAACAATGAAAACAGCTAAAGTTTTTATCATACTTCGGGGGCATGTATACCTATATATTAAAGACAATTTTATGACAAGCGGACCCTCCGAACCCGCGAAATTTAACAATTCCCGTTATTTTCTGAACACACCTCGTATATGATAGAATTTAAAAACAATTGTTAACAATAGCAACTATTGATTTATGATTGGCCTTAGGTTTGATAAATGCAGTCAAATGGTGGTATTTATTACATGTGTAAGATATACGAAGGCAAGAAGTGTAGAAAAAACTCCTGCGTTTCGAATGTTTCAGGTTCAAGTCGGTCTTTGAAATAGCGCGCCGTATATCGGATCGGGTCCTTTCATTAATTTCAGCAGATGGATCTCCGATTAGAGGAACTGAACGTGTCAAGACACGGTATACTAAATCCGAACCAACATTCAAGCACTTATCGGCAAGTAATCTGAGAAACCAAACTTCGACGATGTACAAATGAAAGAATGGGAAGAGGATGGTGGTGTGGCGCATCAAGAAAAATGGATGTATACAATCAAGAAACTGATAACAAGCGTATTCTTGTCTTAACACAAAACAATCATAAACAATTTTGATGTATTAAGGAACCATTTCAGGTTTTAATAGAAACTTTGGTCAAGTAAAAAACCTAAGTATTTAATAATAAACAAATTATTGTTTAGTTTTATAATGTAATACTACGATTTTGATTCCACCAGTTTTGATATCTACTTAAATATGAAATTGTATTTGTTTGACCTATACCATACTTGGGGAAATTGGGGACAAGAATTTTTATAAGAAATTTTGCTTTATTAATTAATTTCCTAAACAAAAAAAATTATCACATACCTATATGTATACATAAATGAACACAAAAATAACATACACATATTTCTGGTTATATATTATAAACACTTTGGACAGTTGTTACGAACACGTTACGAATTAGAAGGTTACAGCAGGTTACATGAAATTTGAAATAAACAAAACTATGGGTAAAATATTTTCTTTAACTAGGTACATAACAAAAAATCCGAGCCCTAGTAATTATATTTTAACATAAAGTAAGAAAGCATTTTTTTATATTTTGTAAAAAATGGCCATAATATATTTTTATAACCAAAATATTTTGCGACAAACTTATAATTTGGTACTAAAATAAACAGTGAAATTCTTCAAGCAACATTATTTTCTTTATTATTAAATACTCGAGGAAACTCAGTCAATATTTCAAATTCTTGAACCTAGACAGCGAGTAATTTCGAAGCGTCTTATCTGGCTGTAATCTGAGACACGCCACTTCAAATATGTTTGTCAAAACAAAAACGCACAAGAAACACTACTGATTTAAGTAAGAACAATATTTTAGACAAAAAAAATAAATAATTAAAAGTATACATCCATATATAACATAACATAACCGCAATTAATTATTTTTTACAATGTTTTAAAAGTCTTAAACCTATCCTCCGTGAATGTTACTCTTTCTAGGTTCTAGAAATAATTTTTATAGCCATTTAAGTAGGTGTTACAAAAATTGAATCTGTTTTTGCTTTAAATTTTATGCAACGGATGGCGCTTTAATCATTTTAAATAAGCAAAAACCTCTGTTTAGGACATTATAGATGCATGTGATTCCTGAAGGTCAGTTAGAATTTATATGCAGATGGAGTCTTGCTGTTTTATAATTCAAAAGTTTAAGTTAATTAATTTGCTATTTAAAAACCTATCCACCGTGAAGTAGATTTTTTTATAAATATTTTATGTATGTACAATTATATTTTTTAAAAATATTATTTTGTTAAAAGATACAATAACTTATCTCAAATATACAAAGGGATGTTTTAAAAAAACATACGAAATCCTAACCTCCGTGAAGCTATCTTCCGTGAAGCTCTAATATTTAAAATGTATGATTTCTTAAAATTCTTGCATTAGTGCAGAACTATTACTAGATCTGGTGGCTTCTATAGAATGGGGTTTTTGGGAAGCCACCAGATCTAGTAGTCTCTAGTAGTTTCACTGTTAGTCTATAGACTAACAGTGAAACAACCAAAAATAAAAAATAATCATTTTCACTTGGGGGACATTTATATTTTTCCTAAATATTTAAATAACTCTTAATTTTGATTCTAACCTAGTATAAATCCTGAAAAAATAAAAATGTTAATTTTATTACCACAATATCTGTTAAAGTGGCGATATAGATTTAATCTTATTCTTTTCAAGACCAAGTTTTACACGTGATGCCAGAATTCCCAGTACCATTAGTTTTATTAAATTACCAATAACTGTGTTATTTAAATAACTCCCATATCCATCAGATACCGGACAACTTTATACAATAAATAAGTCAATTTATAACTTGGGTTCGCATAAATACTTGTACAAGGTTAAAAATCTTACAACTTAATACTGTGCATTTGAATTGCATGTTCGTTTGATATGTATAAGATTTTATTATTTACTGGGATCGCATTAAAATAACTGTCAAAACAGAATAAACTTGCGGTTAACATAAAATAATTGTATTTAATTGCTTCATTATGACACAAGTTATTACCCACATTGAGAAACGATTGTTTAAACAAAATCAATGAAACAATAAATTTTGATCGGCATGAATAATAAATATAGCCAGAAGGAAATTAGTGCCTAGATCCTGATTAATTTTACATAAGTGTTTTCTGGTATACACCCTGAGGAAAAAATCTAATACCTGTTATGAAAAATATAATACTCCTTATAAGATTTTTTTATTAGTACAGACAGTATGAACTCGGTTTTGTTAAAACATCTTGTAACAGTTATTAGACATACTATTATCTCTTATAAAATCGATATGCTGCCACCATAAAATGATGTTGTAGTGGATATAATCAAAATCTTAAATACTATAAACCTGCTTTATATCGAGTCTTAAATGTTTTTTAGCCAGTATAACTTCAGATTGCTATGTGTATTTGAAAATTCTTATTAATTTTATGTAGTGGCTTATACTTTTTACAAACTCTGTTTATTCTCTTTATTAGCAATTTAGTAACTTCAATAAAATATGTCTTATAGACGAAATTATGCATTTTTTATAAGAATTATTATACTTATTTGCTGACAGGATAAGGGTCGTTATATAAAAAGTTTAACTTTTATAAATAGTAAACTTTTATTATACAAAACAGGTACAAGAAATAAATAAAACATAAATAAACATAATTAGGTATATAATAGTACAGAAGTAAATCAAAATTTTGCATGTCGAAACTTACAAAGAATACCAAGGGAGAAAATAAAACAAGCGTAAAAATATTCCTACTTATAAAAACCCCACAGCGTGACACTGCAATTTTTTTAAATTATTATTTGAAATCGTTTGTTTTTGTTTTAGGGGCTATTTTTTAATAATTTTTATCATGATTTTTTATTAAAATACCTTGATTAAAATCATGATTTAACCGTTAATTTTAATCAACTAATAAAATTAAAATCTCAACCTTACAAATTTCTGTTAAAACAAAGCTATAAGTACTAAACTACCTATCTTCAAACTATTATTCAATAAATGGTAAAACGGCGTGCCATAGAATACATTATTGGGGAATATAGGTATTAGATATATGTAGGTGAGTACAGGGTGAACCAAATAAGGGGACCCATATACTTATCTCAGAAACTACTGTCCCAAAAATGTGTAGAGAACAAAAATTTATGTAGGTAGTATATTTTGAATATTATATTAACATTGTTATTATATATTAATATAAATAAATAATAAACAATTTTAAACCAAATGTTTCCCATCTCCATACTTCTTAATAATATTGCTCTTGATTGGTTAATTTTTACAATTTTTGCTATTATTTTTTGTGACTCCAGTAGTTTCTAAGATACCTAAGTATATCCTCGTAAATCACGTATTATATTATACTTATAAGTATATGGGTCACCCTACGTAGTTCACCCTGTACATTTACGTATATTTTATAATGTAAAATTAATAAATTATTATAATGGGAATCAATAAAAACAGTTTTCGTGTACCTGCATCTGCGTCCACGTGCTCAGCTCATTGTGCTGTTCCAAGATCAAGGTATAAACCTTTATTAAACTAAGGCTTATGCTCGTATCATGATGCATAATTATTACAAAAACTTACCCTTAACAATTGCCAGCTATTAGAGCCAGCAGATGTCACAATAAATAAACAAAACACTACAGCCACAGACACTTATTTCTCGCGGTCAGATCGCATCTCTCCTATAGTGATCCCGCCAAAACAAAGCTTGTACCATAGAGTATAAAGACGACTATTAAACAGTATAAGACATATTATAGTTCTTATAAAAAAATTATAAATTAAATCATGATATCATTTTCATATTTTAGATGATGTACTACTTGTGTAAGCACAAAACTGTCAAAATTGTACGTGATTTCATATAAACTGAATTTCCCCTGACTCATTTATTAATTTTCCCGTTATTTTATCCACCGAATGTGGGAATAATGAAATTAAAATCCGTGACAACTTTCCAGCGTTCCATCCTCCCTCTTCCAGACAACACGAAGGTAAGTTAATTACATCGACTTAATGCTCTTTCTTAAAATTAAGGCTAAGAGCATAAGTAAGTCGAAAAAATGCGCCTAGCGACTTATCTGGGCCCCAGAAATTATAATAACTTAAAATTTGCGCGTTTAATTGAAGAAGCAACCATAAATAACGAGGATGAATCTTGTTTTTTGTGGCAATCTTATTTTTTTATAATAGGGGGAACTAAAAACAATCTTAAAGCTTGGAACTCATTAACAGAAAATAAATATTAAATCCAGAAACAAAAATATTACATATGTATGTGGCTTGTTATCAAAATAAATTATTTAACTATAGACAACTAAATCAAAGCACATACATGCAAATGTTAAAAATAATTTATTATATCTACATATTATAAATTAATTTTTCTGATATACGTTTATTGTCTATTGAATGCGAGTATATGCCATAAGTCATGCACAACTATTTTAGCAGTAGCTTTGTGATTTATTGCTGGATTATGGGTATGTATGAATTTACTCTTACCAACTGTTAGAATTCCTTTGAATCATTAACAGTTATTGGGGTCAAATTACATAATACCACCACACTGACTGTAGATGAAGATTAACTAAAAAAGTTTTCAGATTTTTTTTGACATAAAAATGTTTATTATCACAGTAATACATTTTTTATAGGCACTTGCTGTAAAAACGTAATTAAAAATTAACTTCAATCGTTAGTGTTTTTATAGTAATTTTACGATCAATATCATAAAACTTTAAAACAGTTTTATTTAATTCAACTTAATCTGGAACGGCCAGTAGATGTTAATCCTATAGAGTGTGAATATTAATTTAATGATAACATTTTTCTGCTAAATTTACGATTAGTAGCTTTATTGCCAATTTAAGTAAAAACATAAAATTCGAAATAGTTTACGAGATTTCGTAATTCCACACTTGGAAATGAACTGCAAATTAAAAATGATTGTTTTACAATAAGGCCAAGGTAGTAAACCACATCTTGTTGTTTGTTTTCTGTAATAACTGGATATTTTCAAATTAGCCACAACCAGTCATTAAAGGCATACATAAAAATAATTATTAGAGTAAACAGAAGTACCCAAAGCAATTTCACGTCAAGATATATAGTTCAGGAGATCTTAATATAAATTGTCTTAATTTTTTTAAGTGTGTTAGTATAAGTGTGTAGTTAGTCATCAATCTTGAAACATTTGGGTGGCGACAGAAAATACGTGTACAATAACAATCACAACATCGAAATGTAATTATGAAGTTGAACATGCTACCGCAATTGAAAATTATTAAGTAATTAATTATTGTGTCGTTTGTTATTTATTAGCCTGTGCATATGGAAGAGTAAATACAGACATTGTCTTTTCTATTTTCATTTTAATAGAAAAGACTAATACTTATTTTTTTTCTAATAAGAAGTAAATAAAACTCCCATCTTTTGAACTTTGAAAAAAATTAAAAATAAAGAAAATAATAAGTAATAATTTAAAAAATATATTTGTTTGCATATTTTTTCCGAAAATCTCGTCAAAATTTACAAAAGTAGAACAGTTTTTGAAATTTAGTCAATTTTCCATTTAATATGGAAAAAAACTAAATGAGTTTGACCTACACTTTTATTGTGTTTTGATCTTTCATAATTAAGTACATATTACAGCTCAGGTTCCAGATTTTTAACCACAATTAATTATTTTTTACAATGTTTTAAAAGTCTAAAACCTATCCTCCGTGACTGTTACTTTTTCTAGGTTAACCTATATGTTTTCAAATATCTGAGGTAGTAAAAGCATACTAAAAATATCAGTTCACTAAGTAAATTAAACACATCCAAAGCAATCGAATCAAATATAAAATATTATTAAAAATTAAGAGAAATAATTTTTATAACCATTTATGTAGGCGTTACAAAAATTGATTCTATCCTCCGTGAATCTGTTTTTGCTTTAAATTTTATGCAACGGATGGCGCTTTAATCATTTTAAATAAGCAAAAACCTCTGTTTATTATAGATGCATGTGATTTCTGAAGGTCAGTTAGAATTTATATGCAGATGAGAGTGTTGCTGTTTTATAATTCAAAAGTTTAAATTCATTAATTTGCTATTTAAAAACCTATCCACCGTGAAGTATAATATCTCAGTAAGTAGATTTTTTTATAAATATTTTATGTATGTACTATGCTCCACACCTCAAAGTCCCACCACGTGACCACGTACGGAACGCAGTCTTTTGAAAATTTGGCATTTAAGGCTTTTCAGGTTATGTATCTGTCAAAGTATAGTCAACGAAAGAAATAATATTATGTTTAGGAGTTAAAAATGTATAAATCTTTATAACATTAGAATAATAATGGATGGTTTAAGAATTTAAGAATATAAATACTGCATTTAATGAAATTAAAGTGTAAGGTGCCAAATAAGTAATATTTTTGTGCATTTGGTCCTAATATCTGGTTTTCTCCATAAAATAATTTTAAATAAACAGCATTTATTTAAAAAAATCTAGCTTCTCTATTATGGAATAAGAATATCTGTATTAAAGGTAGGTTAATATATTATAACAAAAATATCATCTAATTTTGTAATTTTAAGGTTAAAAATTTATTTTGACCAAAGTAAATAAGTATTTTGGATTATTTAAAAGACTGTATAATATGGTATTTAAAAATGTGTTTTTTTATCTTATCCAGTTTAAAGTGTACCTACATAAAGTTTTGTCAATACAAATAGTTAAAAAGCTTCTACTGAATTTGATCTACATACATCAAAAAATCATTATAACTATAAAAATTTTAATAAATCACATGTCATGGAGTATTAAATATTTTCACATTGCAAGTTTCTCTAAAAATTGTTTGTTTTCTTATAATCTAACTTAAAGTAAGTATGCCGAGAGGTATGCACAAGTTTTGTCGTTAGAATTATAAAAGCTTCAATTTAATTTGAACTATATTCAACAATTATTTATTAATGACCATATTAACACACTCTTTCAAATAATCCACTTATTTGTTTTTTCTAACCTTAAACTTTGAGGTGTGGAGCATAGTACAATTGTATTTTTAAAAAATGTTAAAGTGTCAAAAGATTCAATAACTTATTTCAAATATACAAAGGGGTGTTTTAATAAAACCATTTTCAGAAACTAAATATGTCAAAATTGAAAGTATTCGAATGTTTGAATTAATTTGTGGTAAAAGTGCCATCTAGACAATGGCGTCACTGTGCATCTGAGCCCTCGTAGATCCTTGCTGCACCGCAAAACTGCCACCGCTGATTTGCTCAATTTTCGCACGTCACTCGACGTCAAGTGGAATGAGATGTAAAGTGTCTTAAAAATCAAACTCAATCTTTCTTCAAACTTGCCTGCCAGAAACTGCCACTTTACATACAGATGTGCTTCGACTTTTTATTTCGAGCAGCAGCAGCAAAGGCGCAACGTGCACACAAGGTGAACCGAATAAACATAAATCTTTCACGCAGTTTCCATTTCGACTGAATTATACACGCAGACATACGAAATTCCGGCAGAAACTGCTCACAATAATGGCCGCATCGGATCGCGAAGCGAAGCTATTTTGCGTTAATACATCTCCTTGCCTTTCTTGCTCTTTCCGAGAGACCCACCGTTTTCAATTATCAACCGAATTAAGCATACACTCTTAAAATCTTATCGCAATCCTTACAAATCTTCCCACCTTTTACTATTAAACGCAAACCAAAACAATAAAACAATGAGAAACCCCTTTGAAAATGGTTACACTACATTTTTACTAAGCAGTTGAATAGTAAAATTACAAAATGTTGTATTGTATTTGTTGTAATATTACATTTTGTTATAGCCTTAGTAGGGGAGCGAGGGGCTTGTTGTAACATGTTACAACTTGCTCCTAAACTTTAAAATACCTTACTCCTACTTGTATTTTACTAAGAAAAAAATAGTAAGAGCAGACGTAAAAGAAAACCATGACAGATAAACCCGAAAAGGAAGCTTTAAGAATGTAACATGAGGAAAAAATGAAAAAGGAACAGAAAAAAATATAATATAATATAATATAATATAATATAATATAATATAATATATAATAATATAAAAAGGATTTTGAGTAATTCAGAATCTGAGCCTAAGGAGTGGTTTTGTCTATTTTGAAGTGAAGCTTATAGTGATTCAAACAAAGGCCCATTCGCCTTAATTAATTATTAAGGAACATACTTGCTTAAAAGCTGATAATTGTATTAATTTTATAGAAGTATTTTTTAGTTTTTAATTTAAAATAAAATAAAATTAATGTCTTATTTGCTGTGATTTAAAGTGTCACATTAATTATTAACTAAGAAAAATATTTTAAAAGTTACATTTTGTAGGTTCGTTATTTTTACAAGAATATTTTAGTTTATTTATTGATAAAAAATAAAGTTATATAAAAAGTTTTATAATATTGTTAAAAAACTAAAAAAATTAAGTTTAAATATATTTTATTATTACTACCTGCCCCAAGAGATGTTACAACTAACCCCGTTAAAATTTAATTAGTGATAATCCACAAGAACCATGTTAAGATATCTTCGTTTGTCTGAAAATTGTTACAACAATCCCCTTGCTCCCCTACTAAACAGATTCCAATTTTACAATGTTTTTGTTTTTGTCAGATACTTATAGTAATTTTACAATTCTGTATTGTAGAATCGAATTTGAAATGTTGTAAAATTTCTATACATTTTCGGAATTAATTTTACTAAGATAATCAATAAAATTACTAACCAAAATTAGCTATTTGAATTACAATAAGTGTTTGGAAATATACAAATCATTATTTATTTTATCCAACTTCTGTTTGCATTTTTGCTATATATCTTTTTAACCATTTACACTGTTAAATTTTTTTTGTAAAATTACAATTGTTTTGCAAAACAAAGAATAAGTAAATTACAAATCAGTGTATACCAATACAAAAATATAATACAATTTGAGCAATCTTCCAAGACATATTGGGAAATCTACTTAGATAAGTTGTAATTATACAATCTATATGTATAAATCCTACACGCATTGTAATTTTACTAAACAGTTTGACAGTTTCAAATAAAAAGCATCTCAGATTTACAAACGTTGTTTGTAATTTGATTTGCTATAATGTTATGTAAAATGCATAGTATGTACCGATTGCGGCAATCTCATGTTTTGGTTTGTTCCAATATACCAAATTGCCCGACATTGATAAGACCCAAAATAGGTCTATCTGTCTAGTTGTCTGTCGGTATTTGTTGGTGGAACGCACTTAAACAAAAACTCTGGCGAGGTGAAGGTTCAATTTTTTATTAATCTTTACAGTGATGGGTCAAGAAAGTTTCTTGAAGAAACTAAGAAAATTGCAGGTTTTTTTTTCGTAGTATAATTACAATACCATTATTCGTAAATTACTAAATATTTTTAGTGTAATTTGTTGTACAAAATAACAATATTTGTATTGTTATATTGCGAAACGAATTTTCTTCAGTTCAGTATAGTATAATTACAATACACCATTTTAAAATTACTAAACATATTTAGCAAAATTACAATATCTTTATAGTAATGTTACTGAACAAATTTTTAATAAATGCTTAGTGAATTTCAACAAACGTTTTGTAATTTTCTCAAATTGAGTTTTAATGAATCGTGTAGTGAATTTACAAAACTGAGTTTTATTATAACTATTTTGTGATGCGTAAAAACTTCATATACTTACAATGTAGGTCCTACATGTTTAGTAAAATTACAATAGAAATTTTTAACAGTTAAATAACACACCATTTCTAAAATCATCAAATTATAAAGAAATTTCGTACAAACACTTACTGATGTATTTAAAATTAACCAACTACAAATGTTCACAAATATAATTTTTATAACAGTTTTTTAGTTAAAATTAAGATTTCAATGATTTTAAAATGCTTATTTAAATATTCCCTGAAATGCAAAAATGCTTGTGAATATAGATAAGCATGAAAACATTTTAGAATCTGGAAAAATGTGAAACATTAGAAAGGTTCTAAAGTGGCCCCGTTTTCCTGAAAGCGCCACACATTCACACAATATGCGCATTGTTTGCTGAAAGATATATGATATCGGATATCGTTATTTCATTTCGCCTGCCCGCCTGTAACTTGTGCATAATGCAGGTGTATTCGCTCGCTGAAATAATAAAAGGCAAAATGAAGTTATTTCCATAATAGCGATATGCTAATTTCGGCTAAAAAACCTTTGCTTCGTTAGAAACTAATTAACGCCGTTTGCAACAGTAACGAATGTGTTACTATGTGAAATGTTGATGTTGATGTTGCTGGAAAAGTTAATTCAATCATAATTTAGACTAATGATGCCACTTTCATACAAATGATTGTTTGAAATATTTTTAATGCGTGTTTATAAACATTTTATGTTTTAATAAGCGGAAATTTTCAGGTTTAATGCATTTTTAAATAAAGCTTTTAGTGAATAAACATCAACAAGATTTAATGATGATTTAGAATATAAAAAATTATTTAAATGTGTCATTTTATGGTCATAAAAATGAATTTTACTAATCAGAAAAAAAACACAAAAATGGGGTAGAATTGATATGCCAAAAAAATACTAAATATGTTTAGTAATTTTAAATGGTGTATTGTAATTATGCTATACAATTCATTTCAACTCATTTTAGGAAAATTACAAAAATATATTTTACAATTTTACTGAACTGTAAATTTTTAATTAATGTAAATCTGAGATGATTTTTATCAGAAACTGTCAAACTGTTTAGTACAATTACAATGCGTGTAGGATTTATACATAAAGATTGTAAAATTACAACTTATCGTAGTAGATTTCCCAACATGTCTTGGAAGATTACTCAAATTGTATTATAATTTTGTATTGGTATACACTGATTTGTAATTTTACTCATCCTTTGTTTTGTTAAACAATTGTAATTTTACAAACAAATTTAACAGTGTACATGATTAACATGATATATTGTAAAAATGCAAACAGAAGTTGTATAAAATATATAATGATTTGTATATTCCTAAACACTTATTGTAATTCAAGCAAATTTTGGTTAGTAATTTTATTGATTGTCTTAGTATAATTAAATTCCGATTATGTATAGAAATTTTACAAAATTTCAAATTTAATTCTACAATTCAGAATTGTAAAATTAAAGTAAGTAAAAGTATCTGACAAAAACAAAAACGTTGTAAAATTGAAACCTGTTTAGTACTTTGGCTTTTACAAAATGTAATATTACAACAAATGGGTATTAAAATTGCAATACAATACAATATTGGTTAAAATTAACAAATATAAAACTGCAAATAAAAATATCACAAACATGTTTTAATTAAAAACAATAATCATTCAAACAAACCAATTAAAAAAATAACGTCTCGGGGACCGAAGTCTGTTATGTAGTAGTCATTTAAAAAAGCGTAAGTGTACGGGCTCGGTATGCATCCCATCCCAAAAGTGGATTTTTGACTTACGATATAAAACCAGGTAATAAAATTCAGTGTTTAATCTTTGCTGGAATATGTCTCTTGAACTGCAGGTGGTCTAATTATGCAAGTAGTACTGTCTTGCCATATTTTAATAGTTATGTTAATAAACAGTTCATTAAACGTTTAAGTGTCGCTTTTTTAATTAATTAATTAATTAACTATATAAGAGCTATGTGCTTGTGATTTTATATTGACGATTACAAAACGGTTTTTTTTCGTTTTAAACGTTGTTATAATGTGGAAAAATAATTGATACCTATATACTCAATAAATATAATTGTAGTAGTTTTTAATAGTGCTGCGTAGTATATAAAATGTGGTTTAATTTCAAATTAAACTTCAATTAAAATAATAACATGTTGTTTTTCAACTTCTGGTTGAACATATTTTATAATTTTGAAATTGCAATGAATGCTTCTTATATTACCAATGAACTGTTTATGAGACAAACTAATTTGGAGAAGTTGGAGCATAGAATATACAAAATAATGGGTTTAACTTCTTGCCCAACCACTATTAACTGTTTGCTGTTCATAAATCGAATAAACGGTTATGACTAGAACCAAGTGGCAAATATACTTGAAATAATATTTTATGCCGCTGTATAGGAGAGCCCCGGGAGATCACAACCGCTTTTGTAGCTTATTTACCTACTCAGGAAAAGTATGTTTTGCAAGATGGGTACAAAAATGAACATGTGCTTGTATAGCATATTATGCACACTGTTAAAATTTCTATTATAATTTTACTAAACATGTTTAGGAAATTTTTACGCACCACAATATGGTAATACTAAAACTCAGTTTAGTAAGTTCACTATAAGATTCATTACAACTCAATTTGGGAAAATTACAAAACGTTTGTTGAAATTCACTAAGCATTTATTAAAAATTTGTTCAGTAATGTAGCTATACAGGTATTGTAATTTTGTTAAAAAAAAAATACTAAATATGTTTAGTAATTTTAAAATGTTGTATTGTAATTATACTATACAATTCATTTCAACTCAGTTTTAGAAAATTACAAAATATATTTTACAATTTTACTGAATTAAAGAAAATTTTTTTCGCAATATTACAATACAATTATTGTTATTTTGTGCAACAAATTACACTAAAAATATTTAGTAATTTACGAATGCTGATATTGTAACTAAACTACGAAAAAAAAACCTGCAATTTTCTTAGTTTCTTCTTATTGTAATTCAAATGGCAAATTTTGGTTAGTATTTTATTGATTATCTTAGTAAAATTAAATTCCGAATATGTATGGAAATTTTACAAAATTTCAAATTCAATTCTACAGAATTGTAAATTTACTATAACTATCTGACAAAAACAAAAACATTGTATTAAAATTGCAATACAATACAACATTTTGTAATTTAACTATGCAATTATTTGAGGTGGTTCGTTTTAGATAAAACACACTGTATATATTAGGTATAAAACAATAATCTAATGGCTGTTCACCACTGGGTAAAAATTGTTATTGTTACATCTAAATTGAGTATAACATGTGCTAAGTGAATAGTTTTTTAAACAGGAACTGAACGTCAAAAATAGACTATGCCCCTATAACGCTTTTTTAAAGTAAATATTTATAATTAATTCTATGTAAATTACGTGTTGGTTTACACCCTGTAGGCGAGAACAATTTTTCAACGGATTTTTCACAAATGGTGGATGCGCCGGGATATATTTTTTATTTATTTAGGTTGACATTTTTCTAAAGTTATTTCAAGAAAACAGCGCTTAATAATTTATTGATGATTTTATGCGGAGGTTAAGTACATCGTAAAATATTATTAAATCTCTTCCAAGTATGCGTAACTGTCACGGTTTATGAATAATAATATTGATACTAAAATACTTAAAGTTAATATAGGTCTACTGTCTATTATGGGACACTTTTTTGTACCTTTTTTATAATATAACTATTCAAATACATTAATTTTATTTTAACAAAGAAAAATATTTTATCGAAAGGTAATATGCAAATTTGTAAAAATTTTGTCAATTTCAAAGGTTACAGTGTTGTAGTAGTACTGATAATTATATTGTACTAAATTTCATTATAATTTGATGCTTTCAGAATGGTGTGGTATGTTATTTTTGTGTTCATTTATGTAGGTATGTGTAAATTTTTTTGTTTAGGAAATTAATTATGAAAGCAACATTTCTTATCGAATTTTGGTTCCTAATTTCCGATAAATACTTTTGTTACTGGGCCTACAAAAAGATTAGTAAAAACAAGGTTCTTATTACAAGAAGTTTTGTTATTAAATCTACAAAATATTTGTTATAATTACAAACTACTAATACTTTTTTGTACCATTTTTATATGTACTATACAAATAAGAGAAATTTTTATAATTTTAAAAATTATATTAAAATGTTCGGCCTCCTGAAGGCTTATGAAACAATATGATTTTTAATGGGACTGGTTAGTAGGTAGTATAATATGAAGTCAATTAAAGGAAACCATAGGTATGCAATTAAAACCGTTTAATAATTGATTGTGTTCATTGGAAGACACGGTGAAACAAAAGCAGTATTACGAACAATTTATCCCGGGGCGCTGATTAATTACCGAGTAGAATTTTTCGAAATACCATTTGGATTTTTTTAATAACAAGCCAGCTAGAAGAGTGTTGGGTGGTTGAAGGGGGGTTAGGCGGGGTTAGGGTTCCTCCTAATGAAGCGGGCTCACCTTGCCTATAAATTACGACCGACTCCATGTTATAACGGTTTGATATGGCCGAGATAAGCACTTACATGGCCACGGGGGGCCGCCTCCCGCTGACAGCGCGCCGTTCGCTCTAATCAACTTTAAAACCGAATAAAATATACGCAGAGACGCGCGGTATGGAGAGCCCAAACGAAAAACAACACGGGATCTAGCCGGGGGGTGGCCAAACCGCCTCCACTCGCTCTCTCGAACACCCATCCGCAAAATAATATTCGACGGTCAACTCGACTCCATCAATGCCATCCGCAAGATGTTTACCATTTTCGGCTCAGGTTACGCATAGTTAAAAAAAGAACGAAACGAATACCATACCGTTTAAATCAAGATGGTTTAACACAGTAATGTTATGCATAATGGTTTGAAATTTTCTTCCAATACAGCCGATTTAAAAAAGGAGTTCCTCAGGGTTCAATTCTTGGCCCTCTTCTGTTTATCTTTAATGTCATGATAATATTTTTATGTATGTAGATGATACTACCTACTGCAATTTTTAAATCTTCTTCAATATATTACACTATGTAAC
The DNA here is from genome assembly GCA_921294245.1 of Brassicogethes aeneus. Classification (NCBI taxonomy): domain Eukaryota; kingdom Metazoa; phylum Arthropoda; class Insecta; order Coleoptera; family Nitidulidae; genus Brassicogethes; species Brassicogethes aeneus. The sequence goes on from OV121133.1 coordinate 83,130,318, forward strand.
ATGATATTTGTTTATCTGGATTTTATTACACAAATCGTAGTAGGCCATGCCCCCGATTACGTAACATACATTTGTTTTTTCAAACTGTCAAATTTTCAACGACAGCCGTCAGATCGTGTTGATGGCTTTGACTGTCATTAGGGGACATTAATTACGTAAGGCATTTTTCTGATAATTTAGACCCCTCCCTCCCCCTTGGTGAGATTTGGTGAGATGTGGTAGACCCCCCTATCCCTCACGGAAGATTTTGGCCATTAAACTTTCTTTGTGGACAACATGTAATTAAATGAATAATTTTTTTTTGACAAAATAGTATTATAATACATATTTTTTAAACTAAAAAGTTAACGTGATATTTTAAATGAAAGGTTTCCTTGTTAACCACAAAAGAGAAAATTATACTGACCTTGTCAAAGTTTTATTAGGAAGTTCTAAAGAAATGGGATGCCGCATGTCGTTGAAAGTACCTACACTATTTGCATTCGCATCTTGACTTTTTCCGTGAAAATCTGGGAAATGTCAGCGAAAAACATGGAGAAAGATTCCATCAAGATATTCGGGCAATGGAAAAGTGATAACAAGGAAGGTGGGATGCGTCAATGATGGGTGACTATGTTTGAAATCTACATCGGGAAGAAAATGCATCATATAAAAAAAGTCGTATTAAAATTAATTTTTGAGCCAAGATTTAAAATCTATGTTAAGAAAATATTTTTCTAGATTGTATGTTTTATTAAAATAATAATTTTGAGTTGAATTTCTTGCCATTTCTTGTCAATATTTTTTTTGTTTTTGATAAAACTGGGTTTGATTATATTATATAAATACCCCTTAAAAAATAAAAACTTATCACTAAATTTTAAATTTAAGTTAGAATAGTTTTTTGGCACACAAATATTGATAATTTAACAAAAAAATCCAATAAACAAAACAAAAATAAAATTTTGTTACATAGGGTTATTTAATATCTAATATTGTTTTAACACAATAAACTATATTTCAGTGGTTTCAAGACAACGGCCTCAAGTTAAATGTAGGCAAAACACAGTATAAGTTTGAAAATTATGGGTTTACGAATAGCAAAATTAATATTAATAATATATGTAGTATAGAGTTAAGTACTTCAATTAAATTTTTAGGCGTTACTTTCGACAACACACAATTTTTTAAAGAAAATCAATAAGTATATTTACTTACTCCCTAATTTAAAATTTATTGTTCCAAAAGTGGCACCATTAAATATATATTGCAAATTTAAAATATGGAATATTTTTTGGGGGAATTCATCCCATACCAAAAATTTGTTTACTTTTCAGAAAAAAATTATTAGATGTATTTTTAATTTGGAATTGAATGACTCCTGTAAGCAAACATTTAAAAAACAAAACTTACTTACGCTACCAGATATTTATATATTTGAAACTTTACTAGAAAAAAGATTTGACACTTATTACTCAAACCAGGATCCACACTGTTTACAAGAGTTTACAAAACTTTGCTCTGGTTCTATATAATAAATTATCAAAAACAATAAAAGACCAAAATTTAAAGGAATTTAAACCTTGTAAACAGGTGTGATTACTGTGTTGATGATTTTTTTCTAAGTTAAGAGAATTTACTGTATTTTTTTATATTTAGTTTTTTATAATATTTATGTATTGTTTTTTGATGTGTTCAACATTATAAACACTGCAATATTTTGAACTAATAAAATCTAATCTATTCTATTCTATTCTAATATAGGGATTTTAGGTAAGTACATTTTGTATTGCATTCGGGACATTTAAGACAACAGTTTTAGAACGGTTTTAAAACACATTATTGGATAAATTATGATAAATAAACTTAAGTATCTTATGCCTTTTTAAAATGTATTTATTTCTGTAACGTATAACCTGTTAACTCAGTTAAAAATCAAAGCTGGTGCTTGAAAACGTGCCCCATTAGTTAAAACGCGTTTTTAAAGTTAACGACATCGTTTATTTGCAAATGCGCGGTATTTTTATGAATAAAATACGCCTCATATTTTTTAACATCAATGTTCATGCTTACAGTAGCAATTTCTTGAGCTCACGCGATACCATCATTTTTACCATTGCATTTTATCAACAAGCAAAGAATTTTGCAAATGAGAGCCGGCCACATCTAAATGCTAAATAATGAGGTTAATCTGTAAGTAAATTTTATTATGTTAATGGGTGGTATAAATAACACCTTGAATGGGCTTTGAGGCATACACGCGGAATTATGGCTCAGAACACCATGCTTATGTCGCTAGATTAGACAGTAGGAAAGAAAGGGTTCATTTTTATTTATTATAAGAGTATCAAGATATTTTAGTCATTTAGTAAGGGTATGGCCAATTTTAGACAGTTTTAGATGTTATTAAGATGTATTAAGTTTGATAAACGCCATTTTAGTCTAGTCCCAGCGTCACGAGATTTATGGACAGTCTCTAAAGCACATTATTGACATGATTTTTCTGATAATAATCGTCTTTACGTTTAGAAGATACGAGTAAATTGTGTGCATATAATATGAAGATAACTTTGTACTTCTACTGGGCTTAATTACGAACCTTCTACACTCCGTTACATATATTTAGTAATATCTTAATTAAATACTTACACTCCCAACTTAATTCACGTGTTGTCAGTGTTGCGAGCATAAACAACTTTCTTAGAACAATTAATAAGCATCATCATAATAACAACGAAATAATAAATATTTTACAGGAGATAAACCGCTTTCCTGGTAATACCGCCGCCATCTGAGAAATTACCTCCTCGACCTTTGACCCCTTGTGTTCCTTGGAACCAAACAACGGTAAGACCAAGAGAAATTGGACGAGACGCGGTATTATATCAATCAGTTCCCGTAAAGAGGACAACAAAAGAATTATTGCAATTAATCATAATTTTCGTGTATTGTTGTTAAAAAATCAATTACGACGTCCTATTCCTGCTGTGAAAGATTCCAACACCACCAAAAACAACTATGGTTCTTCAGAGAAGTAGAATCTGCATTAATTCGATAAAAAGTTTGAAATGTTTCTAAACATTAGGTACTATGCTCCACACCTCAAAGTCCCACCAAGTGACCACGTACGGAACGCAGTCTTTTGAAGATTTGGCATTTAAGGCTTTTCAGGTTATGTATCTGTCAAAGTATAGTCAATGAAAGATATAATATTTATAGTTTTACCGCTTATGTTTAAGCGTTAAAAGTTAATAAATCTTTATAGTATCACAATAACAATGGTTGGTTTAAGAATTTAGGAATATAAATACTGCATTTAATGAAATTCCAAAGTGTAAGGTGCAATATAAGTGATATTTTTGTGCATTGGGTCTACATTTCTCCATAAAATAGTTTTAACTAAACAGCATTTATTAAAAAAAATCTAACTTCTCTATTATGAAATAAGAATATCTGTATCAAAGGTAGGTTAATGTATAAGAAAAATACCGTCTAATTTTGTATTTTAAGGTTAGAAAAATCTATTTTGGCCAAAATAAATAAGTGGATTATTTGAAAGAGTGTGTTAATATGGTCATAAATAAATATAGGTATACTAAATAATTGTTGAATATAGTTCAAATTAAATTGAAGCTTTTATACTTCTAACGACAAAACTTGTGCATACCTCTCGGCATACTTACTTTAAGTTAGATTATAAGAAAACAAACAATTTTTAGAGAAACTTGCAATGTGAAAATGTTTAATACTCCCATGACATGTGATTTATTAAATTTTTTAAAGTTATAATGATTTCTTGATGTAGATCAAATTCAGTCGAAGTTTTTTAACTATTTGTATTGACAAAACTTTAAGCTGGATAAGAAAAACTACCACATTTTTAAATACCATATTATACATTCTTTTAAATAATCCAAAATACTTATTTATTTTGGTCAAAATAAATTTTTCTAACCTTAAAATTACAAAATTAGATGATATTTTTGTTATAATATATTAACCTACCTTTAATACAGATATTCTTATTCCATAATAGAGAAGCTAGATTTTTTTAAATAAATGCTGTTTAGTTAATTATTTTATGGAGAAAACCAGATATTTGGACCAAATGCACAAAAATATTACTTATTTGGCACCATACACTTTAGAATTTCATTAAATGCAGTATTTATATTCTTAAATTCTTAACGCCTAAACATAATATTATTTCTTTCGTTGACTATACTTTGACAGATACATAACCTGAAAAGCCTTAAATGCCAAATTTTCAAAAGACTGCGTTCCGTACGTGGTCACGTGGTGGGACTTTGAGGTGTAGAGCATAGTACATGATTCATTATGAAACTTCAAACCCAAAAAACAGCAAATGACAAAGATATTTCTTCAAACATGGTTTAATTTATCATTCAGACGCCTCAATCCTTTAATCTCAACAAGAAGGTCTGAGACATGAAGTAGATCCGTTCTGCAAATAGAATTTGTCTATATTCGATGACGAGTGCATATGCGCCGATGTTTGCTTTGCCATTACGCGAGCAAACATGGCCAGAGGACGCCACAGCTCAAACGTTCTGGCCATGTCAATCATTGGGTGTCAATCACTCTCTCCACCACTGTCTGATTGTTTATTTACTTTCCTTTAGTAATGAGTGTGTGTAATGGGCCCGCGCTGCTTGTTTACAATTGTAATCGTGCAATCATTCCCCTGTGTTATACATATTTTTTTTTTGATAACCGAGGTTTAAGTGGATGACAAGGATTAACATCAGGTTTATCAGGGAAAGACAACTGTTTTTATGTTTTTATCTAGATTTGAGTACATCATATTTAAACATACATTTGTTAAACATTAACAAAACAATCTGTAACCTTTGGATCATGCAAATATGCTGGTACCCAATTAATAACTCCATTGATCAAAAAAGCCATCTTAAGGAAATATGTTAATAATCTTTAAAATTTATTTGTCATTTCATGCGCCTTACTCACCTAACTTTCGTGAAACCAAAGATGATATATTTTTAAGAGTTACAGCTACTAGCGCGCCACAGTTACACCATAATTATTGTTAACAATGACTTTCTATTCGAGCATTGTTTACGACGCTAGAGACTTGTCCAATAAATTCGTTATATATCTCATTGTAAATTCACTATGTCATAAACAACTTTTGAATAGTTTTGCATTTTGCAATGGCATTGTCTTGAAGAGCAATAATTCAAATTTTTATTTTATTTCAAATTAGTTTGTTTATGCATATTAAAGCGACTGACAGTTTTTTAATGAATTGCAATTTATTTTCTTTTGCCCAAAACAGTTTTTTCACTTTTTTTAAATTACACAAGAAAAATATTTTTTCAAATTTCTTGATTAACCTGGAAATATATTTGCTTTTTTTATGAATACTACACAGTAAAAAATTTTGCCCGTGTAAATTTTTTAGTGTAGGGGTAAAAATATTAGAGTTGATTTGTAAGTGTAAAAGTTACACTACAAGATACACTAGGTAGCATTTAGTGCTTATTAACTTTAAAACACATTTAAAGAATATGAACAGTATTCATTGGTACATTCACACTATTTATTATTAAAATAAATCAAAAGGGTAGAAAAACTTAATGCGAGTGTTTATTACCCCTTAATGTGTTAAATGGTGACACTACAGTGCATGCCAATTTCTTTGTCTGTTTTGATGTTACTAAGAGCTCTTTTTTCTTTACACTACTAGTGCACATTGTATCAATTAAAGTTAAATTACACCAATAGTGGCAAAATGGACTGAAAAAACTGGTAATAACCGAAATGCGTTTTAAAATGTTTGGTTGGTACCTACCTACCTGCGCAGTGCATATCCGGAGATACAGCGTTGTGGAAGTGTGGCATTTTTGTTCAGTTAGATTTTAATTAGGGTGAATCCATAAGGGGACATTCTTATTTTTTGGTAAGTTTTATACTTCCTTTTTCTTTAAGCGTTAATACTCAATAAATACCAATATGTTAAAAGGATGTCATACCCAATCTATATTATATATCAATAATTTACGGCAGTAGGTCGGATACTTGTAACATTAATAACATAAATACATACACACTTGATTTACTTTTTATTTTTAAGCATAATGGTTGTTATATTAACCTATACCTACATTTTTATTAATATTATTGAAAATGTGTACACGTGTGGTAAATCCCCGACATACAGCCGCCTGACGCCTCTCTACCAATGGGATCACCTATTTTTTATAACAGAAAAATGGATTACTGATGAATTCTCAAGATAATTCATTGCTTTCAAGTTGACAGCCAGTAAAACATTGCATTGATCTAAAACTTTTACGTTTTAAGGAACCATTCTGCTTAAGCCAGCCATACGATTCAAATATAAAATTATATTTTAAAAGGCACCGATTTTGATAATTGTCATAATTTTTTTTTCCAAATAAATGTTTCTCTTTATTTACCTTTTCCTTTTATTCACTACCACCAATAGGTTTTACTTAAATAATAGTGTTAATTTACACTAGAAGTTTGCACTAAAAGAGTAAAAGTACATTTCTAAAATTAGAACTTTTTCAAAGTAGTGTTAATTTACACTGAACTAAAGTGGGATTTTACCCAGGAAGTGTAGAAGTACACGATTTTAGGTAAATTAACACTTTTTAATACAGTGTAAAATTACCTTATCCTCAGTGAAATAGTGTTAAATCATACTTGCTTACTTGGGGAAAATTACACTACAAATTAACTCTAATTGTAGTGCTATAAAACAACACTATTTAGGGTGGACCTGTGTGAACTCTAATTAGTGTTGCTTAGAGTTGATTTTTTTTTACTGTGTATACAAAACTTATATAAAAAATATGGAAAAGCAAGTTGAACATAGATTGTTGACATCTTCAATGGCATTTACATATTGAACCAAGCAGCTAGATCATTTTTAGATACTAAACGCAAAATCGATTGATCTTAATCGCATTAAATTTTCTATATTATAGAGAAGAGCCATCAGCGCGGCAGCTCTACCAACTTCAGACAGACGTCACAAAGAAGAAGAAGTAGACTCTTGTAGTAATGGGCCCTGTTCTGTGTACCGGACCATAAAATCTGCGCATATTATATGCTAATGAGAGGCCGAGAATACGTACGTACAACACAGAAGAAGGACTTTGCATGTTGCTGGCCAGTCCATACAAACGACCGCTTCGTTGACACTGCATAATTACAGAAAAAAGACCGAAAAAAAAAATCACCAAACGCAGTTGGTTCTAAGTTTGGTATTTCTTCTTCGCCGCAAAGAAGAAAAATAAACCGACGCAAATTAAGTCTAATAAATAATTCATACGAAATTATAAAACGTATACCAAGTCTGTGTCTACTTGTGATTCAAGCAATAATGATTGGCTGCAACGGTTACACAAAAATCGCTTTATAGCATAATTAGAGCAGTAAAAAATAGTATTAGCATGACTGAAATTTATTTATTAGTTATCTGGTTTTACAATGTTAAGGAAAATATTTTACCGAAAGTTTTGTTACAGCTTTATGATGAGCACCAAACAAGTTACCATTGTTCACAATTATTTGTTGCTAAGCAATCTTGATATATCAAAAAAAATAGTTTGAAATTTCCCAAAAAAAATATCATGTACTGCATAACATGTTGGGAGTACAAAATTGTCTGATTTAAATATTTTACAGTTTGTTAAATCGTTTTAGCGCATTTAATTTATGCGTGGTAAATTGGTTGGCTAGGCGACTCAGGCAAGCCGAAGACTTTCGGAAAATTAAATTTAACAAAGAAAAAACCGTTGAACAAATTATCTTGTTATGGGAAGAAAATTGCACATCAACAAGCGCAAGCCGCTCATAATGGCTAATAGGAAAACAATTTTCTTTGTGGTCGTATTTTATTATGTTTCGTGATCAATTATGAATTATCGTCCTCATGTTGAAATTATTACTGTTCATAACTCGTTTAATTATACACTTTTCTCGTCAAATTACATGTCTTTTAACAAAAGGTATTATTACAGATTATTTGTGTTATTAGATCGGCCGTATGTCACTGTTAAATTTGCGGTTACCCAGAAACAGGACGTTTCAATTAATTTTCTTAAGCTGAAGGTAACTTTTCAATTGCTAATTTTTGGGTTTTCAGGTGCGGAACCAAACACTTGTCGGTTCCTACCTACAAATTACCCCAATTATATTTATATAATTTTAAATCGTTATTTTAAAATATTTTGCATATGCTTAATAATTACGTTAATCTCTAAATAAACTGTATTATGGTAATGATTAAAATCTTAAAGCATACAACCATCCTCATGTCACTAGATTAGACAGTAGGTGAAGAAGAGTTTGCATTTTTTATTATTCTTCTTTTCAGTAGCTGCCTAATGCCCAATGATTTACTGCTGGAAAGCTAGCGCAGTTTAATAGAAATATTATAACCAGTTTTTTTGTTAATTCGTGTCATAAAGATATTAATTTTTATTGCATATGGTTAAAAATTATCTAATTAGGATACCGTTTCGTTTTTATTAGATAAATGGATTAAAAATTAAGTCGTTTCTTAATTAATAATTTTATACTTCGGAATTTATATATCTACTTTGAATGTGTTATAAAAGTAACAGTTTAAAATATCATAACCAAAAAAAACTACGTTAAGAGAGACAAAATATTCATAATGAATTTTAAAATATTTTCTACATGCTAATTACCATAATTTTGCCATATTGGGGATGGCAATAAATATTTTTATAATCTCAGTATGTGGTATACTTTGAATATTAAAAAAGTTATGATTATATAAGAACAGCTTTATAAATCATACAAATTTGTCTATTTTTTTGTGATATAAAAATTATTGTCTACAGGGTGAGTCATATAACTTTGAAATATCTCAGTTAGTATGTATTTTACGAAAAAATGTTTTAATTTAATTTATTTAACTGTACTGTACGGTGAAATAAAGTACCTACGTGATCAATTTTTTTCCGGAAAACGCTGAGCTAAAATTTAATTTAATTTAAATTTAATTTAATTTAATTAATTAATTTAAATTAATTAAATTAAATTAAATTAAATTTAATTTAATTAATTTAAATTAAATTTAAATTAAATTAAATTAATTTAAATTAAATTAATTAATTTAATTAATTTAATTTAATTTAATTTAATTTAATTTAAATTAATTTAATTAATTTAATTTAATTAATTTAATTAATTTAATTTAATTTAATTTAATTTAATTTAATTTAATTTAATTTAATTTAATTTAATTTAATTTAATTAATTTAATTAATTTAATTTAATTTAATTTAATTTAATTAATTAATTTAATTTAATTTAATTTAATTTAATTTAATTTAATTAATTTAATTTAATTTAAATTAATTTAATTTAATTTAATTTAATTTAATTTAATTTAATTTAATTTAATTTAATTTAATTAATTAAATTAAATTAATTAAATTAAATTAAATTAAATTAATTTAAATTAAATTAAATTAAATTAAATTAATTTAATTTAAATTAAATTAATTTAATTTAAATTAAATTAAATTAAATTAAATTAAATTAAATTAAATTAAATTAAATTAAATTAAATTAAATTAAATTAAATTAAATTAAATTAAATTAAATTAAATTAAATTAAATTAAATTAAATTAAATTAAATTAAATTAAATTAAATTAAATTAAATTAAATTAAATTAAATTAAATTAAATTAAATTAATTAAATTAAATTAAATTAAATTAAATTAATTAAATTAAATTAAATTAAATTTAATTAATTGACAAAATAATGTTTTTTTTACCTTAAATGAGGTATTTTTATTAAAAATAGTACAATAATGCTGGCAGGTAAAAAGTGACCATGGTGCGCAATTGATAATTATCACCGAATGAAATAATGTATAAAACTTTAACCAAAGAAAACTTAAATATTAGTTAAAAAAATCGTGGGTACTTCAAAAATCAGATTTACTTTAATAAGATAATTATTACCAAAAAAGGTGATATTTTTATAGAAAAATTATTGCAGAATCGTATAAGAAGAAAAATCGAACAAAATTGTTTTTTTTTTTCATTACAGCGCCATCTATTACAAATATGAAAAAATGTTTTAGACAAAATCTACCTATTTTTAGTCGAATGATCCGAATCTGCAATAAAAAATAGTTAAATGACTAGGGATGGGATTTTAGTTATTTTTACCTTTTTTCAACCGATGTAACTAAAAACCCAATAATGCCAAAATGTGTTTTAAAAGATTTTCTTTTATAATAACCTAACTTTTTTTCACCTTTTTTACCTTTTTTGGAGGTTTTTGCTTTAAACTACATTTTTTATACTTTTGTTACCTATTTTTTAACTTGTTTTCACCTTTTTTTACCTTTTTTGGAGGTTTTGCTTTAAACTACCTTTTTATACTTTTGTTACATATTTTTTAATTTTCAGTTTATTTTCACCTATTTGTTACCTATTTTTACGTATTTTTACTTATTTTATTTTTTTGTGTTCTTTTTAAACTTTGCGCCAAATTTTATCCAGGGCGTGCAACTCAACGGTATAGAATTTTTTCTTATGGTCACAGACTGTAACAATAACTTTTATCTCCACGCGGTCTATAATTTAAACTTTATTGTTGTCAACATTCGATAAAGAAATAACTTGTTATGGCCTAGGCCGATAAAAATTTTTATGAGGCAAGTAATTAGTTTTTTCTCGCTAGGGGTATTGTTTTGACAAATTAATCATTTTCTAAGAAATTAACGTACTAAACTGGTTTAATTTATTTATAATAATGTTAATGTTTATTATTTTTCATTAAATTATTGTAAAATTAAATATGAATAATAAAACAAAAAGTGAGGTTAGGACATTGCAATTTGACGTTTCTGTGGATTTCACAGTTGTGTTTTCTTTTTCTACGATTTAAATTATCTTTAAGTTTTAATTTACTTTAAGTTTTCAGTGAAATTTTTTTAAATAAAAATGCAAACAAATTGAAATTAGATACCTATTTATTAAACAACTAATTGAATTCAATGTAACAAGAGGGTAAGTAAACCATTTTCTTACAAAAATCCATTTCTACTTAAATCATGTAGCTAGGTATTGTCAAACTATTACTGCTTCTAAAAGGAATAATAATTATTGTACATTTAATGTAATCTTTAGCTAATAAATAAAGGAGATTCTAAAAAAGTGAGGTTAGGCCGCTTTCATGTTGAATTAAATTGACCTATATAAAGTGCTTTGAAGATAAAATGTTGTATGCCATTCGGCCAAGAAGTGTCTTTTTGTGCTTAGCTCAATTGTAGGCCTCCGCTACGCGTCGGCCTTCAAACTTTGAGCTTAGCACAAGAAGCCTTACTTCTTAACCTAATGACATAAATAACTATTTTTACAGTTACCTTCTTTGTAGTTAGCTTATGCTCTGTCATAGAACTTCTGTGTAGTGAGTGTCACTCAGTGAAACACAACATTGTGGGTATGTTCTGTGTTTGGGTATGCGGTTAAACAAAATTATAAACGAAACTTGAACGTTTAATGTTTTTTTACCTAAAATGCTTTTTTTGGTACCTTTTTAGTTACCTATTTTTCAGTTTTTAGAACCTAAATATCCCATCTTTTTAAAGACTCACCCTGTATAAACTTCCTATGTTTATGTTTATGTTTATGTCCTAAAATAAAATCAAAATGGCAGTTCGTACATAAATTAACATTTTGCAAGTGGCCGACTTGCAAGTGGTTCGTTTCCCCGTTGTCATGTTAACAAAGTATCGTTGTTTCGCGATAGGAGGAGAAGGAGGTGGAGGAGGAGGAGGACAGTTCGGTCAGCGGCACCGCGACTTGAAGAGGAGAAAACGCACACGGGTTTAATTTATTCGATAATAATGGGCGCCGGCGTCTGTCACGGAGAGTTCCGGCCCCTGGAACGACTTCATAACTCTAAACTACAAGTCATGGCGGCTATGGAGCTGCTACTATCAAATAAACATTTATCTTTTGAAGTTGAGGTAGGTCGCGTGCCACTTTTACCCAAGAACAATCATTAATCGTACGCCTTGAACAGTTCTTGCAGCCCGAGACGTCCTATATATGAGTGAATATATTGAGATGTCCCCCAAGTGAAAATGATTATTTTTTATTTTTGGTTGTCTCACTGTTAGTATAGAATGGGGTTTTGGGAAGCCACCAGGTCTAGTAATAACATAACATAAGTGGTTCTGCACTAATGCAAGAGTTTTAAGAAATCATAAATTTTGAATATTAGAGCTTCATATACAGGGTGGAAACCTTAACTGGAATAAATTCTGTATTTTAAAAACCACTTACTTTTTTAAAAAATCCAAAAACAGGTCAATTTATAAATTTACCTGGGTAAATTGTGGTAAATCTTAAAAATATAAGAAACCACCCTTTGAGGGTGCAACCAACCCTAACTTTTTTTTTCAAATGCAAAGGTATATCAAGTGATACATCATTTGAAATCTCTTTTTAATAGGAATTCATACAAATATGCAACTTTTAATTATTTTATTTTTGTACAACTATAAATAATAAAAACTTCATTTTATGATAAATATGGATTTATTATAAAAGATGTTCAAAATGAGCTCCTCTGGTTTCTTGACAAAATCCTAGACGATTATAAAATTCATTTTTAACCTTTTCCAACATCTCAGGTAATATTAAAGAAGTTTCGTGTCGGATACTCTCTTTAAGATCTTCAATATTAGTTGGTTTGGTTACATAAACTTTATTTTTAAGGTAACCCCACAGGAAAAAATCCAACGGGGTAAGGTCTGGAGATCGGGCTGGCCACTCAACTGCACCTCTTCTACCAATTCACCGATTAGGAAATATTTCATTTAGGTATCGACGAACGGGTAATGCGTAGTGCGGTGGAGCTCCATCTTGCTGAAACCAGACTCTATTATCTTGTAAGTCTGGATCATTCTCGTTTGGAAACTGAACTGCCAAATATGGTATAAGATCTTCTTGAAGAAAAGTTAAGTACCTTTCGCCATTTAGAGTTTTGTTTAAAAAGGCGGGACCAATTATTCTATTACCAATTATTCCAGCCCAAACATTTACCTTTTGTGGATACTGTGTATGATTTTCTTCAATCCAATGAGGATTGCTGTCGTTCCAATATCTACAATTTTGACAATTAACTTCACCATTTAAAGTAAACGTACTTTCATCGGAAAATAGTATCCAATCCAAGGAAATTTGGCTATCATTAATAAGGTTCATCATTTGCTCGCAAAATTCAATTCTGCGATCGGTATCATCCCGTACTGCTTGCATCTTATACGGATGCATTTTTGAAGCATGTAGTGGTGTGGCTCAAATCGTTCTCGCGAGCAATTTGTCATTAAGCTTCGTATTGTCTTCAACGATAGACTGGCGTTGTCTAGGAATATTTCTTACATGACCATTTTCGTGATATTTTGCTTCTACTTTACTAACAGTTCTTTGGCAATTCTGGATGCGTTTCGTTAAATAATCTTGCAACTTCTGTCTGATTTTGACGTCTATCACCAAATCCAATCATCATTAGAATCTCAATATGCAAAATTTCAGTTAAATAACACATTTTTACGGTCAATTTAGAACATGTTACTTGCAACTAATTTTAAAGAACTAAAATACATTCGGTTGAATATACAACGTTTTTGGTGGATATAAAAAAGTATTTATTTCTTTAAGGTACCAAAATAAAATATTTAAAAATTGCATATTTGTACAAATTCCTATTAAAAAGAGCTTTTAAATGATGTATCACTTGATATACCTTTGCATTTGAAAAAAAAAGTTAGGGTTAGGGAAGATTTACCACAATTTACCCAGGTAAATTTATAAATTGACCTGTTTTTGGATTTTTTTAAAAAGTAAGTGGTTTTCAAAATACAGAATTTATTCCAGTTAAGATTTCCACCCTGTATATATAGCTTTGTATATTTGAAATAAGTTATTGTATCTTTTGACATCTTAATATTTATACAAAATACAATTGTACATACATAAAATATTTATAAAAAAAATCTACTTACTGAGATATTACACTTCACGGTAGATAGGTTTTTAAATAGCAAATTAATAAACTTAAACTTTTAGGAATCACATGCATCTATAATGTCGTAAACAGAGGTTTTTGCTTATTTAAAACGATTAAAGCGCCATCCGTTGCATAAAATTTAAAGCAAAAACAGAATCACGGAGGATAGAATCAATTTTTGTAACACCTACATAAATGGTTATAAAAACTATTTCTTTTAGTTTTTAATAATATTTTATATTTGATTCGATTGCTTTGGATATGTTTAATTTACTTAGTGAACTGATATTTGTAGTATGCTTTTACTACCTCAGATATAGGTTAACCTAGAAAGAGTAACAGTCACGGAGGATAGGTTTCAGACTTTTTTAACGAATTGAAATAATTATCTTTTTATTATAATAAGATCACTGTGCAGGGCTATTTGCGTGGTAGGAAGGCTCTGTAAACCCCCGGGCTCTACGTGGGGCAAACCTCCGCAGTTAGTAGCCGTTGTCCGCCAGTCACCGCCCGGTGCTCCCTGACTTGAGAGAAATTGATGATGTCATCCGCGGCCATTGTGACTGATGTCTAATTTCTCTCTACCATTTTACAAACTTAATTTGTCATTTATGCTCGCTCAGGTCGACAGCGGATACTACCGACCCACGTGGGAGGCTTTTCTCAAGCCACTAAACAGTCTTGTTTGAAATGATTAGGCAATTTAGCACTGTTACCGATTTTTTAACTTCATTAATCAGCCGCAAGACAAATAAAAACCCACGAGAATCGCTAGGGAATTAATGGTATAGAATGATTTTCTGGATAAATGTATCTAGTACTGCCTACAATGAACATCTGAAGTGATTCATTAAATTAACATTTTCTTTGAGTAGGTATAAGGCATGTTTATAAAAACAATAAATTTCAAAAATCAAATACTTTTTGTTGTAGTTTGTTGATTTTATTTTGTAAAATTTTAACAAATATTTTTGTGGAAAACCAGGATTTCTGATTATTTTAAGAAAGGAAAATATTTTACCGAAAGTTTTGTAAAGGTACACAGTAAAAAAATTATATGTATGTATATTTAACATATTTCTTGTATCCCAGAAACTACAATCAAATTTTTTAGATTTTTTGATTTTTATTACTTATGTTAATTTTTAACACAACAGAAAGTGTAAGAAAATTAATTTATGTTATTTTTTTTACATAACTGCCAAGTTAATTTAACAAATCGAGTTGTGTCATTTTTATTTTTTTGTAATGGTTATTTTAACCTAAATTAATAATTAATATGATTTAAAATCTGTATAACTTTAACATAATTAAATATGTTAAATTTACTTATATTTTACACAAAAAAGTGTTACTTTAACATATAACTTTTTATTGATTTTAATTTAATTTAATTATTTTAATTTGTTATTTTAACAATATTTTTTAATTAACTTTTACATTATTAATTGTTTATTTTTATTTATTTGAATAAAATATTTAAATTAATATAAGAATATTGGGTTTTGGAAAAAAAAAACATGTAAGTATGTTATAATAATGATTTATTATACTACAACATAATTTTAAAATAAAGCCAGCATTGAAGCATTGGAATTCACTAAAATTGCACAGTTCAGTCCTTTTTTTGTATTCCAAAATAAAATACAAATCCATGCCATAGGGTAAACGGTCTTCAAACATTCTGGGGATACAAACGTTATGTAAGTAAAAAAAAATTATCATAGCAAACTTACCTTTGAATTTTCTTAAACACACGCTATATAAAAGCACACCTTACAATTAGGAACCTCTAATCTAATTAACTATCATCAACGAAAATTAGCAAATTTAAAGAATAACATTTATATTTAAGTTGAATTGAATAAAAAAATATAATATATTGTTTTAATTTGATAAAAAATGTTCTGTATTCAAATATTTAACACATTTTTTTGAGTTAGATTAACACTTGTTTAGGGGTTATTTGAACTAATGTATTATATTGAAATTAATAATTTTGTAGTAACATAACTATATTATTATACTACAATGTACAAAAAATTATTATTTAGCATTCTTATTTGTGTAGGACCTTTTAACACATTAATGTTAGTTAATCTTTTGAAATTTTAAGATTTTAATTATTATAATTTTTGTCATTTATGTTATAAACACTAGGAAGTTACAATTTTAGATAGTTTTAGGACATTTTAACAGAGTTTAATTTATTTATTATATTATTTTTCAGTATTCTGTTAAACGTAATCTTCCTAATGAAATGTAAATAAATGTAGACGACACACGTTCCATCAATGTAAAACAAAGTGATTTAAATTCGGGGCCCACCCATGCTCCAACGTTCCCAACGTTTGCGATAACATTGTTAAGAATCTCAATTTGACGGAAACTCGTCCCGAGAAAGGGTTGACAAACGACGTGACGTCGGAACTTCCATCTAATGTCCCTCATTTGGCTTGCGCAATGACGTATAGCCCCGCCTGACACGCTAGTGACGAAATTTCACTCTCGCAAGACGTATGGCGGTCATTTGCTGCCGAAACTGTGACGGGATCTCGGCCTACCTACGGGGAGGTCAGGGGTCGAGACCATTTTGGGTCCTAAGCACGACCGCCGCAAATGGCCCCTTATGCGACTATGTAGAACATCCCATTACCCCATTCCACGTAAGATGAAACGAAAGCGGAAAATGCTTCTTTGAAGTTTTATTATAATTTTATCTCACCATTTAATTGCTGCCCAATGGTTTTAGGAAGTCAAAAGTACCTGTTAATATGGGAATTTAGTTTATTTAAATTTAAATGGGGTACATGATGTTGAATGTAATGAGTTTGTAACAACTATTATTTTTTTCGGTATAACAGTTTGTTAGATAGTTTTAGACATTATTATTACATTATTTACCATCCCAATAATAATAATATTAATAATAATAATAAAAACACTGTGACTTGGGGTTGTTTATTTAGAATGTATTTGAGCGTCAGACAGCACGATTAGGAGTTACACAAACTTGCCCATTTGCATTCTGGCGCATTATGTGACTGCATAATTCAAACCTTTACGGAATTGCCATGGGACCGATCCCGGGCCGCGACTCCGGCACGTATTTTGCACAGGGATACCCATCGCGACCCCCCACATCATCTGCAGCTTTACGCTTCGATGTGCCCCCTTAAACTACGAATTTCCCTAATTAAAACTATTTAGTTTCCCAAAGTTAAAAATGTTTGTAAAATTATTATTTTTTTACTAAGTACTAGTTGCATAGTAAAATTACTAGATGTATTGTATTGCAATTTTAATACGCATTTGTTGTAATATTTCATTTTTTTATAGCTAGAGATGTAAAAAAACGGTTTTTTTTTCAGATGTGAAAAAACATGGAAAAAAAACCTAGAAAAAAAACGGTTTTTTTTAAATGAAATTTTGAGTAAAATGTATAGGTATTAATAATAAAGTGAAATGTAGAATATATTAAATTTTTCATTATTTAAAATTTTGACCGAGACTAAAAATGATTTCTTATTATTTGGTAGTTTCCACATTAGAAACCAGTAGCAATGTAAAACTTCTACACTAATACAAAAAATTAAAGGATACAATTTTTTTGCGATTCTTCGGATAGCTGTATCTTTGTTAAAAATGGTCGTATTGGAGCCGTAAAAAAAGCAATTTAAAGCTTGACGTTTCTAGTTTTGAGATTTTTAGATAAAAATTGTGCAATGCTCAATCCTAACGAATACAGTAATAAAAAATCGATTTTTTTTGGCTTTCTGGTCCACGGAATGTTCTGACTAAACCACCAATGAATAAATGTTCTACAAGAATTTGCTATTGTTTTTTTTTTAATCCATACTCCACATGAATTTGAAAAATCATGAAAAAAGTGCTTTTTGAAAAATCAAGCGCTGAAACAAAAATATTATATGTAGTTACTTTTTTTAGGACCAAATCAAAACAAGCGCGGCCCTTATTGGTCAATTTGGTGGTGGTGGCGCGTGCATTTACATTTTATAATTGTCATTTAGAGGCAAATTTTAGTCCATGAACTGGACTGGAAACATAAAAAATTAGGCAAACGGGATTAATCTTGAAAAAAACCTAAAATGTAAAAGAAAAACATTTGAAAAAAAACAATGAAAAAAACTTGAAAAAAAAGAAAGTGTTTTTTTCAAGTCGCATCTCTATATATAGCCAAAGTACTAACTAGATTCCAAATTTACAATGTTTTTGTTTTTATCAGATTCTATAGTAATTTTACAATTCTTTATTGTAGAATTGAATTTGCTATATATCATTGTAAATATGTACACTGTTAAATTTTTTTGTTAAATAAAGGATGAGTAAAATTACAAATCAGTGTATACCAATACAAAATTATAATTCAATTTGTGTAATCTTCCAAGACATGTTGGGAAATCTACTAAGATAAGTTGTAATTTTACAATCTATATATAGTATATAGTATATATGTATAAATCCTACACGCATTGTAATTGCACTTAAAACAAAAACTCTGACGAGGTGAAGGTTCAATTTTTTTTTAATCTTTACAGTAATGGGTCAAGAAAGTTTCTTGAAGAAACAAAGAAAATTGCAGTTTTTTTTGTAGTATAATTACAATACCATTTTGTACAAAACAACAATATTTGTATTGTAATATTGCGAAACGAATTTTCTTCAGTTCAGTAAAATTGTAAAATATATTTTGTAATTTTCTTAAACTGAGTTGAAATGAATTGTATAGTATAATTACAATACAGCATTTTAAAATTACTAAACATATTTAGTATTTTTTAGCAAAATTACAATACCTGTATAGTAATGTTACTGAACAAATTTTTAATAAATGGTTATGAATTTCAACAAACGTTTTGTAATTTTACCAAATTGAGTTGTAATGAATCGTGTAGTGAATTTACATTTTATTATTACTATATTTTGGTGCGTAAAAACTTCCTAAACATGTTTAGTAAAATTACAATAGAAATTGTGTAGGACAGTTTGGACAGTTTGGATGTTTTTTTCACTCACCATAAAGAATAAATATTTTCAAAATATATATTTCAATCATTAAAACTAAGTGTCCGAATATCCGACAAAACAGACTAAAGGCACCCGAAACTAATTGAACCCTAAAATCGAAGTCAATCAAATCGAGAGGCGAGTTGGCAGAATGCTGGCGAACTTAGTTGCCGAAATATGATTTGTCAGGCTTATAAGTTAATATCCAAATCCCATGACGTCGCAGTCTCCGTTGAATGCGACAAAAGCACGTCGCGACGTGCACCGCCGTCGCGACGTTTCAGCATTCCCACTTTTGTCACCAAAATGATCGCTAAACAGAATAGACATATTTATTAGGATTATAATCATTCAAATAAGCCTTTAATATTTTATTATTTTATTCCTACTAACACTACATATAAATAATTTCTCCTAGACTTAATTGTGTATGCTTAACTATCTTATTTATTATTTATCTGATTAGCATCGACTAAACCTTGCATTTTAAAAATTATAATAACTCATATTCTAAGTGCATTTTTTCATCACGCAAAATCATAATTTCGCATCAAACATCAACAAAAATTAATTAACTCGAACGCTTTTAAATGTTAAGTAATTAAGAAACTGCATTGATAAAATGCAAATTATAGTTGTGCATTCATAGGTCTTGTAAATATTCAGTTAAAACTGAAATCCTATTTATATAAGCATGTGAAAAAATGTTTTACTGTTTACTGTTTTAATACAAATTAATGTCTTCTCTAGTTTCTTCTTTAATTTTTCTCTATTTTATTTTTAGTTTCTTTTTTAGTTAATCTACTTTCTTTTCTTGTTTTTTCTTTAATTCTTCTTTAGTTTATTCTCTAGTTTTTTCATTACTTTCTTCTCTAACTCTTCTCTGGTGTTTTCTCTAATTCTTCTCTAGTTTTCTAGTTACACTTTTTTTTTTTCTCTAATTTTTTTCTAGTTTATTATATGGTGTATTCTCTAGTTTCTTCTCTAATTCTTTTCTAGTTCTTTATTTAAATCTTCTCAAATTCTTCTCTAGCTTATTCTCTCTTTTTTTATGGTTAATAAAAATTATTATTATTATTAAAATTATTATTATTATTATTATGTTGTTTTTTCACTAGTGCCTTCTTTAGTTTTGTCTCTAATTCTTCAATAGTTTATTATTTAGTTTCTTCTCTAGTTTCCCTACTTTTTTCTTTAATTATTTTCTTCTCTTGTTTCTTTTTTAATTCTTTATAGTTTCTTCTCTAGTTTTTCTTTAAATCTTCTTCAATTCTTCTCTATATTATTTTAACGTTTCTTCTTAAATCTAATTTATTCTTTAGTTTCTTTTCTTGTTTCTTTAGTTTTTTCTCTACTTCTTCTCTGTTTTTTTCTAATTCTTCTCTAGTTTTTTTCCTAATTATTCTATGGTTTTTTTAGTTTCTTCTCTTGTTTCTTTTTTAATTCTTTTTTAGTTTCTTTTCTAATTCTTCTCTAGTTTTTTCTTCAATTCTTCTCTAGTTTTTTCTCCAATTCTTATCTGTTTTTTTCTCTAGTTTATTCTTTAGTTTCTTCTCTAGTTTCTTCTTTAGAGTATTCTTTAGTTTTTTCTCTAATTCTTTTCCTCTCAAATTTCTTCTTTAGTTTATTCTCTTGTTTTTTCTCCAGTATATTCTTTAGTTTTTTCTCTAATTCTTCTCTAGTTAATTCTTTAGTTTCTTCTCTGGTTTCTTCTCTAATTCTTTTCTGGTTTCTTCTCCAGTTTTTGCTGTAGTTTCTTCTTTAATTTTTTGTCTGGTTTCATAAGTTTCTTTTGTTTTATTCTGCCCTAGTGTCTTTTCTGGTTTCTTTTGTAATTTTTTACAATTTCTCCTTTAATTCCTCTATAGTTTCTTCTCTAATTATTCTCTAGTTTTTCTCCAATTTTTCTCTGATTTTTTCTCTCTAATTTTGCTAATTTCTTCTCTTGCCAGTTTTTTATCTGGTTTCTCTAATTTATTTTTGTTTTTCTCCAGTTTCTGCTTTAGTTTCTTCTCAAATTCTTCTCTAATTTCTTATTTAGTTTTTTCTCTTGTTTCTTCTCTAGAGTCTTCTTTAGTTTTTTCTCTAATTCTAGTTTATTCCAGTTTCCGTAGTTTCTTTTTCAATTCTTTTCTAGTTTCTTCTCAGGTTTCTTCTCTTATTCTTTTCTGTTTTTTTCCTCCAGTTTTTGCTCTAGTTATTTCTTTAATTTCTTCTCTAGTTTCCTTAGTTTCTTCTCTAGTTTCTGCTCTAGCGTCTTCTCTAGTTTCTTTTCTGATTTTTCTCCGGTTTCTGTAATTCTTCTATTGTTTCTTCTCTAATTATTCTCTACTTTTATCTTCAATTATTCTTTAGTATCTTCTCTAATTTTTCCTTAATTTATTTTTTAGTTTCTTTTCTAGTTTCTTCTCTAAAATTTTTTTTTAGGTTCTTCTTTAGTTTATTCTGTATTATTTTGTTTGGTTAGTTTAATTTGTATTACTTTTTAAAAAATTAGGATGTATGTATGTATGTATGTTATTTATTTTTTTTAAATTTATCAGTTTTATTTAAAATATAGAAAAATAAATTCATGACATGGTATACAAAAATAATGACATACACGTATCTGAAAAATCCTTCTTGGTGGAGAAATCTTTTAAGGCAACTTTTTTTTTTAATTATTATGTATTGTAGAATTATTACGAACGCATTTTAAAAAGTTGGTATAAGAATTTCGTAACACTAATTGGCAACAAATTTGTAAAATTGCCCAACCTGTCTACAAAAAATATCGAATTTAAGTTGATCTTTAGGCGAGGATTACTACAAAAACCTCGATACTTATGCAAATGACGAGAAATTTCAAAATAAAAAACGAAGAAAAATACAAGACATGTAATGTACCAAATCTGATCGATCAAACGAGTTTAATCCGTAGAATGCATTTCTTGATTGTTTCGTTTTCTCACAGGTCCTCTCTTGCTGTGAGGAATGTCATATGTAGATGCGCCCAGCGGGACACCATCCGTGTCCATTATCCCATGGCGATGCCGCACAGTCACCATGGTGTAGCGACCCCTCGCCTCCCGCACCCCTGCGCACAGGCCCGGCTCCAGCCCATGACAAGTTTATTTTTTTTACATGTTTATTATCTTGAGGAAGAAATCATCACATGTTTATAATCTTGAGGAAGAAAGTAAAAAAGAAACTAGAAAATAAACTAGAGAAAGTAAAAAAGAAACTAGAAAATAAACTAGAGACTGAAGGACAATTCTTTTAAAATGGCCTAAGAGTGTCAGAAAGTGTTCAAAAGCTGGAACTTTCAACTTTAAAAATGTCTTAAATGGTCTAATCACTAATTTAAATGTCTTAAATGGTCTAATCACTAATTTAAGTTATTTAAAAAAACAATGGAAAAATCAGATTTGATTTAGTCTAAAACGACATTTTTTAGTCTTAAATATTTGGACAGTTTTGAAAGAAATCCAACAGTATAATTAGTTTCACTAGCAACTAGAGTCTAGTTTCTTCCCTAGTTTTTCCTCTAATTTTTCTCTAGTTTATTATCTGGTTTCTTCTCTAATTATTCTGTAGTTTCTTTTCTAGTTTCTTCTCTTGTTTTTTTTAATGTACTCCAATTCTTCTCTGGGTTAATCTCTAGTTTCTTCTTAAATTTCTTCTTTGGTTTCTTTTCCAGTTTTTGCTTTAGTTTTTTCTTAAACACAAATGTTAAACTCCGTTTTATACAAAGGTTTACTTGACTTTAATAAACTACCTGTGAATATTAAAAACTGTGATAATATAAATCAGTTTAAAAAACTTTTGAGAAGATTTGTTTTAAACTAAATGTTGCGTTTTTGTCATCTTTATATTATATTTATTATGATATATCTAATTCTGTATACACATGTTTTGTTAAAAATCTAATTGTAAACTTTTTAAACTTTTCTATTTTTTCGTTGTATTTTTTATGTAAATATGTAAATTGTTATTTTTATGTAGCACTGATTCATTATTATTATAATTTTCTAATATCTTCATTTGTTTTATCTCTTGTTTCTTCTCTAGTGCATTCTTTAGTTTTTTCTCTAATTCTTCACTAGTTTCTTAAGAATTCTTTAGTTTTCCTAGTTTCTTTTCCAATTATTTTGTAGTTTTTCTCTTGTTTCTTCTCTAATTTTTTTCTTACTTCTTCTTTAGATTCGTCTCTAGTTTATCCTTTAGTTTCTTCTCTGATTTCTTCACTAATTCTTTTCTGGTTTCTTCTCCAATTTTTGCTCTAGTTTCTTCTTTAATTTCTTCTCTAGTTTCCTTAGTTAATATTTTAATTCTTTTCTAGTTTCTTTTCTGGTTTCTTCTCTATTTATTTTCTAGTTTCTTTTCTAGTGTCTTTTCTAGTTTCTTTTCCAGTTTTTCTCCAGTTTCATCTCTAATTATTTTTTAGTTTTTTGTCTTGTTTCTTCTCTAATTCTTTTCTGGTTTATTCCCCAGTTTCTGCTCTAGTTTTTTCTTAAATTCTTTTCTTCTTTAGTTTTTTCTCTAGTTTTTTTTTCAATTATTTTCTAGTTTCTTTTCTGATTTCTTCACTAATTCTTTTCTGGTTTCTTCAGTGTTTCTTCTCCAGTTTCCTTAGTTTATATTTTAATTCTTTTCTAGTTTATTTTCTGGTTTCTTCTTCAATTCTTTTCTAGTTTCTTCTCATGTGTCTTTTCTAGTTTCTTTTCTATTTTTTTTCCAGTTTCTTCTCTAATTATTTTCTAGTTTTTTCTCTAATTATTCTTTAGTTTCTTCTCTAATTCTTCCTTAGCCCGTCATTGCGCCCATGACAAACAACTACTTTTATATGATTATGTCCTTGTTTAAATTTTTAATTTTTTTTTTAATATGTATATCATCTTGAGGCACAAATCATCGCATAGTTATAATCTTAAGGAAGAAAGTAGAAAAGAAACTAGAGAAGACAGTAGAGAAGAAACTAAAGAAGAAACTAAAGAAGGCACTAAAGAAACTGAAGGACAATTCTTTTAAGAAAATGTCTTCTTTGGTTTCTTCTCTACTTTCTTCTTTAGTTTCTTCTCTAATTTCTTTTTCAATTATTTTCTAGTTTCTTCTCTGATTTCTTCACTAATTCTTTTCTGGTTTCTTCTCCAGTGTTTGCTTTAGTTTCTTCTCTAGTTTCCTTAGTTTATATTTAAATTCTTTTCTAGTTTCTTCTCAAGTGTCTTTTCTAGTTTCTTTTCTAATTTATTTCCAGTTTCTTCTCTAATTATTTTCTAGTTTTTTTCTCTAATTATTCTTTAGTTTCTTCTCTAGCTCTTCCTTAGCCCGTCATTTGTTTTAATATGTATATCTGTATATCTGTATGTATATGTATATCATCTTGAGGCAGAAATCATCGCATATTTATAATCTTAAGGAAGAAAGTAGAAAAGAAACCAGAGAAGACAGTAGAGAAGAAACTAAAGAAGAAACTTAAAAAGGCACTAAAGAAACTAAAGGACAATTCTTTTAAGAAAATGTCTTCAATTTGTTATGATTCTGTCGCTAGACTTGGGCAAATCCAGCCCTGTCTGCAGTCCTTCCTATCTCGGAGAATTTCTTCTCAGTGAGATGAACATGTGTTTCGAAGTTTAAGCTCAACTTCGATAAGGAAAACCTGCATAGTCGTTGTTCGAGTACTACATTAGCTTTCTGGCTCTCTCCTTCTTATCGCGGTTACAGAACAAAAACTACAAATTACCGAGTCATTGCTAACGATGCGATCAGCAGAGGTATTCGTATTGTCTCTTCGGATGACGACCAAATCATCGTTGCATAATAACAATACCCTGCGGAGATTTTGTCCCGATAACCCAGTCGAGTCCAAGCCAAACATCCAGTCAGATTAACTCGTATTGTTATATTAAAGTTAATATAACAATTAATTTAGTCTCAATGGTCAAATATAAAACCCGGAATTTAACACCTTTTCGAGATTTAACTCGGCAACGTTGTGCATGTGAAAAAAATCCAATATTGTACGATAAAATAGGATAACAATGTTATCCATTTAATTAAAACTAATTTTGTTCATCAAAAACAAACTTTTTTTAAATGAAGTAAAGCTTTTAAAGTGCGCAATTAAAATTGCAACGTCCACATGAAAATAACTCAATCAAGTTGATGATTGAAAATGGAGCTTTTAAAAAATTAAAATTGCATCAAAGTTCGATGTTTCTAATTATCTGGTAAATAGATATTTTAATGGCCTTGTTAAATATTTACGTAATTCAAGCGCGAAATGACATGTTTGCGGCTGTTGCCTTTTTAATTTTCCTGCTATTTCTGCAGGCGAATTTCGCAAATTCACACGATTGTCATCCCGTTTAATGACATGTTCAATTATGTGTTTTATACTTTGGAAAAATTACTATCAAACTATTGTTCATAACTTTCGATTCAGAGGACAATTTTACTTAAAAATTGGCTGTTAAAAGTGAGTTAAAAATTTATGGGATGGCAATATTAGTAGTGAAATTGGGCCCGATTAGGTAAACAATAAAGCAACATTAGGCGGACTATTAAAACGGCGGGCGGCGGCGGTAAGGGAAGGCAACAGGTGTGCTATCAAATTTTTTAAATAATAGCTGGCTGTGTCCAAAGAGAAAACTACGGGTTGTGTATCATATCTGTCACGAAGTACTTTACGAGCTTTACAAAACAGTTAGAAGAGACATAAGACTTTCATTATGATGCATGGATGCTCTATGAATAAAATTTTTGTTATTCGAAGAAGGAATTTACTGTGTTTAAATTTAACATTTCAAAGATTTTTTGTTTATGACAAGAGGACATAAAAATTAATATTTTTTATCGATACTATATTGTAAATTAAAACAAAAAATATTTTTTTATAATAAGTTTTTAGTTTGTGTTTCACTTTTACAGAGTCCTAGAATGTTTTATACTTATGGAAACAAAATAAAGGAATCTAGCAGTTACTTGAAGTTTTAATCATTGACGGTTCTAAGAAATTTTGACAATTACTGTTAAAAAACTAAAATTTTATTAACCTTTCATTTTTAAAACGTCAAATATTAGAAAATTGCTTTTAAAATAAATACATATGCCTTTAAAATAATAAATATTCTAAGAAATAAAGAAAAGAAAATTTAATTTTTAACTAAGTTCGTATATAAGTGTGTTCGAAAATGCTTAGATTTGAAAATTCAGGGTGTTGAAAATTACAACAAATTTATAATTCAAAAAATAAAAAATATGTTTTGACACCCTGTAGCTGTATAATTGGAAATAATTTTTAAAAAAATATTTTTTACCATATAAAAGTATTCTATATAAAGGCGTTATCAATTTTAAAAATATTTATATGTCGCTTCACTCTAATGTACAAGGTGATCCCCTATAATGTCGCCCCCCTTTAACTTTTTTATTTTAAGTTTCCCAAAAAATTTAAAAGTGTGGTTATGTAGGTACTAAAAAATACTTTTTTTCTACGTATAAAGAACATTGGAAAATTGATCAGTATACAGGGAAAAACAAGAATTTATACCTAAATTCAACCGTTTCTGAAATATTTGAATTCGGAATGTTATCATTAAATGTTTGAAACTGTTGAAAATAAATTACTATAGTGACGTTATGTCAATATATCTTGTTAAATAAGTAAAAATGGCGTACTCAGACAGAGAAAGACAAACTATTTCAACTTATTATCTTGGTATGTTATATAAAATATGCTTAGAATTTTACAAGGAATCGATAAATAAATACATATATAGATCCATTGAAAAAAGATAAACTTTTTGTTTTTCCCTGTATACTGATCAATATTCCAATTTTCTTTATACGTAGAAAAAAGTATTTTTTAGTACCTACATAGCACACTTTTAAATTTTTTGGGACACTTAAAATAATAAAGTTAAAGGGAGCGACATTATAGGGGATCACCCTGTACACACTGTACTACAAGAAAAAGTAAAAAAAACAATAAAAAATATTATTTTTAATAAAACAACAAATTATTTCACGAAAAAAAAATTTCGCTGCGAACAGGATTCGAACCTGTGCGGGCAGAGCCCATTTGATTTCGAGTCAAACTCCTTAACCACTCGGACATCGCAGCCTTACATAAATTTGTGCGTAGGACGGAATAATTCCACCATCATTTTTGCGTAGTATTTTTTAATTGTTTTAATGCACTTTTTTAACATGTTTGTGGTTTTTATCGTTTGTTTTAAATTTCCTTGTTAGATTTAAATAGTTATTAATATGCTATTATTATTCAAAATTTGATACTATAGTGTATATGATGATATCATTAAAAAGAAATTAAATAATCTCGTGACTTTTATTAACAATTTTATATTTAAATTAGTTCAACATTAATTAATTACAATTAGATTGTATCGCGTTACAAAACATTACTCATGTAAAAAAATATATCAGTATTTTACTACCACAATGAACTTTCACAATGGGACAAAATTAAAAGTTTCCATTTTTTTAAATTGCAATTTTTGCTTGAAATACCTACTAAACAATACCTAAAATAATATATTTTTTATTTTTGGTTGTTTCACTGTTAGTCTAGAATGGGGTTTTTGGGAAGCCACCAGGTCTAGTAATAACATAACATAGGTGGTTCTGCACTAATGCAAGAATTTTAAGAATTCATACATTTTGAATATTAGAGCTTCACGAAAGATATCTTCACGGAGGTTAGGATTTCGTATGTTTTTTTTAAACATCCCTTTGTATATTTGAAATAAGTTATTGTATCTTTTGACACCTTAATATTTTTTAAAAATAAAAAAAATCTACTTACTGAGATATTACACTTCACGGTGGATAGGTTTTAAAATAGCAAATTAATGAACTTAAACTTTTGAATTATAAAACAGCAACACTCTCATCTGCATATAAATTCTAACTGACCTTCAGGAATAAAATGCATCTATAATGTCGTAAACAAAGGTTTTTGCTTATTTAAAATGATTAAAGCGCCATCTGTTGCATAAAATTTAAAGCAAAAACAGATTCACGGAGGATAGAATCGATTTTTGTAACACCTACATAAATGTTTATAAAAATTATTTCTTTTAATTTTTAATAATATTTTATATTTGATTCGATTGCTTTGCATGTGTTTAATTTACTTAGTGAACTGATATTTTTAGTATGCTTTTACTACCTCAGATATTTAAAAACATATAGGTTAACCTAGAAAGAGTAACAGTCACGGAGGATAGGTTTTAGACTTTAAAGACATTGTAAAAAATAATTAATTGCGGTTAAATTTAAACCGGTATGAAATTTCAAATATGAAAACTAACTTAACGTAAAAATGCATTTTCCCACCGTGTGAGAGCTTAAACGCGCGTGTGTGTGTGTGCACACATTTTTTCTAGTTAGTTAGATATTTATCACGTGACAGTCGGAGAGTAGTGATTGTTGAACACTATATATCATGTCATAATCAACGTTACAGGCGTAGGTCACAGAGAATGAAGTTTATGGATGATGGACGATGTAACAAATGTGGGAGTGACATGCCCGGGATCGCAATCCCCCGGTCAACACTTCCTCCTTCTGGGGTCACTTTGACCCCCCACCCCATGTCATGCAAATAAGCCAGACACTGTCAACTATTTTGTTCTCTCCTCTTATCTTGGTTTAGAAGCTAAAATGCTAAAGCTAAAAGCAAATCTTTACATGTTTATAGAAGTAAATCCAAATTGAGAAAGTTATTCTTTCAGGTAAATAGGTTTCTGTAAAGAAGGCATTTTTTGAAATTTGACAGAGGTTGTGGATACTTTTTGATGAACAATTTGTTTAATACAGTGTGTGAACCCATTTAGCAAACAGAAAGGGGAACTTCGATTTCATTAATATTTATGAGCGCGTTTCAGCAGCCATGAGCACGAATAAATTGTCAATGTTTTCATAAAATATTTGCCAAATTAATATCAAATCAATGCTGATCCTGTAATGCATAATATTTAAACGATGCTAAGCTAACATTTAATCTAGTTCGAGCTAGGGATCATCTCCGGAATTAAATTTCCATTTCGAATATTTTCCATGATGGTGTAACTTATTTTAAATGATTATGTAATTTAATAGTGTACACCCAAAATTCCATAACACACAAGTTTGACTGACATACACGGCACATTATAACTATACTAGGTATTCAGTATTTTTTTAACTTGACGTATCTCTCCTCTCACAGACACATTTTAATCTTTTTAATCTTTTATACGCATACTTAGTAGGTATGACTTGAATAGATGTATCTTACATTGGTTCTTAACTAGTGATTTATGATTTTTTAATGAAATACAATATAGCTATAAATATAAATTAATAGTCTTTGAAAACTCGAAATATTTTTTTAAAAGTATTATATTACACTTGATAATACAGCTCGGTGTAACATTTTAATTGAAAATTAAATGCCACCCAGGTTTTATTAAAAATAGTATACTATACTATAACATGTGTAATCATTTCCCACCCCATGTGATAAACAACAGTCTACTCAAATAAAAAAGTGGTGCAATATAAATTAGTAGATTTTCACCTCTTCTGGATGATATATTCGAGACATTTTATAAGTACGAGTTCAGTCAATAAATATTCAAATAATCCGACGTTCTGTCGTCACCACAGATGACTTATGAGACAGGAAGGTGTCACATTCCTTACCAGCATGCATAACTTATTCCAGACGGTGAAAAGTTCGCCTAATCAGCGTCTAATGTTACAGGAAGGGATGAAAGTTGGGATTAGGAGAATGGTCGGTTTTTGAAAATGCCGGGAACAAAAACTAGAAAGTCCTAAACGTGTTAATAACAGAGTTAAGATTTGTTGATTTTTAAACGCTTAAGCTACAAAGAGGAAAAATAAAACCCCCGAAATAAATAATAAAACAATTAATAACACAGCAAAATATGGAATAAATTTGTTGTCAATAAAAGATTTTAGTGTCGATAAAAGCTCGATGTTTGCAAAAAGATATGATTAATAAATATTTGACAGGTGTGCGCGACATTTGATACTTCATTAAGCGTAGATTTACAAGGGCCAATAAATGATATCTGTTCGATATTACTCGAGTGGTCTATAAAGGCAGCTCATAAAATTTTATGATGCCATCCCTGAGATTGCCAGAGCCGGGAAGGAAGATGCATTTGTCTTCCTTGCTTCGTCCACAACTCTCCTATACAGATGCGTTCTTCTTCTTCTTCGCTTGCTGCAATAACGTTTTTATAATTTTTATCGCAGAAAGCTAAGCGCTGTTACTTCCTCGCGTTTATTGACCATTGGCCATCTCGTACAAATCTTGAGCGAAAATTTATAGTTTTACACGATTTTTTCGCTTTTTCCCACTAATTGATTTATTACCATTCTTTTTTATTATTATTGTGATAAAACTACCAACTGCTATATTGTAGCGGATTTCTAAAAAAAGTGATATTTATTGTTAAAATACGAAAATGCATTATGGACATTAGGGTGTTTCAAAAAAGAACTAAAATTATTTTTTTTAATGACACCAGTGTTGAAAAATTAATAGTACAAATAAAAAAAAAAATTTTGGCGCATATTTGACTCAGGTTAACAGAATTAAAGTGATTTTACATAAAAAATAATATAAATATGGCATATGATATTTTTTAGTACGGTATTTTATTTGAAATTTTTTATTAGTGTTATTTTTGATCGCTGATATCTTTGAAACGGTTGACCTGAAGAAGTTTGACCTTCAGATGTTTTTTGTAGAGCGTAAAATTGTCTATAACTTCTCTCGCTTGGGTGGTGCGAAAACAAACCATTCCAAAATTATAAGAATTCAAAATTTAAAAAATAAAAATTCCCGTTAGATTTACACTGTATATTAATCAAATCTTGATTGTTTTAGAGTCTTGTAAATGAAACTAATTCAATCAACATATTCAAATTTAATCATGTTACAAAAATTCAGGATGCAGATTAAAAATTATCTCCCAACGTTTTAGAAATAACATTTAATGAAAATATTCAAATGCGCTGTATTCCCTCTGGGCGTACAAGCTATGCAAAAAGAACTTGAGGTTATTCCATGAATTCTCAAGTCCAGAGAATGATGGTAGGTATACATCAAAACCAGTGGTTGTATTTTCTCAAGCTTTTAATTCGTTTTCCTAGATCTAATACTAGAGTAATTTTTATGCAAACGGCAAACTGAAAGTAATTAAAAGATGTGTAAACGTTCTATCCCCGGGATATTTACGTAGAGCAAAAAAAAGTGTAAATTTAATCGAAATGTATGAGCAGAACGTCATAAATTTCCTAGCGCCAAAGTAAATTCAGCAGGTTGAACATGAATACAAAACACACAGACCGAAACAGCGGCGGGGTAGAAGGAGGGAAGGTGGAGGTATGGTTTGGAAGTTAGCGGATTAGGCCCGATGGCAATGTGGTTTATTCGAGAGGGCCTGGATCGCAGCGATATGCAGACGGTCGCCATTCTTCTTTGGCCGCTGACAGCCGTGCAAATGTTTATGCAGATGCTTCTCTGAGTCGGTTGTTGAAGAGATCCGAGGAGCAAGAGAGCAGGGCCTGCTGCCTGCACCGAGATGCCGTTTGCTATCGCGAGAGAGGGCCATCAATCAAGTGACACCTTGCCACTACCCCCGCCCGCGAAGAGGGCTCTGTTTTTGATAGCAGATACATTGGGGGGAGTTCAAGTAAATGTAAATGATTTAGGTCGAGGAAAGTCATCGAAGATCAACTAT
The DNA here is from genome assembly GCA_921294245.1 of Brassicogethes aeneus. Lineage (NCBI taxonomy): Eukaryota > Metazoa > Arthropoda > Insecta > Coleoptera > Nitidulidae > Brassicogethes > Brassicogethes aeneus. The sequence goes on from OV121133.1 coordinate 83,162,168, forward strand.
AAACTAAATGTTCAAAAAAGGCATTTAAATCATAAAATGTTAAAAAAAAAGAAGTTCTTCAATTATAAAAAATTGATGATGTATTTATATCAAAAAATATAAAAAAAATTAGGATTTTTTTTTAAGTTTATCAAGACCAAACAAGATAAGGAAAAAATATGGCGACAACAATAAATAAAAACAATTTGAAAAATTGCCTGTTTTGCAATCCATTGAAAATATCAAATTACAAAATAATGAATGATTTATAAAGTTAAATTACAAAATTATAATTTTATAAATTTAAGTGTCAAATAAAACGAAAGTTATGTTAATACAGCACCGAATGATGGAAAAAAACGGTTTTTTTGGAGATTTTAAAAACCTCATACAGGGTGATCCAAAAGGAACCATTATTAATTTGAAAATCAATAAAAAATGTTAATATTAAGTATATAATTTTTTGTATAAACTTAACAGTTTTAAAAATACATGTTGGAGAAAAAATCATAATTTTTAATATTTTTTTTTTCAAACCAGGTTTTTATTACTTTTTGACTCTTCGAAAGGTACAAAGTTTCATATTTTTAAATTAATTTAAAAATCCTAAAAAAAGTGGAAAAAAACTATATTTATCTATTTTGGTTCATAATGACTTCATTATAACACCGCTTTCGGTACTGGAATGAGATACTTTATCCCACCCAAAATTTTTATTTTATAGGTTGGCTATACTTTAAACAGCATAATATTTTGCATTTTGGTTATAATATTTTTATGATTTTTCTAGTACTTACGAGACCAAATTAAAGGTGTAAAGTTAATTTTTTTTTTTAGAATTTTTGCAAAATAGATAAAATAGCATAAAGAACTCATGTCATAAGACCTTTTGTCGCACTTGTCCGCTTGCAACAAAATGACGTCTTATGGCATTAGTTCTTTAATATACTATTTTATGTTCAAACCGGGTTTTTTCTTACTTTTTTACTTTTCTAAAGGTACGGATTTTTAAATTAATTTTTAACCCGAGTTTAATTTAATTTAATTTAATTTAATTTAATTTAATTTAATTTAATTTAATTTAATTTAATTTAATTTAATTTAATTTAATTTAATTTAATTTAATTTAATTTAATTTAATTTAATTTAATTTAATTTAATTTAATTTAATTTAATTTAATTTAATTTAATTTAATTTAATTTAATTTAATTTAATTTAATTTAATTTAATTTAATTTAATTTAATTTAATTTAATTTAATTTAATTTAATTTAATTTAATTTAATTTAATTTAATTTAATTTAATTTAATTTAATTTAATTTAATTTAATTTAATTTAATTTAATTCAATTTAATTTAATTTAATTTAATTTAATTTAATTTTTGAATAATTCTGAAACAGTTGAAGGTATAAGACATTGTACGTAAAGGAACCTTTATTAATTTGAAAATCAATAAAAAACGTTAAAATATTATTATTATTTTTTATAAACATTTATTAACAGTTTCAGAAATACATACTTTTTTAAATTTTTTGAAACAAATAATTATTTATTCGTCTACATTAATGTTGTCGCCTTCAAAATAGTCCCCATTGGATATTATGCACATGTGCCAGCTCTTCTTCCAATACTCGAAACACTTCTAAAACTCGATCTTTGGGATAGCCTTTAGTTCTTTCAGCGATGCGCTTTTAATGTCATCTATGCTTGCAAAACGACGGCCCTTTAAGGTTCTCTTTATTTTTGGGAATAGGAAAAAGTCAGACAGAGGTATGTCTGGCGAATATGGAGGCTGAGGCATCATTACAGTATTGTTTTTGGCCAAAAATTTTGCTCAAAATTTAACAATTTTGGAACAAATTTTGCTGCCACGCGTTTCATACCCAAAACATTTGAAAAAATTTCATGGGATGAGCCAATCGATATACCAACATCATCAGCGACTTCTCTGATGGTTTATAACCATTTGTTCCACTTTTTCCATGTTTTTATCGGTTGTTAATGTGCTTGTGCGTTCGGGGCGTTCGTCACCTTCAACGTCTTCACGGCCATTTTGAAAACTCTTATACCACTTGTAAACTCTTGTTTTACTTCTAGCAGACTCACTATAGGCCTTTGTTAACATTTCACAGAATTTATTTCATTTTTTAAGCAAAATTGGATACATAATAAAGAAAATTTTATGACAACCGGACCCTCCAAAGCCGCGAAATTTAACAATTCCCGTTATTTTCTGAACACACCTCGTATCTGATCAAAATTAGGTTAGTATACTATATTTAAAATAAGCAATCAATTTAAGAAAAAAATATTCTTAAAGTTTTTTCGTAAAATGTTTTACAGTAAAATTGCGATTCCAATTCACTGTGATTAAATTTTATCATATTTCCCATATGCCGTCTATACTTATACCTATACCTAGACTATATAGTCTTTTTTAAGAACATACAAGTTATTAAAGAACCATTTGAAAACTTCCTGTATGCTGATAATCTATCAGTGATAAAAGACATCCTTCCAAATGTTTTGTTAACTGTAAAATTAAACTAATTTAATTTCAATGTTCTTAAATTTCAATTATTTAGAACCAATCTGAACCCTTTTTTAATGATTGGATTAAAAAAAATTGTTTTGTTCTATTGAAAATGAATAGTGCCTATAGGTATGTAATTTGATAACTTTTATAAACCAAGATGAAATTTTAAAAGCGTAATGATATTTAATTTGTGTATACAACTTTAGTTTAGGGGTCTAATATCAAACACAGCAAATTTCATCATTTCATTTAAAACTCAAAGAAAACGTTTTACATAAATTTCCTTTGTCACAATATTACTATTAAACAATAGATATTAATACTTGTACAGTTGTTAAATGCAAATCCCAACAAAGTCTTGATATTATTTAATAAATTCGAAATAAATCCCATGAATTCCGGAGTATTGAAATACAAGTTTCCAAGCGGAATACATTATGCTGCAATTCCCTTATTCCCAATTCGTTACACTTCAAGTAATACGCATCCCCCTACTTAAAAATTCATTTTTTCTGTGACAAATCGTTTTGAAGATATTTATTAGCATAGAAGTTTCAAGGGCTGGCACAGAAACCGAAATAGAGAAAAAATGCGCAAAAACGATATAATTAGCTGCGGTGTCGAAAATAATGGCTTGCAATCTGAAATAAATGCGGAAATTTAAAAAACTCATGTTGCCAGCTCGCTTAATAACGACATATCTGATGAAAATAATTTAAACAAGAGTTAAAATAATTATTTAAATTTAAACTTAATTAGACTCGTTTCGTTGTATCGGACAATTCTTGCTTTAAATTTATGCCACCAATTTAAATATAATTTACATTCGGAGTCGCTCTTCTTATCTTAATTTGAATTAATTATTGAATTAATACAGACGCCTTTTTATATTTTAATTTGGGAAAATAAGATTATTCAGTACCTACAAATTAATATTTGTACAATTTATTTAAATGTTTTACATAAATTATAAGTTGCTTTGTTATTCTAATTTATTTGAATAATTACAGTTTGTTATAATCTAATTTTTTCCATAGAAAAAATTAGATTACAGTACATATTTATTATTATTATTAAGTATTTGCATTTGCAAAAATAGATGATTTTGTTATTATATTTTTTAAATAACTAACCTAAAAAAATTTCCGCAGATCTTAATTAATATTTGAAGATATGTTAATAATGATTTACAATTTTTCTATACTGGTAACAATGAAAACCAACAATTTTTAACTAGTTTATTAATTAACGTTATTTTACATGTACCAGCGAGTTAAAATATATTTGGTAAAATATATCTTGATGAAATAGTTTGTTGCAAATATCATTAAGTGTGGTATCTCTAGTTTGTGAAGCATTTATAATGTTTAGGCCGGAACAGGATGATTTGTATATATCTAATATTTTTTCGGGTAGTATGTTAAAAGTATTTTCCTAATTTATTAATTTTCTTGCCATTACTTTTTTATGTTCTCTATCATGTACTGTATTTAAATCACTGTTATTCTGCAAGAACGAAGAAATCACTATATTACTTACTTTCTAAAAATGAATTAGTCAAAAATGTCATAGCGAAAAAGCAGCCACTAATAATTCTCGTTAACAGCAATTTGTATCCACGACATTTAGCAGTCAATTCCTATGAAATATTATTCGCTGAATCTGAAAATGTCGTCAAAAGTTATAAAAGTAGAACAGTTTTTGAAATATAATCAATTTTCCATATAATATGAAATTGACTATATCTTAAAAACTGCTTAACTTTTATAGTTTTTGACGGTCTTTTCGAATTCAGGGGACAATTTTACATAAGAATTGTCTGGTAAGTGTACAGGATATAAATAAAGTATGATATTGGACACATGTCCAATAATAAAAATTTACATTTTTTACCAACCAGTAATTGGACACTGGCCATTTTACTGTTACTGTTTTCAGAATTAAAATTAAAACGCATTAAAGTGACAATGTTAAAACCATGAGGAACACATTTATACCACACACTGATCAGTACACTTTTTAGAAATATTTTTTATTGTAATTTAAACACAGCCCTGCTCTTAATAAAAAAACAAAAATCTTACCACCAAAGTAACGTGCGAACTTTTTTGTCCTATATTGGATCTAAAATAAAATAGTTCTATATTATTACCGACTGAGATAGTTATACTTGCATAGGTACGTGATCTAATAATTTGACCTTAAGGTAACTATTTATAGAACTCTTGTTTTTACAGTATTATAGTTAATTGTCCAATAACCATAAAGTGTATAAAACAAATTTTGTAAAACTGTCAGAATTAGTACTATCTAAAATTAACCAAAATATTCTTAAAACTTTTATTATTTACCAATTTTAACTGTTACTCCTTTCATATAAATTAAAACATTAAAATAATAAAAAATAAAATCAACTTGTCTGTCCTACACCCTGTATAAACTGCAAGCTGTTACATTTGAAGGAACTCAAAACACAACAGTTTTATCTTCAAATCATCCCATTATTTCGATCTCCCCTTATTTCGCGACATTTCACAGCTTTTTAAATAATTCACAATAAATTCGTTAAACACGAAAATGATAAAACGCACCTTTTTGTTACGAATTATATTGAATCACGCGTCAAAAAGTTTTTTTCTAGATGCTTAAAACAAAACAGTCTGCCGCTTTTATCTCCCCCTAATATAAAAAAGTTTGCGTCTGTTTGTAAATTGAACAGATATTTAATGAAAAAATGTGGATTCCCCAGGGACCCGGCCCTGCACCAGAGCAAGCAGAATGTTGTTATATTTCTTTAAAAAGTTAGTTAGTTTAGATTACTATATATTTTATATGTTTACTAACTTTTTCTGCGTTCGAATCAAAACGAAATATTATTTTTGGCTTTAAGTTAGATTAAGTGTTACAAATTACTTTAAGTTTTCTAATTTGAATTTTCAACGTCTTTATTATTTGTGTTATTTAAATAAAAAATTTACATTATTTTATAAAATAGGGGCTTTATTTCCACATTTAAAAGTGTTTTTAAACGTCTCAATTATCATCATAATTTTCCATATTTAATTTAATTCGCATAAACTAGTATTGAAGGTAATTTAATAATAATTATAATTAAATAAAAACAAATAAATTCCCAACAAACAATTATACATTTATTTCTGTAATAAAGACTGTATAATTGACCCCTATACGATCATTCATTAGTAACAGATTTTATATTCGTTTTCTTAATTACATTTAACAATTTAATTATAAAAGAGAAGGGTTAATAATAAGTAAAAATTATCATTGGTCACGTCAATTTAATTGAAGATACATTGTTTTTTTAAATTTGCTATAATTACATGAACATATGTTAAAACTTGTTTTCTGTAATTATTATTTAAAAATATGTTTAATGGGATTCCCATAATTTTAAGCTTTTTAGTAACTTATAATGAAAATTGAAAACTTAGCTATCATGTGAAAAACCCTTTTAAAAATAAAAAACATTTTATTTGTTTCCAGTAAAATTAACCAAACGTAAAATGCCTGTAGAGAAACACAATAGACGAATTAAAATTTATAAATTCAGATTACAATATACAGATACCTAGTGTTTCCGTATACATATATGATGTTTTAATTTTAACCAAGGGTATTTTCCACCCTTCCAGATTCAACTCTCACCCTTCTTTGTTCATCCATCGATAAACGCCTATTGTGCACATTCATGCAGCTAGAATCCTTTTCGTGTTCTTTTTTTGTTATGCAAGTGAAATGAAAAAATAGCTACATTGATAAACCTGAACTAACTTTTTATATTTAAGGGTAATATATCTATCCATCTATAGAGAAATCATGGAAAATGGTGCAAAAACAAATATTTTAAACATTTTACGTTGTTTAAATGATATTCTTAAAATTGAAATTTGGGAAAATTACAAAACGTTTGTTGAAATTCACTAAGCATTTATTAAAAATTTGTTTAGTAACATTACCTATACAGGTATTGTAATTTTGCTAAAAAAAATACTAAACATTTTTAGTAATTTTAAAATGGTGTATTGTAATTATTCTATACAATTCATTTAGACTCAGTTTAAGAAAATTACAAAATATATTTTACAATTTTACTGAACTGAAGAATATTCGTTTCGCAATATAACAATACAAATATTGTTATTTTGTACAACAAATTACACTAAAAATATTTAGTAATTTACGAATGATGGTATTGTAATTATACTACGAAAAAAATCCCTGATACTTTCTTAGTTTCTTCAAAAAAATTTCTTGTCCCATTACTGTACAGATTTAAAAAAATTGAACCTTCACCTCGCCAGAGTTTTTGTTTTAAGTGCGTTCCACCAACTTCAAATACCGACAAACAGCTAGATAGATAGACATATTTTGGGTCTTAACAATGTCGGGCAATTTAGTGTATTGGAACACACCAAAAACGAAAGAGAGCTTATATATAGTATACAGTATATATACTGTCCACCTAAGTCAACCGAGGCGAGATGTAAGAACATCACGTGATTGCCGGAATCAGTACATACTATGCATTTTACATAACAAACAACGTTCGTAAATCTGAGATGCTTTTTATTAGAAACTGTCAAACTGTTTAGTAAAATTACTATGCGTGTATTATAATTTTATATTGGTACACACTGATTTTTTCCTCATCCTTTGTTTTGCAGAATAATTGTAATTTTACAAAAAAATTTAACAGTGTACATGATTAAAATGAAATATAGTAAAAATGCAAACAGAAGTTTTATAAAATAAATAATAATTTGTATATTTCCAAACACCTCACGGTGGATTTTTAGGGTCAATTTTCGGATCATCAGGCAACCACGGTTTTTTTTCATAAATCGATTATATGCCTGTTATAGACAAAAAATACCAAAAATAAAAAAAATCTCTCGGTTTTTTTGTTTTTTATTAAGAAAAATATAATATAAATGGGTCTAATTTTACTTTATTGGTTATTTTGCATAAAGTATCAATTTTATCGAAATTCTGTTTTAACAGTGATATAGAATATTACATTTTCTACAAAAAAGGTTATAAGCATTTTCTTTGTAATATATATATTTTAGGAGTAATATCCGTACAAAGTAATAATTTTTTTAAAAATCGCATTTGCTGGTTCTTAAATTGGAATTACATTGACACATAAAAATGGATAAAGTTTCTACATTATAAAGTAATTTTTTATATATTTTTTATTGTAGAGTGGAAATTAGAAAGGGCATAAGTGCCAAAAATAAAGTTTTGAGATAATCGAAAAAAACTAAATACATCCCTCGACATACTCGACCGGCTAGCCGCTGCTGTAAATTGTAATTTTGGCAATTAGAATTTTTCATAGGTTGCAAAGCATGGCACAGAGAACCTTTTTATGTAAAAAAGCCTTTTCTTATTTCCTCTCTTCAATTATATATAATAATACTTAGAATTAATAATATTTAATTAAGTCGAAAAAACGGAATGTATAATACAATTTTAAAATAACTTTTCTTATTTTAATAAGTAATTTAACTTAATTTTTTGGTTCTTACCACTTAAAATCTTGAAAAACTTTTTTTTCGGGTTTTGACGTTTACATTTTGCTTGGGTAACTATGATTAAAAATTAAATATCGTATCACATTGTTTAAAAAGTAGATTTTTTTATTTCTTTTTACTGATTTTTTTTTAATTCTATGCTTCTTTTATCGATTTTTTCTTAGTCATAAAGTCTTACAATCAAAAAGAGATCAATTTTTAAAAACTTATCTGCAGAAAAGCCGACCAACAAATTTTTTTCCCAAGTTAAATAAAAAAAATTAAGCAAATCATTTGTTTAGAAAAACTACGTTTAAAAATTACAGGAAAGCAAATATGGTAATAACCTTTTTTGTAGAAAATTTATTATTCTATATCTTTGTTAAAACAGAATTTTGATAAAATTGATACTTTTTGCAAAATAACCAAAAAAGTAAAATTAGACCCATTATATTATTATATATTATATTTTTCTTAATAAATAACAAAAAAACCGAGAGATTTTTTTTATTTTTGGTAATTTTTGTCTATAATAGGCATATAATCGATTTATGAAAAAAAACCGTGGTTGCCTGATGATCCGAAAATTGACCCTAAAAATCCACCGTGACCTATTGTAATTCAAATAGTAAATTTTGGTTTGTAATTTTATTGATTATCTTAGTAAAATTAAATTCCGAATATGTATAGAAATTTTACAAAATTTCAAATTCAATTCTACAATTCAGAATTGTAAAATTGGAACCTGTTTAGTACTTTGGCTATAACAAAATGTAATATTACAACAAATGCGTATTAAAATTGCAATACAATATAACATTTTGTAATTTTCCTAGTAAAAATGTAGTAATTTTACAAACATTTTTAACAGTGTACCATTACTCATCAGTAATTAAATGCATATTTCTATTGGGTTGGTTGGTTTGTTTTAGTTTTATCGTAACAATTACATGAAAATATATTCGCATGTAATGAATTTAAAACAGTTTAATTATGGGTATTCCCATCAGGATTGCCTTTATAAGGTTTATAACGGTCAATATGGTCAAAACTGTGATTAAGCTAATCTTTAAGTCAATTTCTTAATCTGATTTGCGGATTTGAGCCCACTAGGTGTCTAATTTTCATGCCGTGTCACGACCATGGGATAGATGGCTTAGATCAACCCTCCTATGGATTCGAGCCTGTCTAATCCGTTTTGTCACTGTCACAACTACAGATGTATTTAGGCATAAATGAATATTTTTAACTCAGTAAACCCTTTCAACACATTTACACTTTCTGCTATTAGGTTTAGCCTAAGCCGTATTTATTGGTTGGCTTTTTATTTTTGGACAGAAAGGGGCGACTTTTAATTGCTTTTTACTTTGGAAAGGTTTGAAATACCACACAAGTTATTTGTAACTAATTATATGATTTTAACAAAAATATTTTATGATTGTCTCATTCATTCATTTTTATATTTTTATATTTATACAGTTTTCTGTAACACGTAGAAAGTTGTTATGTTAGGACTTAAGCTTCGTTGTTGAAAAACCTTCTGTTTAAGCAATAAATTTCAGTTTTAAGAAACTTTGTGTTTACATTTCTCAAGTGGTTGTATGTTGATAACAGAGGGTGGTTTAAGAAAACATTTGACTTGAATGTGTGGCTTTCATATTCATATTTAAAAGCAGACTGGCACAAAAATATCATGTATTTAATTACCTCTTTGTGCTGACAATGAAAAAAGTCTGGTTGTAAAATTTTATTATGTATTTGTTTTAGCGAATGAATGAATTTGTTTACCGAATTCACCTATTCGTCAGTGTGTACCTTTCCCAAAACATAAAATAAAAATTTATTGTTGTGGTTAATAACTTTTATCTCAAAGCAAATTTGCTTCTTTTTGTCATAAAATTTTGCAGAATTTATATATTTTGTACAAAACATAATAAACGATTGCTCATAAATTCATTTATTTGCGAACCAAATTAATGAACCGCAAAGCAAAATTAATTAAAGAATTATTATTAAGAAGCATGCGATACATATTAATTTCATATTAAAATAAATAACTACCTCTCATTTACATACGATTTTATTAACGATAATATTGAAGAGAGTGTTCATAAAATATTTATTAAAATTGCTTGCACTTTTTATGGATGCTTTATACATACATAATATTTATACAATACAAACTATAAATTGTTTATTTTTTATATTTTTTAGAATTAATTAAGTCCAAAAATAATCCCATTTCGATAAAAAGATTAAAGCAACTTTCTAAATAAAAATAAAGTTAATCCCAAAACAAATAATAGATTTTCTTGGACCTTAAAGTGTAAAAGGTTCCTGGACGTCATTCTATCTATCTACCTGTCGACTTTTGCAATTCAAAGGAGTAATAATATAATCGTAAACTTAACAATGAGTTAAAAGCCAATATTACTGATTTCTTTGGATGGGATTTTCGAAATCCATTTCTATATTTTTGGTTTATTGTGTGCTTTTGTACTAGATCCTATTACGATTGAGTTAGGGAAGTTATCCGTATTTGCCTAAAAGGCACTGATTTTCCTTGAAGGATTATGTCATAAAATATAATAACCTTTCTTCTCTCTAAATTAAAATTTATGACAGTTAAGGAGTAAAAGGTGTATAAACTGTGAATGTTTTAATAGACAATACAAGCAAATAGTTTAAGATTACCCCGTATATTTTATAGCCCCCGTTGCATTAATTAAATTATAATTAATAATTTAATCACGTACTAGAATAATAAAATCCGTTTGATTATTAAGAGCAAATTACTTTATTGCAAACTAATTAATCAATTCAACCTATTACCCTGATGCCTTTTTTAATGTCGCCTAAAAGGCTTATTGGAACAAGTTAATGCTATTAATAAAATAACTGAAATATGTGGGTAAAGGTGCTCGGCAACTGCTAAACATGCAAAAAATACGTATAAACCATGTGTCTATACAATACAATACTGCAACGTACCTACCCTGTGTGTAACATTGCTTTTAAATTGAAAGTTGGGAATTAATAGGCCCGGATAAATGTTAAATTTCAGTGTCGGTATTTTTTTTCAAAGAATTCTTAAGGTGTATGATATTGCAGTTTAAATGCAATGGCAAATGTAGAGGTTTTTAGTATGTTAAGAAGGTACCCACAGTTTATCAATATGTAGTAAAATATATTTCTGGAGAAATGCCGTTTCTTTACTATTTGTTAAACTGTTAAATTCGAAGGTCAGTAAAATTCAAGTACCTAAAAGGTATTAGAGCTTCACGGAGGTTAGGATTTCGTATGTTTTGTGTATATTTGAAATAAGTTATTGTACATACATACATATTTATAAAAAAAATCTACTTACTGAGATATTACACTTCACGGTGGATAGGTTTTTAAATAGCAAATTAATAAACTTAAACTTTTTGAATTATAAATCAACAACACAACACTCTCATCTGCATATAAATTCTAACTGACCTTCAGGAATCACATGCATCTATAATGTCGTAAACAGAGGTTTTTGCTTATTTAAAATGATTAAAGTGCCATCCGCTGCATAAAAATTAAAGCAAAAACAGATTCACGGAGGATAGAACACCTACATAAATGGTTATAAAAATTATTTCTTTTAATGTTTAATAATATTTTATATTTGATTCGATTGCTTTGAATGTGTCTAATTTACTTAGTGAACTGATGTTTTTAGTATGCTTTTACTACCTCAGATATTTGAAAACAGAAAGAGTAACAGTCACGGAGGATAGGTTTTAAACTTTTAAAACATTGTAAAAAAATAATTAATTGCGGTTAAAAATCTGGAATGTTACACACTACATAGATACAGGTGATGAAGACTGTCGAGGAATAATGATTAAACATTTAGAAATCGATTAGATATGATATGATATTTATAAAATAGATGATTATTTGGCAATCGATTGGTCTAGATTTGCAGACAAAATAGAGAGAGAGGATTAAAATAGGCGGGAACACAGAAAATCGGAATGTAGCTAAATGAAAATAAATAGTGGATGAGTGTGTCGTGCATATAAATGGGATAAAATTAACAATGTGCATTAGTTTACCGGTCCGTGTTGGTTTCGATACGAACCCCAAGCCACTTAAAATCAATCACATTTATAAACTATTCAACCAAAATATCAACACATGCTGCGGTTTAATGTCAAAGTGACATTACACGCATCCTTATTAACTATTTAAGCGGGAAAAACTATTCGAAAATTGGTTTGGCAATAATTTCGAACTGCCTTTTCAATTATTCAGCGTCTACAATGCTTTCCAACGGTTTCCTGACGTGTGCATTTAGCCTTTAGCCATGGCTAAAGGCATTAACAATTTAAAAACCAAAACCTATATTCCATTCATTTAAAAGTTTTTTCATTTATTTAGTATTACTATTTATAGAATATAGAGGCATTTTAAAGATAGGCTATTCATTTTTAAGAATGTCGAATGATACGATTGGGAAAATTTTTATTTATAATAAATGAGTACCTACTTAATTTTTAATGTTTAAATGGAAAGGAATGGTAACAAATTTGCAGGATTTATTTAAAAAATCATAACTTGAAATTATTCTGTAAAAGTAAGTAAAAAGCTTGAACTTTTGTCCTCCTATAGGACATACACCTTTATTTGTTCTATTGACATATACAGGGTGTCATGTAATAAGTTGTCATCCTTTGGGGGAATGATAGTTCAAGCCGAAGTAATCCAGTTTTTCTATATCACTTTTGCATTAGTGCACCTGTGTTTAATAAAAATTCATTTATTTGCCAGGTTTCGTTGCGTCAAGCTGTCAACCATCACCGATAAGAACCACTCTTTATAAATTAATTTGTCAAAAATGACTAATTATCATGCCAAAAAAGCAGTCAATAGAAATTTGTATCCCGAACATTTAGCAGTCAATTTCCATGTAAAATTTTTCCCTGAATCCGAAAATGTCGTCAAAAGTTAGAAAAGTAGGACCGTTTTTGAGATATAGTCAATATTCCATATAATATGGAATTGACTATATCTCAAAAACTGCTCTATTTTAACAATTTTTGACGGTATTTTACACAAGAATACGCTGTTAAATGTCGGGATATCAACATTTTTGGTTTATTAAGCACATAAATAATTAATAACTCATAATTGTCGGAGGGGACAATTTTACATAAGAAATGGCTGTTAAATTTTGGGATACCATGCTATTTCATGGTTAACCATGGTACAAGTAAAAAAGCAGCCAGTAATAACTGTTAATTCATTTTTAGAGAGTAAATTTTGCATCGTCAATATTGACCACTCCCATTATTTTTTTCTAAAGTATTAAATATGTTTGTATGTTTAAAAATAATTAATAATATATAATATTATTTTTCGCAACTTATATTATTATTGCAAACACTTGGGATAATTAATTAATCAAGTTTTTTACAACCATTAAAATCCTCCTTCCACCGACAAAGATAAAAACCATCAAAAATGCTAAAAAACTATTGCATAATAAATACTTAAAATGGTCTGATACGGGTACAATAATCCATTAAAATACGTTTTGCATAATTCTAATTTTAATTTTCAATTAGTTAAAAAATTCAATTTATAAATTTAATTTGAATACCTGTCGGTTATTATACGTATTACCTACAGTGGTGGAAAAAAGTATGGAATATTTTTAATATTTGGATTTTAGGCCCCTAACAATTTTTAAAACTTTTGTTATTTGGTTACAAGAAATCTTGTTTAATTATAATGTGTAGCGTACTATTTAATTGCTGCATATCATTGTTTTGTTTGTTTTTTTTATCTTCTGAGTTTTTGCTTGGAAAAAAGTATGGAATAATCTTTCAATTGCGACCAGTTTTGCATTAGTTCTTAATATTTTCGCACAATTCTAGTACGTTTCAACGTAATCATGCCTAAACACGTTTACTTTTCAGTTCAATTTAGGCAAAAAATAGTTGAACTTTATCAAAGTGGCCGAACGCAATCTGATGTGGCAAAAACATTAAATATTAGTCAGAGTGCTGTTTGTAAAATTTTTAGTAAATTTCATACTCAAGGTTGTGTTGAGACTCGACGCAAGTCAGGACGTCCCAGAAAAACTACTGTCATGATAGACCAAACAATAAAAAGACTCTCTCTTAAAGATCCTCGGAAGACATCAAGACAAATTACTGAAGAAATATCCACACAATTTAATCTTGATGTGACGAGCAGAACTGTGAGAAATCGCCTAATTGATGCGGGACTACATGGTCGAGTTGCCGTTAAAAAACCACTGCTTTCGAAGAAACACAGAGCTGCCCGTCTAGCATTTGCCAAATCCCACTTGAACTGGACTCAGGCAAAATGGAACTTTGTACTTTGGAGCGATGAGAGTAAATTTAATTTATTCGGTTCTGATGGTAGAACGTTTGTGAGACGGCCAGTAGGACAGAGATACAATTTTAAATACCAAATTCCCACTATTAAACATGGTGGAGGAAGCATTATGGTTTGGGGATGCTTTTCTGGATCCATGGCTGAACCATTGATTCAAGTAGAGGGTATAATGGATCGTTTCCAATACAGGGACATCTTATAGAATACCATGTTACCATTTGCCGAGGAAGAGATGCCACTTTCTTGGATATTTCAACAAGACAACGATCCCAAGCACACCTCGAAAATTGTTAAAGAGTGGTTTTTGGTAAAAGACGTAACTGTGCTTGAATGGCCCTCTCAGTCCCCCGATCTCAATCCCATTGAGCACCTTTGGGAAATATTAGACCGTCGAATTCGAACAAAAAACATTGCAAACAAAAACGAACTTCTCCAAACCATAAAGGAAGAGTGGCAACAAATTCCTTTGGACACATTGCAGAAACTGGTGGATGTCAAGCGGTTATAGATGCGAAAGGTTACGCCACAAAATATTGAATTATTTGATTTTTTGTCAATTTTTGATCAATATGAATAAAATATTCCATACTTTTTTCCAGAACACATTGCATTTTTTTACAAAATATCGAAATAAGCCGTTGTATATAAAGCAAATATTGGTTAATTGACTATTTCTATGCTAAATTAACTTGCTCAGATTTTAAACAGATTATGGACAACGTTAATTTAAAATAATACAAAGTACAAAAATATTCCATACTTTTTTCCACCACTGTACTTATATTATGTTGCCGGTGATACCTATTAATTTTAGCTGATACGATGTTACGGCGGACACACCTATCTACAGGTGCATATCTACACTTTATATTATTAATCTTGTTCAGAAACCGTCAAAAATTATGAAAGTGGAGCAGTTTTTGATATATAGTCAATTCCATATTAAATGGAAAATTTACTATATCTCAAAAACTTTTTTAACTTTTGATGACATTTTCGGATTCAGGGGACAATTTAACATAATAATTGGCTGTTAAATTTTAGAATACCATGGTATTCCATGGTTAAACATGGTACAAGTGTAAAAGCAGCCACCAATAACTATTAAATTAGTCATTTTTGACTAATTCATTTTTAGAGAGTAAAGTATTTGCAAATATACTAAACATTTAGCAAGATTTTGTAAAAATATTTTCTTAAAACATAATAAATAATAATTGGGTTTATGTTGGAAAAATGTGGGGACTAAAGGGAAGAAAAATAAAACAGTGGGGTTTTAAAGGCTGCATATTTTCGAGCAATAAATCTTGTAGGTGCGCGCAAAAAAAGTGTTGTTGGTTTGTGGGTCCGTTACACTTTCAGTTCAATTAATGTTTTGTTTCCCCCGAAAAGTATTTGCCAGAGGACGGGAGTACGAGCGAATACAAGTAATAAATCTGGCTCTGTTACAAAACAAACCAAAATAACAATGGACCGTATGAGTGACACAAATAACCGACCTCTCTCCGTTAGAGTTTGTTAAAAAAGGAGAGAGAGCCAAAAGGCTCTCGCACCACTATGCCTACCGAGCGAGTGATTTATGCCATATGCTCCTTAAGAAAAGCTCAAGCATCCAGTTTTTGTTCGTATTCGAAAGTGTCAAACCATAAATCGTACGGACAAAGGCAAGCACTATTGAGACTTAGTCCTCCTGATGCCTTTACTTGCCAATAGATACGATGCGATACGATGCGATGCGATACTCTCTCTTTGCGTTTGTGCGGGGCCTTGTGATCCCGAACCATGATCCGATTCTATATCCATGATATATGGCCCATGAGACAAGTGCTAACGAAAAATTAGCCTGAGAAACCTATCAAATTACCAAGTTCATTACTTTCTTTATTTTGGGTGCATATCTAAATAAATAAATAGATAAATTTTTATGAAAAATAATAATAATTTGTAAAATAGTCTTTTCACAAAAATGCATTTTTAAACTATAAAAATGATTTTATGAATAGAATAGAATAGAATGAATAGAAATAGTAGATTGCTTTAAACGTGAAGAAGACATGCTGTTTGTTTATGTTTGACCTAAAATTTGGCATAACTATAGAGTCTAGACCCTAGAATAATACGCACAATAAATAAAATAAAATAAAATATATATTGAACTAAAAAGTAAAAAATATTATTTAGTGTATAAAGAGACAAAAAAAAAATTAAAATTAAATTGGATTTTTTTTAAAGCTTGAGACGTAAAACGTCATTACACTTGAAGTTAAGCTATTAACATTTTTAATAATTTATTTTTCATTATATTAATTTTCTCCTGACTGTTTTTCTCTAATTATGCTCTAAATTTTTAGAGCATAACATTTTTAATGAGGAAACTCTGCTTACGCAGATTTGTTAGAAAAACAAATAAATATTACCATGGTACCATATTATAGCGAAGTAACACCATGGTACTTGCAAGTATACCAAATTTAAATTTTAAATGCACTGTTATAAAAATCAGATTTGTTAATATGAGTTTGTAGTTTTGTAAAATTTTAACATAATTTTTTTGTAGAAACTATTTTCTAGTATGTTACTATTGTTATTCGAATTCCTTATACCTACTCCATGGAATACCATGGTATCCCAATTATTATGTAAAATTGTCCCCTGAATCCGAAAATGTCTTCAAAATTTAAAAAAGTAGAACAGTTTTTGAGATATAGTAAATTTTCCATTTAATATGGAATTGACTATATCTCAAAAACTGCTCCATTTTCATAATTTTTGACGGTATTTTCGGATTCAGGGGACAATTTTACATAGGAATTGGCTGTTAAATTTTGGGATATCATGGTATTCCATGGTTAACCATGGAACAAGTGAAAAAGCAGCCACTAATAACTATTAAATTAGTCATTTTGGACTAATTCATTTTTAGAGAGTATGTTATTTTTGTGTAGGTACGTGTTAATTGTTTGTGTTTAGGAAATTAAATTATAAAGCAACATTTCTTATCAAATTTTTTTTCTTTTAAGTTCCCAATTTCCAACAAATAGTTTTAACCATGTTTATTTTAGAAAATCTAATTTGTGCTTAAAATACATTCCAGTGTGTTTTGACTATTGTACCAATTTCGGCGAAGGATTTGTACCCGATTTTAACCATCTTTTCCAGGAAAAAACACTTGACAGATGTTCTTTCACTCAAAACCGCATAATTCGTTTCGTCCCATAATAGACTTATTTTTTTTTTAATTTTTGATTTATGATAAGTAGGTACTGGCTTATTTACAATATGTCAAAATATTTATAACTCTACTAAAATTTTGTCGAAATGTATCGATTTTTTATTTTTTACTTTTTAATCGTCATCAATTTGTAGTAAAGCATTACTACCCATGGGTTGAAGATAAAGCATAAAATAAATGACGATCATTCGTCTTAATAAGCTAATAAAGTGCGCAACATCTGCATAAATCAATCCTAGATAAAAAAAAAGCCCTTTTCCGTCACCGCTACCTTGGATGGATGAAAGGCATAAGGGACATTTGATGCTTAGATCGACCCCGGCTGTGAACGCTGCACCAGAGTCAAAACAACAAAACGAATAACTGCACTGCACCCCAGTGCCGTTTTTCATTTTAACAGAATTTTAATTGCACAGCCGAATCGTGTAATAGCGTCAAATAAAACGGCACTATATTATCTGGGCACGGACAGCTCATAAACACCAATATTAGATTGTCGCCAGCGCACGGTTTTTCCTTCGGTTGTTACGTTTTAATTATGGCCACTACGATTGACGATGATTTTTTCAAATGCTACAACAACTCTACTAGAAACAACCGCGACATGTAATTAATATTTTAATTAGCCGCTATAAATCATCGGGTTTGTTCGCTTGTCCTTGCTCGGTTTTAACAAGTTAATAATTTTGCCATTTTTTCCAACTCTAAATTTGCTTTTTTTTAACAAAAATTATAATTTAGTTCAAGGATTTTTTTGAGAAAAAAAGCAGAACTTTTCACTGTATAAGAATTGCAAATATCTTAAATAATCCTGAAAATATACATTGAACCATTGTTAGATGTTGGCCCAACAATGTCATACAAGTTTACTGCTCTGAAATCGTAAAAATCTAATAGAAACTTGTAGACCATTCCTTGGAATGGCTGTTAAAAAGCATACGTGACAGTTAAAGGTGTTGCTATTAGCACTAAAAGTAAACTTTCTTTTAAATTAAAAATCTCCACTCAATTATACTATTAAACTTATTTAGTTTGGCTGAATAGATATCAAAATAAAAGTTTAAGTCAATTAGCATTTTGAAGGGAGTTGGTGAACCGTTGTGGATTTTATTAAAGAACAATGTCAATCTTTACAAACGACTTAACATATCTTAAAAAGGTCTGGATAAGGCACATGCAACATTAAGCATGGACAAGCCTGTCTCTCTGCTTCAATTCAGTAGTTGCCTGTTTCTTCGGTATAAAATGCATCTGAACACGGTATTTGCTTTATAGGCAGGTAAGAATTTCTAAATGCATATAAATTTTTATACCTGACTGGGAGAAAGATTTGTGACTTTAGTGAAATAACAGATTATAATTTGCCCCAAAACCATATCTCTTATAAACTTGAGCAATTTATTCCACCCAAAAAATACCTATCTTTTAAACTAAATTACTATAATAATGATGATTACGTCACAAGGGCTATAATTTTCCTAATTCTACCTTTTTGTGTTGCGATACAAGTGTTAAAATGTATTTTTAAATTTGCTCTCGAATAAAGTGGATATTTGGGTAATTTATTACTATGTCAGGAATTTGTCAAATGTGTTAAATGCCCAACATTATGTCTAACATTCAACCATAAATTTTCTATTTATGATATTTCAAGCACTAAGTGGTTCATAAAATAAATGTGTAAATAATTAATACAATTTTATTAAAGGCTTGATAATCATTTTACTGATTAATAAAACCCTCTATTTTTATTATGTAATTTTTTAAGGTTTAAATCTATTAATATTTGTTTTATTAGATTTCTTAGTCTAAAACACAGCTATGTATATGTTTTATAATTACATATAAACAATTTAAAAAAAATAGAATTACAAGTAGATTTTTATCTCCAAATTTTTTAAACATTTCACTTCATTCGTCTTTTCAAATTAAAAATTTACTCGAAAAAAAATTATTTTTGTATTACCTGAAAAAATAACACTCGCAGACAATGACAAAAACAACAATTTTCGGTCCATGTTAATTATTTTTATAAACAGGTAGATAACATGGTGACAAAACAGGAAACTAATCTTACCAAAACTCACCGCAAAAATTCGTAAATTACTGTCTATTAAGATTGTGAATATAATTTGTTTAAAAATATTAGGCAATCACTATTTTTAGCTCTTTGGGTGTAAAATGTTACAATACAATACAATGGTACATTGCAAGTTAATATAACAAGAAAATATTGACAAATTTAAACAACTTTATGATTTAAAGTCATTTAAATCAATAAAAATATTCAAAGTTAAGTTTTCCCAATAAACGTTTTCCTAAAAAATATTGATGAAACCAATCTTACTACAGAGAAATTTGTATAGAAATACAAAGATTTAAAAAAAAGTGGCATATACAGGGTGAGTCGGGAATAAAGTGAAAAATGTTTATCAACTTGACACCTGTCAAAGTGTTGCTCGATATTAAAAAATAATAATAATTAGAATTTTGCGTAAATTACTGTATAGGAATTTGTTTAAAAACCTTATATCTCGAAAACAATAAAAAATTGAATAACAACATTTTTGTTTTTTATGCGTATACACCCTTGAAACTTTTCACTTTTCTTTTAAGTGTGTGTGAACAGATTTAAATCATATCATATAATATATATAGTTAAGACTCATCCAAAGAGATAAAAAATGTGATTTACCATCACCATTTTTATGGATAAATGAACCTTTGTATGTTCGTCATATTTTTATTGAAAAAATACTATAATTTGCCTTTAGATTTCGTTTCACTATACATATTCGTAAATTTTAAATTTAAAATATAATTTTAATTTAATTTTTAAATTTTAAGAACTCTATACTGCATACGTTTTTTACCTTAAAATACAAAGATAGCAATATGAATGAAGTAGGACAAGGATGACCAGATTTTTCTATTGCAATATTTATCCTCTCTCTCATACTTATAAAATCGCCTATTACTTCCTTTTACTTACTCTTAGTTCTTGCAGAATTTTCTTGTAATATTTTTTTTTAAATATTGCATTATTTTTTATTTCGAATTTCAAAAGCAGTACCTATAGAACTTAATACTATTTTACTTTTAACTTGCTGACATAATATAATATTATTTTAATTTTGATAAAAAAATATGTAAAAATGTGTGTGGATCTAAATTTTCGAATAGTTGGAAATTAAATTTCAACATGTCTAGACCAGTGCCGAAGCCTTTAAAAATGGTAAAAAGTGAAAAAAATTACAGTAGGATGAAACCCATTGGAAAAGGAGGAGAATATAATAAAAAAGAAAGAAATAGAATATTAAAGTACAAGTTGCAGAAGGCCACATATTCTCGCACGAATTCGAAATTTGGCCTCGAGCGACGAAGGAGCGAGTGGACGAACGAATGAGTGCGAGAATAGCCTTCTGCAACGTGTGATTTATACTATTTTCTCGATTTTAACTTTTATTTAGGTTTTTTTAAATGTTTTGTGGTCGTTGTTAGTTGGGGGATTTTTCTTGCAAAATGTCAGTTGGCAACACAAAATGACAGTTGCATGGACAGGTACATTTATTTTTATTTACTATTTATTAATAATCTGTCTGTATTTGTCAACTGGATAATAAGGTTTTGTGTAAGTATTGTATTATTTTTTAATGTTTTCTGATATTTTTGAACAATTGTGTTTACTTTTAGCAGTGAAAAATGTCACAGGAGATTTTACAAGCAACACTGAACATTACAATAAAAGTTTATAACAATTGTGCTAGTGATTAATTTATAGTAGTTTTGTGTTTTGTGTACTGTGGGTATATAATATTTCCAATAAAATATAGTTTGATTGACCTGTCTGGCTCATTTATTTGTCAATATTTGTTATCCTGCACAAGTACAACTGAACTGCACTTTTTTACATTAAACTTAAAATTTTGCATTAAAATGCAATGTTGGAGCAAACTTAATATAACAAAACAATAATAAAGGCTTCATTTTCAATAAAAGTGTAGTTCAGGTTGCACTAGTGCAGGATAACAAACAAAGCTATTATAAATAATCCTAAAAGTAATGAATTTGAGGTTATTAAACAGTTTGACATTTTGGGGGTACCAATACTTAAAAACTAAATGTTACCAAAAATCGTTTAAGAATGAGCTTCATTCTTCAACGATTTTGCGTGCGAGAATATGACATTCTTACATAAAAATCGAGAAAAATAAATTACGGGCGATCTGACTTCGGGAAGTGGGAGGGGGGGGGTTTAAGGGTAAAAAATGGTTTATCTCGATTTCCGGCAAAAATACAAGTCCTATGGAAAAAATTTAAATGGCAAAGTTGTAGGTAATAAAAAGATCTACAACTTTTCTATTTACAATTTTTTCACATAACCTCAAAATTTATGTGAAAAATTCAAATAACCAAGTTTTTGGTTTTTTATTTTTATCTTTTTCAAAAAAAAAATTTTTTCAACGAAATTTGGTGAAAACTTGCCTTTTTATGTCCCAAATACACTGTAATTTATTTGATTTGAAATATTTATTATTTCACCTTATTTTGACTTAATATCAAAAAAACACCCTAATTTTCAATCGAAAATTCTCGCGTCAAAATATCAGCTTTTTTCAAAAAGTCGGTGTGCTTTTTGTTCGTTGAAATCTCTACTTTCTGATGGTGTAAAAAAAATATACATTACTATGGTAAATGTTCTCAGAAAATGCAAAAAATATTATAATGAAAAACGAAAAAAACTCGAATTCGAAAATTTATTTTAATCATTATGTACAATTTCATCAAAAAAATGTGATTGTTGCAATTTTTTTTAGTTAAAAAGTTTATTTATTAAATTCTAATAACATTTATGTCAGAAAATCTCATAAAATATAAAAATACATGTAAATCATACTATTGAATTTAGATACTTCATTCTGATTACGTTATTCATTATAATATTTTTTGTATTTGCTGAGAACATTTACCATAGTAATGTATATTTTTTTTACACCATCAGAAAGTAGAGAGTTTATCGAACAAAAAGCACACAGACTTTTTGAAAAAAGCTGATATTTTGACGCGAGAATTTTCGATTGAAAATTAGGGTGCTTTTTTGATATTAAGTCAAAATAAGGCGAAATAATAAATATTTCAAATCAAATAAATTACAGTGTATTTGGGACATAAAAAGGTAAGTTTTCACCAAATTTCGTGGAAAAAATTTTTTTTTTTAAAAAGATAAAAATAAAAAACCAAAAACTTGGTTATTTGAATTTTTCACATAAATTTTGGGGTTATGTGAAAAAATTGTAAATACAAAAGTTGTAGATCTTTTTATTACCTATAACTTTGCTATTTAACTTTTTCCCATAGGACTTGTATTTTTGCCGGAAATCGAGATAAACCATTTTTTATCCTTAAAGCCCCCCCCCCTCCCACTTCCCGAAGTCAGATCGCCCGTAATTTATTTTTTCTTTCTTTTTTATTATATTCTCCTCCTTTTCCAATGGGTTTCATCCTACTGTAATTTTTTTTTGTTTCAAAAATTATCGACCCTGGTCTAATAGACTAGTAAATCTTCAACGTTTTTGCCTACTATGCAGTGTTATAAAATTACAATAATTAGTACCTATTTAATAATAATATAAGAAAGTATATTATGTATCAAGTTTGATAAACGCCATTTTATACACGAATTTAATTTAAGTTAATGAGAAAAGTTTATAAACGAGGTGCATACTATACTTTTTCTACGACAAATACTTATTATTATCTTAAAATGATTTAAATCAAAAATTTGTATAAAGCGCCATCTATGAAACAACAGGGGAAACTGTCAAATGTCACATTTTTACATTTTATAAACACAATTATAAAGATTATAAATCGAAATGTATCTTGAAAATTGACAGTTTTTCACAGTGAAAGTAAAGAAAATGTTTTATGAGGACTTTACAGTAGAGTCCGTGTCCGAATTTAAGTTATAGTTTACTTCCGGCGAAATTAAAAGGTCAGTACAATGTTCATATAAACTTTTCAAATAATGGCGTTGAGAAACTATTTAATATTTTTCTATTTTTGCATTGAGATAATAAAATAATTTCACATTTAGTATTATTTTACAAGAAAGGCACTTTATTTTAATGATTGTATGACATTTGACAACTGTCAACTAACTTAAAACTAACTTCAGCCCGTGACTAAAAACCTGTTGCTAACTTCAGCCCGTGACTAAAGCGCCGTAAAGCCACAACTTGTCAATGTGTATTAAAAAGGTCGCTTAGTGTCATGGAAGTAGAAAAAGTATATCATGTATCAAGTTTGTTAAGCGTCATTTTAGCCAAGAATTTAATTTAGGCACGAACGAGCTTGCGAGCGAGTACTTAATTAAATGAGTGCCTAGAAAACGAGTTGCATACTATACTTTTTCAACGACAAAAAATGATAAATATTTGTATAAAGCGACATCTTTAAGAATATAAAGTAACATTTTTGACGTAATTTTCGACATTAACATAGTCCGTTTGATTATTATTATTATTAAATATTATCGCAAAGTATTAAAAATTCTTACACGGGAAGGGTACAAAAAGTGATAGTTGTAATTATTGGAATTCCCGATAGAATTTCTAACTTGGGAATCATTTTTTTTATATATAAAGGATAAGAGAATGTTTTATGGGCACTATACGCAAATTTTTTAACGTTTAATTTGTTAAATCTAGTTAACTGCATATTGGCGTCAAGGTTTCTTGATAGTTTTATTTAATATTTTTTTTTAAAGGAGTATAAAAAATATGTATTAAAACATCTAAAACGAGAGATTGAAATCATTCGATCATCTACTGCTTATGATTGACAAAATAATTAAAACGTTAAGTTGAAGACGTAATGAGCTTGGCGGTGGTGTAGGCATGAAATACCTGATCCGCATTACCGGCTCACTTTAAACATTAACTAATAAAACACCATGAGCCATTCGGATAGAGGCGGCGGCGGCGGCGGCGCAAATATCTCCGCTTCCGACGTCTACGACGTGGAGCAGAAAATGGTAGACGTCAGCTGTCACTTTTGAACACGTCAGATTTGTCTGACAGCGCCGAGGCGTCCATCTCTCTCTTGCTCTCCCTTTAACTCTCGGCTATCACTTGTTCACGTCAAACCGAAGTGTTTAAAGATTTATTCGGCGCAGTCAATCATTTTTCATGAACACGACTCGGGTCTCCAAGAATACGACGAGCACCGACTGAGTGACACTGATGACCGGATCACCGCTGCAAAGGTGTCATAATAACACCACTTTTTATCGCAATTCCTTCTATAAAGACATTTAGTGAACAGAAGAAGACATCGCAAAACATTACTACTTCCAAATTAATAAATACCAAAATAGGGTTCATTTTTTATAATGTGTTAGAATAACATTTTCTTTATCAGAAAGTCAAATTACACACATTAGAATAACAAAAAGATAAGCATCCAAGCTATTCGATTCACCACCTTTCAATCTACCCTATTTAATATAATACATTCTTCTATAAAAGGGAGCTGACCATGTTTTTGACCCTGCTTATCTGAAATATTCTTTCAATAGAATAGAATGTATAATTTTTTGTAAAGTTTAACATTATTTAAGGACGAATTTATATAAAAGAAGACAAAAAGTCATACAATCTTTTAAATTGAAAACAAACATTGATCGAGTTATAACTATACTTAAAGGTATCAAAGATAGACATCTTGTTAATTTTTAAAGAATTGATAACTCTACCCAAGTCATTCGAATGGTAGAAACAGGTAGAAGGTAAGTTCTTATAAGAATTTATCAAAACAGACTTTTCCCAAATGATATTAGATTTCATAAAATTTTTTAATTTTAACCAGATTTTAAGTTAATCCAGGTTCACATAACCAACTGTATCTGTTAACTTATTGAATAAGTAGTGTATAATTATAACATTTTGTAGATTCAATAACAAAATCCTATGTCTATAATTCAACCATGATTCTTGTAATTTTCAAAAAGTACCTTTTTATAGATCCAGTAACAAAAGTATTTGTTGGAAATTGGGAACTTAGGTGAAAAAAATTTTGATAAGAAATGTTGCTTTATTGATCAATTTCCTAAACACAACAGTGATGGCATCTTTTTTCGGATACTTCGAACACTCACATGTACTTTTTCAACGAAATAATCTGTGAAACATTAACAATATAATCTGTAATCTTTCAAATTAAATGCTTACAAAATTGCATATTACCTATACAAAACTTTCGTTAAAATATTTTCCTTGATTTAAGTAGGTATTATCACGATAATGATGATGCTCCTCCATAAATACTGTAAATAAATAAGGCAACTATAAATTGTTGATTTGGATCTTTTAACAAGATAACAATTGAGGAGGTCTATTCCAAAACTCGGCTTATCCACTTTTTAATAAAAATGAGTTAGTGGTGTCTGTACATTTAACATGTATCCCCCTATACCCTGAAAAGTTCATAATATTCTAAAATTAACCTAATTCATTTACAAGTTGACTATAGTTCCAAAACTTTCCTTATCTATTTATCCTTTTTAATCAAGGTATATAAATGTTTTACTTATGCCTTTATATTTCGTTTTAAGTATTGTGTTTGCCTGATATGCGTTAGTACTCACGTGTTTTTGACATTTTACTCGAAAACAACTAATATGGATAAGCCGAGTTTTGGAATGATAAGTATTTTCTTATAAGAATGTATCAGAAGTGTCAAAAAATTTCATATCCAATGTACTTAAATCAGTTGTGTAAGCATAGTTTGGACATTCAGAATAACTATTTTTTACTTTTAAACTATTGATGAACTGTTTCTTACTCCTTCAAATATATTTAGATGTTTTGGCAAATGCGGCATGGATAAATAGAGTTCAAATGTGTTAAGAAAACAACAAGTTACCCAACAATGATGATGATAAGAATATATTCTATATTCTAGGGTATATCACTATAAATGGATTTTTTGAAATGAAAAGCACTCTCACTTATTAAATCGTTGATTGGGAAAGGAATGTTGTTAATTTAGGCGTTTGCGATATTTTTTGTAGGGTGGCGTACGCAGACTGTATCCGATGAGTATCCGAGGTGGTAGTAGCGATATTCGGGTGTCGGATGCGTCGTTCGTTCGTTCGTTCGGCGGGAGAATGGTAGTTGTGGTTGGGGCCGGCAGGGCGCGCGCGCTGTACCCGCCGCAGTCAGCCATTGGCGGAGAGGCGTGCCTTCGTCGTGACAGATCATTCATCTGAGCCCCACTCTGCCCCTTTTCGACCGAGTGATTGACAGTTGGCAGACGACTGCGGAACGCGCAGGAACTCCGCACGCGCTCGGACACGGCAGCTCGGCGCACCGACACCTTCAACGACGACAAATACAATACGACACCGACCCCATGAACGCGGCGCCGCCACCACGTGGCCAGTGACAGTGCAGTGAGCTCCGTTTTTATTATTATTTATTATATTGCTTCGGAAAAGTGCGACCGTTTTCGATTAAGGTGAAGTGCGCGCCAGTGACTATTTACCCTAGTGCGGAAAGGGTGCAGTACATGGCTCAGCCACGGGTACGCTATAACCACCAGCTCCATGAAGCACAAGCAGAACGCGACACGTTGGATTTACATCGCGAACTCGTCACAACAATCCGCGAGCGCGCTGATTGATGGACGCACCACTTGTCACCATCAATCAGCCGTTAATGAATGGACCCGCACAAGGACATACATCATTCACGCCTAGTGACCCCGGTCTAGCTCTTACATTCTTTCAATCTCATTCCCAAACTCCATCGCATCAACCCTCATCAATGCTTTAAATTGACAACCACCAAGTGCTAACTCATGGATTGTGCAATTGCACATACATGCTTGCTACATCACCATATCACCTCTTACTGAATTCTACGCGCCCTGCTGTCTACCTGCTCCCATAATTATAGGATATAAAATGCCCCGGCCATATCATTTAAGCAATTTTAAAATTACGCCACTTACTATCCAACGCGGAGATTTATCGGACCAGGACCACACAATTATACCACCACACATTCACCACCAACAAAATATCGCGCGCTTTCTTCAACATTTGGTGATTAAAACCGACGCGTAATAACAGTTCTTCTCAAGAAACTTTTAGTTTCTCTTAAAACCGATGAATAGGCTAAATTTTACCCCGTCAGATACCTTACCTGATTATACCCCATAAAATGCCACTCAAAGAGCGAAAAAAACAAGTCACCGTGATTTCGAAATATCATCTTGGAATGCTTCGAGGAATGCATCCACTAAAAATACAAAGTTGACCGTCAGCCGTCGCTGCTTATTCCTCATTAAATTCACCGGGTATCTTTTTTAAATTAATGGACGTGTGTAAGAGAATTTTAATTACAATTTGCTCGGCCATACATATTCATGAGAAAAACTGCAATGATATCAATTCGGAATCAAAATTTAAATCGGCGCCCGTAAAATCTTTATTACGGAAGAGACTGCCTAAGGAGACGCTCTAAAATCATTTTCCACACTAGAAGAGGACGAAAAAAAGTTGGATGTATAAAACGCCGTGTTTAGTACTCCATGAAATTTTACGACAACAAGCATTCCAACAAGTTCCTACTTTAGAAACCTCTAAAACGTAAACTTCGTTTCATAATAAAATAATTTTAATGCAGCGTGTCTTTTAAGTCTTCCGTCGCGAACAATTTCATTACATCATCATTGCCACAAAAGATCGGTTTTAGAATTTGATTAAACACCCGTCGGTCCGGTTATTTATTTATATTATGTACACAAACAACAACTATTATTTTAGAAAAACTTAAATAAATTTAATGGAAAATATTTTTATTTGTATTTACTTACAAATTAAATTCGTTAATCCCCTAGGTAGTAGTTAGTAGTAACTTACAATAAACTTTTTATCTTATCTAGAAAAAACACGTCGAAAATTTTGGATAACGCGTTAAAAAACGATTTTATTATAACGGTAGAAATGAAATTAATAAATAAATAAATATATGTAGCCGTCGCAAAAACCTCGCCTAGCCTTAAACAAACTCAAATAATATTGTGATGGATTGTGGAAACGGTCGCTATTTTATTATGTTTTAAACTCCCCCTCGGCAATTTAATACGAAATTTAATTCACTAACTCAAACTCGTATGTTCCATTATGGGTCTCATTTTACGACTGGTGTAAAAAGTTTTAGTGCTCTTGATGTGTCCTTTCGGGATTTTGTGTGTTCAAAAGTGTTCAACGTGTCGCCTTCTGACTGTTTTCTGACCATTCAAAAAGACTCATTTTATCAACAATCATTTTTTAGGTGTAACACATTAAAAATAAAGCCGAAATTTAGTGAACAATTTTTCGTCATGGATGTGCTACAGAAAAATGTAAATATTGACCACCTATTATTAGTAATATTATTATTTTGTAGTAACTTGTATGAAAACTTTTTAGTAGCAGTAGATTTTCTCAAAAAATTAAATAAAGTTTTACACGATAAAAAAATGCCAAAACATAAGCATATTTTCTTTGGACTCTTTAGAATATATTAAAATATTAAAGATAATTAAAAATGTATAGAAAAGGTGTTAGATGTAACCAATATCCACCCAAACTCATAATAAATCATTTTGACAAATTTTGCCACTTTTAAAACTAAAATTTATTAATGCAAATGAAATATAAAAACGACGGTGTTATAAATATCTAGATTTATTCGTTTTTATAAAAATACAACAAAAAGCCTATATTTAGAACGTACATGCATAAAGAATATTTTATTAAAAATTGCTTTATATTTGCATATACATATTAATTTAAGTGTTCGTTTTTGTATACCTATCTGAAAGTAAAAAATTTAAATTAAATTCAAGAAAATAACCGGAATATATCTGTTCATTTGCATAAAAATTTAATTTGTTTTATACCAGGATGCTTTTAAGAATTGAAAATAAGTTCAAAATTTATTTAATTTCGATAAAAACTGAAGCACTACAGTGGCTATTTTCATAAACATATAACTGTTGTATGTTGTATGAATAATTTAGTTTATTGTTCATAAACTATTTTAGCGGCTATAAAACCAAATCAATTACACTTACAAATACAGGTACAATCGCAAATTAGTTTTACAACCCATAATAATTTGATAACGTAAAATTAATACAGCCATTAATCTTAATTACTAGTGTTTAATTTAATTTTAAAAACTTGCAAAAACTCCTTAAGGTCCATTTAACTAATTGCCAATTGTTATGTTACTTTAAAATAATTGCGCAAATGCTTTTACACAAATCAACAAACTTTTCCAAAAAGATAAACAAATTGTTTTGTCAGTAGGTATTTCAATTATTATTACTTTCGAAAATCCATATTCATAAAAGAAATCATGTAATAATTTTATTTGAATCTCTCGAGGCATTAACATTTTATTTTTAATAAATTTCAATTTTAATTAATTCTTTATGATAGGACAAGTTTTTAATGTTTATTGTACCGTGTGTTGTGAAATTTACATACATGTAGTTTTGCCAATAAACAATTGGAATAATTTTAGAAATAATTTATCGCTTATGTCTGTAATAAATCAA
This sequence comes from Brassicogethes aeneus, assembly GCA_921294245.1. Lineage (NCBI taxonomy): Eukaryota > Metazoa > Arthropoda > Insecta > Coleoptera > Nitidulidae > Brassicogethes > Brassicogethes aeneus. Next base: position 83,192,474 of record OV121133.1, read on the forward strand.
AATTTTTTAAAAATTCTTTGCCCGATATTATATTAGATATTTATAAACATTTTCAATAGTCAATTCTTCCGAAGGAAGTTATTGAAATGTAGCGATAAACTTTGACTGTGCGATTATTTTTGAAATCGTTAGCAAATTTATAATGATTATGTAGTACACCTAAAACTCATACTATCATATCTTTAAATTTTTTTTTTTTTAAATTAATTTTTTTTTCTTCTTTCAGTATGACGATGGGATCCATTCGGGATATATGGACAGTGGTGCCAGTGCCGGTCTCTATGAACCGCATGTGGCCCATCGACAGGGGCTTCAGGGCCTCCACCATTCACCCCATTTAAACCATGCCATGCATCCGTACCATGCCAACCATGTGAACGCGACGGCGAACCATGTCATGGGTGGTGCGGTCCCAGATGTGGGCAAAAGGGACAAGGACGCTATCTATGGGTAAGTCAAGTTTAAATGACAAAAAAGTGGGTATATGCTACCCAAAAGTGCTCAAAACAGATCTAAATATTGCATAAAAACTAAATTGGTTATGCCGAATTAACAAAATAATACCGAACAAAAAATAAATTAGTTTTAAAACGGCGACCTTAACTTTGATATCCTGCTAATTTACAAATGGATTATCACATGGAATTTTAATTAGGTATCGATTTAAATTAAAGTTTGTGGGTTTAATTTCGTATGGAATGAAATTATTTCTGAGAAAAAAAGATCTTAAATCAGTGTTGTCTGGTCGATATTTGCATTTATACACTCACAGGCAAAATAATCGATCCACACAAAATTTCGATGAATTTCAATCGCTCATATTTTAAAAAATTACTAAAAAATAGACGTACGTTTATAATATACAGGTTTAAACAAAAATATGTTTTTTACCATAAGTTTAAGACACTCTGTAGAATGGCAAAACCGCATGCATATTGTTCTAAATTAAGTTTTATTTATTAAGTCACATCTATTCTTAACAGTTTTGTTTTTGGTTCACCTCGATATATTTATTTTTGTGGAAAATATGGAGTTTTTAAAAAAACATTGCAATTTCCAATATTTTTTCTGTATGAAGAACTAAGGTTGCTATGGTCCATCCATAGGCTATGGAGGATGACAGTGACAGTTTTGTTAAATCCTCCCATACTTGGACATATCATACACGGCTTTCAAAAGCTATCAAATTGTTTTTTGTAAATTAATGTTTAAATTTTGAGGTGTCTTCTTACTAAAAAAAATGGATATGTCTCCGAATGATGTTGCCAGAGACATTAATTTAATCCAGGATGGACGGTCGCAGTACTACTTGGCAAGTGTTTTAAACTTTACGAGAAGTAAAGTACAAAGGGCAACATCATTCGGAGACATTTTTAAAAGTAAGAAGATACCTCAAAATTAACACATTAATTTACAAAAAACAATTTGATAGCTTTTGAAAGCTGTATATAACATGTCCAAGTATGGGATGATTCAACAAAACTGTCACTGGCATAGCCATAGCCTATGGATGCACCATAGCAAGCTTAGTTCTTCATACAGAAAAAATATTAGAAATTGCAATGTTTTTTTAAAAATCCATATTTTCCACAAAAATAAATATATCGAGGTGAACCAAAAACAAAACTGTTAAGAATAGACGTGACTTGATAAATAAAACTTAATTTAGAACAATATACGGTTTTGCCACTCTACAGAGTGTCTTAAACTTATGGTAAAAAACATCTTTTTGTTTAAACCTGTATATTATAAACATACGTGTATTTTTTAGTAATTTTTAAAATTTGAGCAATTCTCCATTAATGTATCTACAATATTCTTTAATATTTGTATAAATCCGAAATTAAATAAAAAAGTTATTTGCGATTGAAATTCATCGAAAATTTGTGTGGATCGATTATTCTGCTTGTGAGTGTATATTATGTAAATTTAAACAGTGAATCAATAATTTTGTCTGTTTTGTCAAAAATTAAACCATATTTCCTTTCAATTTTATTATTCGTTTAAGATAAAAACGCGTTAAAACCGATATATATATATAGTAAGTAGTAGAGAATATAAGCGATTATTTTTCCTATTTAATTCAGATTTTTCGAGTTTTACGACTTTTTTACAACGCTGTCGAAGATAAAACATACAAGTGTGAAAGTGTTATGCGTATTAGATTAGTTTTAGTATCGTCCTATACATTTAAAACCGCTTAAAAATAAAATGCCATAAAATTTGAGAACACACTATATTTATTAATTTAAGTATGCAAATTTCATCTGAATGATGTTTAATTTTTCTAATTTTAAATTAAATTTTTAATTTAATTATCAAAAACTAGAAATAAATGTTATCATTTTTACACAAATAATACTCTCTTTCATACTATTGACACCATTAACATTTATGTGTTGTTAACATTTAAACGGAGTATCCAAGTGAACAATAATTAATATTTGTAGTTTATTTCGGTAGCGCGAGAAAGAAAATGTAGCAACGTTATATTTTGTTCAAATATTTCGAGAACAAATTTGTGTTCCGAAAGTTTTAAAGCTCAAAGACAGTGGTGGCAGCTGACGAAACGTTTATTTTTATGGGCCGTTTAGATGGTATTTAAGTTGTGTACTGTACGTAGCAGATAAATATGTACCCGGCACGTAATTACCTACACCTTAAAATAAACATCTCTTGTCTTCCCGAGATCGGCAAATATTGAATTTAGACGTAGCGTCAGACAAAACAGTAAAAGAACAAAAAATGTGTAGTAGAAATCCCTTAATAAACAAAACTGTATCTGCTCTTGGTGTGCCTCAAGGAAGTATTATGGGCCCTCTTCTATGAATCATATTCATAAACAACTTTTAAATTTACCAATATCATTTTTAAATCATTATAATGTAAAATAAAGCAAATGTGATATTTTTCCTCTTATATCTCATGGCCTGCGCCATGTGATTTCTTCCGTCGGCAACCAGCCAACTAGTTTTACGAACGCTTATCACGTACCTATTAAGCATTACTCAATCTCTCTTATTAAAATAATAGGTATCACATGCAAAACTAATTGAGAATTCACAATTATATAGTTTTACAGAAATTACCACGGCAGCATATCTTATTAAGATGTAAGTTAATGGCTGTTTCACGTTTTTTCGTTTGGTCTTTTTAATTACGATTAATTTACTTACAAGGAGCCGCTAAGATATTAAACTCGTTTAAATTAAACGAATTATATTAAGTTTATGTTTTTGTAAGAAAAAGTTGATAAATTTGTTTGTTAGTACTTTTTAATTTGCGATTTTACTTCCTTAGAAAATGATCTCTTCAAAAAGCAATAAACCTCTATCGCATCTACACTGAGAGAAAAAATAAAATCAATAAATAATAAAATAATAAGTCAAAGTGATATTTGACTAATTGTCATAGCGAAAAAGTGGTCACTATAGTATTATAATAATTAGTCAAGTTGTACTAAATGAAATAGTCAAATTAGTAGATTTAAATTTAAAAAAAGTTCTGACCCAGACAGGGTTTGAACTCGACAATAATTTGTTTAACTCAACAATAATTTGTTGTTGGCCGCAAATGATTAAGGAAATTAGTTACTTTTAACTCTCAGAAATAGTCAAAAATGATTCAAATAGTAGAATTTTGACATTTTAAGAGAGTAAAACTACAAATTTTTTTATTTGAATAAAAAATTCCCGATTATTTAAATTAATATAATTTCCTATGCTTTTCATGACATGAGTGTAGTATGTGTAGAGAAGTGTCAAATTTCAAGAATGACTATTGATGAGCATATAAAGCGCAATAAATTTAGAAGCAAGGATGTTGTTTATAAAATAAACGTCGATTAAAAAAATATGTGGGATATATGCGTTTGACCCCAAACATACACATACATAAATAATAATAACATGTATATGCGTAAATAAGAGATATCAATGGATTTTAAAATCAATCATAAAAGATAAATTTTATTTTTAATTGTATTGTAAACACCCAATTTACTGACCTAATATTTTATTTACGAAAAAAGTACCAACTCATAAATTTGTTTGTGACAGTGAAAAAAATGATTTACTGTACTTTAATGTGCTTTTACTTTTCGACAATTTGTAAATATTTTTTATCCTGAATTCAATTGATGACCGCTGCAATATATTATTCCGTCCATTCATATTTTATTAAACTTATCTAATTTATGGACTAGAATTCAAATAAATTTTCTTTGATTTGTTTGTTCGCGATATTAAACGAACACCTGAATTACAATTTCAATTTCAAATTTCGATTTCATCATATGTTTTGATACAAAAGAGTGAACTCGCCTAGCAGTTGAACTTTGTTCGTTGCGTTTTTTAAATATCATGGCTCGACCATCTGCATTTCGAATGTTGTTGAATTCAAAGGAGCATCGTCTGTCTCCCAGACAACTGCAGAGCACAAGTGTGGCCACGGCTATCTGGATGCTTTGACCCGTAAATTATCGAGAGGATGGCACGCCATAAATAAATCGCTACATTTATGAATGTACTATTTGATAGACACCATTCATGATGTCGTTTTATTCGTACGAACGTCGTAAATGTTTTATATTCCCGTACGATTTGATTTATTTCGCGACACACCATCGCAATGTTCAATTATTAACAAATTAGACGTGATAATGCTTTTGTTTATCGAGCTTGAAAGTACCCAGTTAACAACAAAAAATCATCGCTCAATTGCCCATTATGATAACCACTAAAATTATCATAAAATTATTATAAACAAGACAAGTTTATTTTCTAGATATCTCCTTTCTGTAGCATTCTTGAAATTTGCAACTACTTTCCATAGAAAATGATCTCTATTGAAAGCAATAAACCAATTTAAAAAAACGCGACTCTTTATATCTAGTTTTAACAAAGTGACCCTCAGGGATCCAAACTTGGACCGTAGTTATTTTGAGAGGTATAAAGGACTTTGTAGTGAAAGAGTTTTGAGTGTCGGGGTTTTCAAATTTAACATTGTTTTTTTATTGTGTAGACTAATCAATTAATTTTTTTTCAGACACCCCCTCTTCCCCCTGTTGGCTTTAATTTTCGAAAAGTGCGAGCTGGCAACATGTACCCCGCGAGAGCCCGGCGTTGCCGGTGGTGACGTATGTTCGTCAGAATCGTTCAACGAAGACATCGCAGTGTTTTCGAAACAAGTAAGTTTTTTTTGTACGAAGGGTAGCGATTTATAAAAATCTGTACATTACGGTCGATGCCAACATGTTATTATATTTACATTTGATATCCCAACCGGCTTATCAGTTTGATTAGCTTATCACATTCAATAAACATAAAAACACATGTAAAACATCTATAGAATTTATATTATACTAAAATTTTACGATAAACGATACACGCGTTGAATTGCTTATTTTTGAGAGGCCACTTACCTACCTAACATATCTATATTTGCATTTACAAAAAAAAGTTGAAATTACTTTGTATGCTGGATCTCAACTATTATAGTAAATTTCAGTTTAATATTCCGCTGCATCATAGCAATATTTAAAATTCATAAAAGTACGCTGGTTGTTTATTCCTTAGTTGAATTTGCCACATTAACAAAATTATAAGTTTTACATTGCTTCAGAAAACTATACTGCCGTGCTTAATGAAAACGCCGTAACCAACAATTTTGAGATTTTTGTTTTACGGCATTTTCTACTAGAACAATTCATCCTGCGTCTATCCCCTGTACTCAAAAAACCGTATCTATATTTCATATATATTTTTGAGTACCGGGGATAGACGCAGGATGAATTTTTCTAGTAGAAAATGCCGTAAAACAAAAATCTCAAAATTGTTGGTTACGGCGTTTTCATTAAGCACGGCAGTATAATACTTACTTAAAATTAACTAAAAGGAACCCAAGCAGCATTGTAAGTGTAAATAACTACAAATTTACTACCAAGTCAACTTTAAAGTATTTTTTACGGTTAACCAAAACGGTTTTAGAACGGTATAGATACGAAAAATTAATAAAATGGTTTATTTCGTTATTTTACCTACATAATAACCTTTTTGTTCTACTAAGAGAATAACGTAATAAAAACAATATAAATACTACAAATTTACGTAAAAATAACGCTATAATTACTAACTGTTTGCTCTCTCTTTCTAAAACATTGTCAAATTGTCAAAACTAATAATATTTTGCTTTAAAACTCAAACGCACATTATTTTATTGATAAAAATAGGCACGATACATCTTCAAAATTATATGCCCTCTAAATATTTTACGGTTTTAAGAAAAATTATTGCTTGGGTAAAAATTCAACAAAACTTTAAACCTACAAAATTTTATAAAATCTTTTAGTTTTAATCATTTTTTAATAACTAAAACTTTCCTTGTTATATTTTAGAAAAATATATATGGAAAAATATTATATAAATGTTTAGATAAGTAATGGATGCCACTTAAAAATCTCATTATGGCGACCTGAAAAAAATATTTCCTTAAAGTTTTATTTTTCACTTTAAGCTTATTTTTTTTTGTTTAGTCAATATTAATAGTATTTATTACCACTAATAACCTTAAGAAATACCAGGCGAATAAGAATTACCTATTTAAGGTTATAAAGTGGTCTTAATATCGTAAAATTATGACTTATGAGTAATTTACCATTAAATAAAAATTCTGACGTTAAAATTACCGTTAAATTTTCCTTTAGGTGAAATAATAAGTGATTTTCTTTCGTAAAAATTACGTCCCTCATAATACTTTAAAATGTTGAAAATAAGTAAAAATAACATAAATAAAACTTATTAAATAACTTTAAAAAAGTTTTACTTCAAAGTAAATTTTTAAGGTTAATTTAAAAAATATTTACTTAAAATGCTGCTTGGGAATGATCTTTCTTTTTATTAGTTATCAGTTTTGGAGATCTAAAGAGTCCATTATCTAATAAACTTACCTGTTATATTATCATTTCCACTTATCAAAGGTCTCTATGCGTGATCGAAAAAAATGTTCTTCTAAGTGGTTTTCTTGACTTGGTCGGTACACCATGAGTGGCGGAAAAATGTTTCTGAGAATAAATTTTTCCAAGTTCAACCCCTTACAGCGGTAGAACAGTTTGCAAAACAAATTGCCCGAATGATAAATAATAATGAGAGTATTATCCTTTTGCGAATCACTTCCACCCCCTTCTAACTGAGTTTACTATGGCCACATAACCATTAAAGGGCCGTTTTCTGCAACTTTCTCGGCTTGCGGCTCGAGACGTTTGCTCCTCGACGAAGCACCTTTTCATGATTCTTTTTACGATTCTCGGAATATTTCCTATTACTTGTGAGCAATCTCTTAAAAATTATTCCTACCACCACTATTTCCTCAGCTAAGACTCATGGATGCATTAAAACAAGTTCATTACTATTTCCAAACTTCTAATTATTACATCCAACAACCATAAAGAAGACGGTATTCATTAATTTTTTTATTTGAATGTATAATGCAATATTTCTAGATTCGAGGACCCTTCACTGCTTGTTTATAGGCACCGGTTCGGAAAATCGGGGGTACGCGTTTGAATGTCGAATTCAACGAATGATAATGGAGAAATACATTTATAAATAAAGTTAGGCAAATTTACACGTTCAGCTGTTAGGAGTTTGTATGGGGGTACGTTTCCTGTTACAATAGGGTTTTTAAATAGCTCTTAACCCCTCTTATGTAGATCTATCCGAATTTGTTTTGATTTTGTCCGTAAAATAATGTCATAACGTTTCATGAGAATATTGTTTGGAAAGATATCAATTGGATTTAAAAATATGTTTGTGGAACACATGGTTAGCATTTAAATATAATCGCGTTGTTTAAGTTTTCTTAGTGGGTCTTTTAATGCGTGTTGGGCATCGAAGTTTAATTGTGTTGAGTCCGTGCCAAATTTCGAACAACACGGAAGTTGTTGTTGCGAATGAATAATACCTCTCCCTATTCGGTTAGGTTTGTTTAGTCTTAACTTAATAATAACACTCTGGGTAATATAAACAATTTTAATGGTCTATACGGTTTTATGTCTGGAATTAACAGTCGCACTTTGAGGATTGAGTGAAAAAATTCCAAATAGAGTTCACGCGTAATGAATATGTATATAAAACAATGAAGTGTAATAGAGTAGTTTTATATACATCAATAAAGTTTATTGTACATATCCCTCATTTTTTTTTTAAATTTATGGTGTCGTAAAAGTCTTTCAAACAATGCATTAAATAGCAATTTGTAGTTAAAAGTGTGTAAACTATTTTTATCACAAAATTACCCTTCGAAAAAAAAGGCAACGGTCCCTTTTGCCTTTTAAAATGGGCGTTACTACCAGGAAAGTTACTTAGCTTTCTTTTTCCAGTTATCGATGGCTTTGCGGCGATATTTTTAAGTCGGGACAGATGTATTTCTGAGAAACCCGGGATGGGGTAACACTCTCGGGTGCAGTGAACCTTCAAAACAGTTACAACCCCCTAAAACCGACCAAACCAAAAAGCATCATTCTCGAAAGGGACCTTGAACGTCTACCAAACTAAAAGGTTGCGACACATGCTTCGAAACTTGAGAATCAAATTCCACAGCAGACTATTTTAAATTCACTCTACGGCTTATTCCAAAATATTTTCGTTGAAAAAACGACTGGTAATATGACATGGGCAAGGCAAAAAAACAAAACCTGAAACTCAAGATACCGGGCTCGTTTAATTTAAGAAGATACATTTCGATACCGGATTATTCACGGCCCGAATCATCTCAGGAATACCTTCATACTTTTATTGAATTAGATGGGGAGAGTTTAATTATTCACAGATGACGTGATGTGTGAAAAAAGTGACAGATGCAACGAAACTGAATTTGATGCAATTCCATTCAGGTGACTTCCTTATTGTGATGCAGATGGCCCAGAATTGTCAGTTTGCTCAATCGTTTAACCTACAAGTGATGCGTGAATTTGAGCATTATTCACCGGCAGATCTGGCCCCCCCTCGCCGTGGCATTGTGTTCTAGATGCATGCCCGATAACTGCCGTGCTGTTATTGTTGGTAATTTTTTGGTCGCTCGAGTGCCGACGTCACAAAGTCTCCCGCTGCGTGGCAACGAAATGAGCATCGCTGTGCCCGTTAATCTCCACCTAGGTGGTGCCCATTGTAACTTGACTTTGCCACGATAATCCTTCACCATAAACCATTAGACAGGTAAATCGCCAATAAAGACCTCATATCTTGCCACCAAAGCTGCAATTAAATAAATACCTTCAAATCTTGGAAGACCTTTCCAATTAAATAAACAGGTAACAAGCCATCTTCTAAAATGTGCTGTATGCTTATTTTAATTAACAGGCACAAGATTTTTACGTTATAACCATGATTTATAGGTTTTCTCCACAATGCTGTTCTTCGGAAACATTGTTTCTTATTCTGTTGATTTGTCAATTTTGAAGGGCATTCTTTCTATGTTGGTATAGCATAGTATGAGCGTCTTTTTTTGTTTTTCACCGAAACTCCAAAATATTGTTCAAAATATCAAAAATAAAGTTTGATTGTACTTCCTTTTTCATTTTGAATTTTTCCCATTTTCAATCACTTTTTTTATTTCTATATCTACCGGGTTTTTATTGTGGTTTATTGTTACTTACAGAGTAGTTAACGCTTTTAAAAAAACAATTTTTTCTAACTCGATTCACCTTGATGGTATCAGCTATGAAAGTTTTTTTTTACTTTCTTTACATATTTTTGAAAATATTAAGAGAATGGTTTGTCTTACCAAGAAAATTTTAAAGGAAAAAGTTATAGAAAATCAAATTCTCTATAAAAAAGTTCTTATGTGTATATCGATCTTTTTCCTTTCTTTTTAAAATTAAGACAAGGTATTCACTTAAAATTTTCAAAAATAAGTAAAAAAATTCTTTCAGAGGTGAATCAAGTTAAAGAAAAAATCTAAAGGGCTCTTTTGAAAAGCGTTAAAAACTCTGTAAGTAACAATGAACCACAATATGATAGCTTAAAACCCGGAAATGATAAAGAAATTCAAAAAAGTGATTAAAAATATATCCTTTTTAAATGAGAAAAATTCAATATGAAAAAGGAAGCACTTAGAATCAAAATTAAGATCTCAAACTTTAAGGGAATTTTTTTCCGATGTTTTGAACAATATTTTGAAGTTTCGATGAAAAACAAAAAATAGACGTTTTAAATGAAACACCCTAATGGGCATTTTGAAGATTAATGGTTCTTCTTAAACCTAATGCAATGTAGAATTCCTACTCTCCAAACATGAGTTAGTCAAAAAGGACTAATTTAATAGTCATTTGTGGCTGCTTTTTCACTTGTACCATGGTTAACCATGGTATCCCAAAATTTAACAGCCAATTCTTATGTAAAATTGTCCCCTGAATCCGAAAATACCGTCAAAAATGATGAAAGTGGAGCAGTTTTTGAGATATAGTCAATATCATATTAAATGGAAAATTGACTATATCTCAAAAACTGTTCTACTTTTTTAAATTTTGATGATATTTTCGGATTCAGAGGACAATTTTACATAAGAATTGGCTGTTAAATTTTGGAATACCATGGTATTGCAAAAAGCAGCCACTATTAAAACTATTAAATTAGTCATTTTTGACTAATTCATTTTTAGAGAGTAGTTTGTAAAAATGGCACCAGTCAACTTGTCGGATGTTTTTAACGTTTACTTGCAAGCATGCTTGTTCAACATATCATGATACATTTTATTTTGTGTTGTTGTGTTGGCCCAATTATCACAAAAGTGTATACAATGTGGAATGAATAACGAGCAGTTATGAATAATAAAGCAAATCTGTTGTCAACCAATAATTTCGACATAATTGATGAACATTTTTTCTAATCATTATCCCGTTCCGCATTTATTTACCCCGCTCTCGTTTTTTTTATTATTTTCGAACTTCCGGTTGTTAATCAGCTGTTGGTTAAACGAACTTTAATGATGGACAATGAATGCCTAATTCGGAAATTTGTTTAATTGTTCCGAAGGAAAACTTGGCGCACAATGCTGAGCCACAAAAGCATTCTCTCAGACCGAGTTTGGATGTAATTTGATACCGTTGGACGCCTTTCAATGGAACAAAGGATCGCAATTGAAATTCTACAACTTGTACCTACACCGGACACAATTAAAAACTACAAATTAATTTACACGCCGAAATATTTACGGCCAACCAAAACCGAACGCCATACTCCATCCAGACATGTAATTTATTCGGCAGTTTAAATAGATTCTCAAATAATTAAAACAACGTGAAACATATCATTAGCGTGTAAACCCACCATTTTAACAAATTTCATGAATAAATCATCATTTTTTAAGCACCATGTTGAATAATATTGCTATTAGTCTCGTGGTGCACATTTCTTGAAAAACTAATACTGTAAAGCACCAGGGTGCACAGTAACTTTAATTTTCGATGCTTTACCTGTATAATACGTATAATTATTCTCGGAAGGATGGAAAGTGCAATGCCTAAATAATTTTATGGGTTTACGAGGTTTACAACGTAAGTACTGGTAACACTGGTAGCTTGTCAGATGGTTGCTTCATGTTTGCTTTCTGATTAAAACATGTACCTACTCTTTATAAACAATCCAAATATTTAACATCATTATTGACAGATCATAAATTAATTTAAATATAGGTCTTATGTAAAATAATGTGGATCTTATCTGGAACGGTATATTACTACTGAATGTTTAAGTTTAAAACGGTGTTTGGGAAAATGTTAAAAAATGCATATTACTTAGGTTCTAATGTCTATATTTAAGTTGAAATTGTTAGTTTGGTAGATTTATCATTTAGGAGGGCCCGGGTTGTAAATCATACCTGGCCGTGGTGTACGGGACACCCGTCCAAACATTTCAAAAGAAGATTTTTACAGTTACAAAAGGGAATCGTCTGCATTTGAAACAGGTAAAAGTTACTGACTTTTCATTACCTGCTGTCACGTTTTGATGAATTCTGTCCAGGGTACAATTTACAGCTTGTTTTATTATTTTCTATTGTGACTTTCTTTTACAACATTGTATCAGGATGGCAATTAAAAAATATATGATTTTTTTATGGATTCACGGACATAAAAACCGAGAAAATTCTTCCTTCGGTGGTCGCTAATTTAGACTACAACTTCTTAACGTTGATGCCATAAAGACGCTGTTAAAATGAGCATTAAGATAAACGTTTTATTTATATTTATATATAAAATATATATGATCCAACTTTATACGATACCACCAGCCAGTTAATATACACTTATCAATTGCTTTGCGTTTTTAAATGAATTTTATCGATTTATAATTTATTACCGTAATGCTAAGTACTTGCACTATAGCATGAAAACGCATTAAAATGTAATCAAAGTGTTGCCAATACTTTATAAACACGACGTAACCTTTTTAAACAAAGTTTATTGTGCAGCATTTATTGGAAATGCGCCTCACGGTCCTAATTTAGAACCTTGAGGAATTCCATATTAAAGAGAACAAAATTATGATGCATAGCCGAAAATTTAGGATGACTAGTTTTGATAATTACCGGGGATATTAGAAATTTATAACGCTGGAGTGCGGGAGCGAGTTTATTAATGGAGTTTGTTAATCTCTCCGCGAGGCTGGTAAAAGAGTGATTGGAGTCAAATGTTGGCACGTTAACTGGAAATATATTAATGTTAGCAAATATGCGGACCGTAGAGACACAACATCGAACACATGTGGTTTTAATTTGCCATCCGAAACACCCACCCGAACATGCTGGAGCCGCAGGAAAAAAAAACGAAAACAAACTTTATTGGAATTTGGAATAAATAATTGATTTAATTAGTGCTGTTTGCTTTTGGTGGCCTAAAAAATACGGGAACATGCCGGACAAACGACGATTTATGTTGCAAGGGGATAGTCATTTCCAATAGTTTTTTTATCCATTTAAAAGGCGATAAATTATAATTTTACAATACATAAATTTAATTTGTCTGGATAGATATATAATTATAAATTAATTATTTAATCAACATAACAATTTTAACACAAATAACGCAATTTAAATATAAAATTGCTTCAATGAATTTTAAAATAGATTACCTCTATTGAAACTACTACTACTTTATCTATATTTAATGTTATAAGGAATGCAAATGCTTATAATTAAATTAACATCTTGAATAATGCAAAATACTCATTGTTTTAGATGATTTTACAGCAAGTGAAAAACAAATTACCACAAACTGTTAATACCTACTCTCTAAAAATGAATTAGTCAAAAATGACTAATTTAATAGTTATTAGTGGCTGTTTTTTCACTTGTACCATGCTTAACCGTGGAAATTTAACAGCCAATTCTTACGTAAAATTGTCCCATGAATCCGAAAATACCGTCAAAAGTTAAAAAAATAGAACAGTTTTTGAGATATAGTCAATTTTCAGTTTAAATGAAATTGACTATATCTCAAAAACTGCTTCACTTTCATCATTTTTGACGGTATTTTCGGATTTAGGGAACAATTTTACATAATAATTGGCTGTTAAATTTTGGGATACCATGGTATTCCATGTTTAACCATGGTGCAAGTGCAAGTTTCATAAACGCAATTTTAGTCACAAATTTAATTTGTATAAAGCCACATATAAATAAAGTTACCATCCCAATAAACATTTTTGACCTAATTTTTACCATAACATTGCCTGGTATTATTTTAATTAAACTTAACAATAATTGTTATTTTAATATTTTATCAAAAAAGTATCAATAATTATTATTGATACTTTTTTGATAAAATATTAAAATAACTTTAAAATATGATAATGTTAAGAACATATTTTATCCTTTGATTTTTTTATTACTATAATTGCAAAATATTATTATAAAAACGTATTAAAAATTCTTACACGGAAAATGTTAAAGGTACAAAAAATGACAGTTGTATTTATTGGAATTCCAGTTAGAATTTCTCCATTTTCACAGTAAAAGAGAAGAGAATGTTCTACGGGCACTGTAACGCTCTATCAGTTAAATAGAATTATATAATCTTTAAAATAATAAAATAATTTTCACATTTAGTAATACTTGACAACTGTAAAATATCTTAAAACTAACTTCAGCCCGTGACTAAAGCGCCATAAAGCCACAACTTGTCAATGTGTATTTAAAAGGTGATGTAAACATGTACGATAATGTGCGTTTTAAAGGTGGAAGTAAAAAGGATTTTTAATCGTTTTAATACGCTATTATTGTAGTAAATAACATCGCTGACGACATTCTCATTATTATTTTTTTGTCTGCAAACTGGCAGAACGTAAATAAATATTTTTGGGGAATGGTAAGGGAAAATAAACCCAGCCTTCATATTTGAAAATAAACATTGAAAAATGTAAATAAATTGACAAATTCGAGTCTTTGTTTTTGTTTGAAGAAATGTGGCTACGAGTTTGTTTGAATTATAAAGATACAACCTTGAGCAATTCTGTGTTATTTGTATTTATGTCGGACATTATAGCGCTCGCAACAAGCCAAAAAAGCAAAATAATTACTCTAAACACAAGTATCGTTATGCTGGGAGGAATGCGAAAATCTCGCAGATAAATCTTCGGGTAATGAATCCTGAACGAATCTCGTTTAATTTCGCAAAGAGCGGCGGTAACGCCTTACTACCAACTTCGTCTGCATAGTTCGGGTTTATGTCCATTTGTGTCCATACGCGTCCGATATGGCCAACCATTTATGGTACTCGAACCAGCACCATTGTCTGCTGCTGCCCGACCGAGGTCGAATAGCTCACACGTCCAAACTGCCATGCCAATCGCTTCTTGTTGTCATTAATCCTCACCTTTTAATTACAAGCAAACACTAAATTAGTTCATACGACAACCGATCTCTTTTTTCATCCAATCCTACGTCTTCTTCAATGACGTGTTCCTCAAGGTTCTAACTTTTGACCATTAACATATTCATTTTCAATAAATGCACTTTATAATTGATTGGGGCCTTTAAAGTGCTCGTTACCTACTGGGATAGACAATTATAAAATAAGGTCGAGCATGTAGGTAGGCAATGAACAAGAAGAATATTTCAATGATGCAATTGAAATTGGCCGTAAAGGTTTTGTTTCTATTCAGCTGCATTACGGAGTTATCAATGCAAATATCTAAATGAAACCGACTACTGTAAACCTACGTCTATTAAACCGGTAATGAATATATTTAATTAAGAAAATAGAGTTGTACCAAATAAATAGTACGATTGTATCTAAATGATATTTGCATAATATTATTTTATGTGGCCTACATTCCCCGCCATTAATTAACGCTAAAATAAAATTAAAAAGCAATACACGTATTTGATTAGGTATAAGTTTATTTAACTTTATTTCTATCTAGTTTCTGCAATATAGTAATGGAAGGAGAAAATCACAATTAATTATTTCTTATTATTTTTACGACAAACAATAATTTATGACTTATAAATTCAAATTAGCCACCAAATGAAGTTAAACAGTTTAATGATGTTTTAACAGAAATTTACAAAGTTACACTTTTTTAAATTCAAAACAATTAATAGTCATTTTTTTAAATATAAAATACAACTGTACCTAAAACTTAAGGCTTAAAAATATTTATTTAAAAAAATTTTAGTTCAAAAATTTTGTTCTACAAAATCTGCTGAGAGTCATTTAAATGAATGTAAGTTTTAAATTTTAAAGTGATAATTTTTAAATGAAAAATTTTCGACCATCATTTAAACAAAATTCAAACCAGAACTTTTTATATTTAACAATTTTAAATTGATACATTTTTAACACAAAATTTATAACTTTACATTTAAAGTTTTAACTTACAAATTGTAAACTCAGCTTTAGCTGAAGGCCTACGCTGTCTCTTTCTAGAGACGAGAAGTCTGCAACATATGCAGTCAACTAAAGCAGCGTTTACACTTTGAGAATTAAAATTATCAACTTACATTTAAAAGTAAAATTATAAATTTTGTTTAAAAAATTTATTAATTTAAATTTGTTAAAAATAAAAAGGTTTTGTTTGAATTTGTCATTTAAATTATAGTCGATACATTTTTAATCCAAAAATTACCACTTTTTAAATGTAACGTCAAAATAACTACAATTTATAAAAACCCATATTTTTATCAATTGTTTTGATCACAAAATTAACTTTTTAAATATTTTGGTAGAAAATGTTTTATATTTGTTTTTATTTTAAATGTATCGACACTATTTTTGAATCCTAAAAAATTTAACTTTACCAATTTAATCTAATTAATATTATACAAAATTTGTTTCGGATTTACAAAATTCTGCGTAGCGATAGTTGAAAATATTTTAAATTTATAAATGTAAACCTAAAACTTTTAGTTAGAAAACCAATAAAATTTTAAAATAAAAAAATATTTAATAAATTTTAAAAACATTTAATTTCAAGAAACAATTTTTGAATGTCTGCTAAAAACCAAACTAATTAGAACATAAAATCTTAATTAATTCCTTAAAAAATTTATTACTTAAATACAATTACAATGATTACTAAAATGAGGATGGTATACATAATTGGAGTTCTAAATGAACTCGTCATTAAGTGACAAGATAAAAACTAATTGGTGTATAAGTAATTTATATTCAGAATGCAGCCCGTCAGTCAATAATGAAAAGGCATTTATATTTAAACAGTTGTCTTGAATTTTGATGGGCCTTTTTGCGTTAATCAATATATGCTTATTAGATTTACTAATTAAAGCTATTAAAAATAAAGTAAAATCGAAATAAATTTCTTCTATTGACACCACAATCTAAAATCACCTGTAAGTCGTTTACATATGCATTTATTGCTTATAAGACTTTCCTATAATTGCGTAGTTGTGGATATGTTAGCAGCTCCAAGAGATTTTATTAGCGCACCGAAAAACCGATTTTCGACACAATGCCCGATCCAGTTTGCTTTTTCGTCTGACTAACAAAAGGGGCTCTCTCTTGCTGCCTGCCTGCATTCTATTCATTCCGTCTCACCTGTATACCTGCATCGACATCCTGTGTAGTTGTTGTTAGTCCGCGTTACCCGAAGAATAGGCAAACAACAGCTATCTGCTCTTTCCAAGGTTGCCAAGTTCTTACCTCGTGTACCCTACGCTCGCTCTCAGCTCGACCATGCCAACCAATACAACAGTTTTTTCTTCTTTTGCACAATACCTTCGTTAGCTACAATATCCATAGCCCTAACTCTTTTAATTGATGCACAATAGACCAATCAACAACCCTTCCATCATATATGGGCTCCGCTTTTTCGAACATCCTTTTAAACCATTAATATCAATATATTTTTAATCCATTCTCTATTATTCAAAAAGTATATGCAGAAACCATTCGAATCCATTACCATAGTCCTTGACTATTTGTAGGTACCTTACTCGAAATAGATTTTATATTAAATGTATTCTATTATGACTTTTATACACGCGAGAACAAACATATAGTTTGTGGTCATACCGTTTATTAAAACAACTGTCTTTCTCACTTTTAGCTATTTAGTTAAGAGACCGATAATTTTCTTGACAGATGTTCGAGGAGACCCATAATTAGGGTCGACTACTTATATCACTTTAAATGGTAAATTATTCAGTAAATATATACATTTAATATCTTACATGCATTTAAAGCTGTGCTTTTTAATTATGTGGATAATGCTTAACTTTGTGAAAAACATTGCAAAACGTTAACACATTCAGAGAGAACACAAAAAGGAATTATAAAGTGTGGAAAACGTAATTGGATTATTATTTAAATAAGTGCGTCTGTAGTAATCTCGGTAATCTAGTGAATGAATAAGGAAAAATTAATTGCCATGTTCAATGACTTAACGTCCGCCAAAAGTGGCTGTATGTTTGCGTTATGGAAAAGGCATTCCAAAGCTTAAGTATCAATAATATTAATTGCAAAAATAGAAAAAAATTCCGTGTGTTTTTAACGGGCATTTTAACTGAGCGAGTAATTAAATAATGAATAGGCAACACCAAGCTTGTTTAAATCAACTCTGTTAGCAAAAAGCTGTTTTAACTCAATTAGTTTTAGTGTCCCTTAAGGGTACCATACCAGAAAGCCTATTAATTTTTTCTTTGTATACGGCCCATTAGAACCTCCAAGGCATTCGTGTTCGTATATATTGATACCGATTATCTCCATTTGATTTTCAAACGCATCTATAGAAAAATGCTTCTTTCGAACTAAACATGGAAGCGGGGTAAATTAAAAACAATCAATAAATTTACCTTGGCTAGTATACATAAGACCTAATTGAAACTAACGATATCCGATATTAAAACGATTATGTGGGAATAATTTATTAAACAAATTACATCCCATGCACCGTGTAATTTCTTGGTAAAATGCAAATACCTTTTTGGAAGTTTAATAGCTTAATAGCTCAAATAAATTGGCCCCGGAATGCCTTGCATAAGTTTAACGTTTTTGTTATTAACTCCTCCATTTTATTTTCTACCACATCCGGGATTTTTCTGTTAGACCAATGTGGAAGATTTGAAACACTCCAGTGTTTCTTGTGGACATCAAGAAGAAACAAATCACTCAATGTTTCTTCTGGATCTAGTATTTTAAGTATTTCTTTCAATTCATAGGTATAAAATCTTGCTCTACATTCCCATTGTGCCTTAATTGTTGATAGCTCATAAACTTGGCGTAATATGTTATTAGAGAGCATTTAAGGTGTCTCCCGTTGTCTACTTAGGTGGTTTTGATAATTCGTTTAACGAGTACGGTGTAGGCAACGCTGTGGGTTTTATTATGGCCACGTTCTTTCTACCTACCTACTCTTTGTGCCTCTATAATTGTTGGAGCAAACCCCTGGAGGGAATGTGTGTGCGAGATGGGTAACGCATTCCCTTCAGGGTGCCCGAAGCGAAATGAACAACAATGGTTTGTCGCAACGAGCCACTGCGTTTCGCAAAAATCACGGTGTGCTTGGACCATGTGTTTGTCTTTTGTTCGTCGTGCTTCTTCTCTCTTTAAATAGATGAAAACGATGCGAGCCACTCGACTTGATTGTCTTTAACGACGCTGCTTGTGTCGTTTAATTAAATTAATTGTTTTAGTGGAGACTATCTGCCTTTAAGCTTGCTCGTTATTCTAATTTAATTGTTGTATTGTTAATTGTCAAAGGAGAAATCAACAAACTAACCAGCTGAGAAGGGACACTCCACCTATGTTTTTAATTCAGATTAGAAATACGAATTTTGTATTTTGATAACAAGTTTAGTTTAGATAATGACGGTCTTGGTAGCCTTTATAACTCTTATTAAAAGGAAACCAAAAATCAAAAACTTTGGTAATTTTTTTCATACATGAATTACAGCTTTATGATGAGCACCAAACAAGTTACCATTGTTCACAATTATTCCTTGCTAAGTAAGCTTGATATGTCCTAAAACATTAGTATCAAATTTCTTAAAAAGATGTCATATAAATTGTAAATTTGAAAAAGTCTCCAAATAACATTGAAGAGGTCCTAATGAAGTTGCCACAAGGGCGAAAATAAAAATTGAAAATGAAGTTTTAGTTTGGGCGGCCATTTCAGATAGAGGTATCTCTAGATGTTTTCCAACATTAGTTGATTGTATTAATGAACACCATCTTGGAGACGAAATAATGTTTTGGACTGACCTGGCATCATGCCATTATGCTCGTATCACCAGAGATTGGTTAGCACACCTTTTGTGTTCAAGAAAGACCATCTTCCAAACCATCTTCCAAACCATCTTCCAAACATACCACAAGCTTCCTTACTGAGCAAGAAGGTCTAAGACAATGCACTCTTAGAAAAGACCTGGTATTTGTAACTAACTTATTATCGTTGGGGTAAAACTGTTGCAGAAAATAAAATTTTTTGTTTTTTGTAATCAGTACCTTTATATGTGTAACTGCTTGCATCATTACCTGAAAAGATTTAGTTTTGTTGTTGAGTATTATTTACTGCAAAAAGGCGATTAAGTTATTTTAACTGAAACTTTGTGTTGGCTAGAAGTATTGACAACATTATCTCAAAAAAATCATTTCGGCGGTAAAATGTTTTTGTTGGACCAAATATTTAAGTAACATTCTCAACTGACCGAAATTAGTCCGTGGAACTAACGGTTCGGTTGTATAAACTATGCGTCACTTGTCACACAGCTAAGACACCAGTGGTGTGAAACAAAGTGTCAGTTGGGGATGTTGTCTCTGTAGGTTAATGCAACTGCAAACTTTGTGCATTTCGCGCGATTTGTCCAGCCCGGCGCGTGCTTTACTTTTAACCTGTAAACAAACGGTGTTGCACGGCGTCCAGACTTCGGTGGTGTTTGTTCTTTTGTATTTGTGTATCAGCTCGTGTGTAGTGTATATTTTAGGTAAGAAACTAGTTTATTACAATTAGTCATTTGCCCCTGTAAATACGGTGGCGACATACTTTTTAACTATTTATATAAGAATATATTTTTATGTGTTGGTTACTTATAGATATCTCGAACAAATAATATGGATGAGCGGACTGAAGTAGCAGATTTATTAGGAACATGGGGTTTACCTGAATTGGTTCCAGTTTTTAAAGGTTAGGTATTATTATTGCACTCCTTTAATTACACTATTGTAGTTCTGGGGTCCGAAAAAAAATCAAAAAATGTGAAAATGCCATTCCGACTGAAAATGGCCTCCTGAATCCAATGGTGCCCACCAAAAGTCTCCATCACGTCGGAATTTCGAGAATTTTTTTGTTTTGTTTTGTTACAGCTCAAGTCGCATTTTTGGTATAGGGCCTATACTATAGGCACTCACACTCAAAATTTATCGAATGCTTACCCCTGTTATCATGCAAGTATGTTACGTTGTACCTAAGAATCATTGTTAAGTTGTTAAACAAAGGCTTGCACTTCACGTAAACATCACGGTTTACTGAAGAAGTATAGTCAACTTTCATCTTAATGTACCTATCTGTGTATATTTACCAAAGAATCGTTTTTGTTTTATTGTTAAAATATTTATAAATGTTTTCTTAGAGTAATTATTAATTTTTGTTATAATGTTTAAACCAAAATTTGGTGTTTTTAGTTATATTGTTATTTTTTAATTTATAATAAATATTTATAAAACGAACGGGTATGCATTTCCTTTCTCTATTTTTTATAATATTTACACAAAAAGTGTTATATTTACTAAGCAGGTATGTACTGTGGAATAATACCAATGTGTTGTTGCTACTAATGCAAGCATTTAATATTAAATATAACTTAGTTACAGTACAAAACAAATTTATATTTGATCAACTATTAAATTCTTTAAATGTACCTTTTTTCATGTAATTTCAATTAAAAAATAAATTCCTGCATGAGACAATGTTTGTTGCGATAAATAGCAAGTGCAGTTGTTACAACTTAGACGCTGCTAAAATGACAGACTAATGTGATTGCATTAAATATCAATTATTTGTATGAAAAAAAAACTAATTTCGATGCACTTAAACTTGTTGGTTGGAGCTACCAATATTGGCTGTTCCGACAACAAACTGTAAAAACAAATTTGTATTAGTTCCCACAACATATTTTTTTGTTGTGCCTATTTTCACTAATAAAATTGGTTCTGGGAACTAAATTTTCATTGCAAATACCAGGTCTTTTCTAAGAGTGTGGTTATCAAAAAATTCGAGAAGTAGATATAGCATTCTTCCAGACACAAGTTCGAACAAAGCTTCGCCAAATTGAAGGAGGTTGTCCACTTAAATAAATTTTTCATTTGGGAGTTATTTTACAAATAATTCTGTTAAGCTCAGATAATTTTTTGACCGTAGATTTTTTCCAATTAACGTTTTGTCGTCTAAACGAGCATGTAGTAGTACCGTATAGCGGTAGAATTCATATTCATTATCATCCATTTAAATTGGTATTTGCCTGAGCTAATTGAAAAGTGCATAAAAACCGAAAGGCATCCGTTAGTTTGTGCGTGTAGCTGTGCTACGTCGAGCCAGTTATTTATTAATAAGTGTTTGGTATATCTTTTCAAATCATATATTGATATAACCAGTTTTAATTCTATAAACAATCTGATATTTAAATGGCATTTATGAAATCCATTTATCTCGAAATTCCACTTAATTGAATTGGAGATATACGTTGACGATTTCATCCTGGTTATTACAGTTACCTACGCATTGACTATGTAATGACGAGGAAGTATTAGAGTTTTTAATAAAAAGTTTGCTGACATTTGAAGAATCTTTGGGATAATTTTAAACGCACTAATGCTGAAGAAGGTTATTTTTAAAAACATTGATATACAAAAATAAATTTGTATTAACCATAAATTAACTCCTGTATATCTGTTCCTAATTGAATGTGTAGACATGTGTTTTTTTCTCTCTCAAGAAGAGATAAGTGCTAGACAGTGCGGCATTGGGGGATTAGATTACATGTGCTGTGCAGATGCCCAAAAAGACTCAAACAGCAAAGTTTACGAAGCCGTTAACCCAAACTAGCCACTGCACTGTTAACATTCGCGTGCCTAATTATACCCCTGCGGCAGATGAACCTCGGTATACCTTGGGCCACTTTATGTCCGAGCCTACATGTCTGCTGTAGTCTGTATATAAGTAAAATGAGTTTGATGAGCCACCAGCCGCACTTTAATCGTTTACCTACAACCATTTCATTATCTTGAAACAAAAATGTTAGTGTTAGTTTCGGGTCATCTATAATTATAAGTATACACAATTATACAAAAATGAGAAATTTAAAACCTTTTACAACCAGGTTGATCGTTTCTAACTTGAGAAATAGCCCAAATTGTCGAAAAGAAACAATTGTTTTAAAAAAAATGTAATGACTAACAGCAGATGAATCAAATAAAGTGGAAATCATATAATCGAGATGTCATTCGAAAATTACATGGTTCTTAAGTTGTCATCATGGTCGCCTGGATAACACCTCGTCCGCTGAACAAAACGACTGCTGGGCCTGGGCGACCCGATTCACGAAAATAGCTATAATTATGTTAAAAAGTGGATATAATGGCACGTGGTCGGGGCGTACAACCTCTGTGTAATTACATCTTACCGGGGTCCCACCTTTATCGATGCTTTTCGATCAGGCTCCCTCACTTTTCATAGCTCTGCGCATTATTTAATAACAGTGTTTATACTCGAAACCCATTTCCTACTTTTATG
The DNA here is from genome assembly GCA_921294245.1 of Brassicogethes aeneus. Taxonomy (NCBI): domain Eukaryota; kingdom Metazoa; phylum Arthropoda; class Insecta; order Coleoptera; family Nitidulidae; genus Brassicogethes; species Brassicogethes aeneus. The sequence continues at coordinate 83,215,714 of OV121133.1, forward strand.
ATTTTATAATATAACTACTTAAAGACATCATTAATATTTTCAATATAAAATGTGCTAATATTTTGTTCTCTTTATTCCAGATCCGACAAGAAAAACCCTACTATATAGCAGACCCCGAAGTAGATTCCTTAGTAAGTATTCGATTTTTTTCACGAAAAAGTATCGTGTGTAAAAATTAAGTTGTATCACGCATATCTAATCACCAGACTTCGCTTTAATGACAAAACCACTCGGAAAACATGCACGAATATTTTAATTTTACGAAAAGAATTGCAAATTCTAGACAACATTTGAATTCAGTTATTCCTAATGTCGCATGGTCACCCCCTATATTCATACATCAGATATCGGACGACATTTCCATCCAGTTTATGTTACGGTTAAGGACACGTGACCATCCGAACCAGTTGTTTTTACCAAGATTGAATGGTGAAGGCCAAAAAAAACAAGCCATGCAAGAGCATCTTCGAAATTTAATATAAACGTTTCTTTGTGAACAAGTTTGACGAATTCGTTTATTTTATGTTAAACACATATACTTATATATTATTCAAAAGGCAAAACCCGTACTCTCATTAACATTATAGCTATCGAGTTCTATTCCCAGATAAATTAATTAACTTTTTTAATTAATTGTGCTGTTTATATAACTCGTTTGAAATAATATTATACCTACATTTCCCTAAATTTGATTGAAATGATGGTTTTAAGAAAATTAAATATTTCGTCATTAATGGGACATTTCCATGTTGTCGCATCTAATCATCATTTCTAAGTAATACACCCCTCGATTTTGACCCACTAACGTCATTACAATCCGAATTTAATTACATTATCGAAACCCTCTGTAAACATTAAAAATAAATTTTGTCCGGAGAGTCGATAAATCAGAATCGGCTCTGTTGTGCTCGTATGTCTGGTAGCAGGTTTTCTTTCAACGTGCCCACCTACCTATATAGGTAATAATCAGACAGGTCCAGATATTAATCTCCGCATATCTAATTAAAATTGTTTTATTTTTATACTAATGGACCTACTAAACTATTTTTTTATTCAGGAATCTCGAACAACCGTCGCTCAATGACGAGGGTCATTCCAAATACACAACACTGTTTTAAAACTTAACTGGTTCAGAACTGTCTTTTAACTGTCAGCAGCAGTCTTGGAACTGTCTAACTAAAAGAAATTTAAGATACAACTTTGAAAACACTATTTAAAATTGATTAAACACTGGTAATACAACTAAAAACACTAATTACGTTATGAAAAACTTAATTATGAAACTGGTTATCTTTCAACCTCTCGTCCCAGTTCTGACTGGTTAATAAACCTAATTATAATATTTCTAACGTGCAACGCGGATTATTTATAATAAATAAAGCAGTGGGTCTTAAAATTTATTGTCTGTAAATCATAGTTATTGACGAATTAGTCCAGCCATCCCAGGAAAACTGGGTAAATAATGAACCATTAAATTTCATGTTTAATATTTGCACTTTCCACTTTGCATTATAAAATCATTTGAGCCCAATAAAAAAATATGGCTTTGGCAAAAAAAAATTAACAAAAAAAAAGTTTCGAGAAAAACCATTCGATTTCTAATTACTTGAAAACCGTCCAGTTAACGATGCAATCAATAAAATTAATCAATAAATTTCTAAGAAATTGAAGGGCCTTTGTTATCTGTTTACTTTTAATTTCGCCTTTATAGCGAAAAAAGCACGTGATGTCATAAAATCAGTAATTGGTTTATTTTAATAACTGACAGTTTATGGCTACTGCTTCTATAATTTCACAGATATTATTGTGCATTTAGTGTCCACCACGTAGGGAATAGCGAGGACCACCCACAAATTGCCGTGGCGGGTCAAAGTTCACGCAAAAACCGGTCATAACTTTTCTACACGGCTAAAAAGCCGTTAAAAATTAGATTATATCATGTACTATAATTTGTCAGACGCTCGTAAATTCTTTAGAATATATTTATACCATTTATACTTTTACATTTTGTGTGATTTTTTCCTGTAAATTAATTTCCTTTATTAATGAAAATATTAACATATTCCAATACAGTTTGTCCCAGTTTCTGAACAGTGTTGCCAGATTACAAAATTAATTTTTACGATTTTTTACTCATCTGGCAACACTACCAATTATTATTAAATTCAATTAAAAAAGCCATGATGCACACACAAACTAATTTATTCAACTCGCTTTCAAAGTAAAAGGACTTTATCATAAACATATCGTACATATGCATAGATTCGCAATAAATAAACTAAATAATTATTTAATTAGAGACTATCATTGAATGTAATTTCATATTAGCAAAAACCTGTTAGAAAACTGGTTTTTACGATCGTTAATATAAGTTATATTTTGTGTCCCCTCAATTTATATTTTATATTAGTCATGTGTTGATAGATAAACTGAAAATTTTAATAACACCGTTAAAGATAAATTTATGTTTTAATTAATAAGTATCAGTGGCCATAAAAGCTTTTCTATGTCTTCAAAAAGCGATTAAAACGATATTTTTCAAGATTGTGACCTACTCTTCTACATTTTAATATAATGCATCAAGTTTTATAAACCATTTTAGTTACCAGTGTTTAGGCACGGACAAAGCTTGCAAACGAGTGTTTAATAAAAAGGAACGTTTGTTAACTCCTATACCATAAAAATAACTTTTAAACAATATTATACAATTACATTTTCAAAATGATATATATCGCATATTCTAAAGGGTTTAAAATCAAGCAATAACTTTCAATTTTCTAAGAAATGTAAAATAATTTTTTCCTCTTTGTTTTTGACATACTAAAGAGTGTTATTAACATTTTCGAATGTGTTGCTTTAATTTTATTAACACTTTTAAACAATAAAATGTTTTTATCAATTTTAAATGTGTATTGACATTCTCAATTATGTTTTTGACATCCTACGTGGAAAAAATAAAAATATAACCATTGATCACAAAACACAAACGCCGAACACTAATCAACTTAATATACAATGTCAATCTCAGTAATTTAAAATGATACAATTTGTAATAAAACATCACGGGTTACTTTGACAACGACAATAGTTAGTTTTGTAACATCAATATTCTGCACATTAATTATTATTTTAAATTGGTGCACTATGCCAAAGTTCAAGTTTTTGAATATAAGTAAACTAAGAGGATTTGTGAATTTACTCACAAGAATGTGTAAAATTGTATAACAAGTTATATAGTAATATTATAAAATTAAAAAACTTTCTTAAATTTAAAAATGCTGTATCCTCATATCTAAAAGATGTTTTTATAATATTGAAAAATATTTTGAAAATTAACTACAATTTTATCCTGATACCTATATGTTTTATAACAATATGTAAATATTTACAATTTTATTCGTATTTATATTGTATTTTTGACATTTTTCTATACAATTTTTTTAAATTGTCGTTTTTGGAAATAAATATTATTAGTATTATTATTATTAAAAATAAGTGGATTAATGTTCTGCACATCTTTGGTAACTGTTTTATTTTCTTCGTGTAAAGAGTGTTATTAATACCTATTCTTAAATATTTTGTGATATTCTAAAATGTGTTTTTAACATTTAAAATAGTGTTTACATATAAATTTTTGAACATATCCAAACTTTAACATTCTAAATTGTCTTGTAGTTTTAACATTTTAAAGTATGGCTCATTTTAAAATCTTTTTGACATTTAAAAAAAATTTCACAAAGCCTATTCTTAAATATTTTGTGATATTCTAAAATGTGTTTTTAACATTTAAAATAGTGTTTACATATAAATTTTTGAACATATCCAAACTTTAACATTCTAAATTGTCTTATAGTTTTGACATTTTAAAATCTTTTTGACATTTTAAAAAAATTTCACAAAGCCTATTCTTAAATATTTTGTGATATTCTAAAATGTGTTTTTAACATTTAAAATAGTGTTTACATATAAATTTTTGAACATATCCAAACTTTAACATTCTAAATTGTCTTATAGTTTTGACATTTTAAAATCTTTTTGACATTTTAAAAAAATTTCACAAAGCCTATTCTTAAATATTTTGTGATATTCTAAAATGTGTTTTTAACATTTAAAATAGTGTTTACATATAAATTTTTGAACATATCCAAACTTTAACATTCTAAATTGTCTTATAGTTTTAACATTTTAAAGTATGGCTCATTTTAAAATCTTTTTGACATTTTAAAAAAATTTTACAAAGCCTATTCTTAAATATTTTGTGATATTCTAAAATGTGTTTTTAACATTTAAAATAGTGTTTACATATAAATTTTTGAACATATCCAATCTTTAACATTCTAAATTAAAGTGTTCTTTTACAAAAGTGTTCTTTTAGTTCCACCCTTACTTCTTAAGAAGTCCCATAAGCCAACTGAATGGCTTGTGCGGGTTAGGGGTAGGAACGGACCGCGGGCTTAAAGTCCCCTCCGAAGGACTATTACACAATGGGACAAACACTTTTTGACATTTTAAAAAATTTTCACAAAGCTTGTACACGTTTGCACAATGGACATGCTCTTGGCGCATACATTACACGGGAAGGTCCCTGCATTGAGACGAAGAAGGACGCCGGGCGTCGTTATCTTGCGTTCGCACGCCGGGGGACGGCAAACAAGCGGAGCGTGTGCTAAATCATTACGCACGCATCGCGGATATAAAGGACAGGACATGATAAAGGACTGTTTGCCACGGGAAAACTCGCCCATTACACGTCCTATTCGTTCAGGCGCTCGAATTATTGCGACCGCACATTTAAGAGAAGCGAACCGCTCGACTGTGAGCTTTCGCGTCATGCCATGCTTTATGATTGATTTATTTCGGATGATTTGCAGTTGCGGAACTGTGGGACAACTTTTGCCCCCTGTTTTATTTCATATCATTGATTTTGTTAAGAAATGTATAAGAAGAATATTTTGTGGTCTGGTCCATTGCGACTGCACACCTACGCCTCGCCTTTAAACACCAACCACACCAAAACAGTAATTTACTCCGGAAAGCAGTGATTTATCTAATAACGCAGAGCTCATTGTTACAAGTAGCCGTAATCAACTAATGTTTCCTTTCTTTATTTCAGATGGTACAAGCAATACAAGTACTCAGGTTTCACCTACTAGAATTGGAAAAGGTAAGGCTCTCACTTCTTTTTTACTATTCTATTCTCGTTACGTTACAATGGCTTTTAGACACGCCGGTTGTTTGTTTACTTTATTTTATATTAAATTTTTGGATCGTTACAAACCGCAAACCGTGACCATGAGTTACTTAAGATGGGTTTGTAGTTGTAACAATTCGATATGATTTGTCATATTTCTCGAAATTCCGCTTCGAATTTATAGGTTCAAGACCTTGATGTGTATTTTTTAAAAGATTCTTTTATTACATTATAAATCGGAAAAAATAACAAAATACTGATCACAAGCCTAAACAACTACAGGTTTAAATTGTACAAGCTAAATGATGACATTCTTAAATGACGACAAGCTAAAATGATGACAATCTGAAATATAATTGAAGACAAGCTAAAATTGTACACAGTAAAAAATATTTGTTAATTTTAACCAAATATTAACCAGATTTTATGTTAATCCAGGTCCACATAACTTTATGTTAAGTTCACAACCAACTATAATCTGTTTTACAAACCTTTTTGTAGACCCAGTAACAAAAGTATTTGTTGGTAATTGTAAACTTAAATGGAAATAATTTTGATAAGAAATGTTGTTTTATTAATCAATTTCCTCAACAAAAAAATAACACACACATAATCAAATAACACACCATTCTGAAATCATCAAATTATAAAGAAATTTGGTACAATATAATTATCAGTACTACTACAACACTGATGCACCAAGTGTAACAAACTAATGTCGAAAGTCCTTATTAACGTATTTACAAAAATCTGGCTAAGCGAGATACAGGGTGCTAAAATATCTAGATCACTGTTATTTTTTTCAATTTCAAAACCTACCGAAGCTGTTTATTAAAATTGATGTTCTTGACTAATTTATAGATTTTGTGATTTTTGCTCTTATTATTGATTCTGGATTGTGCATGAAATTTCCATTAATTAGTTTCTATACCTAATAGGTATAATAGAATAGAACATGGATATTGTTTAAAAGTTGCGTAAACCAGCGTATAAGGTAGTTTTAGGTATATAAAGAAAAAAAATAAAAATTCCCATTAAATATCCAAAATTCTAGGGAATTTCCCCACCTTTAGCAACATAGAAATAACTTCTCAAACCCAGACTTGGAATTTGCATGTGCATTTTGGGTGATTTTTTGGTAAAAAAGTATGATTGTAATAATTTGTAATAAGTAAGTGTAGGTAGGTAGAGGTTTTTGTGGAGTGGAGAGAAGAGATAGTGGAAGAGGACCTCGAGCGATAGCAGCAGCGTGTAGTTAGTAGTTTGCATGAGGATGGGGTCGGTCGAGCAAGTCAAGTCAAGCAGGCCTGTCGGGCAAGATGGCCGACGAAGACGTCTGGGGTAACCGGTTATGTGCATTTGCCTTGCAACGAGATTATAATATCGCGGAGAGAGAGATGAACCGCTCGATAGTGTCCCCTTTTAGCAATTTAAATGTAGCTGCGAATGCAAAGCGATGCGATGGCCATCCGCCCGATCGGACCGCATTCTGCCGCGCAATTTCCATATTTTTACATGTCGGCTTTTAATACGGAGAATCTGAGACGATCCCGTGTAACTCGAGCGGTGCATTGTGCCGATGTCGCTGCCACTGTTATTGATCTCTCCTCCTCCACCTCCACCTCCACCTCCTTACTCCATCTTCTTCTTCTTTTCCTTTTTGCTACTGCCTTTCTTGCTCTACCCACCTAATTAGGAAAGTCTACGCTACCAACCATTATTACAAAAATCCACTCCACACAACAATGCCAATAACATTCTGCAATCTTACACGAAATAAATTTCTTTCTTTTCCTTTCCTTCCCAACCTTCTTTCAACCACAAACCAATACAATACCCTAAACAAATAACATTTAAATACGTATATATCCGCTGACTCACTAAAAACAATACACATTAATTAATTATAATGAACTATTAGATAACCTTGGACTTCAAAACTTACCAAAGCAAATCATCTTAGAATGTCGTGAAAATATTTATAAAAAAGTATATTGACATTTGATAATTCCACACATTCTACAAACAAAACATAAAAATAAACGAGTCGATAAGAACAAACAAAGAATTTAAAAATAATAATCATCCACAACATAACACACATTACGTATAAGGTAATTATCGAAGATATTTATATGATAATTAGGCTTAGAATGTTTAGAATTGAAATCGAGATTTAATGTTGCGATGTGTAGAGATGTTTATCGGTCACGAATTCATTTAACATTGTAAAAATTGTAAAATGATTCATAGATAAGTTTCATGAATATTTCACTTTGAAACAACGCTTGTATTTCCTAAAAAACCTTAATCACCGAACATTGAATTCAACTTAAAGCGATATCGTATACCGTTGACAGCCGGCTGTTATCTAATCCGAAATGTTGCATCTAATTTACGACGTTTAAAACGCACAACAGATAAGGTGCGAGAAATATGACATCATTACCGAAATGTTTGAACCCAAACAATACTGTTGTTATCGCTCTTCAAAATCCATTTTTGGAGAAGACGACATGTTCAAAAGATTCAGAATGTTTTTGTTTGCAGGTGCACGAATTGTGCGACAATTTCTGCCATCGATATATAAGCTGTCTGAAGGGCAAGATGCCCATCGACCTGGTGATAGACGAGCGGGATGGAGGCAAACCTCCCGAACTGACGGGGTCCACAAACGGAGACGGCGGCACCAGAAGCAATGCAGACTCCACCTCTCACACAGATGGGGCCAGCACGCCGGATGTCGTAAGTATTTCATATACCTTTTGATATCATCATTTATTCATATCCATAACACGACAACACACCACTCGCCAGAGAACAGAACATTTGCAATACAAAATATCTTCTTCTTTGATACAACCTTCATAAATATTTAATCGAAAGCCATTGTCAATTTTAAACATACCGAAATATATGGTCGCGATTGTTTATTTATAAGTTATTTATCGTTATAATATTCAGATGCGTTTTCCACTTCTTCAGCATTTAAATTGCATATGATTGCTAGCTTTAATTGATGGCAAGATGATATCAAGACAAGTTTAAATGACGACAACTAAATATTAAAAATCTTTACTGACGATCAGCTAAACGAATATTAGAAATATTCCCCAATACCTACAAAGTGCTAACTAAACTGCGCACCACTCAATGTGTCGCGACCAAAAATTTCGTTCTTTTTCAAAACGACATAACTTTTTTGATTCTTGAACGATTTTATTTTGGTCTGTGATGTCTGCTAGCCTCATCCTCTGGCAATTCATGCTATAGATATGAAGCTCACGGTTCTTCAAGTAAATTTTCTACAGGGTGATATGTTAAACGGTGAAAAATTTCAATAACTTCATCCAAGCCCGTTTGTAAAAAAATATTTTTTTTCTCGTTTTTACTTTGAAATAATTAAGTATTATGTGTTCTTAAAAGGTTTTTTAAATTTTTCGAATTGGAATCTTAGCAACGAAAATATGATTTTTTCTTCAAAAGAGTACATTTAATGGCAATACACTAAGCCTTTTTAAGAACAAGAAGATAAGATGGTGAAAGATTGTTCCTGAAATAATTTTGAACAAGCTACATGCAACAAACTTTAATTATTTTCAGAGGAACCTAAGCAAATACCACTTTTTCAAAATGATATTTAGGTGAAAATTGTGCGAAAACTAAACCTGAACCGATATTTACGTTCGTGACATGATTTCTTTATATTATTATTATGTAGATATAAAAACAAATATGTTTTGAAAGTTTCACGTGTTTTATTTACTTTTGACAATTGTTTCGTCACACAGTGACTTCTTCAGAATGTATTTATAACTTGAAGAAGTCACTGTGTGACGAAACAATTGTCAAAAGTAAATAAAACACGTGAAACTTTCAAAACATATTTGTTTTTATATCTACATAATAATAATAATATGGAGTTTCATCAAGTAAAGGTCGAAACAATCAAAGATTTCTTTATAATTTTGACCTGATTGTAATTCAGTAAATCACCAAGAATAAAAATTCGAAAGCAATTCCTGGCTTTTAAATGTTTCAATAAAATCTGATCTGGTTTCACTGTTTTTTTTACTGTGTTTTGCTTTAGTACGGTATTATTATGTCGCTGAATGATCAAATCGAGGATCAAATGATGAAAATTAGTTCTTGAAAAACATTCAAAACGCATTATGAGAGATATTTTTGTTTTTTCAGTTTGCTTGTGTTTTTTCAAATTTCGAAGTTTTTTTGCATAAGTTATACCTACCTACCTACCCACATACCTACCTCTTTACCTACATCTTACCCAGGTTACTTCCATTCTTTTTTAAGAGATTTATTATTTATTTTTATTTGAAACTTAAATTTGACAACTGAATCACAATCAGGAGGTCAAAATTATAAAGAAAACATTTCAGGAACATAAATATCGGTCAGGTTTAGTTTTCGCAAATTTTTACCAAAATGTCATTTTGAAAAAGTGGTCTTTGCTTAGGTTCCTCTGAAAATCATTGAAGTTTGTTGCTTGTCGCTTGTTCAGAATTATTCAAGGAACAATCTTTCACCATTAAAAAGTATTAGTGTATTGCCTACAAAAAAGCATTAAATCTACTCTTTTGGAAAAAAAATAATATTTTCGTTGCTAAGATTCCAATTCGAAAAATTTGAAAAACGTTTTGAGGTAACACATAATACTTCATTATTTCAAAGTAAAAACAAGAAAAAAATTATTTTTTTTACAAACGGGGCATGGATGAAGTTATTGAAATTTTTTACCGTTTAACATATCACCCGTTAGGAAATTTACTTGACGAACCGTGAGCTTTATATCTATAGCATGAATTGCCAGAGAATGAGGCTAGCAGACATCACAGACCAAAATAAAATCGTTCAAGAAACAAAAAAGTTATGTCGTTTTGAAAAAGAATGAAATTTTAGTTATATTTCGCTTCTAAAGATGCCAAAATTGTTGTCGAAAAGTACTTTAAGCACTTTGTGTTTTGTTTTGGTGTTGGGGAATATTTCGAATATTCGTTTAACATATCACCAAAGCTGTCTTTTTTCAAGTGACGATCATCTAAATAATGACAATCCTCTACATTTGAATTGCATCTTTGCACCTTCAGTGACCCGATGCATTTTTAATAAACGAAATTGAATCGAGTTGTTGGAAAAAGCGTTCGGGTAGGCTTTCAAGTCCCGCAGGATATCGCAAGACAGTCCATTTGATCGACATCTGCGCGGCGGGGTGCGGCGGAGTGCTGCGGGGGCGGTTTCTGAGTGTATTAGCTCATTTTCGTGATGCTGTTTGCAAAAAGCAAAAAGGGGGAACTTAAAGCAGGGAGTTTTGCTGGTAATTGGTGTCAATTTAGACTGACGCATCGGCGTTGCGAGTGAGGGATTGAGTTACACCCTTGCGCAGTCTGCGGTCACCCGCTCGGTTTTTTCGGGATGATGGATGAATAGACAGCGATAACGCATACAATCTTACGTATCGAGCCGCGATCGTAATCTTTCACCTGACACCGTTGCATTTTATTCTTTAATTAGTTGTGGATGATGCAACGAAAGTAAAAAACACTGCGTTAACAGTCGATCGTTCAACAAGTATGGGTATTTTTGGCCGGACGAATTTGCATAATGTTGTGAAGAGGAGGCTTAATACTTTGCGTGGGTTTCAAAATATGATTCCGTAAATTATGTTAATTTTAGATAATATTAAATATATGTTGTTGGAGCTGCGAAAAGACGCCCATAACTTGTGTGTTTTTATTGGAGTATGGCAATATTTGTCTAATAAAATGAATGTTTTAATTATTTCCTGAAGGTGTTTGGACACAAACACACACTACAGTGTAGTGATATATAAAAATAGCAGACGTGTGGTATGCGGCGAGTGAGTGAAAGCCAGGTTGCGCTTTGGAAGGCGCTCAAATTGAGAGTATTTCATAGCAGGAATAGCGCTGGGCTGCCAATAGCGTCTCACGCACGCATTTGTCGTCTGAGCAGTATAATTAACTCGGTATTTATAGTGCAAGGGCAACGATCAAGCGTCGTCGCTTTTCGCCAGCAGAAGAAGAATCCCATTTGGTCGTTATCGTAGGGAGAAAATCTTTCGGCGCTTCCCTTTCGTTCCTTCTTCCTTCCTGATACAATTTGCATCGTCTCGGAATCACTTAGCCGAAGGAAGGCGTCCCTGCGCGCCATCTTCGCCGCTTTTATTAGAGCATTATCATTTTATTGACTTCAAATAGCTTGTAAAACGCACGGCTCCGACTAGAGAGCGAACGCGGAAAGCGATTCCCCCGAAACAGCCTAATTCAGGAGACAGTGATGGCTTGTAATCGCCAAAGAAGCTTCCCCACTGCAAACAGGTGGATTTGTTCAATTTATTACGAAACAGATATACGAAACAGCTGCTCCATATTCATTTATGCATTATTTTGCATCCGAGGTTTTTCTCAAATGCCCATTTACAACACCCATTCCCGATTATGATTCAATTATGCTTCCACTTCTCTTTAAACAACATTTATTCATAAAATCGATTATCAATTTCTTTCCTTTTTATTTGCCGTTGTAAATCATGGATCGTGGAAGAAATATTTGACGTATATTTCTTCCAGTACGCGGCCGGTCATGGAACAAACAAACCGAACGCAAACACACAGTCCAGTCCGGTTGAGTTATGAGTTGCTGAGGCAGCAAAAGGAAACAGTCGAAATCGTGGGTTCATCTATCAATCCTACTTCTCCAGCAGGATTGTTTCCTGCTGCATCAAACTAATGGTCCCAGTGGCAAAAATAAACTTTGCAGGAGAAACAGTTTAATGGAATCCAGGACCGCGGGGACCATTAAAATGAAATAGTGCCTGCAGACCGACAGACCTTCCCTTCCCAACGTCCACCATCGCATCTTTGCTCGCTCATCGGAATCAATCTTTTCTCTACTAAACAAAACGAATGGCCATTGCTGGCGCTCACCGACAACCCATTACCGACTTAACAATATTTATTTTAATTGATTTCAAGCTAAATGAAGAAAAGCTGAAATTACGACAAGCTTAAACGACCACAAGCTAACATGCTGTCATTTCTACATGAGGACAAGCTTTAGCTTGCCTTTTAGTTCAGCTCGGTCATATTCGTGTGTAGTCATTTAAGAATGATATTTTATTGTTTCAACCTTTACTTGATGAAACTGCATGTCACTAATGTATAACTGGATTAAAAACAAACACTGTTTTTGAGTTTCACGAATTTAAAACAGTGTTTGTTTTATATACAGTTATACATTATTTAAGAATGACATCATTTCAGCTAGCCATCATATAAATGATGACAAGCTTGAATGACAAGATATTGAAATGACCACAAGCTTAATGACAACGACAAACGAAAATGACAACATCCAGACTCCCAGACTCTTGAAATTTTACCTTGAATATGTTATTGGCAATATTTGGAATGTTTCTTTGAATCGGAAAAAATCGTTAACTCGCAGAAGAGTAAGAAGGGAGAGGCGGAACAAATGGCCACCAAATCGAGAGCATCTGGTGCTGACATTTAAACAAAAACGACGCGAGTCGACCGGTCAGGATTCTTGCAGAAGACGTCTCCTTGACAGGACGCACACGTTCGCCGTTGTTGAAGGGGACCGCTGCATCCTTTGTAAGCTTCAACACAACAAACACAGCTCGCAGAACAACGCTGTTGTGCGAGGGAGGCCTCAATGGGCTGCAAAGGTGCCTGCGATTGGGGTTGCCAAAGAGGTTTTAAACCGCTCGCTATTATGGGGAACAGAGCAAACAATTAAATTCAATGATTTTTTACTTTCTCCGCTGTTTAATCCCCCTTTAATTGATATTCAAACACACACAATGCAAATATTGAACGAGTACGTATCTCGTTGTACAAAGACGGGGATTTAAAGCGGGCTGATTAGTTTCAGAATACATAAAGGTGGTTCAGGTGTTGCGTTGCGTTATCGAGAAGGCTGGTTTGTCGATGGGGAGCAATACATCAAGCGCCCAGAGATTTGCGATCGGATAGGATCCAGTGACTAAGGGAAGCGGCGCTCATATCCGCGTAGGCGTCGGCAGCGCCGTTACGCTGTCGCCGATAAATCACGCCGACAAATTTAATTATCCTTTCGTCTGCGATAAGACTTCAGCCGCCTGACCGAAAACAAGCTAAAAACCATTTGCATCAATTCTATTTTCGTATCAAAACAAAGACTCGATACAGCGCTGTTGACAAGAATACCATCCTGGCTCAGCTGATTCAATTACCATGTGCCATGTCTGACGTCACCCGTATCGTTCATACTTTGACGGACAAGGTCGGCCCTGCCGCGTTCGACGAAATAACGCTCTTCGAAAAAAAATCGAGTTGGCATTCTCGACATCTCCATGTTTTAAACTAGTCGCGCAAAGCTCGTACGGCGTGTGTCGAATCTACTGAGGCCACTCTCTTCTTGTCGAGCCGCCACTGGTGGTTCTTCTTATGCTTGACACGATCACGTGCTGTTTGTAAACAGAATAATCGAGCCATGTCCTGAATAACCAATTGGTTCAATAAACACTTTCTATCGCGGCCGAGAACCAGAAAATCTAGCTTTAATCGTCTTAGGGATCGCACGGCAAAAACCATGCACCGTCGTGCTATGTCGTCTGTGCCGTTTTATGGCAAATTGACCATTTTTAGCCGATGAACTTTTTGTTTTGAATAGATATTCTCTATTAAGACCTAACTGTGTATCGTGCAATTGATTTATGAAAGAAAAGTTAATTGTGTCGTTTAGTGAGCCGAGATTTTGGAAGGGTGGAAAAAAGCGTGGGTTTATCGGAAGTTGCAAACATTATAGTGTTAGCAGTGATTGCATTAGCGGCCCACATGACGGAGACAATTAACACCCGCACCGCGTATATGTATTGAAGTCGTTTGAGAGCAGCAGCAGCAGCAGCAGACTAGCAGAAGCCGGTTGTCGTTCATTAGTATCCGGAAATTAAATAAATCTGTGCCTGCAGTAGCGACCCTGTCTGTTCGGTTGTTTGCCGTCGTCGAAATCGCATCAAGACGCCTAAACTCGATGGGGTTGAGTGGCACACAGTGCTCGAGTGAAGTGGCCAATTGGTATTTGCATGAAGGGCGGCGAGCGATTCCCTTGAGCACTGCTAATTCCTAATTTGGCTGATGCGTAGATTAGATTTGTTACAATAGACGCGACTCCCCCAACAACACGACTTATCCATTTTCTAGCATTTAGTTAAAAGTCAATTACGCGAGTCAAAAGGGGCGAAAATCTGCACACACCAAACACTTTTGCCCACTTCAATATTAAATCAGCTAAATGCACTCCAAATAAAATTATTCAAATGCGATAGAAGGTGCCAAATTTCATTATCGCTAATTTAATACGAATGAATTAACTCGACTCCTGAATGGTCTTAATATTCTTTCAATTACGTATAATCGAATGATGTCCAATCTCTTGTGACTCGCTCATCAAATTTTAAGGGGATTCTCTCGCCAGAATAATGGCTTGTCGCTTCCCATCCAAGGCGTTGCATAAATCAGTCTTAGAATCACTTTCCCTGACACTGACCCATATTACCTTACAGTATCAACATCATTTGCATAACACTAGTTTAAGTACACCTCTTGGTGGAAAACATTTTAATAAAAATAAAAAAAAAATATTTTTACGCTCGGGTAAGAGATTCGAAGGCGCCTCCTGATAAAGCACAGTGAACGCTCTTCATAAGAACCATAAAAACGTTACGATCTCGCAACAGCCGTAACCGCACACTAGACATACTCCGTAGCAGATTTCGCATTTATTTTACGAGCTAATTGTGTTGTCAAATTGACTAAACTCAAGCGCTACACAATACCACCCAAACCTCTAAGGGTCACGATAATTAGTCTAACATAAATTTAAAACCAACAGAATATTTATTATTTATCAATAAGGTTCATATGTCGATAACCGGAAAAAGGAAACGCACGTCGCGGTTGAACAGTCCGCGGGCCGGTATTTTTTACGTTACCGTGTTAATTCGTTCACGCGCTATTTTTTTAAGCGCCTCGTTATATTTAATAAAACATACACGTTAAACAAGGTGCAGTATCGGTTGGTAATTGATTTTCCAACTGCTCGCCGCGTAATGAACCGTCAAGTCGTTATTATTTAATTTTTCACATCGAACCCGTAATTTGGTCATGTGTTGTTTACACTTGCGAGGGGAAACAGTTGCTCGCTTTCAAGGAGGATGTTATTAATGCAAAACAGATTTGTGGTGCTTTGAAGAGGCCATACGAGAAGATCCGAAACGACGAAAAAAATAAATGCTGTGTGTGAGATATGATCCCGTCACGTCGGAGGTGTCGTGTTTCCATAATATTTTTTTCGCATGGCATGGGGGACAAAGTCGTGTCTATTCACCCACGGGACCGAGTCTTACTCTAGACGCACATAATCCCTGTTGCTTTATTATTTATCTGCACGAGACCGCGCGCCAATTATTGAATTCGTGCCTCAAAACTTTTTTGCAACTCCTTTAGGAATACTCCATAGCACGCATCTCTTATTCTCTATACATTTCAAATGTCGGAAATATTATGTTAAGTTCTAGAAATTTACAGGGTGTCATCTAATAAGATTTTGGCACGACACTGGATTCATTTAAACCATTACCTACGTAACTTGTAACGTTAAGCGATTGGAATCAACGGACTAAGTAGAGTCGGCCAGTTGTTTAACTGTGGGTCTTATCGGACAGCTGTTGCTGGCCAAAATAAAATACCTTGAAATAAGTAAATTTTCATAATTTTTATATAAAAAAGTAGCACTAACAAGGAGATATTTCAAAAACGGTTCAAATTTTGTTTGTGAAATTTTGGTAAAACAATAGTGATGGGGGGATATTTAAACATATTTTTGACACCTACCCCTTTGACTTTGGATTTTTAATAGGGATGATGTACTTTTTTTTAGTCTACAAAAAAAATTAATTAGATAATAAGATATTAAAAAATATTAATAATTAAATTTCAACTAATTTATCTTCTGTCATGTCTGAGAAATTCGTTAAAAGTCACCAAACACTTTCTCACTCTTTTTCTAAATGAATTTTGTACACTTGATAAATAAATTAAAATTATTTTTTAGTATTTTATAATTTTTTAAATAATAATTTCGTAAGCGAAAGAGCAAAACAATTTTTTTTGCTCACATACCTAATTTTTTACATAGATTCGAATTTTTTAAAAATCCCTATATAGGGTGTCAACGATATCCTTTGTAGGACTGATAGACCAACTCATGACTAAGCAGAAAATCAAAATAAATAATCGTTAGTTTTTGAGATATGGTCATTTTTATGAATTTTGTAAAACTTGACACCTTAGATCAGTTTTTCGAATGTCACAGCTACAAAATCTACTATTAATTTAATTTTGAATTGTAATTCATAGTAGTCCTAGTCAGGGTTATGCAAAATAAAATATAATCTAAGAATATAGAATGATGTAGTTGTAACACTCTAAAAACTGATATTATGTGTCAAGTTTCACAAAATTCATAAAAATGCCAATATCTTAAAAGCTAATGATTTTTTACTGTCATTATTTTGATATTTTGATTAGTCATGAGCTGATCTATTAGTCCTTCAAAGGATATCGTTGACTTTTGGGACACCCTGCATATAACCTCCCACCTTTTTATTAGTTTACCATAATTTAATAAAAAAAATTTAAACCGTTTTCGAAATATCCTCTTGTAACACTTTAAAAAACTCACCCGGTAGAGAGAAAACTTGCTTGGGATGACACTTATTACATGATACCCTGTATAGAAATCAGTAAACCAATCAGAGCAGAGAGGTTTCTATATATATACTGTGTATACATGTATACTCTCTAAAAATGAATTAATCAAAAATGACTAATTGTCATGGCGAAAAAACAGTCACTAATAATTCTCGTCAATAGCAATTAGCAATAGCACTCAATTTCATTTGAAATTGTCCCCTGAATTCGAAAATGTCGTCAAAAATTATGAAAGTAGAACAGTTTTTGAGATATAGTCAATTTTCCATATAATATGGAATTAACTATATCTCAAAAACTGCTTTACTTTCATAATTTTTGACGGTATTTTAGGATTCAGGAGACAATTTTACATAATAATGTTAAATGTTGGGGATCCCATGGTTAAGTGAAAAAGCAGTCCCTAATAATTGTAGTAACTAGTCATTTTTGACTAATTCATTTTAAGAAAGTATAGAGATCATTTTCTATAGAAAGTTGAAATTTCTAAAGAAGCTGTTGAGGAGACAGTTAAGATATTTTATGATTGTAGTTACACTGACATTGACACACTTACTGCATACTCATTTTGTTGACCATTTTGCCCAAATGTGCTCAATGATAAGATGTCATCATTTATACCTAAGTATTGTTTCTGATTGCAGAGGCCGCCATCGTCGTCGCTGTCGTACGGGGGACCCGTCAACGACGACGTGAGGTCACCTGGAACTCCTGGACCTCTTTCTCAACCACCCGCATCGCAGCAAAGTCTAGACGCCTCGGATCCTGGTGAGTGCACTCTTGATTTTTCATTTCGAATTACCGATAAAATGATGTGTTTGACGAAACATGTTTCACGTGGGTGATAGAGATCCATTGCGTTTGTGAGCAATGTGGAATAAAAAAGGCACAGCATTAGTTATGATCATGCGATGACGCGCGTTAATGCGGCCCTAATAAATTGAGATTTGTGCGTCAGATATATTTGAATATCGAGTCGCATTATAGCGTACAGATGTGTTGTGCCGTTGTTGTACACAATTACACATTGTGGTGACATTAGTTTAATTCAGTGTCGACTAATGAAAGTTTACGAGCCCGGACGGCCACGTGAGCGCGCCGCCGCCGCCGCCATAGCCGCCGCCGTTTAACGTTTACTAAAAAGTCGTTTCGAATCATACGCGACAGCCCAGACCGTCGTAATTCATGCGGCCGTTTAAATATGATGTACTCTCTTTTATTTATTTCTGCCACCCACATTTCAGGAAAATCTCATTTGATTAACTTGGGGTTGAGTCGAGTTTTTATCTTGATCCCTAAGCAACGGTAATGTTCATTTAACGATTGGATGTTTGGCCGGGCGTTCTATTAATGGGCAGTTGTAATTTTGTCAAAAGGTAAATGAACAATTATTGATTTAGTCATTAGCAGCGGCGTTATCGCTACCACTAATGCGCCTGCAAAGAAGAAGCGCAAACTCTTCATTAGCTGTGCTCGCTTTTCGGTTATTTCATGTACTTCATCGATTGATATCGTTACGCTATTGTTTATTCCCCTAATAAATTGTCGGACAAATGTTTTACATAATTAAAAAAACGACCCACCCCTCGGGTTTGTTAACGATGTAACGCTATCGCATCGAAAAAAACTGACGACGGGCAATCTAATTAACTTAAGGAAAAAACAACAACTTTTAATTTCGTAGAGGAATACGCGCATAAATCATTTAATGTTTTTATTTTATATTATATTAAGGGCGGTAAAAAAATAGCAGACGACCCTTCTCGGTTTGGCAAATAAATGGAACCTTCTTCGTTAATAGCTTTTACGAAATGGAAAACAACCCGGGTTGTGATAACGTGGGCCACCTTTGTGTCGAGGAGAAATTAGGCACCACCGCGATTTATTTCTGTAGCCCATTCAATTAACATAATCTGTCATTCGCAGCTTTGTTCGTCAGATGAAATATGAACTGCGACTCGACACGGTTGTTGATATTTACTTTCGTATATGAAAACCGATAACGTCGGCCAATTATCCTAAGTCTGGGCTTGTCGGAACGACCACGATAACCCTTCGCCCCCACTCTACGTATATACATACATAATCCAGTTCTCATGATTATGCATCAATCAGGATGAATTGACGACAAACACTGTTGTTTCCAAGAACACACATTCCTTATCTTCAACCTTTTGATTTGTTGTTTTAATGAGCAGAGAATTGCATCAACACTTCAAGTTTAAAAAAGTTTCCGGCAAAGTAGTTTAAATTTATTAAAACGGACGCCGGGATTATAAAGTGGGTAGAAACAAAGTTTCCACCTGAGCAAAAGATAAGACGCAGTAATTGAAATTGAGGTGTTTTCTTAAAACTTGGGAGCGTTATAAGGCGGTAATGGTCTCCTCCGAATTCTGCATGCGCGCTTCCAAGACTTCCATTCTTTCCGCCTCGTCAACTTTTGTCCCGATATTTCCGCAAGTTCCGCTCCGAAATAATCCCCCCTTTACAAAGCAAAACCGGAGATCCTATTCGAATTAAACAAACGGCATGCCGTGCAGCCGCGAAACATGCTCCGCTATTATTCTCCTCTAAGCTTTACAATTTTAAAATTACCTTTTACCACAATACCAAGTAGTTTTCGTAATTTATATGTCATCGCGGTACACTCCATTCATGCTACATTATAATTGTTTGTGTATTATAACCAGTATCTTCTATACGCCCTCAGAATTAAGTTCCACTCCACTCATGCTTATATTTTATACTTTCAAAACCGCGCAGAACAATGGAACTTTACTTAACTATTAAAGTTATTTCTTCCCGAACCATAAATCATCCGCCATAAAAACACTATTACCAAATGGCATTTTTTGCAAAGATGTCACCAAATAGATAACAGCCATAAATTCACAACAGTAGGGGGGTCGTGTAATTTATGTCTTCTTAGTAACCCAAATTCTTAATGGAATTCCCATGCTCTTGTATCACAATTTTTTGCCAATGCAATATTAATTACTCTCTCACCTACAAATCCATGTTAAAAATAACTAAATGCTGCCCACCTATCCATTTAAATTCCATTATGTGGACAAATTAGCCAATTTAATGAAAAAAAAACGTCGACTTTATAGTGGTTAGAATTAGATTGTAAATATTTTAGCAAAGGCCTGTTCGTAACATTCACCTGGAGTTTGTATAATTATATGCGGGTTAAAAACGTGACGAAAGATAAACCGATAATATGATATTTTTTGCCTTAATTAAATACATTAAGGACACAATGTTTTTATTTTCGAATGGAATTTTTTAAACACTCCACCATGTCTACAGTTAAAAGCTCTCTCTATAAAAACAAACAACAACACGTTCGTTATTATAAATTCATAACGCTTTAGTTCACCCCACCCCTGTGTTTGTTTATCGATGGTTTAAAAAAATCACTTTCGAGCGAATTATTTATTCATAAACGTGACGGTGCAGCGTGTATGATATGATATGTATGTATGCTTTTGAATTTTGCGACGTACTTACGTAAGGGTGAGTGGTGGTGAATATGCTTATGGTTTCTCAAACTTCCGAGGAGCAAATTCAGGGCCACATGGGTCTATTAAGTCGATAGACAAACACGCACATCACAAACTCACATGTGGCTTAAAAGAAACACATTGTGCCGCCTTTCCCATCGAAATCGAAAGAAAGCGTGAATCTTTTATAACCGCTGCCAGTACCTAATGGCCATGCCACAAGCCGCAAAGATAGTTACGAATCCACTTGCGGTCGCCATAAATCAAGCAACAACACGACTGTTTCTGCTTTTCTGTTTATTTGTCGGTGAAATATTTAGACTGCGCGGGTAAGGGCTGTTAAACGGGGCAATAACAATCGAACACCCTGTGCGTTCCTAAATAAACGCACGCGAGAAATGGGGAAATCCAAAACCGATTACTTATCATTTTATAAACAATTTTCCACTCACGAAACGATAAAAACCGACCCCTAATCCCTCCATCTGCATTATTCACATACATCTTGTACCCGTTCAATCAAAAGTAATTCTGAATCAAATTGGCAAATTTATTCTATAGAATTTCCGTATTTTTCTCAATTTTTGTAGAATCTCCAAATCTGATCTTTGGAATAAATTATGAAATTATGATTTCAGCAATATAAAAGAACTTTTAATGGGGGTTTGATAAAATTAAAAAGTGTTTATAGAAGAAATGTTCAAAAACTTTCTCAAAATATTTAATTTCAAGGTCAAACTTTTTCAGTTTATTATTGTTTTTTGTTATTCTTCAAATAGCAAGTGTGGAAGTTTTATATTTCTTTGTTAGCATATAATTTAAAATAGATATACACTACTAAATGTAAAAACTTTTTGTTGAGCGTTCAGTGAAGTATCTGTCTCTTAAGCGTTCTCCAAATATTTCGAAATATTTAAATATGGGCCATTTAACGAAAACACAGAGAATTGAAATTTAGGATGTGGAAAAAAACTAGAACATAACAATAAGTTTGCAATTTATTTAATGCAAAGTATCTAATTCGACCCATTACTTACTGCTACGGTTAGTAAAATTGAACGGAAATTCAGAGAAACTGGACATGTCAAAGATATTTCAAAACCAAGCCAAGTATTAGTGAAGACACAATTGACAATTTGATACGTGTGGAAGAAGATTCTTACAGTGCTTCTAGCCTAATTTCATCTAAAATTTAAGTCAGCCAACGCTCAGTATTAAGTCTTATGAAGAAAGAAAAGTACAATCCATACATAATTAGACTAGTGCAGGAACTAAACGAAGATGATCCGGACCGTAGACTACACTTTTGTGAAATTATGATGTATTTATTTAACAATATTCCACACTTTTCTCGTAAAATACTTTTACTGTCAAAGCTTCTTTCTATTTGAATGGTACAGTCAACCGTCAAAATTGTAGGTACTGGAGCAGAGAAAATTCTCATTGGGTAAAGGAGGCAAATTCTCAATACCGGCAAAAAGTGAATGTCTTGGTAGGAATGGTGGAAAATCGGTCATAGGTCAAGAATATGACAGGACAAACATATTTGGAATTTTTGCAAAACTCACTTCTTCTTACATTAGCAGGACTTTTTTGGACATATGTTTTTCTGAGTGGTGTATTAGCAGACGAGGACCGTTAGAGTGGCCAGCGAGATCTCCAGATCTCACCCCTCTCGATTATTTCTTATGGAGAGACCACATAATTAAGAAGACTTGAAAAATGTAATTCGTGAATATTAGTGCGAAAGTCATCCAAAACGTTCACTGTAGAAAGCAATAAAGTTGGGCAATAGAAATTACCCAGTTTATCCCGGCGCAACTATTAAATGAAGAGAAAATCTCTAGGCAGCAAAAGAAGGTAGGTAGTGGAATAAAAATAAATAAAGAAAAAGGTGGACAATATCTCAATTATGGATGTCCTGTAAAAGTAGCAGCGTTTCCATGGTTTTATATTTGTTATCCGGGTATCTCCCGGGACGGCTGATAAGAACAAATGACGTCGACGACACCGCCATCCCGATGGAAATGGCTTCGGTTCCACCGCACTTACTTATTCATTTCACGAAACGAACTTTTAAATTGTGTAATTTAACGAGCGCACTCTTTCGGTATCTGAAACGGGCGCGGCGTTACATTTCATTTCGTCGCCGTTAGACAAAGCGTCTACTACGTCTAGGGGAATAAATCGGCAAGTTTAATTAAGATATTGGGCAGCCAAGAGATATTCTTTTGTTTCGGGACAACCCGAGAGCCATTCATCATGGCCCCGTGCACGCTATCGCTAATGAATGTTTTAAAATTCGTTACCCGAGATAAAGGACAAATTTATCGAGATTCTCCTCTCTCTTTTCCCTCCTCTTATTATTTTATAGATAGGAAAATGATACCACCTACTACTCCCCTGTTCGTTCCATCATTCCTTCTTCTTATCTGATTACAATTTTCCGACATTGCATTACATTCAAAAAATTAAATCTCCTGACCGGATCGACTTGGCCTATTTGGAGAACCCAACAAGATAACTCAAAACAATGTTGGTTGCAAGCGCTGAGCAGAAGTTCAAGCACTTTGGAGATTTACAAGGATAGCATTGCACATACAAGTGTCTGGAGTTTTGAATGAACTCTGCTTCCTTCGGCGGAAAGCGCGCGTCGAACCGCAAGGCATTCATCGAGAAACAGCGAACGCCCTGAGCCCTTTGTCATCTCAACTACTTGGAGTTGTTATCTGCAACGTCTAAGACGCCGCGGTACGCAGCCACCTTCGCTTAATTAAACTCCAAAGCGACGCCTCCAAACCCGCTATCAGATCTAAGCGACAAAAGACCCACATCCGATTTATTAAACTCGCAAACTATCCGGACGATAACAATTTTCTCCCCGAGGCGTCAAGGCCTTCTTGACCTGCTTCCGCTCATTCGGCTCATCCCAAGGTAAACAAATACAAATATCCTCCAACACCAAAACAAAACACAAAGTGCTTAAAGTACCTTTTTCATCCCAATGTAATGTCTTTTTATTTGGTTCTCGATTGGAATTACAAAACTCCTGTTGTGATGAAAAATATCGCCTATTCTAGAGAGCAATGCGTCATCGTGGTATCAATTTAGCGAATCTTTGCCCCGACAGACTCGAGTCGACTTTTGGCTGCGTGTCATGTGACCGATCGAATGTCAACACGAGCACTCTTCAACATTGAGAGTTCTTGACGGCGGAAGCACCTTGTTTGGGGACCACCGCACGGTATCTATCAAATTATCCTTTTGCTTAAAGGACTCTTCAATTGCCACAGTAACCCTAAACCTTTATCGTTCGTTAAATTACACCGTAATCATCGCCTCCGACGCAATTTTATATTCATTGACATCGATTATACTAAAAATAAATCACAAAAGTTTCCAGCCACAGAATATGCTTAAAAATTGTTCAAAATAAATCCTGGATACAGAACATTTAGTTTGCAAATGTTATACAATTATAAGGAATTCAGCGATATATAATATAGTTTCCGCGAAAAATATATCAATTTTCTTTAGAATAACAGTATTGTTTTTAAAACATCTGTTCTGTAAAATCAATTCTAAAACCTGGAAACCCCACCTACAGCAGTGTCTTGGAAAACTGTGGGGTTGTTATTGCAGGCTTTGGAATTCCTCTTATAAAAATCAATAGAACATATTTTGCAAGAAGCCGTTACAAACGATGCAGCTTATAATTTTGTTCGGAGTCATTTATCTTGTATGGTGGATAAATTCGGGTAGTAATAAATAAATGGCTGGTTTCCATTTGTGCGTGATGGGCATGTTGTAGGGCCCCACGCCTTTGTCTATCTCCATTCGGAATCTCCGCGGATATATAGAAAGTGCTGTCGGATTTGTGCAGTTTTGATTGAGATATATCGAGCAGTAAACGTGGCGGGGCGCCCAAGAAAGATTTTATACGGCCACGTATGTGTAGGGTCTTTCCAGTAATGACGCATTCCGTATTCCAGTGCATCGGTGCTGTCTTGACCACTGGCAAATTGGATGGCTTTCCTATTAGCTCGAACAATGGTAAAATCGTTGATGGTAATGGTTGAGTTTCCTTTGTATTTAAATTCAAATCGCTGTTAGTTTTCTTCGGTAGGTAAAATTAATGACGTTCCGGGGGGATTGTGTTAGTTTTATTGATTTATCTGGTTTATAACGCAGACGCCACTATTATGTGGCCGCATTAGATGAGAGTGCTTTTAGAGCTTAAAATATGGGAAAAGTTGAAAGTAAGTTTAATGCAGACTGATAGATTCGAAGCCGCGATCATTGAATCGAGAAGAGCGAGGCGCGAGGCGCGAGGCACCCCCACCCCTCTTAGCGGGGCCTAGTTGCCAAACAAACAGTGTTTGCATACGACCGCCGCGGTTTTACGAACTATAAAATTGTCGCATCCACAAAGAGATCAAACGCGCCGTTATATATTTGTTCAAGTTTTATGATTAATCTAAACGGTTCGCTCGTATTATTTCAGGTTGCTTCTTAAGAATGAAACCTTTTGTGCGTGAAACATTAACAATTACCGCATGTAAAAACAAAGGGGCGACGGAAATTGTTTATGTAAAACTCGTCAAGTAAAGGTAAAGTGGCCCAGCGAGACTGGCGACGCCGTTCGAGCCATCTGAGAGGTTATTCCGGAGTTATCTTATTGCGGAGCCCGTAAAAGACAAGATACGACGCGCGGGATTTGCGGTTAAGGCCGAGTAACGACCGGGATATAAACTTTATAGCGCATTACACATTCGACACCAGTTACCTTAATAAAATACTCGAGCAGCTCATCACGAAGGGCTTTTTAAACTTTGTCTTCCTTCCTGCCTAGAGACGATTGCGATTTCCACTCTTAATCGCATTCAGATTCAATGGGACGGAAAATTCGATTTTGGTCGCTGACACCGGAATTTGCATAATGGCTTTGCTCCTCCGAGCCCGGACTAATTAAAAATGTACGGCACGCCACCTTCTTCGCCGTGTCAATATTTGATGGGGTCGCCAGTCTGTCACTTTGTCCCTTTTAAAAATGTATTGCCCCAGACGCCGGACCCGACCAAATTGAAGCCCATCAGTTATTCATTAAATTATACACTTCATTCTTATTTAATTCCTAATTATATTAATATTGAATAAAACAACACTGTTTTAGAGTAGCTTATACATTCTTCGTTGGTTTCAATTTGGTCATTAAGAACAATATTCGATTTTTTCTTTAGTTTATTATTTTCCAAAGACTTCAGAAGATTTAGTTTGGTGCCACATGTAAAATTCTAAATTTATCGTCAAATTTGTGGTTCTCTTGTATTAAATGGTTAGCATATGTTTACATAGGATTTCTTGTGTTATTTAATTCGTGTATTAAAGTTTTGTCCAGTTTGGCTTATATAAGTTTTTGGACAGTCTCTGCAAGTTAGTTGCTAAACGGAATTTGAGGTTTTTGTTGTTTTGTCTTTGTTGTTTTGATAAACTTACTAAGGTTGTTGTTAGTTTTAAATGCAACATTACTCTTGATTTTGTTAAAGAAATTAGATGCCTGTCTCATATTAGTACCTAACAAAACAATCAACCATCGTGATTATATTTGCAGTAAAAAGATGGAAATGGGGAACAAAGAAATTGTACGTGAAAACGGATTAAATTAATTGCAGAGCGTTCGGATTCAATTTCGTTATAAAGGATTACCGTGGAACGATTCTCTTAAACTCGATTATGGAAATGCAGGCTGTTGACTTTCTGGTAGCGAAAAAAGGCAACGGCGAAACAGCGTCATCGGAATTAATCTAGTCTATGCGATGTAATCAGGGCCATTATCACCCTGGGTATTTGGTTAAAAAAGCAATAGCCTCCCCACAATTACCTCGTAATGGCCCATCGTCTTTTCCTTGATCAACACATAACAATCCACGCTTACCTACCCTACACTACCCTGCTGCATAATTCCACCGACGGCGCCGTTATTAACCCTGGATTACTGCTGGATGGACCTTTACTTTAATTAACGTTCCTTTCTATCTAACGTTCAACACCTCGACTAGGCGAGAAACGGCGTTTGTCTCGGTCAGCTGCCGTTTTCTCGCGAG
This sequence comes from Brassicogethes aeneus, assembly GCA_921294245.1. Lineage (NCBI taxonomy): Eukaryota > Metazoa > Arthropoda > Insecta > Coleoptera > Nitidulidae > Brassicogethes > Brassicogethes aeneus. Next base: position 83,242,328 of record OV121133.1, read on the forward strand.
CTGCATGTTTCGACCCCATAAAACCGCCCGCCAGCATTGCCTATCACACCCTGTCCAACCCTCCGCTAAGTGCAGGGCCGGACACCCGTTGCACGCAACCCACGTTACCTTATTTATTGCTCCAGACAACATTGTCGCGGATTATCCGCTCTCCTTTCTCAATTTATGATAAATACCGCTTTTAATCCAACACAAAATCCTTCTATATGCTAAGAAGACCATAAATTACACCAATAATCCGTACCACCAGTTCAAAAACTTGAAAGAAAAAATGATTTCTTTCTATAGATAATGATCTCTATATAAAGCAAAATTTAAGAGCGTCTCGGCTAATAAAAACAAACACCATTAGTCTAAAAACCATAATTAGTGCATTAGGAAACAACTCTTACACACAATCTTACTTAACATAGTTATTAGTATGGTAATGTATTCATATTTTATCGAAATAAGTTCGAGGTGAACCCACAATTTGCTTTTTATTTCTCGCCGAGCCCGACAAACGCATTTTCCGAATGTCCCATAACAAAGAAGTGGTCGGAATGATGTTGCAGAAGTTCCAAAAAGTTCGCCTTTGGCTGCGGATGAAAGAGATGGGGAATATTCGGATTGTTTTGGTGCTGCTTAGGAATGCGAATGTTCTGATATGACAACGTTTGGTTTTGCCGATGGTCGACAAAAAAGTCGAATGTCTTCGTTTTAAATTGAACTTTTCAACCCTTTGAAAACACCACAGTGCAATAATGTATCACGTTTGCAGAGTTATGTTATGTTTTTGTAGCGGTTAAATTAAAAATGTTGCAGTTAATTAAAAAACTGTGAGGTGAGGTGAATTCGTGGAAAGTAGTCAATAAAATTTTCCGTGGAATTAACCTCGGCGTATACGAACGACATTATTCCAGCACATTTGCATTCGAATGCCTTTCGGATGATCTTAATTTGATGGAATGCCGGTTCGACGCGGCAGATGATATCGTCTTAAGGCAGTTACAGTGTTTTGCACTACTCGCGAGCCGGATAAAGGCTCAGGTAGTTTTAATTAAGCGGCGATTGGCAATTAAGAAACAACCCCTCGCACGCAGATAAAACATTTTTAAATGCTCTCGGGCCGGGCAAAAAAGTAAATGAGCGCGGCAAGAATGGGTGTGTCCCCGTAATAAAGTCAGCTCTCTCAACTGACGATGTTCGAGGAACACGCACATTCGCAATCGTCGGATCGCCTCTGACAAACAATTTGTTCAATAGATTCGTTGATATTAATGTTTTCTTCTTTTTGTTTCAGATGCCATGGGTAAGTGGATGATGAAAAATCAGACATTACAAATGTCATTTTTGCACTACTAACTTAAAAACCGTGGGTCAGGTATGAGCTATCTATTATTTAATTTAACATAGTTTTAAGTTGTTTTACTTAATATAAGCGTTTTCCTTCTTGTTTTTTATGAATAATAAATAAATGTTTACATTAAAAACCGACTAGTTTTTATTTAAATTGCTGAGCATTTTAGCTTAAGGGAATCAAAACATACAACAACAATATGTGTATTAACGCTCATGAATAGTTAAATTGAAGTGGTTAGTTTTTAACAACCCATTAAGTTTAAGTCTTTCAGCTCGTTAGTATTCAGACATTTTTTCCAATTAAGTCTCCATTATTTTCCATTAAATCTTCGCCCTACATCTTCTTATTAACATTTCCCATATTCATTATTGATCAACGTTTAATTTTTTACCATTACAGCCTATCTGACGAAATAATGACTAACAACAATCTTCTTGTGTGAATGTAAATTAATGCACTAGAGATTTAAAATTTATAGAAAAATTACAGCGGCATTTATCAAAACTAAACAACGCCGCGTGATATCATTGAGTACTATTATACTGTAAACCCATAACTTGCACACAAAACATTATGCACATTATGTATTATCATGTCGATGGGTTCCATTAACCGAAAAAATGTCAAGTGCCTAATGGATTGGTAATTTACCTGCGCAATTTAATTAAGGCATCGAAGTGCACAAACAATAAATAAAAAAAAGTTGATTTTCTGCTGTCGGTTTTTTTTTGCTCTCGATTAAGGCAGGTGAAGGTAAAATTTTGGCTTTATAAGGTAAAAGCGTTTGTTGGGAAGAATTATAATTTTAAATAATGTAGATTAATTAAACCCTAGTTGGCTGCAAACATAGCCCGATGGTATAATTAATTTTATCTTTTGCCGGCCAGTCTATTGGGTCTCCATTTAGTCATTGCCGCATTATTACAGTTTTATTTATTAATAATTGATTTAAATTATCTGAAAAATTACGATTTGTTGATTTTTCACGATTTTGTACCATTCTTTGGATTTTTTACAACTTTACAAGTTCCTTTATAAAATAATAATAAAAAATAAAAAAAAACTTGATTTAAATTATCTCAAAAATTACGAATTTTTTATTTTTCACGATTTTCTACTATTCTTTGGATTTTTTTTACAAATTTACAAGTTTCTTTTTAAAATAATAATAAAAAATAAAAAAATAATTGATTTAAGTTATCTAAAACATTACGAATTGTTTTTTACGATTTTGTACTATTCTTGGGATTTTTTACAACTTTACAAGTTTCTTTATAAAATAATAATAAAAAATAATTGATTTAAATTATCTCAAAAATTACGAATTGTTGATTTTTCACGATTTTGTACTGTTCTTTGGATTTTTTTACAAATTTCTTTATAAAATAATAATAAAAAATAAAAAAATAATTGATTTAAATTATCTGAAAAATAACGAATTGTTGATTTTTTACGATTTTGTACCATTATTCGAATTTTTTTTAAAATTAATTGATATAAATTATCTTTTTTTATAACTTTGTACTATTCTTTGGAATTTTTTTACAAATTTACAAGTTTCTTTATAAAATTGTCTAATGGAAGACACTCGATATACAGGGTGCAATAAAAATTCCCGAAATCACATTTTGACCAGATAAATTTGATCTATTTGTTACTATTAATAAAATAATTGATTTAAATTATCTAAAACATTACGAATTGTTGATTTTTTACGATTTAGTACCATTATTCGATTTTTTTTTAAATAATAAATTAATTGATATAAATTATCTCAAAAATTACAAATTGTTGTTTTTTATAACTTTGTACTATTCTTTGGAATTTTTTTACAAATTTACAATTTTCTTTATAAAATTGTCTAATGGAAGACACTCGATATACAGGGTGCAATAAAAGTTCCCGAAATCACATTTTGACCAGATAAATTTGATCTATTTGTTATATTTAATTACGAATTTACGAAAATGAGCCTCAATGCATTTGATAAGACGCTTTTAAAAATTGTCTACAGCTTCTTAAAACATTTTTCCCCAAAATTGACCACACTCAATAGTCGATAGGGTTTAAAACAGGCAAATTTGGAGGCCAAACATATTTTTCCCAAAATACAAAATACACAACAACTCTTCACAGGGCCCAAGCGTTAAATAATAAAACCGTCTAGTCCAAAGTATTTCCAGATTAAGAACTATCATTAAATCATTCCAATTGGAACCATAAGGAACCATGTGTTGATAGGTGGTAGAATTGATTTTTACATAGCAGTCTATAAAAATCTTTTGAGTTTTGCCAGTCGCACAGATTCCAGACCAGACCATTACAGAAGATGGAAAATGGTAGCAAGTGAAAGTTTTGGCTGTAGTGGTCTTTTTTGAAACTTTTTGAACATTATTTAATCTAGGCCAAATTTTTAATCAAGTATAAAAAAATTCCGGAAACTTTTATACATTTTATAAAATTTATTTTTCAAGCATTTTATCTGAACAGTTAAAATTAAGGTATGCGAGCTTTTCAGGAAAGTTCGCTTACTTACGTTACTATGGGGCCGATTAAAAAATCGATGATATGGACATTTTCCACCACGATTTCGGAAGTGACTTGCGATTTTATTGGCACCTGGACGCGCCGTGGCGGCTCACCTCCCCTTCCCCCCCAATTCGACGCCGCTGTCAGCTGCAACCCATTATATTAGATGAATACGCGTTTTATGACATGCGCTTGCATTAAAAGCACTCACGCTAATTCACTAATTACGAAACACACCGACATTATCACTGAAACGTATGCATAATTTGATCGTGTCATTAAAATCGTGTAGAACGCGAAAGAATTTTAAATTACCTACATTGGTTCAAATAAAAAAATCATACGAATACCGAGAATGAAAAATGACAGCTCATTTTATTGGACATTTTATTTTCGTGCTTTGCGCTATTTTTAAATTCGCGTTTAAAATTACTAAATTATGAAGCTCTAATGAAACTTTTTTTAGACAAATAACTAGAAGTACACTTTTTGTAAATTAAATCAATGTTTACTAAACAATACACATTTTGGTAACATTAGTTTTACTATACAGGTTAGTCCAAAAGAAACCTTTAATAATTTGATATTCAATAAAAAACATTAAAATAATATTAATTTTCTTAATATACTTATATCGAAAACTCAGAAAATGTTACTTAAATAGACTTTTATGTTTTATTTTTGGGAGCACGAGCGATGACTTTGCATATATAGTGGAAAAACGATGTAGATATACTAGACATGTTTAAAATGTAATTTTACCAGATGCATAGCATTAGGATAATTCGATACGTACACAAAAGCCAGTGAAGCAAAACTAAAATCTGAAACAGGCAAATGTTTCATGAAAAGATTAAATCGAATCTAAAGTTGACAGATTGCGCAAAAAATGCGGTAATGACGCATGTGCTTAGATAAAACACAGAGTGCGTGTGTCGACAAATGAAATTCGATCAACCAGCCCCCTTGCATCAAATTTTCCTCTATTATTTCTAGCCGAGCTGAGACGAAGCTGGCATGCTGTAATATTGCGTCTATTACATCCCGAGTATTTAATATGTCCATCGGGCGGAACTGATAGAATTCACCCCGAGAACAAGGGACACAAAATAGAAACTGTAACGTGTTGCAATTCTTGCCGAGAAGACGTGTGGAGCATAAATATAGAGAAGATGGGATCACGTAATCTATTTGTGGTGGATCGGGTCGGTAGAAATGTGACGTGCACGGCAACTCCAATACGCCACGCTACATGCGACGTGTCGCACACACAAAAACTGGATTAATATCCACCGCTAAGCCTTAGCGATGACCCATGCCCAACACTACAAGTCTACTGGAATAACAACATTTTCACATCCAAAATCTACTTTGTAATATTAGGTTTAAAAGAATTGCAATATGGTTTAAAAAAGTTTGATAAATTCCATTTTAATCGCGAATTTTAACTAGCCACGAGCGAGTATTTAATTAAATGAGTGTGTGGAAATTTTGATGTGTTAATTGAAATGTATACCTTCAAAATAGTCTTTCACAGTGAAAGTGAAGAAAATGTTTTATGGGCACTTCACGGTGGAGTCTTCACCCGAAATTAAGTTAAATCTAGTCAAAATTAAAAGGTTAGTACAATATTCATATAAACTTTTCAAATATTGGCGTTGAGAAACTATTTTATACATTTGTATTTTTGTATTAAAGTAATAAAATAATTATGACATTTAGTAATATTATAAAAAAGTATGTAAACGAGTTGCATACTATACTTTTTCTACGACAAATACTTAATATTACCTAAAAAGTTATTTAAATTAACAATTATATTTCCTGTTAGAATTTCTAACTTGGGAATCTAACGGCGTTTCTGTGTAAATCATAATTTATCCCTAGAAAATAGACTAACAATAGATATAGAAGCAGTTTTTCAAAGTAAAAGAGAAGGGAATGTTCTATAGGCACTGTACGCAAAATTTTTAACGCTTTACCAGTTAAATCTATACTAAAATAATTTTCACATTTAGTATTACTTTACAATAAAGGCACTTTATTTTAGCGATTGTATGACATTATACAACATTCAACTAACTTAAAACTTACTTTAGCCTGTGACTAAAAACCTGTTGCTAACGTGCAACCCGTGATTAAAACGCCATGAAGCCACAACTTGTCAATGTACCATAAAAAGATCACTAAAGTCCTAAATTGTATAAAAATTATAAGAAGCTAGATTTAACATGGTTTTGAAAAATGTAAAGAATTAATGGATTTTGTCACAAAATAATTATGTTAAATGAAAACCTATAAAAACTAAAGAAAACATTATTAAATTATTAAATAAAATATTATCTGACAAACAAATACACCGGTCGATCGAACCACAATAAAATAACCATAAATCATTTTAATAAATAAAAATCAATAGCACAGAACATGATTTAAAAAAAATATTAAATAAATTGCGTTAAAGTAAATAAGGTAATTTAAAATTTAATTGCTTTTAAAGCCTATTAAATTTAATTGAAGAACTGTTTTTAAACTGAATTTATTGCGATTTTATTGAAATCGATAGCTCAAAATTCGTTTAATTCCTAATACGCAAAACAACCCCCGAAGGCTGGCTATAATTGTTTTTACAGTTTACTTAAAGGGTATACTATGTAACATTCCACCATACCTCGCCTCACTTAACTGTAATTAATTTCTGCCTTCTTTTGTTTGATCACCCTTTGTTTAACTACATATTAAGCATCGAAGCTTACTGCGACGCTCCCACTTTTTATTGTTATACGAAAAAACAACTTTTAACTAATTTATATAAGGTGGTAAAATTAAGTCGCTTCCCCTTTCCCAAAAATAATTATCGAACTAAGACTAAGAGAATTGGAGGAGGGAACCAGCAAAAATATTTATTAAAGCTTGGCGCTGCTGGTGGTTATGACTTGGGGTGCGTGTCATTGTTTTGGGAGTGCATTAAAATCTGTTTAGAGACAACGTTCGCATTAGGGGGAGTTTTCCCGGTTTTCCCTCAGGAGCCGGTTAACAGGTGTATTGCATGTCCTTATACGCACACGACTTTATTATTCGACATTTTGGCGTGTGTGGTCGACGCCAAAACTGTTTTTACACGTTTTTGACTCCGCCAGAGGAATTATTAATTAGCTGGGGGCAGTTGGTAACAGGGGAATTCGGTCTTGTTAGCTTATATGATTGGTTAGTTAAATGGTAGTTCAAAAACTAAAATTAAAAAAGGCAGACCTGTCAATTGATAAGCTGATATCTTGAAAATATTTGGTTTGAGACCAGAAGTTCTTTATTATTCCAGATGCTTGAAAGCTGTCGACTGGAAGTATTATTACTCATTTGATGTCAACAAAAACCCGTGTTCCTCGTGTATAACTATGCAAAACGAACGCCACGAAACACCCAATTAAATTTAATAAGATATAAGTCTCAATTCTAGGTAACCCAACGAGAAAACCGAAAAAAATGTTTCTTGTTAGTTAAATCAATTAGTATGGGTGGATATTGAAATATCTCTATCTCTATATGCCCCGACGACGAAATATTTAATATGGCGGCTGTTTGCGAATTACACGCGCGTTGGGCTCAAGTTCTTCGTAATTAGTAGAAGGCTAAAAAGCTGACAACACTTTATAAGTTGTCAAGCGGGCACTGCCAGCCATCGCCATCGCAGATCGGAATGATACTTTTGCTTTTTTATTTTCCACAGTGTTTTTTGTCAAACCGCGTTCGACTTGAAGCTGTTGCCGATAGTTTTTATATTATATTATAGGATTATAATATACAGTTAACTAAACAATAAGCCATCCCTGTTGCCAGTTTTCCTGCATTTAGGGTTGACATTCTTAAGATAGTTAAATCTAGATTAAATTGGCATTCTTAGAATAGTTATATTTTAGCTTTATATGGCATTCTAAAGAGAGTGATTTCTAGATTAGGTTGACAATCTTAAAACAGTTATATTATGTTTTTGTCAACCATTTTTCTTTGCCTAAAAAGTACTACTTAGTGAATTTTTAAGCATAATATTCTCTCTAAAAATGAATTAGTCAAAAATGACTAATTTAATAGTTATTAGTCGCTCCTTTTTCACTTGTACCATGGTATCCCAAAATTTAACAGCCAATTCTTATGTAAAATACCGTCAAAAATTATGAAAGTGGAGCAGTTTTTGAGGTATAGTCAATTCCATATTAAATGAAAAATTGACTGTATCTCAAAAACTGTTCTACTTTTTTAACTTTTGACGACATTTTCGGATTCAGGGGACAATTTTACATAAGAATTGGGTATTACATTTTGGGATACCATGGTATTTCATGGTTAACCATGGTACAAGTGAAAAAGCAGCCACTAATAACTATTCAATTAGTCATTTTTGACTTACTCAGTTTTAGAGAGTAAGCATCTGTACTGTAAATAATAATAAAAGTATTACATCCTAAATTATTTTTAAATAAATATGTATGAAAACTGACTGTATTTTGGTTGGTGGAACTGACTAGACAGTTTAATGATCCCAATTAATTTTTAATATACGCTGATTGAAATCAATATATATTTAAAATAATTATTTAATTTGACAAATTGCTTTTGCTTAAATTAAATGTGATTAATTTTATACGATACTTTTATCGGAAATCATTTTAGACCACAAGAATAAAAAAAAATGGGTAAATTTTTTAAATTAATTAGTGACAACGATCGAATAGGTTTGTATGTTTTTTAGGTTTATATGGTTTTGTAATTTGGTAATGGCGTGTTAGGTTTATGTTTTATGTACTTAGTGAATAAGTTTATTAAAGCTACAATAAAAATGTAATAGTGGACAAAACTTTCCTATAGATTAAACATTCGTGAAATAGCAGTGATTTTTAAATATTTTCTATTTAAGTATTGTCCAGTTCGTGACTGGTTTGTAGTTATATTACAATTGTTTTTGACAAAAAAGTGTTTTTGCTGTTTAGTAAAAACGCTCACGAATAGATAAAATCAGAAAAGTGTTGTTCCTTTGCGGAACTTTCTTGGTAAATATAATTGTTGATTTCGAAATGGTATGGCGATGATCCGGAACGGTAAATTTGATCGCGCTAGGGCCATTTAGAAGATTGCAGGCAAGATGGCGAAACGACGCTGGGATGAAGTACAGCGTCGCGACGTCGAATCGATGCGCCGACGCCGCACGACGTCGAATCTATTTTAGAGATGGCCCTCCTCTCAATTTTGATGGACATCCGAACGACCGCGCCCTCGTTTCCGCCAACAAATCCCGTCTTTATCACCTCTTCTCCTAACATTTAAAACTGACCAACACAAAAGTCCTAATTTAAGGCTAAAAGAGTACCTACAAATGAAATGAAACTAAAAAACAACAGTCGCGGTCTTAAATAAACGCCATAAACTCGCTTTATATCAGGTAGGTAATTAAAAATTAATCAAATTAATAATAAAAAAATTTAAATGCCATTAAACATCGATTCGCTAACGATATGCTTAATAAAAAAGCGATCGAACGGTTTGGCTAATGGGTAATATAAGTTGCAAATTTTATTGAAAAGAATGCGTATAACAATCCATAAAAGCGACAGATTTTAGTAGTAAAAATCAGCTGATAGAGAATATAATAAAAACATTTTTGGGACCGGCTTTAATAGCCTTCATAAAGTGACGTTTTCGAGACAAGTACGAACGAATTATGACAGTGCCGGAACCCGACAATTCCATGGCAAAAAGACCACCACGACGGAAAATCAATAACGTTCTACGTCATAGGCAGAACACGGCGCACAGAAAGGGCTTACATCGTGTATTTTACTCTTTTCATATCCTTACACAACAATGTGATATATTGCTGCAATACAGACGTCTTATTGTCTTTTTAGAAGCACAAAAATTTAATAAATTTTATTTTTGTCTATTTATACAATTGTTAAAATTGTTACAATTATAAAACTTACAACGAAATATTTTAAATGTCATGGGGTTTTCCATAAATATTTAACGTAAAAATAACAATAAGGATAAATTTTATATAACAAGACTATAGTCTCATATATAATCTTGTTATATAAAATGTATCCTTATTGTAATTTTTATGTTAAATGTGTAAATTTTGCAATGTCTATGGAAAACCCCACAACAATTAAAATATTTCCTTGTAAGTTTTATTACATTTTTAAAATTGTCGAATTTGACTAGATATATATACACTGTTTAAAATATATGTGGCGTAAAGAGTAATCCTAAAATGGTGTCAAAATCCAACACCAAGTGGTGTTAATATAACACCATGAATTATGGTTGAAAATGAACTCCAAAACGGTGTTTATCTAAAAATATTTGAAAAGTGCACCTACACAGAAAAAAAGGAATAGTTCATTTAACTATATTAATTTAGTTGACACATTATCTCTAGCGAGTTGAAGATTCCATTTTCTGGAATAATACCACTGGTAATATACTAGTAATGCGTCAAGGAACTTCCTGTTTCCTTTTTTTTCCTTTTTTCTGTGTAGTATGATTTAATTTGACCACAAACACATAATATTTAACACTGTAAAGGATATCAATTTACACCAGGTAAAATTTATTTTAATACTGTGTGAAAGTTAAATTTACACCATTTTAGTATTTGAATTTACACCGGACCAACGAACCCTATTTAACACCATTTTGGTTTGTATCGATATAGACCATATATGGTGTTAATTTGGTGTTAAAATGGTCATGAAATTTTGAACAGTGTATGTAGCTGTTTTAAGAAAGTCAATTTAATGTTACATTATAAAGTGTTTTAAGGATGCCAATTTAAGCTAGATAAGACTTTTTTCCTTCCAATAAATATATTTAAAAAAGTATGTCTTAATCAAGAAAATTCGTATTGATGCGGAATTTCAATTATCACCAGAGTTATTTTCAACACAGCGCGATGTCTCTTGGTAATTAATTTCATCAATCAGATGTGGGAAAAAAGGAAAAGTGCGCGGCACTGAAACAAAGCTATTAGAATTCTATTAAACTCATAAATATGAATTGCACATAGAGATGTCGCGGGTTTAAAGAAGAATGTAAAGATTTTTCATTGCTGCTAAAGGAATAGATCAACAAATCTAATGGTCGCAGCAAAAACATTTATGTTTTGTAAAAATGCTAGAAGGAATTTTTAATATTCGCTCTTTTCGAAAAACTCGTTTCCTTTAATATCATATTTATTCTTTAAAAACCAATTTTGTCGTATAATATTAGCATTAGCAGTTTTTGTTAATCGGTCATTATAATTTGTTATTAGTGAATAAAGGAATTAATTGGGACTTTATTGTGATTTTTATTACAATTATTAATATTTTACACAAGTTCAGAATATTATTACAATTTTTTTTTTAATTCAAAATATAACTGTTTCTTTCAAAATGTATTATTTTTTCAAATACAAGTTTTTTACAGAACTTTGTTGTTATGTTAATGTCTTTATCAGAATTTGATGTACATACAGTATCATGGATCTGAATTACCTTTATCCGACTGTCTTTAACAAGAGTTGGATAAATCAGACCCATGAAGGGTACCTAATAAATTAGTAATATCAAACAAGTAGGTAAGACTCGGTCTGAAGTAAAGGTTTTGAATAATATGCGATAATTTAATAAACTTACTTTCCCTGATTTAACGCAAATGATTCATCACAATTTGCGCGTGTGACAGTGAGCTCGTGTGGGCATCGCCGTTAATTGGAGTTAGCCGCGGCTTCTAATTAATTACGGAACATGTTTTTGAGCGCGATTTGTAATTGACCGGCACTGCACGAAGCAGCACATCTGAACACAGAGCACCAAGTCGTCCAAATGTGCGACCTACGACAACGTGTCGGCCACGTCTGCCACGTAAATCAAGAAGGTTGCGAAGCGACACATATATCGCGGCAAGCGGCGCTCACCCATAATTCAAATTTTACGTTTTTGACACACAGCTATGCGAAAGCGAATTTTTACCCGCTTTTTCCACATTGACCAGATGCTCCATTTAGATTACTGTTGATGTTACTTGAAAAAGGACAACTTTGGACACTTCGCTTCTGAAGATGTCAGCATCGTTGGCGAAATTTGTTTAAGTGTTCATGTATTGGTGATGCTTTGGGTTTTAGTTATTTTTTCAATAACTGAACTATGAGGGTTTTGAGATTTATCCAAATATTTCCAGCCCTGCAGAGAATAGTTTTTAATCCGTAACGATGATGGGACAAGCAATCATTTTCTTCAAATATATTAATTTTTGATCCATCGTATTGTATGAAAATATGTGGATAGAGCTAAAAATCCTCATTAAATCACATTTTCTCCATGTATCATCAGTTTCGGACGTATATTGCCGTTGTAGAGGCGAGGTCGCGCATGAGAGGGGTTATTGCTTTTCTCAGACGACAGGTCAGCTGTAATAAAGGGTGGATTCGCGTTGCGATTTTGATTTACGAATAGAATCGACAGCAGATGCACGTCTGAGGGAGCCGGTGGACCAATCAGCGTCGAGAAGCGGCGAAAGAGAAACGCCGCCGCCCACGCGAACTAGGAAACTTGATCGCGGCGCTCCGTGGACTGAGAAAAAATCAAAAGTGCACCAAAAACCATCTCGTAATTAACATAAAGCATTAAGATAATGCGCTTAACGTTTCTATAAACGTCTACATTTAAATTAATTGCAGTCTTACTTAAGATTACATACTATGTTCTTGTTTTATCCATTTGCATTTCTTCCTATAATGATGTCAATTATACACTTTAATTTGCCATTAAAATATCCATATTTTTTCACGTTTATAAAACCTCCATTGTCCATGACGACATAAATCTCCGAATGAAAATTAATTGCTTCGAAACATTTATATTAGCAATACGTATTTGCATAATAGTAATTAGTTTTTATGATCGGATAGCTAATACCTATAACAACAGTGTGAAATGGAGTGTGTGTCTTCGTGTAGGGTCTATGAGGAATGGTAAAAAGCGCGTTTAATTAACATGTAAAAAGCAATAAATTAATTTATCGAAAGAATTAAGCTAATTGGTGGGTCGTAAATCAAGTATCGGAGAGAAATTCGTCGACGCGGTAATTGAAATAAAATCGGCCCATTTTATAGGTTATTGTTGTTGTTGTTGTTGTCGATGTAGTTGGAAGTCAAGGTGAAATAAAAAGGGAGTTGATCTGTTATTGAGTGCACATGATGACTGTGTGTATATTTAGTTCAAAACACGACAGAAGCAGCCAGCAACGGATACGGAAGTAAATGACATTGACAAAGCATTGGAGCTGTAGGCGAACGGTAATCGATGGTAAACAGATGACGGTTCGGGTTAGTCAATACCGAAACTGCAACCGACGACTCTATGACCCAAAATAAAAGTGGCAAGGGGAAAACATTTACGTAATTTTAGTATAGGTTTATTTTGACAATTGTTAGATAAAGATGATGCTTCATCAATTCCAATTAAATTAATCCATGAGAGCAAGTTTGCTTTGCGTCTATCAGTGTAAACGATGCCCCAGTTTCATAGCCATCATTCGAGGGGATTAACGCTCAACGGGTGGTCTCTAAACGAGATATTCCATCTAGAAAGATGCTTATCGCTCGCCAGACCAGCGAACTAATTTTCACATTATTGTCGATTTATTTTGTTTTTTTTTCGATTGCAGGAAAATGGTGTCCGCGAAGAGAATGGTCATCGCCTCCTGACCCTCGAGCAACGACCGACGCTGCTCGAAGAGGCGTCCTCTACTCCTCCGTCTTCCTCGGCAGTCCTGGTAAGATATTTTTTCGAGAAAAAATCAAAAAAAAAAAAATAATTAAAATTGGCAGTGTCTTGCGTGTTTCTTGTTGGCGCGCCGGTGCTGGCGGGTTCCCCCCGCCGTTTTCTGCGAGGGGACCCGCGACGAACGTTGTCATGGTTACGACTGCATTCCCGCCTTGCAGCCATGGTGTTTGGGCGCGCATGCGTTGCGCCACTCTAGTGGCGCGCCGTAGCGATATGGCGAACCACTGGGAGGCGCGCAAATAGACTATCCTCTTTTTCCTCGAACATGCACGTAACACGACAAGCTCGCTCTCTGCCGGCCGCTGCCGCAATATGCAAACGAACTTATGCGTAAACATGCTGAATTGTTGCCTCGGTGCATTGTTCCGCTGCTAAATTAAAAACGTTTTAGTATTTACGAGCGAAATAAAAGCTGCAGCAGCCGAACAAATTCCAAAGTGTGTGATTTACGCAATCCGTCGTAAATCAGGGCTTGGGCTCGGGCACTTTAAACTTTAATGGTCACGGTACACGTGTCGTACAATTTAGGTAAAACGAATTCGACTTGACCCTCGTCCGTGACCTGGTGTAAAGCAAGCGAAGAAGAGCTTGTCCGTCCGTCGGCGATTGGACCATCCATCACGGCCGGCCTGTAATTGGTTCTCATGAAGCCCGGACCCACACGTAGGGTGACCAAAAGGTGATTGTTGCCTTGGAAACGAGCTCCATCGCTCAAACATCGAATATCACTTGGAGAAAAGCGAGAGGACGTCGTGCTAATTACCCGACCAAAAACTGCGTGCACGTCGATACACCCTGCCTGCTATGTTCCGAGCGGATCTCTGCCGATGACAGCTTAGATGAAGCACCCTCGCCAACCTACCACAAACCCATTCATTTCCACCAAATAAACTCAATCGATAAATTTTCATTTTAAGAATCTCATCGTCTAAAAATAACCCTCCGACTCAGGTAAAAATTTCGACAAATCCAATGCCATCGGATACTTTTCCTTCGATTAATCACAACAACCTGGGAGATACCGGTTATTTATTTTCGTACCATTTTGACGAAAAACGTCAGTGTGGAGATCGACTTACCGAGGAAACAAACCAACGTCAAAAGTGTCGAGTCGCGCGACGTTTGTTTAAAGTCGCTGTCCGTCAAGAAGTCAATATTGGAGGAGGAGGTGCATCGCACATGTGAGAGACATAACAAGACGACGGCATTTTTGTTCGAGAAGGCGCCGCCGTATAAATTTCGGCACCTGTCCGCGACCATCATGTCGCTGTCGAAAACGCGTCGTCATAATAAAGCGAAATCACAGAGATATTATAGCGAGTTATTTTGATGGCAAGTTAATACCTCGCAGTCATAAATTTCGCTAAATCAGTAAAACTTTGTGGCACTCACACGAGAGACTTCTTTAATGATGCATTTTATACTTTAGCACGACAGACATTATTTTAATTCGTTCACTTGGATGCCGTCCAAACGGGCACATGTTTGTGTTTCGTGGGCTTTTTTTGTCCTCTCGCTCTCGCCATCAAGACATGTGTGATAACGAACTTATTTTCAAAATATCCCGACACCGAAATAACTCTACCTGCCAAATTTAAATGCGAGCGACGAATACTTTTACATGTGTTATTTTAAGTGTTATTTATGACGCGCTCTTCCTCCCAAATTGTCCGTGATGAGATAATGAGATCAAAAATCACTCACTTAAAAATACCTACGATAGACAAAACAACAAAAAACAATTAACCCGCGAAACAAAATAAATGCTAAAGTAATTACACTTTATTATATCTTTCGGCGTTCACGCAGCTCTTTTGTTTCGTGCAAAAGTGTGTCTGCGGATGAAAATCTGCATCGTCGATGCTACGCTATCAGGTACCCCCGTGGCCGATTAAATAAATTACTTTTTTATAAGTTATTATTATAATTTATGTAAATATGATAATAGCGCGCATTATATGTTTATAATGCAATGCAGCCCGATGATAGCCTTGGGTCCAAGCGGCAAAATCTCCACGTTGTCAGTCACGTTCGGTCAAGGGCGGCGGGGGGGACGACGACAAGAATGTACACGTCAGTTGCTGCGTACTGTGCCCGATCGGAATCCCACTAAACATGGACTTTTACCAAGTGGTCCGGTGCACCGGCCAATAGTGAGTGACGTGACCCATCATTACATTACAGCGATGGTAGACTGGTGGGTTATCGCCCACCACAGCCCCAAGCCTTTTCCCAAGCACTCGACAATAGCATGCTCCTCATCTGTATCATCATAACCGAACTGGTTCGTGAGAGATCATATACCTCACAATGTAAACCCGAAATTCGATGCTTTGTAGTCGGAATCGAGTATCGAGTAATGATACAGTTTTTGGCGAGCATATGCGCCACTTCGCGACAGCATATGTCGGTTTGTTCAAGACGAACCACTTTTCAGTTACGAACCACTGTTAATTTTTGCATTTTGGTTGCTTTACTTTGTAAAAGTATTTTAATGTATAAAAGCAAATCATAATGGAAAAAGTAAAAAGAATTTGCTCTTGTAAGAGCAGACACGATATACAAGAACATAATAAAAGTCTAGACTAAGTTAAAGCAAGTAAAATTTGTTCTTAAATTCAGAAAAAATAATAATAAAAATACTTTTTTAGTGAGACTTGATCGTTTCTTGATTCGGTGGGTTTTAATCGTGATCTCGGTCCAGCCCTTATCCGATGTTCCATCGCCAAAAACCCAGTCGAATGATCCGCTGCCAGACATGGTGTCGATTAATCAAATCGTTATCTGCGAACAGCCAGGGACTGTCTGCTCTCTCCACCCTGGAATCGGCCGCCATTGTTTCTGCTTCGCGTAATTATCTTAACAAACCCGTGACCACGTTACGACGATTCCGAGACCCACCAAGAGATGTGTGCGTTCGATAAAAATATGCCCATACTTACGGCCAACACAATGGAATCGATTTTACAACGCAAATACTTATATAAAAGAATATATTCACCACGTTTCTGGAAAATCTAATTTTAGGGTTATTAAGTTCTTTGTTCATAAATCAATATTTTCAACAGTAAAGTGTTTTAAAAAAATGGAATAGAATAGATACAAAACCAAAAATCAAGAATCTCATCAAGAAGATAGCTTTAATGAGTTATTTTTCAACAACGGAATTTCTTTGTCCCTCTTAATGGGGCCACAAGAATACACAATTAATTTTACTCGCACTCCCTCAGGTAAAACTTGTCGAACAATACCAACTAATGCCACAGAAAAAAACAAATTTAAATTAACCTGAAAAATTTTAGGCACGGTAATTAAACTCATTCCCTTGTGTTATAATTAATGCGGCAAAGATTTTTATAAAAAATTTAAAATTCTAAATGAAACGTTTCCAAGACACCTTAGGAAGTTTATAATTAAGATAAAAATATTATTATTCTATTGTTACTTAGTTATATGTACTAATTATTAATAGCAATTAGTTAAAAAAAAACGTTTAAAAAAGTATTAATAATGAAATTAATAGCAATAAATTATATTACATTATATTTCGTTGTTAAACATTCAGAAAATTTTTTGAAAGTGAAGCTTAGTTTTGTTAAACTTTTTTTAATATAATTTGTTCAAAAGGGCACAACATTATGGAACAACCGATATTTAATATAATTAAATCCAAAAGTGGTGGTAATAATTATGTTATTAAAGCGTAAAATTAAAACAATCAAGAAACAGGGATGTCGAAAAGTTTTTGTAATTAAGGGAAGGGCCGGGCAGTAATTCGAAACATACGTGGCATAGCGAAAATTAGCGTGGCACACAATTGAAAAGGGTGGACCCCGAAAAGTTATTCCATTGACTGGAAACCGCGTGTGTTTGTGTATCTGGTAATGACTGCAATTCGTCGGCGTTCAACAAACAACAACAACAACAGTCGTCGTGAAAGTCGCAGTCGTAGGTTGCCCCTAATCTGATTTCTTCCCCTTTTAGTTTGCGTGTGAGTCATTAAAGCCCTCCATTGCTACAGCAGACTTCCACCCTCGCCACGCCACGGCTACATTCTGCATACAGGCGACGGACTTGCACCAAAAGCCATAAAGCCACCCGCAAAATTGCGTACCGTAATTAGACTTCAGTCCAATGCAAAAAATAACAAAGAAAATATAACAATTCCAGATTTTTTAACTTGCCTACAAAAATTATTCAAATGCTGCATACACAGACTCAACAAAGTCAACGAGGTCAGCATATATGCTATAGTTTACAATGGAAATGTCTTTAGGAGATTGAAGGAATGAGTATAGAGAAAGAGGTCCTGGAAAAAATTAAAAAAGAACTAGCTATAAGCTGTCGTGGTATCGCAAATAAAATGGGGATTTCGTCAAGTAACTTATGCATCTAAAGTTTTGGGAAACCCTTCCTGCTCAGTAAGTACCAAAAAGTTCCTATAGGGATAGTCTTTCTTGGGCACAAAAGGTATGTTATGTGCTGCTAACCAATCTCTGGTGGTTCGAGCATAATCAGGCCAAAACATTATTTCGTCTCTAAGGTGGTGTTCATTAATAAAATCAACTAATTTTGAAAGAAATCATTAGCATCAACTGCTTTTCCTCTTACTTGCCCAATTCGGTCTAGAGATACCTCTAGGTATCTGAAATGGCAGTCCAAACTAAAACTTTATCTTCAATTTTTATTTTCGCCTTTGTTGCAACTTCATTAGAACACTCTTCAATGTTATCAGTGTAAAAACCGACATTTCCTTTCATTTTAGAATTAAAAAGAGTAAAATATTTTCCGCCTTCCAAAATGTGCTCTGCAGCATATCGGAATTCTCTGTAGTTGATTCTGCGTGTATTTTGTGCATTTCCATTTCTTTTGCGATATTTTAAGTTTATTAAGTGTTCTTAATGAAATCTCCTCCAGTTTTCGATTTTATGTCTTGCGCTTTCAACCACTCTGTTTTCACGAACTTCACTTAGACGTCCAAGAAGGTTGTAGATACTTTTTCGAATTTCCAATTTTTATGACATCTTTTTGAGAAATTTGAAACTAATGTTTTTTTATATAACTTGTTTGGTGCTGATCATAATAATGGGACCCATTATGCAATAATTACATGTTTATAAATGGTTTATGACAACAATGATTTTGCTTATTAAACTAAATAATACAGCGCACCAGTCACCGTATCAATGTTGCCGAATTTACGATTCCGTTTTAGGCCAATAACTCCTCGAATATCGCAGAAGATTTTTTAACTATTTTTTCGGGACTTCACTAAAACAAACTGGGGAGCTTTTTCGCCAGTTTAAATAAACCGCGTCATTAAATGATTTATTTTGTTTCAGGTGATGCAAGTAATGCGTCGATCGGCAGTGGCGAAGGAACCGGCGAAGAGGACGACGACACCAACGGAAAGAAAAATCAAAAAAAGCGCGGCATTTTTCCCAAAGTAGCAACAAATATCCTGAGAGCGTGGCTCTTCCAACATTTAACGGTAAGCATATTTGCAAAATTATACATTGAAGAAAAAAGGACGTGGGTAATATCCATAAAAATCACAGCACGCTATTGTAAATAGAGAAAGTGCAGGTATGCGCATAAGGGTTATTCAGCCCTTGAGAGGCACGCGAGATGGGGTTATGGGTCTCCGCGGAGCCCTTCCGAGGTGTGATGGCAAACGAATGGATCGGAAGCGCAGTTTTTCACGGCATTACGACCACAGATTCCGGTCTAGGTCTTGCATTTTCTCCCGCGGGATTTTTTCATCCCACACTGCCTCAATCTACCTATAACCGTTACAATTTTAATTAATGATAGGTACATAATTGCGTGTATAAACCATGATATGTAGGAATCAAACAAAGGAATGGGGAAATCTTGTTAGGTGGTGTAAAGGGCTACAGTTTGTTAATTGGGGTTTCTCGGAATGAAATCGACGAGCGACTCGGGGGTGAATAAGAATGAGATCTGGGGAATTTGTATCGCAGAAATACAATTGCGAGAATGTTCGGTATCGGCATATATCAATAACCGAATATGAGCTCGAGTCCGGCGCAAATCCTAGCGGATTTCAGTTCGACTTCGGTAAGCACGACACATGTCGTCCCTTGCGGGATAAACCGGGATAACTGTACCGGAAATATAGCCGAGCCACACAGGAAATGAATCCCGTGTAAAAAGGAAAACTCCTTTTTTCCGTCCGCCCGTCGTCTTCATAGACCGTTTAGAGTTAAGGAGTTGGGTTTCGCTGCAAATTACTAATAAAACGGCTGAAATCTTCGTTTTATGACATCCACGTGAATTGATTATGGCTTTTATTGGCACTCCAAATGTTTATGGAGTCTGGACACAAAAAATATTAATTTTAATTAACTTCGGGATAGTTATTATTTAATCAATTAAATATTATGGATTTTCATGCTAAAGTGATAAATATACACTGATCGTTTTTTGAAG
Organism: Brassicogethes aeneus; assembly: GCA_921294245.1. Lineage (NCBI taxonomy): Eukaryota > Metazoa > Arthropoda > Insecta > Coleoptera > Nitidulidae > Brassicogethes > Brassicogethes aeneus. The sequence goes on from OV121133.1 coordinate 83,262,473, forward strand.
TGGTTCGCCAAAAAAATTATTCCACTTTGATAGGTTGTAACTTTTGAATGGATGGACGTATCTTGTTAATTTTTTTTTTGTTAGAAAGGGCATTTTTTTAGCAGTAAGTGTGCACGACTGCATTCATTTGTCCTGATTTAAAATAATTTTACAGGGTGAATTGTAAAGCTATGATTTTAACATTAAATTTATTAATGTGCAGGAGGTAAATGGGTCACCCTGTATAATTTATTTTAAGGTCATCATAGAGCCTTACGTCTTAGCTCTGCGTGCTTTTTTGGATTTTGGTCATACCTCAATAGCCTTGGAAGATATTAATTTTTCTTTCACTTCATGTCTATGTGCGTAAAAAATCGAGATATCTTTGGAAGTAATAATGTTTTGACATGTGTCAATTTAATTGTTTATAACAATGCCGCGTCTACAAGGTGCAATTCTTGAAAGAATTATAGGAATGGTTTTAGCTGGTGTCTCTCAAAGGGAAGTAGCCCGACGCTTTAATATTGCATACAGTATGGTTAATCGCGCTTGGAAACGATACGAAAACAATAACTCTCCGCAATATAGACACGGAGGAGGGCGTCAAAGAGTAACAACTCCAGCAGAAGATCGTCTTCTTAGGAGAACCGCTTTGCAGAACAGAAAAACTAATGCTACCCAACTGAAACGAGCATTGCACCTGGCTACCGGAAACATGATTTCAACATCCACAATAAGAAAAAGATTGCATGAAGGTGGACTTCACTCCAGACGGCCAGCTAGGCATCCAAAATGGAATCATGGGCATAAAAGGCGACGTCTGGAATTTGCTTTGAATCATCAAAACTGGGCTGCAAATGACTGGGCCCAATGTCTTTTCACAGATGAATCACGGTTTTCTGAGGATCCCGATACCAACCGCCTGCGTGTGTGGCGGAGAGTGAATGAACGTTACGAAGAAGATTGTACGGTTGGCGTTACACCTTTCGGTGGTCGTTCAATTACAGTTTGGGGGGGGATATCAATAGACCGTCGTACTGAACTTGTACTTTTCGTCCATGAGACAGTTAATGCTTTAAGATACTTGGAAAGAATTCTGGAACCAATAGTTCTCCCTCTGTCCCATCAAATAGGTGAACAGTTTGTATATATGGATGATAACGCAAGACCGCATCGAGCCAACGTGGTAAATGAATTTTTCCAACGAGAAAATATCACCAGAATGGAATGGCCGGCGCTTTCGCCGGACCTCAATCCCATTGAAAACGTGTGGGATGCGCTTCAAAGAAGGATGTTAGATCGCCAAATTGAACCACATGGAATTGAAGAGCTGGGAATTGCTCTTCAACAGGAATGGGAAGCCATTCCGGGTGACCTCATCAATAATGTCATCAGGAGTATGCCTCAAAGATGTCAGGAGGTGATAAGGAGTAGAGGGGGCCCTACCCATTATTGATTATTTTTTATTAACAATTCGTTATTCATTATTATTGTTATTGTTATTGCTTTAAAAATTAAAATAAAACTTTTTGACTTTAATGTGTTCTTAAGATGGTTAAAAAATCATATCTTTTAAAATAAATGACGTAAGACCAAAATCCAAAAAAGGCCTCACCGCTAAGACGTAAGGCTCTATGATGACCTTAAAATAAATTATACAGGGTGACCCATTTACCTCCTGCACATTAATAAATTTAATGTTAAAATCATAGCTTTACAAATTACCCTGTAAAATTATTTTATATCAGGACAAATAAATGCAGTCATGCACACTTACTGCTAAAGAAATGCCCTTTCTAACAAAAAAAAAAAATTAACAAGATACGTCCATCCATTCAAAAGTTACAACCTATTAAAGTGGGATAATTTTTTTGGCGAACCACTTCAAAAAACGATCAGTGTATTTTGGCGTGTATATTTATTGCCTACAACGTCGAAAATGACATCCGTTTTAAAGTAAGATTCTAAATCATATAGCAGATTGTCAAATCTTAATTTATTAATATTTATTTTTATTACATTAACATTGCATCACTTCAATTGATATAAGAAGGTATACAAATCATTTGTAAATAATGTTTAGTTGGACCTTTACATTTTTTTTGTTCTGTGGCTCGTTTAAATAAACACGATACTTCAAATCACCAAAATTAGAAATAAGGCAACCGGAAAATATCGCAAGTAGAATTAAAGTTTCGTCTATGTGAACAAGCCACATACCTTGGCAGCCCGTAAAGAATACATTGAAGAAGAAAAGACAATGATATTATTTTCTTGACTCAAATAAACATTATTCACAAACAGAACTGATTTTTTTTATATACCATAAAGTTGTAGCCTTGGATGATGACTTTTGCCCCATCTTGTAGTTTTATACAGGGAAACTCCATTCGTATACCCTGTATAGTTTTTTAACTTTGGTTATACAATATAGAAGTTGATGAATGAATTAGTGAATTGTAGCATTGATTTGGGATCTGCTCTTTATTGAAGTCATACGTAGAAATGTTATTTTTGTTGGTTAAGTAGTGGGATTCTGCGGGACCCCTTGCAATATCCGATAACTGGATTAGCGCACAGGGTTTAATGAGTCGTGCAAGTAAGCCGGGATCAGAGAGAGCGGCGATATGATCGCGCTTGAGGGAGATGATGCATCGCTCAAATATTCATGCGTCCAAGCAAGCATTTAGTCTTCAGTGGCGGCGCCTTTCGGATTAAATATTTAGAGCCGCGACGGTCAAGAGCATCGTGTCCCTGGGGGTGGGGGCGGGCGACTCAACTCTCTCTCTCTCCTCAATTCCGAAACTCCCATCCTTTAATTCGGTCTGACAGGTGTACGGTCTTCTTCGTTGGCGCGATTTCCTAGGGGAGCCACACAGACCGTCTTATATCACGACTCTTCTACCGAAAATACACATCCACGTCCTGCGGACCCGGCCGGAATATGGATTACCACGGACGCACCAACTAAATTCATTTGATCCCAAACCCGAAGCAAAATAACTTTACAAAACCTTTTTATATTATTAAAAAATACCCCGAAACTTTTTCAATATTTACTTGGCATACATTAAGGAAAAAATCAGCTTATAAAATTCATTAAATACACACGATACAAGGGGGCGTTCAGTATAGGAAGAGAAAGCAAAAATGCGCCCTTCTTCAATCTGCTGCGCGAAGCAAATAGGATTTAGGAGATCCTTTGATTATCGTTTAAAGTCAACCGTGTTCTGAATACCAAATAAAACCAATTGTCTGTGTAGCAGCGAACAAGGCATTTTTTATTATTTTAATATTATTGCCTCGACAACACATTCCACGCAATGCGTTTATATTATTATTATTATTGATTCTGCAGGGGGTAATTTTATGTTCTTCGAATGTTTTATGGACCGCTTTGCTTCCATTTAATCAGTGCTTTGTGGGTTTTAAATTTTCCTATTTTCCTTTTTCAGCATCCGTACCCTTCGGAAGACCAGAAAAAACAACTGGCGCAAGACACGGGACTTACGATACTGCAAGTTAATAACTGGTAAGTACATTTACATCTATACTTGAAAAATGACATCTTTTTATTCCCCAACACCAAAATAAAAAAGTGTAACTGAGTAAATGGTTTATGAAGGAATCAAACAACAAAACTGTCATTTTGGTTAGTTAAAATTGGATAATAGGAAGCAGTTGTCCCTTCTCATTTATCCAAATTTAATTCCATTGAAATTCATTATCTCGTGAAAGATTGCGGAGGCTAATGGCGGCGATAACAATAGGTGTAAACAAGAGTGGAGTTGTGCAAAGTGCAGCAGTGGAGGTTGTAGGTCGATATTTGGTCGGGTGACGCGGAAAGAAGTGTTTCCGGAATGGGAATGGATTGATTAATCGCAGTAATTACCGATCAGCTTTCCGCGCTAATTAGATTTCGTCCCCCAGCAGCAGCAGTGCAAATGAGATTACGGCTGGAAATGGCGTTTGCCGAATCGCAGTGTGCGGGGCGCACGCGTTAATTGTCATCGATTTTTATAATGCCATTATGTCGGTACACAATTTATCACGTTACACTCGTAGGTCGCCATCGAATATTCAGAGCGGCTATGGATCGGGCCCCGAAATCCATTAAGGGCCATCCCGCACTGTCTCAGTGGTCATTTTAGTCTGTTTACGAGCCTGAAGAGGGCGATTACCGCCTCCGACGTTGCATCCGCCACATACGTGTTTGGTCTACTGCTTTCTTTCGGTTCCACTCGCTTGAGTACCCGCCCGCTCCATCTTGCACTCCATCCCATTGTACTTTGGCGAGCTGCAGATCCTTAACGGAGAGGAAAAAACCGACCGATGCATGACTTGCGATTAAACACAAACAAGAGTTATATCCACTCGTAATTCCCTTTTAAACGGCTTATTACTTATAGATACTCTTTTTATGTCTGCCTGACATGCCGCCGTAATTAAACTATTTACTTTTTCAAACGATATAACGCTTATTGAAAAGGAACCATTAGTTGATTGAAGTGCACACACACATATTTAAAGAAAGCAATTTTACATGTCATCAGTTTTTGCTGATATTGGGGCGCAAAAAGTTTCTGGTGGAAAAGAATTCTGGCGAGGCTTTTCCCCTGGGGAGATTCGGGTTTTTCGCGAGTCGGTGTCATCATCATTTTTCACGGCTCCGTACCATTACCGCTCGGAGACATTGTCTTGCCTTTTCCGAATGGCGAATGGCGGGGGGTTCACCTGGGTTAATGCGACTCGGTGATAAATCGTCGACGTTGGACTGATTTGAGAAGGGAAGTGTTATCAGTCTGAAACGTTGGAAGAGGCAGCCGATGGTGGGCAGGAGACACAGTGGCCTCTCTCTTCAGCGGCGGCGGCGGCGGCGGCGGCAATTTACGAGTGAGTTTCATTGTCGTCGGATGCTGCCGGCGGCGAATGGCTCTCCAAGGAGTAATATCAGGCCACCTAATAGCTTACCAAATAGCCTCCGAAACACCTTTTTAATGAACTATTGTAGCAGGAAATGAAAATAGGGAACGTCGGAACAATAACGACCCGCACAAAACGGCCCTCCATACCTCCGATGCTCCGTGTTGCATACGTGAATTCACAACGTTATCTTTCGCCGATTACCCGCTCAACCCTTCCGCAGGGATCCGCTCTCTATCTCTGGGGCACCATCCGCTCCTCTGTCCCAATGTCTATTAAGAAACTGATTTCGTAATTACTCAAATAGCTCTGTTCCGACTACATAATTGCTTTATTCTGTCCAAACATTTTCACCCCCATAAACCAATTAATATTCATCCACATCACTTTTTCAAAATTCAATCAAACACAATCAAAATAATTGCCTCATTAAATTCAAAGATTTCTCGGATGGCACTGGGAACGATAACAGGTCTGGTAGGTATCAATGCATCACGAATTTAGATATTACGGTGGGGCCCCTTTCTTTTCACCGAACAACCACCCGATACGTGGTTTATTGTAGCAGCGCGCAGAAAACAAGCGGCCAGAAAAAGGCACATAAATAACGCCAACCTGCCGCTTCGTTCTTTCTTTTATTCCCTACGTCGTTGCTCGGGATGTGAAAAATCGCATTCAAAATCCAATATCCACACTTTACAAAGAACGTCCTCCTGCAGGCATTCTCTTAAATAAATTCGCCCATCCACCACCCGAAAAAAATACATACCCAAATAATCGATATGTTAAAACAATGCGCTGATTGTTTTGTTTAAGCGTTGAAAGCATTGAAATAGTCGAGCTTTGTCTACTACGAGTATACGTTAATAATAAACTGATAGGAGAGAAAGGTTGTGGTATATTATTTTCGTGTCTGAAGCGGATGTTCTATTACGTGGAAAACAAATGCGACCTTATCAAGTTGTAGGTCTTTAATCGACGAGCGCATTTACAATTTAAATGTGCCAGCGATATTATTTAATCTACACTAATCTCGATCCGAAAAATAATAGAACAATGGGCTCGTAAAAAATGTTTTCTCTTTGATGTTAACGATTGTACTTTTTATGCAAACTTTATCGCGATATTGATTTATTATATGAACTAGAAAATAAACTTTTACGATCAATAATCCATTGAATTCAAGCAACTGAATTTCTGTCAAGTCATCAATCCAGTTTTTCATTTTGTAAATTGCTGTTTAATCTTCTCGGGAAAAAAATACAAATTGGTGTAATTACCCCATTAAATACGAACGCGAATTAATGTCCTCAGATAACAAATATGTACTTATATTGTAATGCTAGGTATACATTACGCTATTATTTGAGCTCCGCGGTAATGCGTACCTACGATGCCGACTTTAAACACTGTAATTTCCGACTTCTTTGTGCACCATAAGAACTATGGAAATATGAAATCGATCGTCGGGCTATTACGTATACACAACAAATATGTATGTTGGCTGTACTCTGTACATTAGGTTGCCAGGTTTAAATTTTTTCCCTTTTCAAGACAAATGTTTATATTATTTTATATTTGTTTTTAAGCATTAAAAAGTAAGATGTTTAAGTTCTTATTAGTATCATATATCGTACTAGATTGTCAACCTAAACTAGATAGAATGTCTAATTAATCTTGAGAATGTCAAATTAAGCTTTTTTATGTTAATCGTAAAGTTTTGGGAATTTTTTCATACATGAATTATAGCTTTATGATGAGCACCAAACAAGTTAATAATATTCACAATTATTTGTTGTTAAGCAATCTTCATATGTCAAAAAACAAATCAAATTTCTCAAAAAAATGCCATATAAATTAAAAATTCTAAAAAGTATTACAACACAAGAGTTTCGTAATGAAGTTGCCACAAAGGCGAAAAAAAAATTTTGAAGATAAACTTTTAGTTTGGGCTGCCTCTAAACCGAATGTTGGGCAAGTAAGAGGAAAAGCAGTCGATGCTAATGATGTCTTCCAAAATTAGTTAATTTTATTACCTCGAAGAATAAATAATGTTTTGGTCTGACCTGTCATCATGGCATTATGCTCGAATCATCAGAGATTGGTTAGCAGCACATAATATACCTTTTTTTGCCCAAGAAAGACAATCCTCCAACATACCTCAAGCTCGCCCAATTGAAGCTTTTTGGTCCTTACTGAGCAGGAAGGTCTATTTCAATGTTACAAGTTATTTACTTAAATTTATTTTTCAAAGTTTTTTCGGTGTTTAGTTTTTTTTCAAAAATCACACACAAAACCATCACATTGAAAGTTTGTTGATACTTTACAAAAAAAATTTGAGCCTTGTACCTGTTTTAGAAACAGTGTGGGGCTTCGTATCGAGTATTAATGACTTTTCTATCATTAAATATATATTATATTGTCAGGTGTACAAACGTAGATAAGAGGGTTGGTTGGGGTGGGGGTTGGGCTGCGTAATTCGAATTGCGAAGATTACGCACGTACGCTTCATTGGAAATCCTCATGCGAGCCTAGTGTATGGAAATGTTGGTCAAATATATCATTCCGGCTTGACAGTGCAATTCTCTTATCTGCAGGCCGCCGGCAGCACAGCACAGCACAGCCTCCCCGGGGTTGCTGAAAAACAGAGTAAGCGTGAGCGTGAGCCAACCAACCGGGGGTTGAACTACGGCCAAATTGCAAACAAAACACACACGCCGAGAGCGAAGGCGCCCTCTCATCATCTCCCGAGCCAACTTACACATTTTCCGAATATTAAAAACAAAGTCGGCGGGTTGTCTCGCCTGCCAAATTTATGAAAAACTTTTAGCCGACATTTTTTATTATTAAATTTTATCCAGCCACCCCAACTCGAACTTTAATAAAATTTTCACGATACTTAGAGGAATTGCCGTATCCAATATTCATCGCGACAGCAACTTTTTTCCCCAATAGTATTGTACATTTAATTTAGCGACCGCGCGAGGACGAGAGGCAATCAAAGCCTGACCACGACAAAAAAGTCCAAAAAACAAACAATGTGTGTTTGTGTTATGGCATTCGGCTAGATTGAACCTTCTCTTTGTATGCAGCGATTTTTTCGTCGGGCATCCGATGTTCGAGCTCGCCGCGGCAAAAAAGTGAATGTCTAGAATTTCTGGCACATTATTGCCGGCATCTAAGAAAGTGCGATTTGTATCAGACAGAACGACATTGACCAACGTCATTGTTCCACGGCCGGTGATGGCATTTCGGTCAGGTAATTAATGGCACCTTGTAAGCTGCGCGATTCTGTGGGAACATTCCACCAGCAGGCGGGGTACGATTCCCTGTTCCATCGCGCATTTAATTGCTTCCAAACGTGTTTTCCATGCACTACAATCATTTTAAAAATAACCATTGTTTTGATTAGACGTTACTGAAAATAACAATGAGCTTTATCAAATTAATCGTCTATCGATTGATAAAAAAGCGTCGACCCCTTGGATTGTTATTTGACAAGCGGGGCTGGATCGTAGAATGTAGCAGCAGCACCACTGTCTGGAAAGCCTCTCCATTCGAGCTTCTAATTGCGGAAACACGAAAAAGGCGCGCCTCCACCACCTGATCCATTAAGTGATCAGCAACGAGGAGCGAGTAGATACCGAAACGGTTCTCCCCTTTCGCAATCGCCTCCTCCTTGTATTCATCACGGAACTGCACGGTCCGGAAGCCACGGAAAGATTCGGTAATTACATTTGCGCGAGCGGAATGTAAGCGAGCTATGCAGATCACATTTTAATGCAATTCCATCCATTATCCTGGCAGGACCATTAACACCCGCCCTGATGCAATTTGAATTGTTTGGAACGCTCCGCGCTCTCGGTGTACTGCTTTTACATTTCGCAAAGCTATCAGCTCCATTCATATAACAAAAGCACAATCCCGATGACATTACACATTACGGATAGATAGTTGCAAAGCGGAAATTCAATTGATGCTAACAAGTCTTGTTTCTTACGGCCCACCCCAGCGTTAGGCAATTTTACACCTTATTATTCTTTGATTTTTTATCTCCAAATGTCTCTCTCCCTCTACATTATGCTATCTTTAAATAATTTCGATGTAGAAAAGGCTGTCGCAACAAATAATATCGGGTGGTCGGTGGAGTGAGAGAGTGCTCATTGTTTTCCGGAACCCTTTTCTTCTGGGTGTAAGGTTTCACGAAATTCGGTCCATTATGACAACAGCACGGGGTTAAGGCGTAATCCCCCGCCTAATGATCATCTCGATGACTTCGATTTCTGTCGGAAATTCTGTTCACAAGCGGATCTACAAATAATCTGCAGTAATTATTGTTTCAACATCAGGGAAAGAAAGGGTGAACGGATGAAAGATTGCCCCTTTTACTGAACGATTGTTGTTTACAAGCGAAGGGCTTAGACACGAAAACAATTACGTTAAGATGTGTGTGCATTATTAAGAGCTACTCAGACTGGAATCATGTGTCGCCAGCGTAGCACGCGTTAAAGCTGGCACACGTAGTTATGAATGTACCCAATTACATCTTAAAAGCTGTGCACCATTAATTTTCACAGCTGCTGCCTCTTAATTGGGATCCACATGCTCGATAATAAACGCGGAGACCATTGCTGCTGCGTATTTTGCACAGCCAGGGCTGATTAGCTGAGACGGCACTAACTTTCACCGAAGAATTTACCAACGAATAACCAAACAAGTTGGTTTATTTACCGAAATGAATGTAAATACCTAAAAACATATAAAACTGATTTACAGCCCAACGAGTAAGTAAAAGCTTTAATATGCACATTAAAATCGTAATGCTTTTTATATGCGTAAAATTTATACTCATAAAACATTCAAGGGTTTTATGAGTTTAAATTTGTAAAAAAAAAGTGCCATACAAAGTTTCTGAATATTTTCGTGTTTTATTACGCTCCAAGTCCGAAGAAGGAAAAGTGTATCTAGGTGAGACGCACACACATGTGTCGCTTAGAAGGGAAGGGAAGGAAATATAGAAACAGTAATTGTAAATCTTGGGCTGTCTTTATGGAGCGATAAATTCCCAGTTTAATATCTCTCGACACATAAACGACGTCGGGTCGCAAGCTGACGTCGCAGATGATGAAGTCCACTGCCTGACCCGCACTTCCACTCTTCAACTCTCGTAGCCAAACAGCCGGTGCCGGTCGAGCATTCGCTAACGACATAATTATCGTTCGGGGGGTTTGGAAACTTTTACCGTCCGCCAATTTCGAATATCACGTATCGAACAAATCATAGAAAGCTGACCAAAGCGCCAAAGATCGCTCGCCCCTTTATTTAGCTCGGCCGAGACACGCATAGAAACGGCCCTCAAACAGGCAATAACCGACTATTATACTGAACAACGGCCAATTCCTTCAGATTTTCGGATATTGGACGACCGAATGGAATTTATAAATAGCCTCTCCAACCGGCACGTATCGACTAATTATGCCGAATTAACGTTACAACGGTTGGGTTTAATTTAATTTTAGATAATCTCAGGACGTTCACTGCATTTTCAGCAAAAAGTATTACACAGATGTGATGTTTTAAAATGAAGAGCAAAATCTAAATAAACCAACGATTCAATATCCAATTGCAATTTTACTTTATTTTTTTATCAATTAACCTAAACACAAACCAAAATTTTTGAAAAATTAACAGACATTACTTGCTTCTCGCAATCTAAGCATTAAGGTTTTATCAACATGAGGAAATTGCAAATTTAATCAAACAAGTCGACATCTGTTTTCCATAGTAGATATGCATATAATTTTGTTTCAAACTGTAATGTACATTTTGAGGGAAAGGAAAAAACTCAAGACTCAGCTGCAAATAAACTTTTGTAAAATTGAGTTGATATTTGTGGGCAGTAGCGCACGGCTCGTATTTCGATTATCCCGGCTCTCTTTTGCCGCTGCATCCCCAGTAGCGCGTTGCACATAAACAAAATTACTAGGAATTTTGTAGGATCAATTCCCCCATCCATTAGAAGCGCCCATCCACGCGGCCATTGCTTCCCACGGCGACTATTACTTTGCACACTGACGGAAAAAATAACGTGTGTCTCCTCTAATAGTTAAATACTGATATTGAACAATCCCCCGTACTATTTTATTCATAATGTAATTTTTACAGTCTTTAGAGAAGTAATCTATCTCAACAATATTTGATGTATTTGCACTTAGACTAGTGAAATAGTAATATGTCTATCCATGTAGGTATATGGCTGTGCCAGCTGATGTATGGTTGTGCATTTATTTTGCAGCGTATCGGAAGCGCGACCAATCGGTCGGCAGAAAACCCAATCATTTCCGGTGTCGGGCCGCATTAGAGCCGGCGCTATTTTGATGAGCGTTGACAGTTTTGCCGATTCCACTATCCAGTTTCATCCCCGAATCTCTCTTTCTCTCGCTAAAGCTATTTTCACACAACAACATATTTTTTCGCATTCTTGTTAGCTCGAAATTGCAACGTGTCAAACGACATTAATTTGATGCTGTTGCAAAATTTATATTTATATTTTTGCCTTTTGGTTGCAGGTTTATCAATGCAAGGCGGAGAATAGTCCAGCCCATGATCGACCAGTCGAATAGAGCAGGTAAGTCTTTTTTATATGATTAATGATTAAAGGAACACAAGATGGCCCAAGACACGTTTTAACTTTTAATTTTGGGCTACCTTGTAGTATTTGAGTACACCGGTGAACTGAACTAACTAAATGGTAATGGGTAGGTTGGTAGGCAATGGACATGCAGTATAAAGGTAGATGATTTTATTGACTCGCGTGCCGTTCTTCGGGAGATACTGTTATCTCATTTTTTAATGAATCTCGATTTCCATTAAAGCTTAACGTTGTTATGCATTTTTATAGAGATATGGGCCGATCCCATGTCGGCAATCGACTTGATATGAATTGTAAGTGGAAAGTCTTGTATGATCGGTTATCGTGGCCGTGCCTGTCGCCGTTTTTATTTCGGTATTTCGCGAGGAATTCCTCAACCTCGTCCTCCTCCTCTTGCTCGCGCAAAAGTGCCTCGGCTCGATTATTAATGGGAGCCAATGTTAGAGTGTTCTTTCCTTTTGCGCCATATCGATTCCGGGGGCTGCTTTTCTCTGCTTTCCGCCGTTCCTTCGTTCGTTCTGCTGGAGACAGCCGAAGAGAAATGACGGCAGCCATTGACCCTCTCGGACCGATCCATCACCAACGGCACACAATCGTCTCACTTGACAGCTCGCAGCTTCCAATGCAAGGGAGAAAACTTTCGCTTACTCTTTTTCATCCACTTACCATTACGCCAAATTATATGCAAGCAGTCTGCTGCTCTACTGAATACAACAACAGTTTTCACTAAAAAAAATATTAAATGCATGTCCCAATATCATGTCTTCTAACTATCCCACTTACCACTAATAGTCTAACGCTAGAATAATAACCGGTGTAGCAAACAAGCAGAAGATGCAGTTTTAGAGCAGCGTCTTAAACCACTAATAGTGTTTTCTCCTCACGCAGGTCCCAGTGGAGCATACAGTCCCGACGGTACCATGGGTTACATGATGGAAGGCCAGCAAATGATGCATCGACCGCCAGGAGATCCAACTTTTCACAATCAGTACGCACATTATCCCGCTGAGTACTATGGACATCATCTGTGAGGTAAATTAACAACCATTTTAAAAAAAAGTTTATTGTCATTGAAACCTATTTGGAGCTTGTATCTAATGGACGTTTTTCTTGTTTCAGGTCTCCCTTCTTGTGTCACAACGACATTGGACATAGAAATATGCAACTCCTAAATGTGATTATTCTTTGTACAAAGTGTAAATGTAGTGCCCCAGTGTTTAGTTCCGGGAAGGACTTGTACAAAAGTATTAGACTCGTCTCGTGTGCTGACTGCTGTACATAGTAAATGGTGAGGCGGGCGGGCGGGCATTCCCCGGAGAGGTGCCCCGCCGCTAAAGTAAACATATACATATATACATACACACGCTGCACACTGGCAGTAAGTAAAAGAAAAAATTATTATGGACAACCGCCGCAATCGTGTTAAGTGATGTGGTCTCGTAGCTTAGGTTCCTCATCGATGTGTTACCTACCAATTGCCCCCCCCCCACTCCTCTTGTCCTAGTCCCGATCCTCACAAATGTCCTTTCTCTCAGAAACGATCAGCCGCTATCTCCAATGTCCTCCCTTCTATTCTATTATCTATTTCACTCTGTCCGCCATCACGTTTCTTAAAAAAATTCAAAAAGTACGACGCGTACAAAAAAATAATTCAAGGTTGTGCTGTTGTAAAATAATAGTTGTTATATTTGTTGTGATTTTTTTTGCTAATTTGATGAAAAGAAAACTTGAAAAAACCCGAACTCTCCCTTGTCCCGATGATGATCATGATGATATACGATATACGTAAAACTACTGAACCTAGAAAATTTAAAAAAATCTAACCAGCTAGAGTGCCTGCTCTCTCTAAGCTATTCAACTAGGATAAAATATCAATACACAAGTATACAGAATGTCGCAAAGTCACTCAGGGGGTCCTTGGCTGAACCCAGACAAGTTCAATCGTACCACTTACATAATGTAACTACATAGATTATTATATACTATTACTATCTTTATACTTGTGTTGTTTCTTTAATCGGAACCTGTCGTGGTTTCTAAACATCCCACATTATACATACATACATACCCAACAAAAAAATGGCATGCAATCAATTTATTTTACAACAAACGAAGTCATTTTCAATCCTTATGTCCTCTTTTTCTAATATCAAAGTATTAGGAGAAGAAATACATAGCTGGGGGGATGTTTCTTCAAATATGAAACTTTACCTTCTATAGAAAATAACCTCCATAAAAAGCAATAAAGCAATCGCTCTCTGATTAGTTTATTGCATTCTATGGAGATCATTTTCTATAGACAGTAAATTGGCAAGTTGCAAGAAACTCCTCTGGACCAACAGTTCACTCTTATTGGTACTAAGTAAATAGATATATTTTAGTTAAAGTAAAGGAGAAACGATTAGAAGAATTTAGAAATTTAGTCTAAATTTTATTATAACCTTAATGTTGATGTTAAAATGCTACGACATGTCCGACTTGTATTTAAATTGAAAAGTGAAAAAATAATTTCGATGTATACCTTACCGTAATTGTTTACTTGCCTGTGAGGGCTGTGGAATCGGCCAGGGGCGTCCCGATGGGGCCCCCCGAATATCCGGGGGGCTCGTTGTTAATGTTAATGATTGGTGGATGCGCCCGGCCGATTCCAGCGCCACCTGCTGGACATTCTTGCAACTGCTCGCCGTCCCCGGACTCGGAATACCCGACGTATACGATTTTAGTGATGTTTATAGGTTATTATTATTATTATTATTGTAATAAATTATTACGTACATAAGACCGAGTCGTCGGTGCGGCCGTAGATGGAGGAATGGCTTTATGCTACAAAATCATATTGTTTATGTATTCGTCGTTACCTTTGTTAGGGTATTGAAATGGACGGGGGTCCTTTGTTGTATACTATTATACCATTTACAGAAAACTCTGATTTATAGTTTTTGATCTGATGTACTCAAGTGTATGTAAATATTAATGATAAGTACTGTTGTATACCATGGCCCCCCGTTCGCGGGGGGCACCCCCACCCCCGTCTCTTTCTCATCCCACTGTTTTTGTAAATACAATTACCTCCGAAGAGAATTTTGGCTGTTCGTTTAAGTGATTTCCATCATAAAATCATTAATCGCCTTATCCAATGTATACGAAAAAAATCAATACAGATCAATGAGAGAATATCGTACCTCTGTGTTATGTATGAGAGGAAACTTTATTGTGTTCTGCTTTTTAATGAAAGTATATATTAATATTATAAACGATTATGGGACGAGATACCTCTAAAGTAATTTGGTAACGCCGTGTCCTCTGTATAGTGTTTTTTTGAAACGTGAGCATTAAATGCTACATCTTGTGTACTTATATAAACTGTGTTTTTAATCAATTTACCCTTTCTATCTCTCCCCCCGGCTCCCCCAACGACTACAGGGTACCAAATTATCACCACCTCCAAATATGGCACACAACTTAACTTTCTATAGAAAATGATATGTATAGAAATCAATATTCTCCATCGCACCTAGGTGATGTGGAGAATGTTATGGATTTCTATGCAGATCATTTTCTATAGAAAGTAATTTCCAGAAAAGTATGCCAAATTGTAACCATCTTGTGTTTGGTAATATGGACCACCCTGTATTTTAACTACTTACTACTACTACAACAATTTTTCTGATTTTAATTGATTTCATTTCAATCTTAAAATTTGTTCGGTGCAATATTAAATTAGTAGGTTAATTTAAAATTTGTGTTTATACAATATATGTAATTATTAAATTATTAAAAAAATGTTACTGTAAATAAATTTGTCAATTTATAACATAACAATATTTAATTAAAACACATTCACAACTTTTGAGCGCTTTGTTTAATAATAATTTGGTTTAAACCTACACTTTTTTTCCTAATAAACTATTAGCAAAGTTTATGAAGGTAAGTATAAAAGCTAAAAACAATTTATCAAACGCAGTCAAACATTTTTAATTTACATATATTCCATGTATTATAAAATTTTGGTATTGAAAACAATTTAAGGAAACATAAGATTAAAAGGTAAGTTATAAAATATTAATCCCGGCGCATCCGCCATTTTTTAACTTTTATTTTTATTACTTATTAATAATATGAAGCCTACTGATGGGAAAATAAAAACACAATAAAAATTAAAATAAATCTATTTTGTTGGCATTTTTCAATTTTCTTACAAATGTAAATTTTAAGAAAGAAGACATTTTGAAAGTAAATCGTAAAATTAAATTTAATTACAACCAAAATTGTAACATTTTTAGATTAAACACTATTGCATGTAAGGTAACATAATAAATAAAATATTTATAATTTAAAAAACTTATCAAGCTTAAATAACTGGAAACCACAGTTAAAAATTCATATTTATTATGCAACGAGCACAAAAAAGTGTGCATGCATGTGAGTGGATATTTAATAAAAATTATTTACACAAACACGTTACATTTCATGTTTTTCTGTAATTTGATGTTAAAGTGTAAACACTACTAATTATACTAATTCATTAATGTTGTATCTGATTATAAATATTTATCCTTGCACGACGATTTTTTTTTTTTAAATGTTTCCATGTTATATTCATGTACGACATCTTCCTGAATAACAAAAATAATGATTTTATAACGAGTATGATAAAATTTAATAAGTTATTACTCTTAGGCAATTGATGGGCAACAGCAGTGCCGATAGGAACCACAGTTAAACCACAGTTAAACAACAGGCAGACTCTACTTAGTCCGTCGATTAAATATATTATGAATTTATGTATGGTTTTCTACACGAGTATCCCAATTAAATTCTGTAGAGTTATTCATGTTGATGGCATGCACCTGCAAATTATAATAAAATGTATGACCTTACCACAAAATTTATAAAAAAAATCGTTCAATATTCAAAGTTCATTATTAAAGATTTATTTTAAGTAAAACCTTTATTTAAGTTGCTTTAAAGAAAGTAATGCATCCAATTCAGCCGGTGTCAGCAATAACAAATTATCTATTAGGAAATGCCTGTACAAGTATACTAGCGAACGGAGAAGACTGTTGGTTGAAAGAGAGAGCAGCCGGTTAAAAATGCTGAAAGCTGTTCGATCGGAAACTTAATTATATTGGATATTTCGAGTAAGACGGGGAGATTTACAATCGAACCCATCGCCGGGCTGATCGATGAGCGAACTCCATCAGATGCCCTCGCAGTTGCACGATGGATTTTCCGATGGAGAAGGGCGCCCGTTGGAAAACTCATTCCTGTGTATCCCTTCAGTAGATTTAATGCGGGATGATTTTCCAAACCGTGCTGCGACTTATTACCACCGTAACACATATTTTCTCTTCGATAGATATCAATAAATATCTACCAGTAAGCCCAACTGAGTTTTTTCTTTAAATAATTTAAATACAAATTTCATATTTTCTTAAATGGCGTATGGATGTAACATATTTTATTTGACAAACTGCTGGAATTGTAATCTAAATACGATGTACCTAAGTGAATAGCAATGAGCTTAAAATGAGTAAATAAAGGAGCACCTCCATATCAAGTAATCTGCATAGAGTAAACAATTGTATTGTCCATTCGCTGGAGAAAGGTCTGCGTCGTTTCGATGAGTGAATGTCGTTCAATAAAGACAGGGCAATTTGAAAAGGCCGAACAATGAAATATCGAGCGGGCTTGGAGCAAGGAACATTATAACATCAGAGAGCCTGAGCGGTCCGGATCTTAAACAACCATTGGTCATCGTAGATTGGTTGCGAGGGCCACGGTGACAGCTTCTATATAGGCCTGCGCCCCGGAAATTGTGTCCACTGCTGCAGGGAGCAGGCTTCCGCTTCCGTTCCTTACTGACTAACGTATACACGGTCGTCCACCGTTTGCCCGCTCCCTGATTCATTGCTCTCTTATCACAAACCTGGACCAAATGACTTTGCTCCGCTCCTCTCTCTCTTCGTCCTTGCTCCTGCACAGCTTTTCTCGTTCTTGCTCAAACCGACACATACTCTGAGAGATTACTTATCTGACACGAAGATATTTGATCCTTCACAAAGGATAATAATACGATTCCAACATTTTTATTTAAAATAATCATAACTGCACGACCTACAACTGTCTAATATATATCAAAACTCTCCTAAAACTGTTCTTCAACTTTTACTGGGAACTGTCCAAAATATTCTACAAGAATTGTTCTAAAGCTGATTTAGAATTAACTGTTAAATTAAAACAGTCTAACTGAACTTTCGAAAATTTAATAAAACTATCTTAAAGTAGTTGGAGAAAAATGATTCGAATCGAACAAAATCCTCACATTTTAAATTATTTTGTATCAATTACACATAAATTATCCAAATGTATGTAGGCAAGCATCACGGTTTAAAAACATTTTGACCCAGATTAAAGTGAACAACTAATAGGAGAACAAGAAGAAAAAAACAGTGGCGTCTTCGTAATTTCGGATACGGTGGTTGAATAACAAATGGGAGGTGGCGTGCGGTGTCAATCAAATGTCCGCGCAACGTGACCAAACCACGTTTCCGCTTAAAACATCGCCATTTTCGAATCTCGTTAGTACCTTGATTATGCCCCGTTGAGTTTTGTTTTCGTTGCAACGTCAGCAAACCGTTCATTCCTCCACTCAACTCTCCCGAAATTAGGCATGTAGTTATCATTCCCCTTAAAACTTTATAACTAATCTTTATTATTATTGTTCATATTTTCGTGTCATGTATCAAGGACTTTGAGTTATTATTAATTCTTTTGGTATTTTTATGTACAAATATTTATTGACTCTGAACATTTATTTTAGGATTTTTGCTGTTTTTTAGATGATTATTCTAATGAATGTTTGAAATTTAAATTTGAATTTTCATAAATTTTAAGATTTGTATTTTAAACTTGATTGATTAAAAAAATATTAATTTTTTTCAGTTTTTGCTTTTTTGTTTTTTACTAATTTCATGATAATGAATTTTAGATTGTAAGTAATTTATATTATTTTTTATATATATTTTTGGCTTTTAAATTCAATTTTTAATAAATTTGTATAACATTTTTTGGACATTTAGTATAATTATGTTATTTGGGATTTTTTATGTACAAATATTCTACGATTTTTAATATTTATTAGATGATTATTCTAATGAATGTTTAAAAATTAAATTTTCATAATTTTTAAGATTTTTATTTTAGTTTTTAAACTTAATTGATTAAAAAAAAATGGAGTGTTAGAAAACTAAATAATTAATCTTTTTTTTTAATTTTTATTCTTTTGTTTTTTACAAATTTCAAGATAATACAGGTTTTTTATAATTTTTGGGTTATTTAAGACTTTTAGGTTTTAAGTAATTTACATATTTTATTTTTTAGATATATTTTTGGCTTTTAAATTTAATTTTTAATAAATTTGTATACATTTTTTTAAACATTTAGTATATTTGTGTTATTTGAGATTTTTTATGTATTTATTCACTCCGAATATTTATTTGAGGATTTTTGATATTTTTTAGATAATTATTTGAATGTTTGAAATTTAAATTTGAATTTTCATAATTTTTTAGATTTTTATTTTAGTTTTTTAAACTTGATTGATTAAAAAAAAATTAATTGGGGTGTTAGGAAACTAAATAAATAAGCTTTTAGTTTTTTTATTATTTTTGGGCTATTTAAAATTTTTAGGTTTTAAATAATTTATATTTTTTTTGACATTTAGTATTTTTATGTAACATCTACATTCACAGCTAAGATCTTTTAATTTTAGTTTAGATTATATTTTATATTATTTTAATGTACTTTGGAAAACTTAAGGAATGTTTAGAATTATTTTTGTATCTGTGAAATCGATTGTGGAATTTAATTTTTGTCAGCAAAATGTCCCCTTCCTTCCACTAAAGCCGGTACTGCGTGTAATTGTTGTTCGTTTTTCTTTGAATGCTGCTGCTGGGAAATTCTCCACGATTCCAAGAAAGGCGGCCGTTCGCCGCCTGCTTGACTGGCTGCGCTCCGACATTCCCCATACCACTCATTGTCAAAAGTCGCAGAACCGCGGTTAACCGCCACTAATAACGCAATCATCGTCCTTTTATATTTTAATAAAAAATAATTCCGAGCAATTTCGCTCTAAACTAGTCAAGGTTCCGGCAATTAATAATATTTTCCCATGTAATTTCAACTTAATTGTGTTACTTTGGATTATTATCCTCAAATTACTACTAAATCTGCGGATAATGCTATATTTGTAAATAATTGCGTCATTACAAAGGCGACTTTATGTCACGTTTATTTACAGAAACATTTAGGGCGTTTTCACTTTTTATTAAGTTAAGTTTTTGATCGGAGAAGTTGCTTCATAACTTCCAGTTTTTGACAGATTGAGGGTTTACTTATTTTTCAAGTTTGGTACCATAATACCTAAAGATCGAATAAAAAGTTTAACATCTAAATATACTGGACTTCACTGAAAACCGGCAATTTTTATTTTTGATATTTACCCAAGTACCTACATCCATTTTGAATGGTGCCAATAAAATTGGATAGGGTTAATCCTGCAAAGGTGTGACTTCATGTTTCCCAATTTGAATAAATTTCAAAGAGTTTATATTATTTGTAAATGCAAATTTTTATCATATTATTACAGTAAATGTTCTGGACTATGATTCCAGAATGAAAAAAGCGGTGTGTTAAAAAATAGGAGTATTGCGGATGTATATTGGTGTGGAAACTGTGAGCATACATAAAGTAACTGGTCGGTGGCGGCGGCGAATATGTGAGTACAGTGGCAGAAGGACGCAAAGCGAATACAAATCAATGGATGGAAGTTTTCCAATCCATTTCCCGGCTCCCGAGAGATTCGGGAAACACTTCGCTATATTAGGAGCACACCTGTAGTACGTGAAAGACCACCTCCAGTTGATTCCGACCCGGCCATTTCGAAAATAACTAAAGGAATAGTTTCATCCCCGGTCTACTTTGAAAAATAACATTTCATGAATATATGCTGCCGCCTGCCAGGAAAATACAACTTGTGACACTAGCAAAATTAAATATTTAAACCCCCCATATTCCCACTGCTCAAATGGATCAACAATACCACATCTCTGCATTATTTATTTCCACCAATTACGGATATTACTGGCGGGCCTTTGATAGTTTTAGATATAAATTTTCCAAGTCGTCAATAAACCATGTTACACTAATCTGTATTTCGAATATCGATCCCATGTATTTCAACATCATTTATAATGCAACAATTTAATAAATTCTTTAAACGCACAACCTATACAAAGATAAGATTACATTTTATTTCCTGCTAGTTTCAACATTAGAAAATGCATTTTTGAAATATTGATTATTGTTGCTTCATGTATCTAAAAACAAAAATTTCCTGTGCATTCAACAAAAAATAAATATAATATAACATAAAGGATTTTGAAAATGATGAATGGCGATTGAAAATAATTAAAGGCGCATGAAACTATAGTTATACTCCTGCATATAATATAAACGTACTCCTGTGGGGAAAGTTTGGCCGTAAAAAAGAAATAAACTTGATGTGGTCGTATCCTAATTTGGATCATTCATTTTTAACACCTCAATCTTGCAAGTTTTACCGCTCCATCCCGACTCTACGCTCCCCGTAATGGATAATTTGCAATATCATGAATGACTAACAACGTTGACGTACAAACTAGGTCGGAAAATGAAGGCAATGTCACTTTGAGCAAATGAAAAGTAACTGCTTATCACACCACCCTCTGTCCGAAATCATTTTCGAGCCCTTTGCGTTACGGTTACGAGCGCATCAAAGTTATTATAATTTTGTTTTACACCTCGATATGAGTCTATTTCATATGCATTGCTTGTAAACTTTTAAAGGAGTCTATCCCACACCTAACCTAGCCACCGCCAAGATGATTACGTTGCAAAATTAAATTGCCATGGAACTTATAAGCTCACGTTGTTTTTCTTCGAATTACTTTCCCACCATTACATTTACATTTTAGTTTGATACTTTTTTTCATCGTCGTCGTCTCTTGCTTATTGTTTTACTTCCTTTTGTAAATAGTATTAAATATTTGTTGAAAATTTGTAAAGTAAAATAAATTCCAAAATTATGAATTTACTCAAAAAAGTCGTTTTATATCTATATATTTATGTTTAAAACGTCTTACAAAAGTGGTTTTTTATCTACCTACACTGTTATAAAAATACTGTTTGTTAACATAAATTTGTATTATTTAATTTTATTTTGTAAATTTTAACATGATTTTTTTTACAAAACCAGGGTTTGTAATTATTTTAACAAAGGAAAATATTTAACCGAAAGTTTTGTAAAGGTAATATGCAATTTTGTAAGCATTTTGTTAATTTCAAATTTTCAAATTTTGTTGTTAATGTTTAACAAAAATATTTCTTTGTTCAAGTACATGTGATTTCAGGCAGTAAATCAAAACATTTCCCACTGACAATACGCATCAACAAGTTCAAATGACTTCAGCGTCTGCAACTTATGTTTTCTGCATACTTTATTCTATTACCAGAAACCTGAGTGTGCGAAGTTTGAATTATTCGAA
This sequence comes from Brassicogethes aeneus, assembly GCA_921294245.1. Lineage (NCBI taxonomy): Eukaryota > Metazoa > Arthropoda > Insecta > Coleoptera > Nitidulidae > Brassicogethes > Brassicogethes aeneus. The sequence goes on from OV121133.1 coordinate 83,284,613, forward strand.
AAAAGATGCCATCACTGGTTTTAAAACTAAAATTAGGAGATACAGTAAATTGGGTTAAAGTTACGAAATACATCAGTAAGTGTTGTAGTAAAAACTTCTTTATAATTTGATGGTTTTAGAATAGTGTGTTATTTAATTGGTTGTATGTTATTTTTGTGTTCATAGGTATGTGTTAATTTTTTTGTTTAGGAAATTCATTAATAAAGCAACATTTCTTATCAAAATTCTTTTCTTTTAAGTTTGCAATTTCCAACAAATACTTTTGTTACTGAGACTATAAAAAGTTTTGTAAAAATAATCCTTTTTGAAAATTACAAGAATTATGGTAGAATTATTGACAGGATTTTGTTATTAAATCTAAAAAATGTTTGTTATAATTACAAACTACTTATTCAATTAACAGATTACAGTTGGTTGTAAACTTAATATAAAGTTATGTGGACCTGGATTAACATAAAATCTGGTTAAAATTAACAAATATTTTTTACTGTGTAATTAATCAATAAATAAACATAAAATTGTATTTTAAAATTTTTCCCTATATAGTTGATAAAAAACCAAAAACTTATTTGACTTGTTTATCTGATTAAGTATAAAAGATTTAAAACGCTTAATCTTAATTTTAAATTAAAAATTAGGAAATTAATTTCGGAGTTGATAAATTCGAAAATCGGATTTAAATCTGTTAATTCGGTTAGAGTAGATTGAAGAAAATGGGCTGTATAGAAAGAAGTTAATTGTCGGGCAACGTAGAGCATTTTTTCCGCGAGCGGGATTTCCATTAATATTCCTTAAGTTGGTGGATTATTGTCAGTATGGGTCTGGGCACAAAAATGTTTAATCAAAAAATCTGCATCCTCTGCGCGGCGGCTAGCGGGAGCGGAGAAAAAAGTTGGCGGGTCTGGCCAGATGAATGCCGCTTAGCTGATAAAAAAGGAATTAAAGAACGAAAGCGAAAAAATGAAATTCTCTGTTTTTGACAGGCCCTTAATCGCGCACACGAGATATGCCGCATTAAAGGGGCACTCGTTTCCCTTTAATTAAAGCCCGGTGGCGTCCTGTAGAGCTGCCGCTAAACTATGGTCCCTCCACACAAAAATATTCCTGACTCTCCTCTACTCTCCTCTACTCCTGCTCCTGCTACTGCTGCTGCTGCTGCTGCTTTATGGATTGAAACGTGTTTGTAATGTATATGCGAAAATATTTATAGCAGCTGTTCCCGATTTCACAAATACCGATTAACATTCCTCTCGTAATAATGGTATTTAATGTTGTTTGATTGCAAAGTTTAATTACTATTTTGATAAAAAAATATAACAATTTTTTTTATTTTAATTAAATAAATGTAAAATACATTTAAAAAATAAACTAAAAAAATCAATCTTACCAATTCCTATAACTTGGTTTATAACATTATTCTGGGTATTGGTAAAACTGGTGCGATACACATACAGTTATAGAACATTTTAGCCAGATAAATTGATAATGTCTCTAATAATAATGGCGCCTCGTAAGTCGAAGGGGAAAATTATTAAGTTTAGAGACGGAGAGAGGACAAGGGGAGGGAAGGATTCGGCTCGCGATAACCCACTGACAATGGCCAGGAAATGTAGTTACATAGCTCAAATGACACATGTATGATGCGATTACAATTATATGAATATGTATGTTGTACTCTTACTGTTATATTCCCAGGCCTAAATTTAGCACGGAGAGGCTGGCAGAAAATGGCGGGGTGAGCATGTAAATTTAATGCTATCTAATACAATGTAATTCTTGGTCAGTGCGCTTTCAGAATTATGAGATCGTGTTTGGAATTTATAATAACTCACCATGACGTGCTGGGGGAAATTATCATTATTATTGTAGATAATTTTATATTATTGAGAAAAATGAATTAAAAATCATGGTAAACCACAAAAAAATCTTTTCACCGTCCTCGGTGGTGTAGTGGTCAGCATTGGTACAAGCCCAGATGTCATGGGTTAATTAAATATAAAATTAGAACAAGAAATCAATAAAATGATAATTATGTTTAAAAAACACGGTGTTTCTTATTTGGGTGATGATACTGAATGAGCTTAATCCTTGAATAACTTTAAGGAAGAAATATGAAAATGAAAGTTTTCGAAAAAATACGTTTTTCTCAAAAAATATTATTTCTACTTCTATCAGTTACGTCCACAATAACATGCCCTTGAATATTTTTAACAAAGAAAAAGACACAACAATGCTTCTTTAAAAATTAAGTATTAGATTTTTTTTTTAATAATCTCTTAGTAAATTGGCCTCGTAACTTTTTTTCGTTTGACAAACGGTTTTCGAATAAAACTTAAAATAAACTGCGCACCACTCAATATGTCGCGACCAAAAAGTTCGTTCTTTTCCAAAACGACATAACTTTTTTGTTTCTTGAACAATTTTATTTTGGTCGGTGATGTCTGCTAGCCTCATCCTCTGGCATTGCATGCTATAGATATGAAGCTCACGGTTCTTCAAGTAAATTTCCTACAGGGTGATATGTTAAACGGTGAAAAATTTCAATAACTTCATCCAAGCCCCGTTTGTAAAAAAATTAATTTTTTTCCCGTTTTTATTTTGAAATAATAAAGTATTATGTGTTACCTTGAAACGTTTTTCAAGTTTTTCGAATTAGAATCTTAGCAACGACGATATGATTTTTTTTCGGATTTTATTAAGACATTTAACAGCCGGGAATTGTTTTCAAATTTTGATTCTTGGTGATTTTGGTTTTATCTGAAACTTAAATTTGACAACTGAATCACAATCAGGAGGTCAAAATTATAAAGAAAACATGTCACGAACGTAAATATCGGTTCAGGTTTAGTTTTTTGCAAATTTTTACCAAAATGTCATTTTGAAAAAGTGGTCTTTGCTTAGGCCCCTTTGAAAATAATGGAAGTTTGTTGCTTGTCGCTTGTTTAGAATTATTCAAGGAAAAATCTTTCACCATCTTATTTTCTTGTTCTTAAAAAGAATGAGTGTATTGCCTACCAAAAAGCCTTAAATTTACCTACTATTTTGTAAAAACAAATCAGATTTTCGTTGCTAATATTCCAATTCGAAAAATTTGAAAATCTTTTCAAGGTAAGACATAATTCTTCATTATTTCTTTTTTCAAACGGGGCTTGGATGAACATTGAAATTTTTCACCGTTTTACATATCACCCTGTAGGAAATTTACTTGAAGAACCGTGGGCTTAATATCTATAGCATAAATTGCCAGAGGATGGGGTTAGCAGACATCACAGACCAAAATAAAATCGTTCAAGAAACAAAAAAGTTATGCCGTTTTGAAAAAGGGCGAACTTTTTGGTTGCGACACATTGAGTGGTGCGCAGTTTAGTTTGTTTGCATGTCGATTTGCAGTTTTGACCTCAATAAAGGAGACTATCCAGTATACTATCTATAGATCGCAACTCGAAATTTTTTTAAGGGTTTAAGAATTACGATCCCGAAACAACTTTTCTCCCACTTTGGTCAAAAAATATCCACTCTTTCTCTTCGTGATTGCTTTCCAGATATTTTTTTCAATTTTGAAAGCGGTTGCACATATAAGTTTTTTTCCTTAAAATTATCCAAGGATTGAGCCCGTTCAGTATTAGTATAAAATTAGGAAACACCCTGTATATTCCTAAAACTCTTAAAAAATATCTTAAAATGTTTTAAACCTTCAAAAAATTACTAAGTATTGTCTAAAACTGATCAAAGCGAATTAAAAATTGTTTGTTAAAATACATAAAGTTATATAATAATAAATTAGTAGCCAGAGAAAACAAAACAAAAAACAATCGGGGTTAAAAGTGCAGCAACAGCAGGTATGATCGTAAAGAAGAAGAAGAAGAAGAAGAGTTGACTTTGGCGTAGCAGGATCCGTATCGTGGAAGGCAAGGCAAGGCGAACGTAGCATTCGGAGCGGTTTTATTGGAGGCGGCTCGCGGGGGGCACGAGGAGACGGGGGGGAGGGGGGGCAGGCAGGATGCGGGGGTTAGTTAGCGATGCGGTGGTGCTTTCTAGCCGGGCTGAACATCAGTCAAAGCACGGTCCATTACGCAGGGCTAAGCGATAGCGGCTAATGGCTGAAAACCGGAGATGAATGGCCGGCTGAAAAGCTAGCCCCGCTCCGTTCGCTCGCTCGCTGAAAATCATCGACCTAAAAGTCTTTCTCCCCGATGACGATATGTTAATTTCATGGGAAAATGCTATTAACGACTCCGTTACTCCGTAACGTTATATATTGGTGGCACTTTTCTTTACTTTTACATTATTGAATTCCTGCAGATTCGCTAAGAAAATATATTGCCCCGAGACGTCGACGACGCGAATTCGAATAATGAAAGTCCGGCAAGATAAAAAGAAAAGAAACCAAGCTAGCCAAATGGAACAAAAATTCATTGTAAATTTTCCCAAGCTTTTTGCCTAAAACTTTTTTAATGTATTGTTTTCTAAACCCTAAGATTCGCCGCTTTATTAAAAAAAAGTTCCTTCACATAATTTATTACCTTTTCCATAAAGAACTTCTTAAATTACACTTACAACTACAAAAAATTTTTTGTAATTAATTAGTTGGTTAACTTAATTAATTTAACTATAATTATAGAAACTTTTAGGTTTTGGACATGCCGAATCCGAATTTGACATAAACTGATGGAGCAATTCTAAAAATTGAGATTATAATATTAAGCAAAAAAAATTACAAAATTTGTTAGTTCATAAACTTTTGTAAATCTTTAATTTAATTACTTACGAGTTAAATATTTTTAGACTTCATCATAAATAAAAAGGTTTTCCAAAAAGAAATAATTTCTCAACACAATAGGGAGATTAAGAAATTTGGGTTAAGTATATTTTCGGCCGCAATCTTTATTATATTATTTTTTAAAGCCGTGCACCTGCTTTGAATAATTTTTATTTTAAAACCCACACCTTTCCTGCATTAGCTGCGTTATCGTGTTTACTTTATATACGCAGATGCACACAGCACAATAAAATTTACCTCACTTTTATAAAATAATAACAACAAAAATGTTCAATAAAGTGTATGCTTTAAAAAGAATGACCAACAAAAAATTGTCATAAGATCAAGATTATTAGGATATTAATTATTTACCTAACTAACTGAGTTTTGAAAATGTCATTACGTGTTCTGTAGAAAATACTCTATGAATTAGTAGACGTTCATAGTTTTTAGAAGAATGCCATTCTCTCGCATAATTCTCTGAACACTCGTAATAAAGGGTAAATGAGAGGGAAAGATTGTTATTACATGTTTTTGATGCCAAGACTAATTGACGGAGGGACGAGTTTCCTACAAATTGAATCCGTTACGCTGTATTGTGTCTGACTATTTTTTTCTTTTATTAATGATCTATGAAGAATTATTGCTAGTTGCTAGCATCGGTTAATAGTATTTTTATGTTGCACAGATTTCATTAAAATGTGTATGAAGGGTTGAACGGTTCCATATGTTTCAGAACGGTTAGGATTGCATAGGGTTCAAATATTAAAACCATTAGTGTTCAATACAATTTGTAGCAACGTTAAGATCATAGAAGTATACCCAATAAACTCAATAAATGTAATATTAATAAAATAACACAATATAAGACAAATGACACACAACTAAAACATTAAAAAAAATTCGATGATCCCCACTTTCAATTTCATTTATTATTTTTTTAGATATATCCTCAAAAATCCCAGTAGTATTAAAATGTCTCAGTTTCTAAGAAAAAAAAGTTTAAAAAATCAATCATCGAGAAAAATAATAATAAAATTAAAATAAACTCAAAAAATTTCATTTTAACAAGAAAACACAATTCAGGACAAATGACAATTATAATTAATGTAATAAAACTTGAAAATTAAAGAAATCTTCTTGCGATAGGAATGCAATAAAGTATGAATGGGAAATAAGTCCTGTCAAGAAAAATATTTGTGTGATTGTTTTTCGAAATGCAAATGAAAATAGTTTTATCGCGAGCGACATATAAATCTCGGTCCCTGCGCGTTTTTTGCATATTTTATTGAAAAAGGTGGTCGTAAAACGGGGGGCGATGCTGGGAGATCCGAAACCCTCACTCAACTGCAAGTGTAAGATAAAACAAGAAAAATGCCAACACACGGTAATCTGGCAAGGATTGATCTATGCATGATCTCCTCTTCTCTGCTCTGCTCTGCTCTGCTCTGCTACACCAACAACAAACAACTCTTCCTCATATGCAACCACTGTGGGACACAGCGCATCACTGCTAAAATTTTGTATAAATATATTACACGTTCACTAAACAATAACAAGGTAAAATTACAAACTGGTTTATCGTAATACAATACTAATGGGTACACATTTTGCCGCAAAATTGGTATTTATAATATGAATTTTTATAGAATCCATTTTTGTTAAAACTAATAAATTAATAATTTAAATATCTCACCGTTTCTAAATTAAAAGCATTATTAAAGAATATGCAATAATTAAAACATTTTTAAAAATTATATTATAAATATATTTTTGGAATTTACATTTAAATTCGAAAAAAAGAAGAACAAAATTTATTTGGTTTATTTTTTAACAAAGACAGGCTTTTATAAAATGGTTAATTTGTGATAGAATTTTTTTATCTCTTTTTTTTCAACACTCTGTTTAATCACTTTAAAAATAATACAAATTGTACACACATGATCAAAATTGTTGCATATTTTTGTATTTTAATTTTCGCCTTGTATAACGTGCTGTGTTTTGTTGTTTTGGAATAAATTTTCATTTAATTGTTATAATACGTAAAATAAAGAAAATTTAATATATTGAAGTATTTTTGTAGGAAATAATAAAAATAAAAGTTTCGGAACCAATCATCCTCCTTGAAGACGATAGTTCCGACGAGGATGATGACTTTGAAAACAGTATTTAGATAAATAATTTATTGAAAATAAATAAAATACATAGTGTACATTACAATTATAAACAATTTTAAGAAAATAATCACCTTTATTCTATAAATAAAATTTATATTTAAAATGTTTTTTCACCCAAATCGTTTCTGATAATAAATTGTTTTTACTTTTTAAAAATTATATTTAGTTTTATTTTTAATATTTCCTACAAAAATATATACTTTAATTTATTAAATTTTCTTTATTTTACGTATTATAACTATTAAATGAAAATTTATTCCAAAACAAAAAAAAACAGAATGTTATACAAAGCGAAAATTAAAATACAGAAATATACAACTATTTTGATCACGTGTGTATAGCTATTGTACATACATACATACGAGTATGTATACCTATACAATTATTTTTAATATTTTTGTTTTTAAATGTAATTTTCAAAAAAAATATATATATAAAAATTATTCATAACTTTTTCGAAAAACATTAAAATTTTTTTGATAATTACCACTTTCAATTTTATTATCGTTTTTTCAAACTTTGAGGTTCAATCCTCAAAAATCCCCAGAGTGGTATGATGAGAAATAAAATGTCCAAGTTTCTAAAAAAAGACAAAAAATTAAAAATGACAATCATCGAGAAATTTTTTTTTAATCCGAAAATTCTAAGATAGGTCTAAATAATTTACATTTAAACACGAAAATTAAAAAAACAATGTCGATAAGTCAATTTCTGAACGATTTATTGATATTTATTTGAAAAATAAAGAGCCATTCTTTTGCTTGGGTAAAAAAATGAATCTTAAGGGTTTGAGGTAAAAAGTGGTGGATTTGGTATGGAATGCTCCATACACATTACTAGATGTTTATCCGCGGGCTATACCGGGATCTGTTGTTGCAAAAATGGCGAATGCACCGGGATAAATTAATTAATATAGAAACTTATCAAATTAGAACGATTTTCGATCACCTACCTGGCATATCGTTGTGTATGTTGTTAAAAAAAAAATTACGTCTAAAAATCTTGACCAACTTACCTACCCAGTAATAAAAAATAACATAGGAATAGAAATATACAAAACATTCTTTAAAGAATAGTAATTACTGGTTATTGGAAGTAGATAAATATCTAGAGTCTAGATTCTGGATAATCTCTAATTCTATTTCAAGGTTAACGTTATTTAATCACATTCAGCTTTGAAAAAAATCCTAATAGGCTGTGATTTTATTACATTTGATCGACAGGATTTGATCAATGTTGTTTGAGGATGACCTAACAATAGTTACCTACTATTTATTATATCTATTTGTATTATTATTTCTTACATATTACATCGTTGAGAAAAATTTAATTTACAAACATCTATTAAGTTTTTAATAATATTTTTATTTTAAACCAAAAAAATCTTACACTGTAAAAGTAATTTAGACCAATCGGGTAAAGTTTTAACCTTACTTTCGAATTTTAATAATTGTTATAATTTTACATTTGATGTTTCGTCTAACAAATAAAAATCTAGAATTGTCTCTAAAGTTCCTTATAAACTTTTTTAATGTATTTTTAATATATTTTTTTAATTATGAATGTATAGTAAAGTACAGTATTTTAAGGATTTCTCGATAAATAACCTAACATAGCTGTTGTATATAACATTTATATTCTATTTTTTTTTAATGTTCATTTGGGTAAAACTTTGAACTTTCAGACTTAGAAATAAAAAAATTGAAACAAGGATGCGGTGCGCGTTGAGAAAACGTCCGTTATATCGACGGAGGATCACTGTTGTGATCTCGTTGATTTTTGCATCGAAGCGTGCTGCGGACCGTAGCCGCCTAGGAAGAGCTTGTGACGGTCCCGTCGACAACGCAACACAACGGCCGTGTGCGTGTTACCATGACGACGTGTGCCGCCCCCGACCGCTCGGACAGTGACAAATGACAGACAAAGGGTGACTGGGTTCCTCGTTTTACATATGCAGCGACACCCATTTGTCTACCCACCCCAGCGGCAGCAGCAGCGTTCCTGCGAACGCTGGACGAGGCATTTTTATTCGCTCGCTAACCGCCTGCGAACCGATTGTGTCCTTCCTGCGACTGTTTTCATGTACGAGGACCATCGGGCGGTGTTTATGGTTTTTACTTAAAAAAAGGTCCTGGAGGATCCTTCATAAATTGTCCTTTACCTCGATACACTTTATTTGTTCCAACAGCTTAGATTTACATTACACAATACAAGTTTACGTAATTTGAAATAAAAACCAGGGCTGTTTCCATCTGAGATAAAAACTTAATTGTTAAAAATCTTGAGAAAGTCATTTCTGAAGCAAATAAAGTTAACAGGATATATCATTTTTATTTCTTACATTGCAGATTGTATTAGCAATAAAATGAAGAATAAAAATTTTGGCAACACTGTCTATGAGCCGTAAAACAATTTATAACCCACTTCGGCGGGTAGTTATTCCACTATTAAAGTATCACAGGCGAACACATCTTACTTTCCTTTGCGAATGTAGTTGGATGTATAGTACAAGGGGTGATATTAATATTTTAATAATAAAGACCAAGAACCAAATTTTATTTGCAAAAACGGTATTATTGTATTTCCAATTTACACATACATACATATGTATTAACCAATTTCCACTCCGATTGAGGTACCTTCAAAATACGCATTTTGAGCAGAAATATAAATATAGCATCCCTCGTATAGTTGGTGGGCACTATGAAGTGAATGAAGCAGATAGTGCCGATCGTAAAGTAAACGAGGTGATCGCTGTTACGCGTCACGCCGATATCGTAAACTCGAATCAAATGTGCTATGATGAAGATCGTTATGTACAGATAGATAGTGGAGAGAACGAATAATAAAATATTCCTCGACTTTACGACGTCATTTTTGATGGATTAAGTCACTTTATTTCGTTCCTAACCTGTCCTTAACTAAACGTTGGAAAATATTACAGACTTTGGTTAACAAGTTTTTTTGTACAAGTTCCACCATTTTATTATTTGAGTGAGTTTGTCAAGATTACTAAACACATTTTTAAAAATTTACATGATTTTTAAAATGTTTTTTTTGTTCAAGTATCGATTTTTAAATTATAATACAGTTTATATCGCCAAAATTTTCATTTTTAATAGGTGAGTCTTATTTTGTTCGTTTAATGTTATTAAGATAAATAAGTCAAATTTCAAAGAAGAATCATTTTAAGCAAAAACTATTACAAAGTGTTTTTAGATAATTAAATTAATTAATAAATAAATTTGATTAATTTCCAGTTAAAAAAATTATAATTTATTTTTTGCAAAAATGTTCATTAAAACTTTTGGATAACACAAAGTTCGAAATAGACCAAAGAATATAATTTTATTATAAAATGTATTTAGTGACATACTTGAAAAAAGTATAGGTATATAAGTATAAAAGGTTTAAAAGAGAATCTAAATCAAAATTGTTCTGAAACGCAATTAAACTTTTGAAATTCCCTTGCAGCCCTACACACAGCAAAAATTCGCTATAAAGTCAACAAAAACGCCTCTGCTGACGAAAAATTTACCACGCTACCGGTGCTGCCATCTACCAGAAGGTAGTCGAACTATCAGCACCGTCAAAAGCTCTACGGACTCGCCGGAACGAGATTGATCGTAAGTCTCGTAAAACCCTTTTATAATTTCATGTTAATACATTAACATACTATAAAATATTTAACTGCAGTTTTTTTTCTTTGTTTTTTGTCTATTTACGTGTTTCGCACGTTTATCCAAAAGTCGAGTAGTTTTCAAGCCATTAAATTTAAAAAACTTATAATTTATTTAATTTAAAACAAACTTTACACTAAAAATATCTAACAGTTTATCAATTATTGTCAAATTCCCTTCGTAATAATTATTTCAAATGAATTGACACCAGTAATTTGTATCACGTAATAAAAATTGCGGGTTTTTCAGTAACTAACTAATTAACATTTTTTGACAAAACCTTTTATTTTTAGAGCCATATTGCCAGACGTAAAATTTTGTAGTGAGTACCGCTCTGGATCTCGAAATAATAACTCATCGCCGGTGAGTCGGCGCTCGAGCGATCGAGAGCGGTGTGGAGCTCGCTGGAATGTTCGGAAAGGCGCTTGCGTGACGTGTGTCATGTACGCACGTAGTTCGTTAATAAACCAGTGCGTGTTTTAATTCACACTGTCGAACCGTAAAAACGTTCTTTAGCAAAAGTTAATATGCAACATTGTTATACAGAGTGAATCAAAACTATTTTATATTAGATATTTAATTTGAATATAGTTTTAACAAAAATTTGTAATTTTATAGTTAATTAATACAACAAAATTTATTAATAATATAATTTTAAATCAATAATGGCAGTTTTTAGCAAAATTTATTACATTTAATACTATAAACATAATATGTTTATATTTTAGTGAAATTTTAATTTTTATGCAGTTAAATACTATATAACATTATAGTATATTATATATAACATTTATATAACATTATAGTATATTATATATAACATTTCCAATAAAAATTGAAATTATGAGAGTCTTTATGTGTACCTAAAGCGTTTTACTAGTGTGACGTCATAAATAAATATAATAATAAATATACAGGGTATCCCATAAGTAATGGAAAATAATTAAATTGCAGATTTAAAAAAAATTGAGGTTAAATTGGAAATTTTCAGTGCAACCTTATTTTCCTACTTTAAGTTTGTCTGCCCAGATAAATCACAAACGTCACTGTAGTTGTTGGCGGTTTTTATTTTTAATCTAATTATATGTATATATAATTATATACATATAAATATTAAAAATAAAAAATGCAAACTTTGTCACTTGGAATCTCTGTGTCGGTCGTAAATTTTGCGCGATATAATTTTAGTGGTAGGCATCGCTGGAAAAGGCCCGAAATGGTTTTTAATCATGTATTGACGAATAAAAGATTAAACCGCGAATTTTATCGATTTTAAAGTGTTTTTTATTCGACGTGTGTGTAATTTCCGTTGCGTTTTATGCGTTGCAATTTTAATAAATACAGTGATTTAGAGTGCGGCCAGAGTAAAAATATCAAACAAATAACTGCTAAAATATTATGGATCGTATTTTGTTTATTAAAACATGTTTGTTTTTTGACAAATAACATTACCTTTTTGGCTTTCCTTTACCAGCATTTATATAACGATTTTCAGATTATTATTATAATTATATTATAACTATAACAAGTTTGTATAAAAAATCTCCCATCTATTTGCGAATCGCAATAAGATATTATGAAACGCCTAATGCATGTCATAATGTTGCTTATTGTGATACGCAAGTAGAAAAATCCCTATTGATTTTTTTCAATGTCTTCTCCGAGAATTAATTAAAGTTTATGAGTTTTATGAGTTAATTGTTGTTAAATAATTAAATTATTGTCATTAATTTATATTAATATTGTTTTCCACAATTAAAACCTTTCTTTCTTAAAATTACGGAATAATTTTGATCTGTGTGTGTTCCCGAATAAAAACAATAAAAATCCTCTTTAATTGGCCAGTGTATTCTCGTGCAAAAACCGCAACATAACGAGCCTTGCAAGCTGTATATGGAATTTAAACTGTAAACATTATCCCCTTGAGAAATGGATACCCACTATACCCATAATATACGGATATTATACGTTATGTATTGGCATTTGAGTTTAGCAGTTTGTCTCGTTGCAATTGGTGAAAAGGAGTAAGGGTAGAGTCGGATAATATGGCAAGTTGTAATAGGACAATTATTTAGAAAACAGTGTCAAAAGTTTATAAATTAGAGACAAACTGTAGGGCTTAGTAGCCAGGTGTCCTGAATTTCGCAGGACATCCTGGAGTTTGAATACAAGCATCCAGCTTAAGACGTCAACACGACGCTAAATGCCCTGAATCTTAGGGAATTGCTAAATTAAAGCTAACATAGTTAAAGCAATATAATATTTGTTATTATACAGGGATGTGTCTCAACAAAAACTTTAAATAATTAACAAAAATAAGTTCTTAAAAATAATTTAAAATCGTACCAAATGTTCTTTTGATAATGATACCTATTTAGTTGGTGCATAAAATTTTTTATCTACGTACTTACCTTACCTTACCTGAAAAGCTTAGTTCGTGCGGCATGTTAGCCCGTTACACATTACTCTAAAATCGTGGAGGATGGATGTTTGATCGCTTCATAGAGACGAGCGATAGCGATATTTCTTTGGATCGGATGTGGAGGATTCGTGTCCCCACATAAGTTGGTTCGGTGGCAATAAATCTCGGTATTTCGCTAATGAATTGCTATTGTTGGGAATCGGCCTGATGTGGGTCTTTTTTGCTTGCCAACTTTCATAAAGATTCCATCGTTATATGTGGACGTGTATTTTTTGCCAAGATTCTTGTTAAGGTTCGCTGTAAAATTATAATAGAGATCTTATAGTTTTTGTCGGGTAAGGAATAGCCGCTGACTTATGTTCCTTTTCCTTTGGTTTATTGTCGGTGAGGGTTTTTATGCAACAATAATATCTATGCAACCGTGTCGCATGTCACAGAATACTAATGCTGCAGAAGAATGAATAATTCCGATCGGAGCCGTTATAAGACAGGTTTCTTCTTTCTGCGCGCTCGTCTTCTCTTTGTTTTGCAATCATAATTCCCGATTGTACTTAATATTTATTGTAATGGATTTCAGAGGTTGCGAGCTTTTTACCGTATACAATTTTATTAGGAATCGACGTCGCATGAAAACGGCTGATTATTTGCCTGTTTACTACCATGCAGTTGTAAAAATCCCGCTGTCCAATTAAGTGTGCTTTCCACTTCTATTTATAAAACATCGCGTCGATAAACTTCATGTGGATAATTTAATTTCGCCGATTAATGTTATTGGCAGGGAGCCGTTGCAATTACAGGTAGTTTTATATTTATTCCGAGCCATATCATCCAATCAAATAAACTGCCATTTTTATTCGCCACTACCCATCTACTGCAGCTTCCAATCTTCCACTCCTATGACCTTGCTAAGCTTCTACATTCATTCATATTCAAATCCTTAACCACCACCATTTGGAATTATTCACTTTTTTAAATATTTTAAACCTTAACAAATACAATTGACTTGCAAGTTTCAGCTTGTTGTTGAAATTGCTTTTACTCAAATAACTTTATCGTCTAGGACATAACTTTATACACTTTCAAAGTTCGAAAGTGTTTAAAATTTGTATTGTTCCGGGTTTGCAAATTTTGATTTGATTATTTTTTAAGATACTATTATTTTATACTTGTTCCACATTTATCCACATTAAATGTTTATGTTTATTTATATTTGTTAAATTTGGGTAAATGCGACAACATAGGCATACACCAGCAGCATATGCAGAAAATATGAATTATTCAGGCAAAATAACTGAATAACGTTTGGAAATTTTTAACAGGATTAATTCATTTTCACTCACTCATAATATAATTACGAAAAATGGATAGGGGTAATGGTGGAATTACCTCTGCAAATTTAATTTTGGTGTTATGCAAAGCAGCAACAGCAGCAGTAGGGGAGATCAACGATGGTATTTATAAAACAATTGTATAAATTATGGCCGGCGCTCCCTTTCATTAAATATTTATAACTTTTGATTTAATGCTTAAAAATAACCTTTATTTTTAATGAAATTCCATTTGCTGATTTGATGGGGGACTCCGACAAATATAAATACTTCATTTTTTAAACAATTTTGAATTGTGAAATTTGATTGAGTAAAACCCAATGCAACCGATTCTTTACCAAAAATTAATGTTTAACAAAATTTAATTTATATACATTGTGAAGTAAAGTTACTAAAATAATTTATTTATTATGATTTATTTGTTTAGGACTGTAAAGGTGAAGGTAGAAGGTAATAAGATAAGTTTACCTAATCAAGTTTTTATCTACACGAAGACAACTGCACTTCTCATGTTCGGGAATGATTAACGAAAAATCAAGTAAATTGGAAACAGCTTGGACATTTAAAGAGTTTTATCTACTCCTACATTAACTAGCTGTGACTTTATGATGTTTTAGTCACGGGCTGAAGTTAGCAGTAGTGGCTTTTGGGCATTTTATTCACGGGCGGAAGTTAGCTTTATTATAAATTAGAGAAAAGTGAGGTTAATTCCGTTGACATTTGACAGATGTCAAATGTTTAACAAATAAAATTGGATTTAAATTCTTCTTTGTGGTCGTCGTAGATGAAGTATAGTATGCAACTCGTTTTATAAACTTATCTAGACACTCGTTTTTATTAAACACTCGCTTGCAAGCTTCGCTCGTGCTTAATAAAACTCGTAACTAAAATGGCGTTAATAAAACTTGATAAATAATATACTATAATAATCATTACTAAACACACAAGTACTTGCTGTGTGTTTTTAATGATTTTATGCTTTAAACCCAAGAGTTTGTGAATAATTACACATAAGCCCTTACTTTTAAAATGCCCAAGCTGTCACCAATTTACTTGATTTTTCGGTATGTATTGTGTATTTTCTGTTATCTATCCATATATGGAAATTTGATATGGAGTTTTATTACATTTCCATGGTATTATAGCAAAATTTCGTACTCTTGATTCTTTAAAATATTTAATATTGCTAAATGAGCAATTGTTCTGTTAAATTTCATAAAATGGAAAAAAATAGTCCTTGTTAAAGACTTTGGAGATAAAATCCTGCCACTGATACATAGGGCATGCAATAGCGGGACGGTGCTATAAAATAACCCAAAAAATGCAATATGCCTTCTTAGAAGCTCGAATAGGTATTATTATGTTTATGATTTTATTGATATTGTGCGCGCAGGGGTGCGAATGCGATACAAAGGGAAGATAAATCAATATTTCACTAAATGCGGAACAGTATATTTGAATTTTCAGCTCGTTAGCAATTCATTGAATAGCACTTTTTTAATGTGGAAGCCAATATGTTACGGAGATAAGTTAATAGCACCCCGTAATACCTCTCATCATGTTGAATAATACCTATACTAATATGTTTTCAAGTTATTTTTATTTCAATGATTTTTAATAGAATATAATGTATCAAGTTTTATAACCGCCATACATTGGCACGTATAGCTTCATCACATAGTGGACTGTAAGGTTTCTTAGGATCAAAATTTTTGTAGCAGACGGTCAAAAATTTGGGTTTTTGTATTACCAGAGGAGCTACAGTTAAAAATAATTTTCCACCAGAGTTTGTATGAAAGGGGGAAAGTTCTTTCCATCCATTTTAGCCACGAATATAATTATTTCCGATCACGAATATCCTGGCAACCGGCTATTCGCTATGTGCATGGGCCAATCGTCATTAGTCGACTCACAAGCCGTTAAACTTAAACGGTGGGCATGGTCAGAACCTCAGAACTGATTCTAATTTCACGTTACATGTCCTCCTTTAGGTAGGTACCTTGCCTTTGCTGCCTGCACTAGATTATAATTACACTTCTCGCCACCCCTTCAATTATGCCCCCAGCCCATAAATTATCAACTTTTCCAACCGGCTGTTTAGATTTAATAATTGAGATTTAATAATTGTATTTTTACGACAAACGTTGAGTTACTGCGGCTGCGTCTTCTTAACTTTAAACGGTTCGTGAGATTTATTTACCTAGCTTTATCAACGCAATTGCCAATCCATCTGAATTACATTTTGTTACTGGAATTTTTAAATTGACCAATAAACTATTGACTATGATATAATAATAAATAAATAGGTAGTTATCTAATCAGACAGTTTTATGTTTAATTGAAAGGTCACTCCAAGATGTAAAACTTTTTTCAGAAAACGATTTTTACATTTACATTTGTATCACATCACAAACTTTATTTTTTGGGTATTTTATTATTATTATTGTTATTATTATTATTATTTAATGTTTTTATCCATTTTTTAGGGTGTCTTGACATATATTTAACTTTTTTATTGCAGTAATGGATAATCCTTGGTCTCTATTTTTGTTTTAGATTTTTAAATTACAGTCGATATTTTTCCAAATTTTCACAAAAATATCGACTGCAACATACACATTAATCTACATTTTTATGCATTTAAAATTCCCAAGAATATCGCAGTTATAACAATTTTTGGTTTTGGACCTATATATTATAGTTAAATTACAACAATTTTTGTTAAAAATTTAAAAAATAAATTTGAAGGTAATTTTTGGGATCCGGTTGGGTTGTTAAAGAGGGTGGGTGTTCCTGTAGAGTAGGTCGAGTGGGTTATCAAAAGTTTCCATTTTTTTTAGCTGATTAACTTGACAAGTGTCGTTTTTTCAAATTTTTTGCCGTTCAGAGCGGATATTTCGATTGGAGTTCTTGGCCACCCTGAATTTTTAAAATACTGCATAAACTCGTGCTGATTTTTTTTTATATTTTTGAAATTTTCATGGCGGTTTATTTACCACGTAGTTTAGCTATCTCAAAATTTCAATTATTTTGAATTACGTTTGGTAATAGCTATTTTCGCGGAGCTAATCCCGAACTAATTCCGGACATACTAGGCATGCGCTTTTTAAAATTTGGGGTTTAAAATGTAAAGTGCGCTTGACAAATATTAAAATGCGCATGCCTAGGATGTCCGAACTAGTTCGCGATTAGCACCGCGAAAACACCTAATAACTTAAAAGTACCAGGATCTGGGATTTTTCGGAAATCTGACAACATCGCATTGTATCATCGCCTTTCTGCTATCCTAATAAAAATCCGAAAATCGCAAAATTTTAACAAATAAATGGTTTAAATTTTTCTGGCAACATCGCATTGTATCAGGAGTATACCTCTTCGCCTTTCTGCTATCCTAATAAAAATCCGAAAATCGCAAATTTTTAAGAAATTTTAAAAAGTACCAGGATCTGGGATTTTTCGGAAATCTGGCAACATTGCATTTTTACAACGTTGTCGGGTTTCATTTTTGTATGGGAAAAAATAAAGCAGTAAGAATGTATTGTAAATATTTATTAAAATTAAAAAAAAATCCTTCAACAAATTCAATAATATAACAGTTGTACCATTGCTGAATTTAACAAATTACGTACACTTTACACAAATATACATTTTTTCGTGATTGCATTTAAAAAAAAATACATCTTTTCTGTATACATCTCGCTAGTATTACCTACATTATTGTTTATGTAGTACATAACAAAAACATAACGATAAAAAACAAAAGGATTTTTTGGTGATTTTTACTTGTCAAGATGTTCCAACTGACTCAGTCTTTATCACCTCGGATTGTTAAATTAAAGACAAATTTATCTAGTTTACAAAAATAGTCACACATATTTGGCGACTTCCATGCGTTCCTAGTGTAGCGTAACCGTCTCCAAGAAGGCGGGGCGGTCTCAGAGGGGTAAGAGTTCGTTGGTAAAAAGGCAGATATGACCAGATGAAGTGTTTATTAATGGTATGGTCTTTGATAACACACTACAAAATATGATGCAAGTTATACACGTGTTCTGCAATCACCCTATACATCCAAATAAGTTTTATATTAAAATAAAGACTTACCTAAAAAATATGAGCAGTCACGTCTATTTATTACCCAAATGCAATATTAAAAATATTACTGGTTTAAACAGTGTTCAAAAGTCTCACACCTTGTGGCTATGTTGAACTTGACCAAAAAAACAGGAAATCTGGGGTGCGCAAAGCAGTCGCAGAATCGCGGCAAAAGTTTAAAAAAGCCTGTTAGGCAACCACGATTACTTATTGGCACAACTGGTTGCCTACCTCTGGGCGCATGAAAATAATTCTGCTTCACTAGATATTTAACAAAATGGAAAAGAACGTCAAAAAATAACTTTTATGTTTATACACCAATACATAAGATTAAAGCACATTATACAAAATTCGACATGTCCTACGCTACCAAGTTATGTTTAAAAAAAAATTTTAAATGTGCACCAGTTCATTTAACTTTTTTTTAAAGTTATTAAAGAAAACGTCTACTACGTAGGTACCTACATTAAGTATGACAAAAATATATAACCAAACAGAAAACAATTTTTAATCTTTATTAACTTTTTAGTTCATCATGCGGCTCAACTCCAGTTAAAACGCGCTGGCGGGTTCCAAGTGCCTGTTGATTTTGTCCTCGGTGAAGTTGTTTGTTTGTGCTTCAAGGCGAAGAATGATGCTGCGCTGCAGAAGTTCCTCCCTGTGTTTCAGGCAGAATTTGCCAAACTGTCTGGACATGGAGGATGTGGATTGGTTCTTGGAAAATGTTTCTATCTATCCTCTGGAATTGCTCTAAAAACAAATTTAAAAAATTCAATTGTGCACCAGGTCCTGTAACATTTGTACAGGTATTTTAATAATTAAAGGGAATTTTGAATTGTTTTAGAAAATATATAAAATGTATATATTTTCATTTAAAACGAAATTTTTTTTTCTTGCTGACACTTTTTGGTTTTTAGGTTGAAAAAAAAATTCCCTGAAGATTTGAGCCCTTAATTTTGATTTTAAGTACTTCCTTTTTAATTTTGTAGTTTTTCCATATAAAAAGCATGTATTTTTAATCATTTTTATTTTAAATTTCTTTTTTGGCCGGGTTTTGAATTATAATTTTTATCACCATAATTTTCTGCATAGTATTCACGGTTTTTGAAAGGCCCTGCATCAATTTTGTTTTTGATTTATTTACGTTGATTGTAGTAGCTCCAAAAGTCGTTTTTTCACTTTCTCTCACATATTTTTGAGAAAATCGAGCGAATGACTGGTTTTACCGAAAAAGTTCAAATACAAAAGTTGTAGGAAATTTAATTTTTGACAAAAAAGGTTTCTACGTTCATATCACTAAAGTGCTTTGTTTAAGAGATATAAGCAATATATAGTTGTTGAATCAAATTACATAAATTTCAATAAAACCTATTTTTTCTTTCTTTTTGGTTAATGAATTGCTTATATCTCTTAAACAAAGCACTTTAGTGAGAACCTTTTTGTCAAAAATTAAATTTCCTACTACTTTTTTATTTGAACTTTTTCGGTAAAACCAGTCATTCGCTCGATTTTCTCAAAAACATGTGAGAAAAAGTGAAAAAAACGACTTTTGGAGCTACTACAATCAACGTAAATAAATCAAAAACAAAATTGATGCAGGGCCTTTCAAAAACCGTGAATACTATGCAGGAAATTATGGTGATAAAAATTATAATTCAAAACCCAGCCAAAATATAGAAATTTAAAGTAAAAATGATTAAAAACACATGCTTTTTATATGGAAAAGCTACAAAATTAAAAAGGAATTACTTAGAATAAAAGTTAAGGGCTCAAATTTTCAGGGAATTTTTTTTTCAACCTAAAAAACAAAATTTTCATGTGTCAGCAAGAAAAAAAAAATTCATTTTAAATGAATCACCCTAATATACATATTAATAAGCGCTTCCATGCCTTTCTAGATAATCATAAAAATTTGTCAAAACTTTTTTGTTAAAAATTTTACATGCAACATTATTTTTTTAAATTCAAAAGGTTTTTAAAGTTTTACTTGAAAAATTTTAAGGATTTTGGTGAAATTTTTGAGAAAATTATATATAATTTAGATACTAATTCCTATAAAATTATGCAAACTGTGTTTCATTATGAACTAAAATAATTAAGTCAGGACAGTTTAAAAAAAAACTAAATTATTTTTTTAAATTAAAAAAAATCATAGAGTTGGAGTTTTTAGCTGCAACCTTTAGGGGAAATTCAAGTTTTCAATTTGCACCTTTAAATGTCACAAGTCATGGAGCCTAACAAAGAGTCCAATAGGGGAAATTGACAAAACCCGCCCAGTAAATTGCACAAATTAGGTTTTATTTTTTTACCATTGTTGATGCGTACTGACGTGTGCTGTTTTGGTAGCATTTCAGTACAAATAAAACAATCAACAGAACAGCAGCGCCCTCTTATTTCCGAGATTTTTGTATATATAAACTCCTTGTGTAGGCTTCATGGTCACAAGTGATCAACAAAAAATGACAGTTGACACATGTCAAATATTACATTTTAAATGGCACAAAAAATCTAAAATTTACCTTTCAATGATGTGTGCTTCATCCAGTATGACAAAGTTCTTGCTCAAAACAATGCCGAGACTTTTTCTGACAGGCATGAAGATATCTGCCTCCTTTTGGATTTCCCAAGCCATGTAATACGGACAGTCCATCACCGGAATCTCTGAGACAGCAGGGACTTCTTTCTTACATTCCACGCGGTTGTAAAAATGGTAACTGCTTGTTTTCACTTTTAAACGGCACATCTGGGTCTGCAAAAAAATATTTAATTTGAATTTTGAATAATTTACTGTTTAATAAATATTTACCCTGGCAAAATTGCTTTGTTCCTTCATCACTTCTAGATGTATACACATTTACTCCCTTGATCCTATAATGCAAGCCTTCATGTGCCTGCAATAACTGAGTATGCATTCTCGAAGCGTATATGATTGTATGATGGTCAATCCATGAAGGCCCGTCCGCTGTTGCCTGAGTTATTTACCGTCCCTTTATCCATTTTTCCAGTCAATTCTCTCAGCAGATTCCCCATGAAAGCCTGCTTCTCCTCACAATGCTTTTCATTCTCTGCGCCTGAATTTGCGCTTTCTTTAGCTGCAACCAGCCCAAAGTCGAGCACAGCAACGACAGGGTCTTGCCGGTCCCAGTGGGCGACTCCAGAACGCCATTTGTTTCGTTTTGCAGGCATTCAATCACCTTGTCCATGTATTCTCTCTGTAACTCGTACGGTTCGAAAGGGAATTCAACAGCAACACCCCGTATATTTATCGTGCTGAAAAATTCTTTCGCTTTATCAGCCAAAAAAACTGTTTTATTATAGTACTCGTATAACATTGCGAAATCTGTTTGTTTTTCTTTGAGGTTATGTTTTTTACCGCGCAAGCTATAATTAGGCAATCAAATACCATTACCGTAACATTAGTTGCATACCTCCCAGGATTGTGCTAGCTTTTATTGTATTTTATAACAATTTAAAGAAATAAACGCGTAATCTACAAAAATTGCTAGATAGGTTTGCATTTTTCTAACGTATTTATTAGCGAAATTTCCATTACATTAAAAAAACACTGCAAATTTCTTTGAATAGTATTGAAAAAATCCCTCAAATGGACTTTTTACTTCTTTATTGTAATTTGTTTTACAATAATAATTATTATTGTTTGTATACGTCAGTAACAGTGTAAAGACTATATAAAATATAATATATTTCGTGTGGGTAATTGTCGTATAAAACTGCAATCGATAAAATAATATTAAAATAATATAACACTATAAAGTTTCAGCAGCATTTTTTTGTAGTTATAATCATGTCATCTTTGACAGAGCCACCGCGCATGCCCAGCGGGCGATTCGCTTTTGTCACTTTGGCAGCCATAATAACAAATCGACCGGTAATTTGACATGCTAGGCGTTCTTTTGATAAAATGAGTATATTATTGCAGTTTTTTGTGTTTCGGTGCGATATTTTAGTGCGTGAGTGACCTTTTTTTGTCTGGAGATGCAATAACAACGATGGTGACAGGGAAAGGGCTTTAAAGGTAAAAATTGTGATTTTGCTTGTTTGAGTTGTTTTTTAATGTTTTTTATTTGTTACAGTGTAAAGACAATATAAAACAAAATATTTCGTGTACCTAGGTAATTGTCGTATAAAACTGCAATCGATAAAATAATATTAAAGTAATATAACATTATAAGGTCGAAGTTTCAGAAGCATTTGTTTCGTGTCATCTTTGACAGAGCCACCGCGCTAGCCCGGGCGATTCGCTTTTGTCATTTTGGCAGCCATAATTGCAAAACGATCGGCAAAGTGCTTGGCTTGGCGTCCTTTTGATAAAAATGCAGATATTATTGACTTTTGTGAGTTTCGGTGCTATATTTTAGTGCGTGAGTTTTTTTTGTCTGGAGATGCAATAACAACGATGGTGACAGGGAAAGGGCTTTAAAGGTAAAAATTGTGATTTTGCGTGTTTGAGTTGTTTTTTAATGTTTTTTTCTTTGTTACAGGTAGGTCCAGTACCTACGTGACTGATTAAGTAGGCAATCAGCAACAAAGTAGTAAGTGATTTTTAAATATTTTTTAGTAATGATAATTTTTAAGTGATTTTATGTTTTAATATTTACATAGGTAATATTTACACTCAAATAAAGAAAATCTTAATTTAAGTATTTACAGATTATCAACATAAAAATAATTGTTTAACGCTTGTTAAAGATTGTAGTAAGGGGACATCCATTCATTACGAAAGGCATTTTTCTGATAATTATAATTTGGACCCCCTCTCCCTTGGTGAGATGTGGTAGATCCCCCTATCCCTCACGTGAGATTTTAGCCATTTTTTTGCCGACAACATATAAAAAAATGATTTTTTTAAAACGTATATTTTTTACAATTTTGCTTTAATCTTAATGAATTTTCCAGGAAATACTTTTCAATATACAAATATGTATTTAATTGTTAAGCTAAAATTTTCAAAATTGTTCTTTTCGCAAAAAAATGGCGAATGCGCCGGGATTAATTTATAAAAGCCTCGTACTTTTTGAAATTTCTTCTAAGTTGTTTTTTTACGTTTTCGAGATCTAAAACTATATTGCAGAGCACTATAGCTTTGCCTCTCGTCTACTACTTTGTTTTCATGTAAAATATCGTATATAGTTGCTTTTTTGACTTTTGCGGGATTTTATGAAAATAATTTTGTTTTAATTTTTTTTTGAAATTTCTTCGAACTTGTTTTTTTACGTTTTCGAGATCTAAAACTTTTTATTGCAGAGCACTATAGCTTTGCCTCTCGTCTACTACTTTGTTTTCATGTAAAATATCGTATATAGTTGCTTTTTTGACTTTTGCGGGATTTTATGAAAATAATTTTGTTTTAATTTTTTTTTGAAATTTCTTCGAACTTGTTTTTTTACGTTTTCGAGATCTAAAACTTTTTATTGCAGAGCACTATAGCTTTGCCTCTCGTCTACTACTTTGTTTTCATGTAAAATATCTTATATAGTTGCATTTTTGACTTTTGCGGAATTTTATGAAAATAATTTTGTTTTAATTTTTTTTTTAATTTCTTCGAAGTTAAATTTTACTTTTTCGAGATCTAAAACTTTTTATTGCAGAGCACTATAGCTTTGCCTCTCGTCTACTACTTTGTTTTCATGTAAAATATCGTATATAGTTGCATTTTTGACTTTTGCGGGATTTTATGAAAATAATTTTGTTTTAATTTTTTTTTGAAATTTCTTCAAAGTTGTTTTTTTACGTTTTCGAGATCTAAAACTTTTTATTGCAGAGCACTATAGCTTTGCCTCTCGTCTACTACTTTGTTTTCATGTAAAATATCGTATATAGTTGCTTTTTTGACTTTTGCGGGATTTTATGAAAATAATTTTGTTTTAATTTTTTTTTGAAATTTCTTCGAACTTGTTTTTTTACGTTTTCGAGTTCTAAAACTTTTTATTGCAGAGCACTATAGCTTTGCCTCTCGTCTACTACTTTGTTTTCATGTAAAATATCGTATATAGTTGCATTTTTGACTTTTGCGGGATTTTATGAAAATAATTTTGTTTTAATTTTTTTTTGAAATTTCTTCAAAGTTGTTTTTTTACGTTTTCGAGATCTAAAACTTTTTATTGCAGAGCACTATAGCTTTGCCTCTCGTCTACTACTTTGTTTTCATGTAAAATATCGTATATAGTTGCTTTTTTGACTTTTGCGGGATTTTATGAAAATAATTTTGTTTTAATTTTTTTTTGAAATTTCTTCGAACTTGTTTTTTTACGTTTTCGAGATCTAAAACTTTTTATTGCAGAGCACTATAGCTTTGCCTCTCGTCTACTACTTTGTTTTCATGTAAAATATCGTATATAGTTGCTTTTTTGACTTTTGCGGGATTTTATGAAAATAATTTTGTTTTAATTTTTTTTTGAAATTTCTTCAAAGTTGTTTTTTTACGTTTTCGAGATCTAAAACTTTTTATTGCAGAGGACTATAGTTTTGCCTCTCGTCTACTACTTTGTTTTCATGTAAAATATCGTATATAGTTGCTTTTTTGACTTTTGCGGGATTTTATGAAAATAATTTTTTTTTAAATTTTTTTTGAAATTTCTTCGAAGTTGTTTTTTTATGTTTTCGAGATCTAAAACTTTTTATTGCAGAGCACTATAGCTTTGCCTCTCGTCTACTACTTTGTTTTCATGTAAAATATCGTATATAGTTGCATTTTTGACTTTTGCGGGATTTTATGAAAATAATTTTGTTTTAATTTTTTTTTGAAATTTCTTCAAAGTTGTTTTTTTACGTTTTCGAGATCTAAAACTTTTTATTGCAGAGCACTATAGCTTTGCCTCTCGTCTACTACTTTGTTTTCATGTAAAATATCGTATATAGTTGCTTTTTTGACTTTTGCGGGATTTTATGAAAATAATTTTGTTTTAATTTTTTTTTGAAATTTCTTCAAAGTTGTTTTTTTACGTTTTCGAGATCTAAAACTTTTTATTGCTGAGCACTATAGCTTTGCCTCTCGTCTACTACTTTGTTTTCATGTAAAATATCGTATATAGTTGCTTTTTTGACTTTTGCGGGATTTTATGAAAATAATTTTGTTTTAATTTTTTTTTGAAATTTCTTCGAACTTGTTTTTTTACGTTTTCGAGATCTAAAACTTTTTATTGCAGAGCACTATAGCTTTGCCTCTCGTCTACTACTTTGTTTTCATGTAAAATATCTTATATAGTTGCATTTTTGACTTTTGCGGAATTTTATGAAAATAATTTTGTTTTAATTTTTTTTTTAATTTCTTCGAAGTTAAATTTTACGTTTTCGAGATCTAAAACTTTTTATTGCAGAGCACTATAGCTTTGCCTCTCGTCTACTACTTTGTTTTCATGTAAAATATCGTATATAGTTGCATTTTTGACTTTTGCGGGATTTTATGAAAATAATTTTGTTTTAATTTTTTTTTGAAATTTCTTCAAAGTTGTTTTTTTACGTTTTCGAGATCTAAAACTTTTTATTGCAGAGCACTATAGCTTTGCCTCTCGTCTACTACTTTGTTTTCATGTAAAATATCGTATATAGTTGCTTTTTTGACTTTTGCGGGATTTTATGAAAATAATTTTTTTTTAATTTTTTTTTGAAATTTCTTCGAACTTGTTTTTTTACGTTTTCGAGATCTAAAACTTTTTATTGCAGAGCACTATAGCTTTGCCTCTCGTCTACTACTTTGTTTTCATGTAAAATATCGTATATAGTTGCTTTTTTGACTTTTGCGGGATTTTATGAAAATAATTTTGTTTTAATTTTTTTTTGAAATTTCTTCGAAGTTGTTTTTTTACGTTTTCGAGATCTAAAACTTTTTATTGCAGAGCACTATAGCTTTGCCTCTCGTCTACTACTTTGTTTTCATGTAAAATATCGTATATAGTTGCTTTTTTGACTTTTGCGGGATTTTATGAAAATATTTTTTTTTTAATTTGCATGCATTTCCTTCTTTTTGACTCTGTAGTCGGTGCTCAGGTTAAAAATTAATTTTAAAATTTAAATTTAATTTATAAAAACCCCGTAACTTTTTAAAAAAGTATTTTACAAAAAATCTGCTAAAGTCACTTCAAGAAAATCATTTTTTTGATATATTCCTTAACTCTTATAAAACTCTTATTAAAATTGTGGATGACACAATTTTTGATGTTAAAAATTAACAATTATTATTTTAAAAACGTATATTTTTTACAATTTTTCTTTAATCTTAATGAAATTTTTAGCGAATGCTTTTCAAAATACGAATATGTATTTAATTTAATTGGTAACTAAAATTTTTTTAAATGTTGGTTTCAAAAAAAATGGTGGATGCGCCGGGAGTAATTTATAATTTTAAGCCAACAAATTAATTTTTGCCATAAAAAATCGTATCATCCACAATTTTAATGTGTTTTTTATAAAAGTTGAGGGATATATAAAAAAATGATCTTTTTAAAGTGTTGTTGGCACATATTTCATAAAATATTTTTTTTAAAGTTATGTTTTTTATAAATTAATACCGGCGCTTCCGCCAATTTTGCAAAACACAATATTTTTTGAAATTTTCGTATATATTTCTTACCTTTTTGACTAATCTAAAGGTACTCCCAAAGTTTTAGATTTTTAATCTAATTTTTTACCTAAAAAAATCAAAAATAACATAAAAAGGTGTGAAAATCATATTTGATCTACTCCCATGGCATAATTTGTTTTTTCGTGAATATTAATAAACATTATAAATTCCCTGCCTAACAACGTGAATAATAAACTCATTATTCATGTTATTAGGCATTCGTAATTGGCCGATTTTAATATTCTCTGTGATTTGAACCAATCGGGTTTTAAATTGAAAGAAGGTGACTATAATAACATTTATGCACGATGACATTATAATATGACAATTATAACAAAAATTCTTTGACGTAAACGTCTTTTTATAGCCCGCGGGCGTTATTATGACCCAGCGGGCTATAATGAAACGTCAAAAATTAAAAACAACAATGTTACACCATTTGATATATTCGAAGTAAATTTTTTCGTATAAAGATTTTGATTTTTCCGACAGCAGGCCGCAATTTTTCGCCTTTTCAGCTGATTCCTCAATTTCATTCATCTTTAAACTTTAAAACTGACTGATGTCAGTTGACATTATAATATGACAATTATAACAAAAATTCTTTAACGTAAACGTCTTTAAAAACAATAATATATTAAAAATAATAATATATTAATCGTGCATAAAGTTTTGTATGTATTGCTGGCATAACTGGTTTTTATGGTCCTACGACGCTTTTCTAGCCCTCGCGCTAACGCGCTCGGGCTCGAAATAGCGCCTCGGACCATAAAAACCTTATTATGCCCTTAATACATAAATAACTATTAAAATTGGTAAAAAGGAAGTTTAACCATTTGACAAATGTCAGATTTTATTTATTTAATTTTTAAAATCATTTAATTATCTACTTATTGGAGCATTGGGTTACGTCTACCACTCTAAATTATATTTAGATTTGTAGCACATTACAAACTGGACTTTTGCGGTATTTTTTATGTAAAAAATTAAAAATAAGTTTTTATAATACCTATATTTTTCACAATTTTATTTTAATCCTAATAAAATGTTTAGGGTATACTTTTTAAAATACGAATATTTAATTAATTTAATTGGTATGCTAAAAAAATTAAAAATGTTCTTTTTTTAAAAATGGTGGGATTAATTTATAAAAACCCTGTAACTTAAAAAAAAGTATTTTACGAAAAATCTGTTAACGTCAGTTTTAAAAGAGCATTTTTCTTGATATATCCCTCAATTTTTATAAAACTCTTATTAAAACTGTGGATGATACAATTATTTATGTAAAAAATTAAAAAATTGTTTTCCATAAATTTCAAATTGTCAGGAAATACTTTTCAGAATACAAATTTGTATTTAATTGGGATGCTAAAATTAAAAAAAAAATTGTATTCGCAAAAATGGCGGAGGTGCCGGGATTAATTTATAAAAACCTCGTAACTTTTTTAAAAGGATTTTAAGAAAAATCTGTTTAGCTCACTTTAAAAAGAAATATACCTCAATTTTTATAAATCTCTCATTAAAATTGTAGATGAAACAATTTTTTATGTAAAAAAAAATAAAATTAATTTTTTAAAAACGTATATTTATTACAATTTTACTTTAATCTTAATGAAATTGTCAGGGAATACTTTTTAAAATACAAATTTGTATTTAATTTTTATTCTAAAATTTGTACAAATGTTGTTTTCGCAGATGCGCCGGGATTAATTTATAACTTTTTAGAAAGGATTTTACAAAAAATCTGTCAAGCTCACTTTAAAAAGAGCATTTTTCTTGATATATCCCTCAACTATTATAAAACTCTCATTAAAATTTTGGATGTAAAAAATTAAAAATATTTTGTTAAAAACGTATATTTTTCACAATTTTTTATCCTAATAAAATTTTCAGCGTATACTTTTTATAAAACGAATATGTATTAATAATTAATTTAATTGATATGCTAATATTTTCAAAAATGTTGTTTTCGCAAAAAAACGGCGGATGCGCCGGGATTTATTTAGAAAAACCAATAATTATTTTTTTACATAAAAAATTGTATCTTACACAGTTTTATAAAAATTGGGGCATGTATCAAGAAAAATGCTCTTTTTAAAATGAGCTTAACAGATTTTTCGTAAAATCCTTTTTAAAAAGTTACGAGGTTTTTATAAATTAATCCCGGAGCATTCGCCATTTTTTGCGAAAACAACATTTTTTAAAATTTTAGCATTCCAATTAAATACATATTTGTATTTTGAAATGTATTCCCTGACAATTTTATTAAGATTAAAGCAAAATTGTGAAAAATATAGTGAAAAAAATTATTGTGATAAATAGCAACTCACAGATTTATCGTTATTTAATACTTTTTATTATCATTTATAAAAACACAATTCGTGAAATATCGCTGATCTCTAAAGTGCAGTGAAAAATCACAGATCGCGCTGATTAATAGATGTAAGTAGCAGACGTTATTCGTGATTTTTAAATATCAGTGACTATTTCCCTCGTCTTAATTTCCACCAATCACAAACGCGCAATTTTGAATTACAAATGGTTTCGCGGCAAAACTTGACAGTTGTCACCAAAAATTGCAATTTATATTTTAATTGTTAACTGTTACTCATGAAATAGTCTTGTCAAATACCATTCGGGCATCTAATTTTTCCTGTGAAAAAAATCGAAAAAAAACAATGCTAAGTAATATTTTTTAACAAAATGCATTCGTGCAGGTGCATCAGGTTTCCATCAGCACTCAAGAATGTTAAAATAATATATTTTTCAGGTTTTTTTCATTGTTTATTTTCAAATGGTTTTTTTCATATTTTAAATTTTTAAAGATTAGTCCCATTTGCCTAATTTGTTATGTTTCCAGTCCAGTTCATGGACTAAAATTAGCCACTAAATGACATTTAGTAAATGTAAATACAGTCTCGCACTATGCACGCGCCACCACCACCGAATTGACCAATAAGGGCCGCGCTTGTTTTCATTTTGTCCTAAAAAAGTAACAATCTATAATATTTTTGATTCAGCGCTTGATTTTTCAAAAAGCTACCAAAAGCACTTTTTTTCATGATTTTTTAAATTCATGTAGAATATGGATTTTTTTTTCAAAAAAACAATAGCTAACATTCATTCATTGGAGGTTAAGTCAGAACATTATTACGTACGGTATTCATTAGGATTGAGCGTTGCACGTTTTTCATCTAAAAATCTCAAAACTATAGTTTCTAGAAACTTCAAGCTTCAAATTGCTTTTTTACGGCTCCAATATGACCATTTTTAACGAAGAATCGCAAAAAAATTGGAATTTTTTTATCCTTTTTTCTTTTAGTGTAGAAGTTTTACATTTCTATTGGTTTCTTATGTGGAAACTACCAAATATTAAGAAATCAGATTTTTTATAATAATAATAATATTTATTTATCCATTATGATCATATACATGAATAGGACAGGTCAAAATAGAGACAATACTAAATATTATTTATTCCCTAACATCCAATAAAGAAAAAACACCATAATATGGATTCGATTTAAATAATTCGAGTCTATGATTGCTATATTGAAAATCAGTTCCGTGTCTTGTGTTATAATGATGATGAGTATTTAGTTTATTAAATTGTTTTAAATTATTTTTGACAAATTTAAGAAGTTCAAAAATATAAATGCCAGACCCTTTCTGATTCAGTTGAGTTTCCCCAGCAGATTATACCGTATCTTAATATTGATTCGAAATTAGCATGATAAAAAATCTTTACACTTTCTTTTGGGGCAACTTTATTTAATCGTTTTATTGCAAAACAAATTTAAGTTAATTTATTGCAAACATAATTTCCACTTTAAACCCAAATCAAAATATACTCCAAGCAACTTAAATTCTGAAACTTGAGCAATGGACTTATTTTTTATTTTTATTAGTTGACTTTCTATATACATAATTACTCTGAATGGGAAAAAATTGAAGAATTTTTTTTTAATCTAAACTGCACACTACTCAATGTTTCGCGACCAAAAATTTCGTCCTATTTCAAAACCACATAACTTTTTTGTTTCTTAAACGATTTTATAGATATGAAGCTCACGGTTCATAAAGTGAATTTCCTAAAGGGTGATATGTAAAACCAAGTCCCGTTTGAAAAAAAAAATATTTTTTTTGTTTTTACTTTGAAATAATGAAGTAATTTGTCTTACCTTGAAACGTTTTTCAAATTTTTCGAATTGGAATATTAGCAACAAAAATATGATTTTTTTTTCAAAAGAGTACATTTGATGCTTTTCTGTAGGCAATACACTCAGCCTTTTTAAGAACAAAAAGATAAGATGGTGTAAGATTGTTCCTTGAATAATTCTGAACAAGCGACAAGCAACAAGCAACAAACTTACATTATTTTCAGAGGAACCTAAGCAAAGACCACTTTTTCAAAAAGACATTTTGGTGAAAACCTGCCTAACGAAACGGGAGGCAAGGGTGGCTTTTGACGTGGAGGAGTGACTGTTTGGGGTGAAATGGCGATAAATGGAAAGAGTGAATGCTGAGAGATATAGAGATTTGTGTGTAAGTGATATCGTGGTTCTTTATTCTCAAAATGTTGCCAATAATTTGGTGTTGGTGGACGACAGTGCCCGTCCGCATTGCGCCAATATCGTAAATGAGTATTTAAGGGACCACGATATTGAGAGAATAAATTGGCCACCTTTGTCTCCGGATATGAATCGTATTGAGCATGTTTGGAGCAGGATGAAGCTGAAGATGAAAGAGAGAAAAGGACGTATAGAAAATTTGGATGAATTGGTAAATTCGATTCAGGAAGAATGGGAAGCCATACCCGAGGAATTTCTAAGATCTTGGTCTAGGAAATGCCTAGGAGGGTTAACGAATTATTACGGGTTATAACCCAACGAAATATTGTAAATAAATAAGTTATTATTGTTATTGTTTGTTACAGTTTTCTGTTGAATGTTGTAGTTTTGATTATGATTATATCTTCGCATACAATTTTTTTAAATGAAAAAAAATCGTATTTAACTTTATTACCAATTAGGTAGGTACTTATCAGTAATATGTTATCACTAGTGCGCAATGTAAATGTAATTTATGTAACATTATCCTAACCACTCAAACACATGGCAGTAATTTCGCCCAAAAAATGAATCTCCAAATGGCATTGGCACAGGCATATTATTGAGACATTTAAAAGCCAGGAATTGTTGTGTGTGGAAGATGTAACATTTCATTTATGCCATTCATATATATTAAAATAGCAATGGCCCCAAAACGCTCCCTTGGGGGACTCCAATATCTAAAAGTTTTTCATTAGATTGAATATTTTCGAAAGAAAAATTGTTTCCTATTTTTAAGGTATGACTCAATAAGTTTAAGGCACTTGCCACGAAGACCATAAGACTCCATCTTTTTTAAGAGGATCGAATGGTCAACGCAGTCAAATGCCTTTGATATATCTACAAAAAGGGGCATTACTTTATAACTAGAATCAACTTCACTGTAAATAAAATTTAGAGTGCTGTATTTGTCGAGTGATTTTTATATTTCTCAAAAAAAGCTAGAATTCTCTTTGGTCTATAACTTTTTATATGATTTGGATTGCCTTTCTTAAAAATACAAACAAATTTAGATAATTTAAGCAAATCAGGAAAATTTCCATCAGAGAGACAGCGGTTTATTATATTACTAAGGGGACATGCAATTAAATATTTAACCTCCTTGATTATTTTAGTGGGAAAATCATCATAACCTGTGGCATCTGATGTTTTCATTTTACCAATTACTTCAATTATTTCAAATTAAGTTGCATCAGTAAGAAATATATTATTTACAATTTTATGGTTTGATTCAATATTTGTTGTGTTTAAGTTACATTTATTTAGTTGTTTTGGTAGTACGTATTAAAAGTTTTTGCAATAACTGTTTTGTTTGTTTCTGGTTTGTTGTTTATTATAAACGTTTTTTCAATGTCGTTTTTTACCTTTAAATTGTAATTTATTATATTCCATACAGTTTTGAATTTATTTGTCTACAAATTGACGTAAGAAATAAAATAAACAGTTCTACAGAACTGTTTATTTTATTTCTTACGTCAATTTGTTTTGCAGCTTTTATGACTTTTTTATAAATAGTTTTATATTTCTTATAATATTGAAGACTTACAATAACATTTCTTTGCAAATAAAATAGTTCTTTTAAGTATAGCGAATACGTTTTTATACCTAGAGTAAGCCAGTCCTTTTTTGCATTAATTTTACATCTTTTTCGAATAGGAAAAGTAAGCTCAAAATAATATTTAATTATATTAAAAAATGCACCATATTTTTAATCGACACTCGGGGTATTGATGTATCTCTTGCCAAGTTAGCAAGTCCGTTAAAACAGTAACTTTTGCTCAGTTTGGTTGGTATTTTGGCACGGTTTGGAAGAAAGTTTGAGTCAGTGTCGTATCTCTGGTATACCTACACAGAATGAGATAAAAGGCCTTAGATGAAGAAATATTAGTATTATTTATTATTTTTCTTTTCTTTTATTGTTTATTATTATAATATGGCTAGGTATAATGCGAAGCAATTGGTATCAACATAAATCAGTTCTGCCAACATACAGACTATAATTACAATGACATTTAATACAAATATTTATAATTAAATTTACAAGCACAAGTTGTTATGAATTAAAAATAAGGTAATACCATGCATTTAAGAACTATGTAGTTTTTTTAAACATTTTTATTTATTTTTAGCTAAAATACGTCCATTTGTTAAGTTATGTTTTATCAAAATTAAAAAGTTGGGCCTTCAAACCAAGTTTGTTATGGTTATTAATTCTGCTGCTTAATTTTATGCAGGGTTTTAAGTGCAATATGTAAAAGTGTCTTACTAGTGTGAAAATGAATAATTGTGTTGTTTAAAGTAAGTTTCTTCAAGAAACCACCAACATGCCTGATTACAAATACAGCATAAAACAATGTTATAGAAAAGCCTTTATGAACAAAGTATAACGAATTAAACGTTTTATTTACTATTTTTTGCCTTTATTATTTAGAACCTAAGTTGTTTTGTAAAACATGTTTTTCTTATAATAATTTAGGAACTCATTTAAAAATCTTTTAGCATTTCAGAATAAAATGTAACATGTTATAGTTGTCATATAGGAAAAATGTAAATGCAATATTGCATACATATCTAGGTTATATGTTGAGTTGGATTTAAAATATGGTGTTAAATGGATAGGTACTATTTTAGTCTTTTATTTTAATTTAACAAAATATGTTTATATCTAAATTACACTAATGCAGTGATAGTAAGTAATACATGATTTCTATATTATATTTATTTTACACTATGTTATAGCTAGCAAAAAAAACTTCTATATTTTCAAGTTAATTCTTCTATTTCTGCTGCATTGACAGGATGATAATGCAAGGTTCTGTGTTTGGTCAGGCACCGAAACCTTTGTTTAAGAACACCAAAAACATTTCTTGCTCTTATATGAGCGACCTTTCGGTGTATTTTCTGAGGCATCCATAATAGTGGTAACAGTGGGTACCTTGAGTCACCTAACATAAATATTATGTTATACAGGGTATCCCATAATTATCGTGCAATACTCTAACAACAGATTTTACGTACAAAGATAAGAAAAAAAGTTCCTATAAACATAGGCAGAGAAATGCTTTCTAAGAGAGCTGAAAGAGGAGCCCCTGAAGATGGTTTTTATTTAATTTATCCAAAACCGTTCAAGATAGAAAAGTAAAATTTTGGGAATTAATCAAACTTTTTATGGCCAATAAGATGTAATAATAACAATTCAAAATTTCGATGAGGGGTGGGTCAGGTAGTTGGGAGTAGGGGTTAAAACCACCCTAACTTTTTTGTATGTGTCTCGTGCTAGGATTTGATGTCAGATTATGAAATTTCGGTGTTTTACACACAAAAAAGGTCCTCTTGTTAAACTTTGATATTATTCACTGTTTTAGCTTAAAATCAATTTAAAAATTACATTACATGGCATAAAAGATCATAATGAATTCACAAAAGAAAAAATATCAGCGTAGGCCATGGAACACAGCTGCCATTTTTATGAAAAATTATTTAAGACAGGTGACAGTTTCATGTACTATATGACAGGGTGTTAAAAATTGTTCCTATCCATGTTTTAAAATTGTCCATGGCCTACGCTGAATCTTTTTCTCCAGTTGTAATTTCATTATGAATTTTTATGCTATGTAAGGTAATTTTTAAATCGATTTTAAGCAAAAACAGTGCATGCTATTGAAGTTCATCATGTGTAAAACTCTAAAATTTTATGATCTCATATCAAATAATAGCTCAAGATACGTACAAAAAAGTTTGGGTAGTTTTACCCACACTCCCTATCTATCTGACCCACCCTTTAGAAAATGTTGAATTTGTTATCATTCCAACTTATTGGCCATAAAAAGTTTGATTATATCCCAAAATTTCACTTTTCTATTTAACGGTTTTGAAGATATTAAATAAAAAATATCTTCAGGGGCTTCTCTTTCGGGGGCTGTAGCTCCCTTGGGAAACATTTCTTGACCTATTTTAATGGGAACTTTTTTTTTTACCTATATGCGTAGAACCTGCTGTTAAAGTATTGCACGCTAATTATGGGAAACCCT
The DNA here is from genome assembly GCA_921294245.1 of Brassicogethes aeneus. Lineage (NCBI taxonomy): Eukaryota > Metazoa > Arthropoda > Insecta > Coleoptera > Nitidulidae > Brassicogethes > Brassicogethes aeneus. Next base: position 83,320,293 of record OV121133.1, read on the forward strand.
GTATATGTTGGTACCTTACAGGGTCTTCAGCAGCAGGAGCCACAATTTCCATATGGGTGCAATAAATGGCACCTATCACCCCCAGAAGATTAAACATGGTTTTGAACCTACAAATTGCAAACAACACAAATAATTAAATTAAAACAAATGCATAGACATTTATAATTTACCCAAAATAAATATACAGGGTGTCCACTAATTAATGATAAACATCAAAACCAGATTTACAATTATTTTATATATTATGTTCAAAAGTTGATTATAACCAAGATGCAGGGTGTCAAATTTTTAAACATTTTTGGAAAAAAACCTATGTTTTTGCACAAAATTTGATACTTTTCAGGGCTGTATGCGAAACATTGTATTCGTTTAAAGTAAAATAAAGTTTTTCCTTTGCCTATTTTTTAAAATTGTTAATTCAGGTACACAGGTTTTAGAAATAAAGGACAATAAAATTTTGTATTATGTATGTAAACAGGATTTTGACATTTTAAATTAATGAAGCAACCTAAAAAAGTAAAAAAATAGGCAATATGCAATGTGTTGCAGACAGCCCTCTTTAAAATCTACATTATTTTTTTGTGTTGCAGACAGCCCTCTTTAAAATCTACATTATTTTTTTTAGGAAATTTAAAATTTCTGCTCTGAAAAATACCCAAATACCAAACTTTGTGCAAAAACATTTTTTTTTTAATAAACTTTTAACTGGGTCACCTTATGTGCTGTATTAACTTGTCAATGGTTAAATTGTGGGAGTAATATTTTTACCTAAAGAATCTGTCGTTTTACCATTAATTAGAGGACACCCTGTATATTTTTAAATATTATTTTAGAATGGATGTTTTTATTATTATTGTATTTTGCAATATAAATTAGTAATACTTCAATAATTTACCTTTAGTTCAACAGAAATTGCAGTTTTCCATTGCCCCTGCGTTAAAAATGGTTCTAATTAAAAAAAATATTTGTTCTGCAACAATTTTAGTTACCCTAAAATATCGCAAAAACATTTTATTTTCCAAATTAAAAGGATTGCTGTCACCACGTAGCCTTCTCCATTGCAAATTAAGTTCATGACTAAAAATATAAAAATTCATAATTAATATTAATGAGAGTGCAATTTATATAAATCGAACTTCCAGTAAATTTTGGCTTACCTTAAAATTAATAATTTGAAGTAATTAAATTGCAAAGATTCGAATTTATTTATTTTAATTTGTTTATTGTAATACTTACATTAGGGTGTCCCTTATTTTTATTTTTTTTACTCATACCCTCTAATTATATTTATTACGTGTTTATATACTCCCAGTAAAAATTTCAGCTCATTCTATAAACGGGAACCCGTGCCGACTTGCATCTGAACCCTCCGCGTTAGCCAACGTTGTGTTTGTTATTATGTGACCCTTATATTATAAATTATTGACAAATGTTAAAATATAATTTTATTTATGTGTATACTTTGATAAAAATGTATATTTTCACAGGAAGTGGCTAGTTACCCGGAAGGGTCTGGCGAATAGGCCGTAAACTCTGAAATTGATAAACTTAATGGGTTTTACTCTAAATAACTAAAATAGTCTATTGTGAGAGATGACTACCGAAAACTTATTGAACTGTCTAAAATATTTTTGGGAGGACATCAAGAAAAGAAATGCTTACAAAAAGCTGAAATTTCATATAACAGTATATTTTAGCAATACTAATTAGTATATTAATATATTTAAGGTATAAAATCAACTAAAAAAGTAAAACAAACAAAGCAATAATATTAATTAGTAATCATATTTAATAAAATCATTAGAAAAATACAGTCATGAAGTATATCTTTTTTTTAAAGTGTTTCGTGTTACAAAATACCGCGCGCTCCTAACGTTGTCTAACGGAGGGTTTAGATGCAAGTCGGCACGGGTTCCCGTTTATAGAATGAGCTGAAATTTTTACTGGGAGTATATAAACAAGTAATAAATATAATTAGAGGGTATGCGTAAAAAAAATAAAAATAAGGGACACCCTAACTTACATACATATATGGGAAACTTACTAAGATTATTTAAATAAACAAATTCAAGTTTTTACAATTGAATTACTCCAAACTATAGTTTCTAATTTATGCCACTATGTGTTGGTACTTACCAATCAATTAATTAACTAATTAACCTTTGATTTTCACCAACTATCATTTCCTCGATTTCTTCCACAATTATAATTGTTGCTCGATTTCATTACCCAAATCGTTTATTTTTGACTAGCAATTAGTTAATTAACTACAAACCAAAGATAAACGTTTCACGAAAATTTATAGGTTATAAAAATGCCGGTACCAACCTTTTACGCCACGATTGTGGCGCTAAATTCAAAACTCTGGCTAACTTATCGGGAGCTCTGAAGCACTTGCTAAAATTTTGAGGTTAGAATCTGTTAAAATTGATTTATGAGTCATGGCTGCTTTGTTATTGTAAAGATAAACAGGGGAACACACGTAGTGGGGGAAACAAGACTATATTAAATGAAACGTATGAGCTTGTCAGGTAATAAAACGCAAACTAAAACTTATTTCTTTTCTGGTGATATTTTTAGCGGACCAGTTAGCAAGAAAGTTACATCAATGGGCCCACTATCTGCATGAAAAACATCCGTCCATGCTTCTTGAGTTAGTAAAGCTTTAAACATTTCAATGGTATTTTGTGATAATGATCTATAATAATAATAACTTTTAGGCTTACAGTTAACAGCAAAATTTATTCTTTGTGCAGAGTGATCTGATATATCGTTAAATATAATGCATTTCCCATTTATATCATTATCAAAGTTTGAAAATATATTGTCAATAGCAGATTTTTTATTTTTAGAGTTTAATATTAAGAAGAATAAATGTCATGATGTTTTTCATTTCTATTTCCTAATATATTGGTTTCATACAGCATAACAGTCAATGTAGGATTGTATGCGAGCCTACTTATTGTTACGAGCTGAGATTTTAGCATGCTGACAAGAAACCTAGTAGAAAAAGGTAATTACTTGGGTTCTAGAGTTTATTTGAAGATAACATCTCTGCAGCGCGCGAAAATAACTCAATAAAGACGTCAAAACAAATAATGACGACCCATGGCCTAAGTGAAATTGTTTGGCATTTTCTGCCATATATATTAAAAATATCCATAATGTGTTATATATTTTTCAGAGTTTAAAGAGTTATTACATAAGGGGATAAAATATAGGTCATTCCATAGGAAAAAAATATATTTTTATCTGTAATATGGTTTTGAATCCCCCTGTATACGTAAACATAACACGAAAAAAAAACTTTTTGTTGAACCCTACAACTTTTATATAAAACTTTTTTGTCTAAAATCTAAAGGAAAAAAGTTAGGGGGGGTGGACATTTATAATGGATCACCCTGTACATGGGCCAGAGAATCGAACAGTTTATTTGGTACCTAAAACAGAATACTTGGCTAAATTGTACTACTTGGTAGGTATTTTACAATTTTTACAAAAGAATTATTTTCTCATATACATATATAATATATATGAGCGATGTGCCACGTCTTTCCGTTATGTGATCGATTCCAGATTTTATAGAAATGATTTTTTCAATAAATGGTACAAATTTACGGGGCGGCGTGAGAAAAAAAATGTCTTTTATTTTTTCATACTATAGTTAAGGTCCACCCTAGTGCCTATTCTATGCATATATGCACGATGACATTATAATATGACAATTATAACAAAAATTCTTTGACGTAAACGTCTTTTTATAGCCCGCGGGCGTTATTATGACCCAGCGGGCTATAATGAAACGTCAAAAATTAAAAACAACAATGCTACACCATTTGATATATTCGAAGTAAGTTTTTTCGTATAAAGATTTTGATTTTTCCGGCAGCAGGCGGCAATTTTTCGCCTTTTCAGCTGCTTCCTCAATTTCATTCATCTTTAAACTTTAAAACTGACTGATGTCAGTTGACATTATAATTGCTGGCATAACTGGTTTTTATGGTCCTACGACGCTTTTCTAGCCCTCGCGCTTAAACACCTTATTATGCCCTTAATACATAAATAACTATTATGAAATATTTTTGACAGTTCTGACACTTCTCCACCAAACATGAAAACTATATAAATTTTAAATTATAAATAAAACTAGCTATACCGCTACTAATCTGGAATTAAAAAAATTAATATATCTTATAAAATATATTTTGATTTTTTTCCCTCAGCATAATGATTTCTGAGGGCAAAATTGGCTAAATTTAAAAATTACCAAATTTCAATCATTTTTTTGATCCCTAAAAGATCATCCTCAATTTTTTTCATTAAAATAAAAAATCATGCAGCGCACTTTTAAATTCATTTTTGGTATTTTCATTTGGATTGACTCATATATGTCAAAGATTAACGGGGACGACTTAGGGTTAGGCTGTCTAGACATTTTAAAAGAATGCACGACACTGTTTTTTTAAATATATAGTTATTTAATAAAACGCGTAGTTAGATAAATCCGCACAGAACACAAAATTAAAAATAATCGTCCCAAACTAATTAAATAATAATTAAAATAATTATTAGTTATAAAAAAGGAAACCAACGATCCGCGACCCGCTAGACCAACAATAGTCAATCAAAAATCAATTTAGAGATCGTATCGTATATCGTATTAGCGTTAGACTTAGTAATAAACACCTAATAAGAAGAAAATGACATTCTCCACATGCGTGGGACTTTTTTAGCCTAAACATCCTAACAAAAAAGAACGGCAAAAGATTTTGAATTGAAATTTTTATAGCAATAATATCATTTAAACTATTTTTCAAAATTATTTTGAACAAAATTCCTCTTCCGCCTTTAACATATATCAACTTTGTTATTTTAAAGGGATCATCACAATTTTTTTTACATTATTATATAAACTTAATAATTTTTGAGTTATTAATTTTTTTTTGTAAAATTCGGTCAGTTTCACCCTCAACAAAAAGAGCTTATAACTTTTTAAATATTAGGTTCGCTGATATTCGGTTGGATTTATTTTAACCCTGATTGTTTTAAAGATTCTATGTAATTTATTTTAATATTTCTAAAAAGATAGGTACTTGATAAAAAACAATGTGAATGTAGCTAACTTAAAACAGCAATAACTTTTTATTCTCAATGGAACGCCCTGTATATTTTTAAATAATTAAATATGAAAATATAATACATTTTCATTGATATAACTATTCCCTATACCTAAAGTTAATAAAAACAATGATATTTCACAACTCCTATTATTTATTATGTATTTCAAATTTTTAAATATTAGTTTTAAATTAATAAACAATACAAGTGGAATCTACAAATTAGTTTCAAAAACTGTATGTAATCATATGACAAGAAAATAATATTAATAATACCAATATTTTTTCGGGTGTTTGTAAATAAAACCACTCTCTAAAAATGAGTTATTCAAAAATTACTAATTTAATAGTTATTAGTGACTGCTTTTTCACTTGTACCATGGTTAACCATGAAATTCCATGGTATCCCAAAATTTACCAGTCAATTCTTATGTAAAATTGTCCCCTTAATCCGAATATGTCATCAAAAGTTAAAAAAGTAGAACAGTTTTTGATATATAGACAATTTTCAAAAACTGCTTCGCTTTAATAATTTTTGACGGTATTTTCGGATTCAGGGGACAATTTTACACAAGAATTGGCTATTAAATTTTAGGGTACCATGATATTCTCTGGTTAACCATGGTACAAGTACAAAAGCAGCCACTAATAACTATTAATTTAGTCATTCTTGACTAATTTATTTTTAGAGAGCAACGAAACAAAAAGTAAATACAGGGTCCGGCATCAGAATTGAACGGTTTTAAAAAGGCTGCTATGGAAATACTATTGATTTGGTATATGTCAAATAATGACAGACTTATACCTTATTGCCGAAGGTTTCGTAATGTCAAACTGGCCGGTTAAGCAACGGATCTTTGCTGTAAATTCGTTTACCCTGACCCAGTCCTTCGTATACAAACGCAGAGACGTTTTCGTCGTGAATATAATTTTCAAGTGCGAGCTGAAGTCTTATAAAAAAATGCCATTTTGAGATGGGTAAGAGATTTTAACGAAAGAGGCAGTGTAAAATCAAAATTTGCCGCTGGAACTCGTACAATTTGTACACAAGAAAATATTGGAATAGTCAGAGAAGCGTTTGAGCGGCACTCGATTGCTCTACACATTTCAGACCAAAGTTTGCGACAAATGTTACATCTGGATTTAAAACTCCATCCAAAAAACCGACAGTCCAGAGGCTAAATCCCATTGATAAAGTCAATCGACTCAATTTCTGCACACAATTTTTAATTGCCATTGTACACGAAACTTTCGGCAATAAGGAACAAGTCTGTCACTATTTGACATATATCAAATCAAGAGTATTTCCATAGCAGAATTTTTAAAACCGTTCAATTCTGTTGCCGGACCCTGTATGAAGGTATGTCTATAAACGGTCTGATTGAACGCCCGATACCTTTATTAAAAGGTATATTATGGTTTACTAATAAGGTTAGAAATACATGTTTTAAATTAACAAAAATTGTTAAAATGGAGTAAAATCACTATTCAAATGTTTTTTCAAAAGTTTTGATGAATTGGTTTATTCTTTATTGACAATATTACAAACTTATTGCCAGAAAATGCAGAAACTTTTTGTATGATGTACCTTTAATTTGATTATCCATTAAGCATAAATATTTTCAACTTCTTTTGAGTAGCTATTTTCCTTTATTTTAATAATAATAAAAATCGGGAAAGTTTTGTTATTTATACCAAATTAATACACATGAGCAACATTTCATCAGTTTTTCTTCATATTATTAGGTTAATTGTAATATCTTACTTTCTTAATATTAACTTTAGGTATATGGAATGGTTATATCAATGAAAATGTATTATATTTTCATATTTAATTATTTAAAAATTTAAAAATATACAGGGCGTTCTCAAAGTTATTGCTGTTTAAGTTAGCTACATTCACATTGTTTTTTACAAGTATCTTTTTAGAAATATTACAATAATTTACATGGAATATTTAAAACAGTGCTTTAGCATTTCAATAAATCCAACCGAATATCAGCAAACCTTATATTAAAAAAGTTATAAGCTTTTTTTGTTGAGGGTGAAACTGACCAAAGTTTACAAAAAAAAATAATAACTCAAAAACTATTAAGTTTAGGTATAGGACATGATATAGCCATTTTATAAGGAATGATGGTAAGAATTTAAAATTGTTAAAAAAATGTGGTGATCCATTTAAAATAACAAAGTTGATATCGCTTCCGTTAAAACCGGAAAAGGAATTTTGTTTAAAATAATTTAGAAAAATAGTTTAAATGATATTATAAGTGCTATAAAAATTTCAATTCGATATCTTTTGCCGTTCTCCATAAACGTCTAACCTACCATACACCCTGTATATATAAATATTTATATTATTTCGTTAAACACAAAAGCCTTATTTGATATTATTATTGTTATAAACGTTTGTTTTCTTTGTGTTTAATAAATACATTAAAAAAAACACAAAAAGTGCTAGGCATTACGCAACCGATTCAAATGATTCAAAACATGTATTTATTTATCAGTAATAATCCCGCTTTCGGTGTTTATACGTTGTTTTGATTATAAATATTGTTTCTTAATTGTTAATAGGTTCAAGTAGTGTTTGAATAAAAGTGTTAATCCTGATAAAGTGACTTTTCTTTATATGAAATAATATAACATTATAACGTCCAAGTTTTAGCAGCATTTTTTTGTATAATCCTGTCATCTTTGTCGTTTTTGTCACTTTGTCAGGCATAATTGCAAAACGATCAATATTTTGACAAGCTTGGCGTCGTTTTGATAAAAATGCGAATATTATTCCAGTTTTTTGTGTTTTGGTGCGATATTTTAGTGCGTGAGTGACATTTTTTTTGTTCCAGACAATTCAATAACAACGATGCATCGCGATGGTGACAGGGAAAGGGCTTTAAAGGTAAAAATTGTGATTTTGCTTGTTTGAGTTATTTTTTAATGTTTTTTTCTTTGTTACAGGTAGGTTCAGTACGGGACTGATTAACTAGGCAATCGGCAACAAAGTAGTAAGTGATTTTTAATTAATTTTAGTAATGAGCATTTTTAAGTGATATTATGTTTTAACTATGGTTTTGCGTACTCTCTAAAAATGAATTAGTCAAAAATTACTAATTTAATAGTTAATAGTGGCTGCTTTTTCACTTGTACCATGGTTAACCATGGAATACCATGGTATCCCAAAATTAAATAGCCAATTCTTATGTAAAATTGTCCCCTGAATCCGAAAATACCGTTAAAAGTTAAAAAAGTATAAAAGTTTTTGAGATATAGTCAATTTCCTATTTAATATGGAATTGACTATATCTCAAAAACTGCTTCACTTTCATAATTTTTGACGGTATTTTCGGATTCAGGGGATAATTTTATATACGAACTGGCAGTTAAGTTTTGGGATACCATGGTATTCCATGTTTAACCATGGTACAAGTGAAAAAGCAGCCACTATTAACTATCAAATTAGTAATTTTTCACTAATTCATTTTTAGAGAGTAAAAAACGAACAAATTTTGATCATTTGTTTGCAAGTGATGCCAGAATTGAATATATTTTTTTAACCTTATTTCTACATTTAAATGGTGCATTTTTTTCAACAAAAAAATTTCTTCCCTTGACCACGGTGGTTTTCAGGCCTTAAGTCACTCTACTGTGTTAAAAATAGATAAATTTCGATATTTTGTGATAACATTTCTATTTAAAAACATATCGATTTAAAATTTAGATAAAATGTAGACCCTATTAATGGCAGTAAATCCACGTATTATTTTTATTTTTATTTTAACATACAGGGAGCGCTGGGGACAATTTAATTTAAAATTTTACCATTTACCAGGGTTAAAAAGTCGAAGAAACAACGTTGTTTTATAATTTTGAGTATATCAAGTTTAAGTACTGATAATTAACTACCTATCATTTGATTTATAAACTTCCACATGCAAATTATGTTTATACGAGAGACATTATTTTTAAGTTAGGCCTTCAAAGGGCATAATACTAACTTTTTTTGTTTAAATTTTGCCAAATGCACGTTAATCAAAAATAGCCTCTAATTTTTTTGTTATTATGTTTGCTGATATGGGGTTGGAGTTTTTGGAATGTTTAAATAATTTAATTTTTTAAAGGTTATTTAACAAATACCTTGACAAAAACGACTTGAAATTACGCAAACTTCAAACAATAATAATGTTTTTATTGTAAAACCCTATATGTTTTAACATAATCAAATAGAAAATTAAAGAATCTTTCGATTGGTATTATAATAACTGTTTCCTAAAGGTAAAATTTCAGAGACATTTAACAATTTCTAATATTTTCAATACTATTTTGTATCAACAAACCTGTGAAATTTTACATGTGGGTTAATGTGACAGTATCCATGGTTATCCAATCTGTCATTGTTTAATAGTATATTATGTATCAAGTTTGATAAACGCCATTTTATACACGAATTTTATTTAGGCACGAGCGAGCTTGCGAGCGAGTTCTTAAATTAATGAGTGTATAGAAAAGTTTATAAACGAGGTGCATACTATACTTTTTCTACGACAAATACTTATTATTATCTTAAAATGATTTAAATCAAAAATTTGTATAGAGCGCCATCTATGAAACAATAGGGGAATCTGTGTTAGGTACGGTCAAATGTCAAATTTTTCTGTGTTATAAAGGTTATAAATCGAAATATTTTCGTTGAAAATCGATTAACAAGAGTTTTTCTCAGTGAAAGTAAAGAAAATGTTTTATAAGCTCTTCACGGTGGAGTCCGAGCTCGAATTTAAGTTATCCAGTTTACTTTCGGCGAAATTAAAAGGTCAGTACAATGTTCATATAAACTTTTCAAATATTGGCGTTGAGAAACTATTTAATGCTTTTGTATTTTTGTATTGCGATAATAAAATAATTTTCACATTTAGAATTATTTTACAAGAAGGGCACTTTATTTTAACGATTGTATGACATTTGACAACTGTCAACTAACTTAAAGCTAACTTCAGCCCGTGACTAAAAACCTGTTGCTAACTTCAGCCCGTGACTAAAACGCAATAAAGCCACAACTTTTCAATGTGTATTTAAAAGGTCACTTAGTGTCATGGAAACATGTACGATAAAGGGCGTTTTAAAGGTGGAAGTAGAAAAAATTAATTAAAATATTTGATTGAAAAATTAATAACTCGTAAAATATTGACTTTAGGTATAGGATATGGTATAGCCAAATGGCTACATAAAATTCTGAGCAAAAATTTAAAAATATATGATGTGTCCTGTTTAAAATAACAAAGTTAAAGACATTTCCGGTAAAATAGGAAGTATTAATTTGTTCAAAATAATTTAGGAAAAAATTCTAAATCGAATAATTTACGCTATTAAAATTGTAAATCGATGTCTTTCGCGATTCCCTAGAAACTTTTAACGGACTACGTACGTGAAACACCCTGTATATTAAAAGTCATTTATGTGTTATGCTATACTTAATTATTAATAAAAGATACAACAATATTTGGATAAAAATTACCAAATGTACTAAACTAAACATTTATGAATACTTGTACTGCTAATTCAAAACTGATCCTGGCCACGGAAACATCATTTGCATAAAAAAGTTAATATATCACATAATAGTAAAATATCAATAATTAACGTGTTATACTCAAATTTATAAAACAAAGTTGCTTCTTCGATTATTTACCCTTTAAAAGTTGTTAAATTTTAAATTAAATTATCACCAGCACGTTAAAATGTGAATTAAAAATTCATTTTTAACACAGTTAAGAAAAAAATAAAAACAAAGTTGTCAATGGACGAGCTTTTTTTTGAAAAAAGTACCTACTGCATTTAGATGTAGAAATAAGGTAAAAAAGTTTCAATCGATTTCTTGAACCCTTGCAAATCGACCGTTAGATCCTTTCGCGAAACCGTAGTTAATACTAAGATATCCAGGCAACACGCATTGGTATATTAAACGTTTTTTTACGTTACCGTTAATATTTTACTACAAGTAAACATTCGAATGTCCGCGAGATAAACGTATATAACCTGTTAAAATTAAACGCGTATTTCTAATATAGGTACACTCAGATAAAGAAAATTTTAATTTAAGTATTTACAGATTGTCAACATAAAAATAATTGTTTTAAATATTTAAATACCTAAACAAAAACAACATAATATTTAAATAAACATTTTAAATTGCCTTAAATTAGATATTTAAATTAACAGTTTAAACTAAAATCAAAGTGTAAAATAGTATTTTTTTGACATTTCTAATATCTGATTAAAATTTTTTAAACAAATAAACAAAAATCCATATAAATTAATTAAGTTTTTTTTTAAATAAGGTATTGGTAAAATTTTTTAAATAAATTTAAAAATTAAAAATTTAAAATAATACTATAATATTATGATTATCTACCTTAACATTTAAATTATTAACAAAGATAAAAAACAGTAAATATTAAGAAATTAAAGACTTATTTCTAAAGAAATTCACTGGCGTTACGGAAATATTTACCCTATTGTAGAGTCGGCGTGCTGCGCAATAAACCCAAAGAACCGTTGGTGTGAAATTTCATTTTATACGCGCTGCACGTGGATGGTCGATTATTGTGAATATATTTTCATATTTCAAATTGGTTTTTAGCATATTATGTTTTTCATTTTAAAAATTTGATTTATTAAATTTTATATTTAAAAAAATCAATTTAAAAATTTAGCTTTGTGGAATTAACTTTTTTAATAATGAAAATTAAAAGAATTAGGTATTTAAATTATCTTATTTAAGTCTTAAAGCAAGTGTATATAATTCATATTTATTTTAATTAAAAAAAACATTAAATGTATTTAAGTAGAGAAAACATTTAATTTGACACAAAAAGTGTTGAATTAAAACTTTATTTCTCTGAGTGTACCTCTATTTCGAAATTTTTTGACAGGATTTAAGAACTCTATTTACATACCATGTTAAAATATCATACTTACTTTATTTACGTTATAATATACTTTGTATTAATTAGGTACTGTCAAAGGGTTTGTTGTTATTGTTGTTTCACGTGAGGTTCGGGTATTTATAGATTGATATGATTGGGAAAGGAAAAGATTAAATAAAACAAAAGAATACTTACTTAGTGGTCGCTTTCTTTACTTATTATAAACCATAATCAAGATGATGGCACTACTAATTTAAGTGTTTTCATAGAAATAATTTAACCGCATGTTTACTTTTTACAACAAATAAAAGCACACGCCACATATATTTAAGTGACTGAGTTTCACAGTCCTCTGTGCTGGTGTCGAAAAAAGCGTCAGCTTTTTTGCGCATCCTAGTGGCATTCATTGTAATTGGATTAAAATTCAAATTTAAAAGTGACTTGGGGCATTCTATGACAGAACTTAATTTTTTATGAAGCTAATTAATTTATTATAATTGTATATTATAATTAATAATTACCATTTTTTATTACCACCAAATTTAATAGCTTCGTAAAAATTTGAGTAGGTAGGTACCTAATTAATACATACATAATGCACCAAACATCAAAGTCCCACCACTTGAAAAATTTTCTTTTTAAAGTGACGTTGACAGATTTTTCGTAAAATACTTTTTTTATAAATTAAACCCGGCGCATCCGCCATTTTTTTGCAAAAACAACAATTTTGAAAATTTTGGCATACATTTCTTACTCTTTTGAAGGTACTCCCAAGGTTTCAAATTTTTAAATTAATTTTTAACATGAGCCCCGACCTCATTAAAAAAATCATAAAAATTTTTTTTGCAGAAAACGATAGCATTGGGTTTTGTCTACCACTCTAAATTATATTTAGATATGTAGCACATCACAAACTTCATTTTTGCGGTATTTTTATGTGAGCATTTTTCTTGATATATCCCTCAAAATTTATACTCTCATTAAAACTGTGGGTGATACAATTGTAGATACAATGTAGAAAATTAAAAATTAATTTTTTAAAAACGTACATTTTTTAAAATTTTGCTTTAATCTCAATGAAATTTTCAGGGAATACTACAAATATGTATTTAATTGGTATGCTAAAAATGAAAAAAAAATGGCGGATGTCCGGGATTTATTTATAAAAACCTCGTTACCTTTTAAAAAGGATTTTACGAAAAATCTTTTAAACTCACTTTAAAAAGAGCAGTTTTCTTGATATATCCTGCAACTATTATAAAACTGTCATTAAAATTGTGGATGATACAATTAATTTTTTGTTTTTCTAAATTAATCATGGAGCATCCGCCATTTTAGCGAAAACAACATTTTTGAAAATTTTATATACCAATTAAATTAAATACATATTCGTATTTGAAAAGTATTGTGAAAAATATAGGTATTTAAAAATATTTCTTTGTTTTACAAGTGTTGAAAAGCGACTTTTTCACGCAAGTGTTTAAGTTGCCGAGTGTGCATTAACACGAGCTTCAAATACAAAACAGAAAAACGCGTTTGACAGCTGTTAAAATTACTTTCATTTTATTCTTTTAATTTTTAAGGTATCAGTTCCTTAAAATCAATAAACTTACCTTCTTAATTTTTTCAAGGCACTAAAAATTAGAATTTAGTATACAAACACAATTAACTGTGTTATAAATGATATTTAGACAAACAAATACAATACAAATTTTGAAACGAATGTCAAACGATGCTGTCAATTTCTTTTTACACAGACCTGTCACTTTTCACACAGAAATGTCACTTTTCATTTGTGTTTTGCCTTGCCAATGAAAAGATTCATTTTCTAAGCAACAATGTTATTACAAAATGTGTCTTTTACATAGTTGTCGTAGAAAAAGTTATTTCACACAGAAATGTCACTTTTCATTTGTGTTTTGCCTTGCCAATGAAAAGATTCATTTTCTAAGCAACAATGTTATTACAAAATGTGACTTTTACATAGTTGTCGTAGAAAAAGTTATTTTTAATTTTTCATATAAAAAAACCGCAAAAATCAAGTTTGTGATAAAAACAACTATATTCACATAGCATGTTGCAAAACACCTCTGTATGCAGATGACACCTTACTTGTTATCTCAAACAAAAGTCGAAATACTCTTGAACAGATGTGTTAATGAATTTAGATGAACTCTTACACTGGTTCAGTGACAACTCAGTGACAATTATATTCAGATTTGTAGCACATCACGAACTTGATTTTTGCGGTATTTTTATGTGAAAAGTTAAAAATATCTTTTTTAAATACCTTTTACTTTTTTACAATTTTGCTTTAATCTTAATAAAATCAAAACACAGATATGTATTTAATTGGTATGTTAAAATTTTAAAAAATGTTGTTTTCGCAAAAAATGGCGGTGCATTGGGATTAATTTAGAAGAGTAAAAATTAATTTTTAATTTTTTTCATAAAAAATTGTATCATCCACAATTTTAATGAGAGTTTTATAAAAGTTGTGGGATACATCAAGAAAAATGGTCTTTTTAAAGTGAAGTTGTCAGATTTTTTGTAAAATAATTTTTTCTTAAGTTATGGGGTTTTTATAAATTAATCCCGGCACATCCGCCATTTCTTGCAAAAAACAACATTTTTGAAAATCTTGGTAAACATTTCTAAAGGTACTCCTAAGTTTCCAACCCAACCCAACCTTTTTTTTTGGAGGGAAAATCCGTCATGGACCCCCGACGCCTGGTTTTCTATCACGTCAGGTAGTGTCGGACTTGTACCGACTAAAACCTCTCCTCTTTTCCCCCGAACCGCCATTAGCATTTAGCATTCAGGGATATACTTTTGGGGACCCTACTGTGGGTACCTTCTTTTTTCCTCAGACTCCTTAATTTTCATTATTTTTTCAAGCATCACCGTCACACTGTTATAGTTTTCCTCGCTTTCCAACCATACTTCCGCAATGTTTTGTTTCAATCACCTCGCTCACTGTGCTTTTATTTCGAATATGCTTCGAACCGGGCACCGACAGACAGCCTGTTTCGCTCTTGGTCCTCATCAGTGTCGGGTAGCCTTGTTGGACCGAAGCACACTCGAAACAAAATCCACCTGCCGCTCTTATAGCAAGAATTGCCACAAACAGCGGTGAACACAGCGAACGAGAGTTCTCAGCGACATCTACAGTGAGCGAGGTGATTGGCATTTTCACATATTGATAGGCACTACTACTTTAGTAGGAAAACCATGCTGATATCATACGCTGGGCGAGCCACCCTACGACAAAAATCTTTTAAGCCAATAACGGAGAATAATTCCGTCTATGTGTTTAATGCAGAGCACAGTTTCTGCTGAACACATAGTTTGGGCTACGTCCTCTGGACGGGCGGGGAAACGCTTTATAAGATGAGTTCTTTGTACTATTCTTTCTTTTTGCTAAATTTTTTTGAATAATGTCGAACAAGTAACAGCATAGTAAGACAACCCACTGTGCACACATAATTATCTGTTTTGATTGGCCGGACGCAAGAAACGGAACGGAAAAGATAAAAGTTGACCAACTCTTTCGTTTCCTTTCCATTAAGTTTGCGTTTACGTTCATTTATAAATAATAGTAGTTGGGTTCGAGTTGGGTTCGAGTTGGGTTCGAGTTGGGTTCGAGTTGGGTTCGAGTTGGGTTCGAGTTGGGTTCGAGTTGGGTTCGAGTTGGGTTCGAGTTGGGTTCGAGTTGGGTTCGAGTTGGGTTCGAGTTGGGTTCGAGTTGGGTTCGAGTTGGGTTCGAGTTGGGTTCGAGTTGGGTTCGAGTTGGGTTCGAGTTGGGTTCGAGTTGGGTTCGAGTTGGGTTCGAGTTGGGTTCGAGTTGGGTTCGAGTTGGGTTCGAGTTGGGTTCGAGTTGGGTTCGAGTTGGGTTCGAGTTGGGTTCGAGTTGGGTTCGAGTTGGGTTCGAGTTGGGTTCGAGTTGGGTTCGAGTTGGGTTCGAGTTGGGTTCGAGTTGGGTTCGAGTTGGGTTCGAGTTGGGTTCGAGTTGGGTTCGAGTTGGGTTCGAGTTGGGTTCGAGTTGGGTTCGAGTTGGGTTCGAGTTGGGTTCGAGTTGGGTTCGAGTTGGGTTCGAGTTGGGTTCGAGTTGGGTTCGAGTTGGGTTCGAGTTGGGTTCGAGTTGGGTTCGAGTTGGGTTCGAGTTGGGTTCGAGTTGGGTTCGAGTTGGGTTCGAGTTGGGTTCGAGTTGGGTTCGAGTTGGGTTCGAGTTGGGTTCGAGTTGGGTTCGAGTTGGGTTCGAGTTGGGTTCGAGTTGGGTTCGAGTTGGGTTGGGTTGGGTTGGGTTGGGTTGGGTTGGGTTGGGAAATAGGCTGGGGTGGTTCAGGTAAGGTATGTTGAAACTTGGAATCTAGAGTAATTTGAGGATGCTGAATCGATTTTTGTGGTCGAGGGGGTTCCATCCCCCCCCCAAGACCCCCTTTACTGATGAGTTTTTTTCGTTTTTTGGCCATAACTTCCTTATATGCCTGGATATGGGGTTTTTTTATTCTTTCAATCGTTTTTATTTCTTTAGCTCTTCAATTTGATCCCCACAAACCTTCTCTATCATTTGGGCATCGAGTGGTAATTTTTTTTTTCCCTGGATATGGGGTTTTTTTATTGCTTCATTCGATAGTACTTTTAAAAAGGATGAAAAAATGTTTTCACGACCTACCCTCTATCATTTGGCCCCGAGTGAAAAATTGATTTTTAATTTTTTTTTTGAAATTTTATCGACCTTGTTTTTTTACGGTCTGAGATCTAAAAGTTTTTATTGCACAAAGCTATAGCCTTGCCTGTCGTTTACAACTTTGTTCTCCTTGTAAAATATCGTATATGGTTGCATTTTTGACTTTTGCGGGATTTTATGAAAATCATTTTTTTCTTTTTAATTTTTTTTTTAAATTTCTTTCAAGTTGTTTTTTTACGGTCTGAGTTCTAAAACTTTTTATTGCACAAAGCTATAGCCTTGCCTGTCGTTTACAACTTTGTTCTCTTTGTAAAATATCGTATATAGTTGCATTTTTGACTTTTGCGGAATTTTATGAAAATGATTTTTCGTTTTTAATTTTTTTTTTGAAATTTCATCGACCTTGTTTTTTTACGGTCTGAAATCTAAAACTTTTTATTGCACAAAGCGATAGCCTTGCCTGTCGTTTACTACTTTGTTCTCTTTGTAAAATATCGTATATAGTTGCATTTTTGACTTTTGCGGAATTTGTTTTGAAAATAATTGTTTTTTTTAAATTTTTTTACAAGTTTTTTTTTCCTTGAATTTTTCACAATTTTTTTTTTGCATTTTTGGGCGTTTCAGGACATTTCCTGAGGGGGTTAGGTTAGGTTAGGTTGCAACCCAACCCTAACTTTTTTGTTTGTTGTCTAAACATAGCGATGTTGGTACTCATTTAACGTGATTTTTTGCGTAGATTAAGAAGGTATTAATAAAAATACGATTTACATTAAAATAAAAAAAATAATGCCTGCTCGCTATATGCATCTACTAATTCTAATTCAGTCCTTTTCGAATAGATGGCCTACTAGTAGATTTTGTTTGTGTAAGTACTTATATTACAAAAATTATAAATAATAAATAATGCAAATACGATAATAAAAAATAGATGGTGAATTTTAAGTAATATATTATTGTATATTCACGCCACAAACAATGGGTATAATTTCTTTGAGTATAACATTTAACTCAAAAATTATTAACATTAGCATGCATTTAAAAACAACAACAAAAATTGCAATCGTAGGTAATAATAATAATCTTCATCTCATCAGCTCTCTAAAATATGTTTTACCTACCTGCCAATATATCCTAGGTATACCTATACGTACATGTAGGTGTATAAACCTGTGTATATAACGACATTCAAAGCATACCAAAGCATACATTCGCAATCATGAATTCTAAGAGAAGTATTGATGAAGTTGAAGGTGAAAATGAAGAAAGAAGCTCGACGAACAACTGGAGTTTTTCGACAGAGGCGACAACCGGGTCCGACGTCGGCTGGATTTCCAGCGACGACGAGGACGAAGAGGACGAATCCAGCAGCAGCAGCGGCGGCGGCGGCGGCGGCGGCGGCGGCGGCGAAGAATCCAGCAACAACTGGAGTTTTTCGACAGAGGCGACAACCGGGTCCGACGTCGGCTGGATTTCCAGCGACGACGAGGACGAAGAAGAAGCGTTGTTGACGCATCAAGAAAAAATGGAAAAATTCAACTTGAAAATTAGAAAAATAAATTGTTTACTGAATTGTCCGCACCCGGCGGAAGTGGAACTTTTGGAGGAACTTGAAAAACACCAAAAGGGACCACGAAAACCCCACTCATCCGTCTCATTTAGAAGAATTATGTGCATGATAAATTGCCCCCCTCCCCGACGGGTATAAAGTATAATCAAATTTTTTTTCGAAATTCGACGACGTTGGAGACAACCGACATACAAAAAAAACCGGTTCTTTTAAGAACCACAAAACTTTTCACAAAGAAAAAGAATAACCAATACCTAATTAATTATTACCGTTAATCCTAACTATCTGTCCTTTTCCCTTATACCACCAATACCACCGTCTTTAAATTATCAAAGTTTTTTTAATTACTTCCTAAACGTTAAATTTAAATTTTTAAAATGAAAAAATAAATATCACAATGTTGACATTAAATTATTATATTATAAAAATATAATAAATCCGTTTAAAATGTAAAAAGGCAGTAGCAGCGCCATTTGTTAGAATTTAATCCTGCACGAATAAAATAAATTTTGTTAACATTTACATCTTAAAATTACTGTTATTTGTTATAGTAGGTAGTTGTGTTCGAAACAACAACAACAACAACAATGATATTAAGGAGTTGCCTACATACAAAAATTTGGTATGCTGCGCGCTCTATCCAAGAATGTCTCAACTAAAATTTGTTTACAATTTTGGAAGCACAATCCCTGCTCGCGATATGCATCTGGTTCAGCTATTCCTAAATAGGTGTCGCCGCCGCCGCCGCCGCCGCCGCCGCTTTCATCTAAATAATTCATTCCTTTCCGAATAGATGGCCTACTAGTAGATTTTCTATTTAAATTTAAAAAACCATTAAAGTAAGTACTTATATTACAAAAATTATAAATAATGAATAATTTGACTATAAACTTTTTCCGAGACATCTACAGGGTGTCTTAAAATTGTTTAAATCTGGTTACTAGTTTACTTTTTGAAATTTTAAAATAAAATATTAAATATTAAAATGTTGATTAATTGAATTAATATATTAATAGATAATATTTGTTGATATTTTTATAAATATTATAAATCCGTTTAAAATGTAAAAAGGCAGTAGCAGCGCCATTTGTTAGAATTTAATCCTGCACGAATAAAATAAATTTTGTTAACATTTACATCTTAAAATTACATTTGTTATGGTAGGTAGTTGTGTGTCCGAAACAACAACAACAACAACAATGATACTAAGGAGTTGCCTACATACAAAAATTTGGTATGCTGCGCGCTCTATCCAAGAATGTCTGAATTAAAATGTGTTTTAAAATCTTTTTTTTTTTAATTTTTTACAAGTTTTTTTTCTTTGAATTTTTTACAATTTTTTTTTGCATTTTTAGGCGTTTCAGGACATTTCCTGAGGGGGTTAGGTTAGGTTAGGTTGGGTTGGGTTAAAACTTTTTTGTTTGTTGTCTAAACATAGCGATGTTGGTACTCATTTTACGTGATTTTTTGAGTAGATTACGAAGATATTAATAAAAATAGTTTTTTTACAAGGTTTTTTTTCTTTGAATTTTTTACAATTTTTTTTGCATTTTTAGGCGTTTCAGGACATTTCCTGAGGGGGTTAGGTAAGGTTAGGTTAGGTTAGGTTGGGTTGGGTTAAAACTTTTTTGTTTGTTGTCTAAACATAGCGATGTTGGTACTCATTTTACGTGATTTTTTGAGTAGATTACGAAGATATTTATAAAAATAAGATTTGGGTTGTGTTGGGTTGGGTTTGGGTTGGTTAGGGTCGGTTCGCTCATTTTTAGCCATTTTAGTTGGGTTTTGCCCCATTTAGCTCAATCTCGCTCCCAATGGGGCGGGGGGGGGGCCAATGGGGCGGGGTCGGTTGGGTTGTGTTGGGTTGGGTTTGGGTTGGTTAGGGTCGGTTCGCTCATTTTAAGCCATTTTAGTTGGGTTTTGCCCCATTTAGCTCAATCTCGCTCCCAATGGGGCGGGGGGGGCAATGGGGCGGGGTCGGTTGGGTTGTGTTGGGTTGGGTTTGGGTTGGGTTGGGTTGGGTTGGGTTGGGTTGGGTTGGGTTTGGGTTGGTTAGGGTCGGTCGCTCATTTTTAGCCATTTTAGTTGGGTTTTGCCCCATTTAGCTCAATCTCGCTCCCAATGGGGCGGGGGGGGGGGCAATGGGGCGGGGTCGGTTGGGTTGGGTTGGGTTGGGTTGGGTTGGGTTGGGTTGGGTTGGGTTGGGTTGGGTTGGGTTGGGTTGGGTTGGGTTGGGTTGGGTTGGGAAATAGGCTGGGGTGGTTCAGGTAAGGTATGTTGAAACTTGGAAATCTAGAGTAATTTGAGGATGCTGAATCGATTTTTGTGGTCGAGGGGGTTCCATCCCCCCCCCAAGACCCCCTTTACTGATGAGTTTTTTTCGTTTTTTGGCCATAACTTCCTTATATGCCTGGATATGGGGTTTTTTTATTCTTTCAATCGTTTTTATTTCTTTAGCTCTTCAATTTGATCCCCACAAACCTTCTCTATCATTTGGGCATCGAGTGGTAATTTTTTTTTTCCCTGGATATGGGGTTTTTTTATTGCTTCATTCGATAGTACTTTTAAAAAGGATGAAAAAATGTTTTCACGACCTACCCTCTATCATT
The DNA here is from genome assembly GCA_921294245.1 of Brassicogethes aeneus. Classification (NCBI taxonomy): domain Eukaryota; kingdom Metazoa; phylum Arthropoda; class Insecta; order Coleoptera; family Nitidulidae; genus Brassicogethes; species Brassicogethes aeneus. The sequence continues at coordinate 83,341,199 of OV121133.1, forward strand.
TGGCCCCGAGTGAAAAATTGATTTTTAATTTTTTTTTTGAAATTTTATCGACCTTGTTTTTTTACGGTCTGAGATCTAAAAGTTTTTATTGCACAAAGCTATAGCCTTGCCTGTCGTTTACAACTTTGTTCTCCTTGTAAAATATCGTATATGGTTGCATTTTTGACTTTTGCGGGATTTTATGAAAATCATTTTTTTCTTTTTAATTTTTTTTTTAAATTTCTTTCAAGTTGTTTTTTTACGGTCTGAGTTCTAAAACTTTTTATTGCACAAAGCTATAGCCTTGCCTGTCGTTTACAACTTTGTTCTCTTTGTAAAATATCGTATATAGTTGCATTTTTGACTTTTGCGGAATTTTATGAAAATGATTTTTCGTTTTTAATTTTTTTTTTGAAATTTCATCGACCTTGTTTTTTTACGGTCTGAAATCTAAAACTTTTTATTGCACAAAGCGATAGCCTTGCCTGTCGTTTACTACTTTGTTCTCTTTGTAAAATATCGTATATAGTTGCATTTTTGACTTTTGCGGAATTTGTTTTGAAAATAATTGTTTTTTTTAAATTTTTTTACAAGTTTTTTTTTCCTTGAATTTTTCACAATTTTTTTTTTGCATTTTTGGGCGTTTCAGGACATTTCCTGAGGGGGTTAGGTTAGGTTAGGTTGCAACCCAACCCTAACTTTTTTGTTTGTTGTCTAAACATAGCGATGTTGGTACTCATTTAACGTGATTTTTTGCGTAGATTAAGAAGGTATTAATAAAAATACGATTTACATTAAAATAAAAAAAATAATGCCTGCTCGCTATATGCATCTACTAATTCTAATTCAGTCCTTTTCGAATAGATGGCCTACTAGTAGATTTTGTTTGTGTAAGTACTTATATTACAAAAATTATAAATAATAAATAATGCAAATACGATAATAAAAAATAGATGGTGAATTTTAAGTAATATATTATTGTATATTCACGCCACAAACAATGGGTATAATTTCTTTGAGTATAACATTTAACTCAAAAATTATTAACATTAGCATGCATTTAAAAACAACAACAAAAATTGCAATCGTAGGTAATAATAATAATCTTCATCTCATCAGCTCTCTAAAATATGTTTTACCTACCTGCCAATATATCCTAGGTATACCTATACGTACATGTAGGTGTATAAACCTGTGTATATAACGACATTCAAAGCATACCAAAGCATACATTCGCAATCATGAATTCTAAGAGAAGTATTGATGAAGTTGAAGGTGAAAATGAAGAAAGAAGCTCGACGAACAACTGGAGTTTTTCGACAGAGGCGACAACCGGGTCCGACGTCGGCTGGATTTCCAGCGACGACGAGGACGAAGAGGACGAATCCAGCAGCAGCAGCGGCGGCGGCGGCGGCGGCGGCGGCGGCGGCGAAGAATCCAGCAACAACTGGAGTTTTTCGACAGAGGCGACAACCGGGTCCGACGTCGGCTGGATTTCCAGCGACGACGAGGACGAAGAAGAAGCGTTGTTGACGCATCAAGAAAAAATGGAAAAATTCAACTTGAAAATTAGAAAAATAAATTGTTTACTGAATTGTCCGCACCCGGCGGAAGTGGAACTTTTGGAGGAACTTGAAAAACACCAAAAGGGACCACGAAAACCCCACTCATCCGTCTCATTTAGAAGAATTATGTGCATGATAAATTGCCCCCCTCCCCGACGGGTATAAAGTATAATCAAATTTTTTTTCGAAATTCGACGACGTTGGAGACAACCGACATACAAAAAAAACCGGTTCTTTTAAGAACCACAAAACTTTTCACAAAGAAAAAGAATAACCAATACCTAATTAATTATTACCGTTAATCCTAACTATCTGTCCTTTTCCCTTATACCACCAATACCACCGTCTTTAAATTATCAAAGTTTTTTTAATTACTTCCTAAACGTTAAATTTAAATTTTTAAAATGAAAAAATAAATATCACAATGTTGACATTAAATTATTATATTATAAAAATATAATAAATCCGTTTAAAATGTAAAAAGGCAGTAGCAGCGCCATTTGTTAGAATTTAATCCTGCACGAATAAAATAAATTTTGTTAACATTTACATCTTAAAATTACTGTTATTTGTTATAGTAGGTAGTTGTGTTCGAAACAACAACAACAACAACAATGATATTAAGGAGTTGCCTACATACAAAAATTTGGTATGCTGCGCGCTCTATCCAAGAATGTCTCAACTAAAATTTGTTTACAATTTTGGAAGCACAATCCCTGCTCGCGATATGCATCTGGTTCAGCTATTCCTAAATAGGTGTCGCCGCCGCCGCCGCCGCCGCCGCCGCTTTCATCTAAATAATTCATTCCTTTCCGAATAGATGGCCTACTAGTAGATTTTCTATTTAAATTTAAAAAACCATTAAAGTAAGTACTTATATTACAAAAATTATAAATAATGAATAATTTGACTATAAACTTTTTCCGAGACATCTACAGGGTGTCTTAAAATTGTTTAAATCTGGTTACTAGTTTACTTTTTGAAATTTTAAAATAAAATATTAAATATTAAAATGTTGATTAATTGAATTAATATATTAATAGATAATATTTGTTGATATTTTTATAAATATTATAAATCCGTTTAAAATGTAAAAAGGCAGTAGCAGCGCCATTTGTTAGAATTTAATCCTGCACGAATAAAATAAATTTTGTTAACATTTACATCTTAAAATTACATTTGTTATGGTAGGTAGTTGTGTGTCCGAAACAACAACAACAACAACAATGATACTAAGGAGTTGCCTACATACAAAAATTTGGTATGCTGCGCGCTCTATCCAAGAATGTCTGAATTAAAATGTGTTTTAAAATCTTTTTTTTTTTAATTTTTTACAAGTTTTTTTTCTTTGAATTTTTTACAATTTTTTTTTGCATTTTTAGGCGTTTCAGGACATTTCCTGAGGGGGTTAGGTTAGGTTAGGTTGGGTTGGGTTAAAACTTTTTTGTTTGTTGTCTAAACATAGCGATGTTGGTACTCATTTTACGTGATTTTTTGAGTAGATTACGAAGATATTAATAAAAATAGTTTTTTTACAAGGTTTTTTTTCTTTGAATTTTTTACAATTTTTTTTGCATTTTTAGGCGTTTCAGGACATTTCCTGAGGGGGTTAGGTAAGGTTAGGTTAGGTTAGGTTGGGTTGGGTTAAAACTTTTTTGTTTGTTGTCTAAACATAGCGATGTTGGTACTCATTTTACGTGATTTTTTGAGTAGATTACGAAGATATTTATAAAAATAAGATTTGGGTTGTGTTGGGTTGGGTTTGGGTTGGTTAGGGTCGGTTCGCTCATTTTTAGCCATTTTAGTTGGGTTTTGCCCCATTTAGCTCAATCTCGCTCCCAATGGGGCGGGGGGGGGGCCAATGGGGCGGGGTCGGTTGGGTTGTGTTGGGTTGGGTTTGGGTTGGTTAGGGTCGGTTCGCTCATTTTAAGCCATTTTAGTTGGGTTTTGCCCCATTTAGCTCAATCTCGCTCCCAATGGGGCGGGGGGGGGCAATGGGGCGGGGTCGGTTGGGTTGTGTTGGGTTGGGTTTGGGTTGGGTTGGGTTGGGTTGGGTTGGGTTGGGTTGGGTTTGGGTTGGTTAGGGTCGGTCGCTCATTTTTAGCCATTTTAGTTGGGTTTTGCCCCATTTAGCTCAATCTCGCTCCCAATGGGGCGGGGGGGGGGGCAATGGGGCGGGGTCGGTTGGGTTGGGTTGGGTTGGGTTGGGTTGGGTTGGGTTGGGTTGGGTTGGGTTGGGTTGGGTTGGGTTGGGTTGGGTTGGGTTGGGTTGGGTTGGGTTGGGTTGGGTTGGGTTGGGTTGGGTTGGGTTGGGTTGGGTTGGGTTGGGAAATAGGCTGGGGTGGTTCAGGTAAGGTATGTTGAAACTTGGAATCTAGAGTAATTTGAGGATGCTGAATCGATTTTTGTGGTCGAGGGGGTTCCATCCCCCCCCCAAGACCCCCTTTACTGATGAGTTTTTTTCGTTTTTTGGCCATAACTTCCTTATATGCCTGGATATGGGGTTTTTTTATTCTTTCAATCGTTTTTATTTCTTTAGCTCTTCAATTTGATCCCCACAAACCTTCTCTATCATTTGGGCATCGAGTGGTAATTTTTTTTTTCCCTGGATATGGGGTTTTTTTATTGCTTCATTCGATAGTACTTTTAAAAAGGATGAAAAAATGTTTTCACGACCTACCCTCTATCATTTGGCCCCGAGTGAAAAATTGATTTTTAATTTTTTTTTTGAAATTTTATCGACCTTGTTTTTTTACGGTCTGAGATCTAAAAGTTTTTATTGCACAAAGCTATAGCCTTGCCTGTCGTTTACAACTTTGTTCTCCTTGTAAAATATCGTATATGGTTGCATTTTTGACTTTTGCGGGATTTTATGAAAATCATTTTTTTCTTTTTAATTTTTTTTTGAAATTTCTTCCAAGTTGTTTTTTTACGGTCTGAGTTCTAAAACTTTTTATTGCACAAAGCTATAGCCTTGCCTGTCGTTTACAACTTTGTTCTCTTTGTAAAATATCGTATATAGTTGCATTTTTGACTTTTGCGGAATTTTATGAAAATGATTTTTCGTTTTTAATTTTTTTTTTGAAATTTCATCGACCTTGTTTTTTTACGGTCTGAAATCTAAAACTTTTTATTGCACAAAGCGATAGCCTTGCCTGTCGTTTACTACTTTGTTCTCTTTGTAAAATATCGTATATAGTTGCATTTTTGACTTTTGCGGAATTTGTTTTGAAAATAATTGTTTTTTTTAAATTTTTTTACAAGTTTTTTTTTCCTTGAATTTTTCACAATTTTTTTTTTGCATTTTTGGGCGTTTCAGGACATTTCCTGAGGGGGTTAGGTTAGGTTAGGTTGCAACCCAACCCTAACTTTTTTGTTTGTTGTCTAAACATAGCGATGTTGGTACTCATTTAACGTGATTTTTTGCGTAGATTAAGAAGGTATTAATAAAAATACGATTTACATTAAAATAAAAAAAATAATAATAACCTAACCCAACCCAACCCTAACTTTTTTGTTTGTTGTCTAAACATAGCGATGTTGGTACTCATTTTACGTGATTTTTTGCGTAGATTAAGAAGGTACTAATAAACTAATACGATTTACATTAAAATAAAAAAAATAATTTTGAAATGCCAAATAATAACATTTTTTGTTGTGCATGTTGTAGAACGTGCCGAATCCATTTGTTTGATACCCCACAAGCCTATGTTCCTCATACGTTTAAGGGTAGTTTTGCACGTGTTTAAGTTTTGCGATGTTCATGTTCAACTTTTTTGTTTGTTCTCTAAACATAGCGTTGTTGGTACTCATTTTACGTGATTTTTTGCGTAGATTACGATTTTTACAAGTATTTTTTTTTACCATTTTTTTTTGCATATTTTGGCAATTTTTGCCTATTTTTTAGTTGGGTTTGCTCATATTTTAGTTGGGTTTTTTGCTCAATGGGGCGGGGGGGGGCCCAATGGGGCGGGGGTCGGTCGGGTTGTGTTGTTGAGTTTGGGTTGATTTGGGTTGTTTTCGCTCATTTTTGCGGCATTTTTACAATTTTTGCATTTTTTTACAATTTTTTTTGTCTTTTTTTGAATTTTTGACAAGTTTTTTTTTGCATTTTTTCATTTTTGGCCATTTTGTTGTTGATTTTTGCTAATTTCGGTGTATTTTTGTTGGGTTTGCTCATATTTTAGTTGGGTTTGCTCATATTTTAGTTGGGTTTTTTGCTCAATGGGGCGGGGGGGGGCCCAATGGGGCGGGGTCGGTCGGGTTGTGTTGTTGAGTTTGGGTTGGGTTGGGTTGGGTTGGGTTGGGTTGGGTTGGGAAATAGGCTGGGGTGGTTCAGGTAAGGTATGTTGAAACTTGGAATCTAGAGTAATTTGAGGATGCTGAATCGATTTTTGTGGTCGAGGGGGTTCCATCCCCCCCCCAAGACCCCCTTTACTGATGAGTTTTTTTCGTTTTTTGGCCATAACTTCCTTATATGCCTGGATATGGGGTTTTTTTATTCTTTCAATCGTTTTTATTTCTTTAGCTCTTCAATTTGATCCCCACAAACCTTCTCTATCATTTGGGCATCGAGTGGTAATTTTTTTTTTCCCTGGATATGGGGTTTTTTTATTGCTTCATTCGATAGTACTTTTAAAAAGGATGAAAAAATGTTTTCACGACCTACCCTCTATCATTTGGCCCCGAGTGAAAAATTGATTTTTAATTTTTTTTTTGAAATTTTATCGACCTTGTTTTTTTACGGTCTGAGATCTAAAAGTTTTTATTGCACAAAGCTATAGCCTTGCCTGTCGTTTACAACTTTGTTCTCCTTGTAAAATATCGTATATGGTTGCATTTTTGACTTTTGCGGGATTTTATGAAAATCATTTTTTTCTTTTTAATTTTTTTTTGAAATTTCTTCCAAGTTGTTTTTTTACGGTCTGAGTTCTAAAACTTTTTATTGCACAAAGCTATAGCCTTGCCTGTCGTTTACAACTTTGTTCTCTTTGTAAAATATCGTATATAGTTGCATTTTTGACTTTTGCGGAATTTTATGAAAATGATTTTTCGTTTTTAATTTTTTTTTTGAAATTTCATCGACCTTGTTTTTTTACGGTCTGAAATCTAAAACTTTTTATTGCACAAAGCGATAGCCTTGCCTGTCGTTTACTACTTTGTTCTCTTTGTAAAATATCGTATATAGTTGCATTTTTGACTTTTGCGGAATTTGTTTTGAAAATAATTGTTTTTTTTAAATTTTTTTACAAGTTTTTTTTTCCTTGAATTTTTCACAATTTTTTTTTTGCATTTTTGGGCGTTTCAGGACATTTCCTGAGGGGGTTAGGTTAGGTTAGGTTGCAACCCAACCCTAACTTTTTTGTTTGTTGTCTAAACATAGCGATGTTGGTACTCATTTAACGTGATTTTTTGCGTAGATTAAGAAGGTATTAATAAAAATACGATTTACATTAAAATAAAAAAAATAATAATAACCTAACCCAACCCAACCCTAACTTTTTTGTTTGTTGTCTAAACATAGCGATGTTGGTACTCATTTTACGTGATTTTTTGCGTAGATTAAGAAGGTACTAATAAACTAATACGATTTACATTAAAATAAAAAAAATAATTTTGAAATGCCAAATAATAACATTTTTTGTTGTGCATGTTGTAGAACGTGCCGAATCCATTTGTTTGATACCCCACAAGCCTATGTTCCTCATACGTTTAAGGGTAGTTTTGCACGTGTTTAAGTTTTGCGATGTTCATGTTCAACTTTTTTGTTTGTTCTCTAAACATAGCGTTGTTGGTACTCATTTTACGTGATTTTTTGCGTAGATTACGATTTTTACAAGTATTTTTTTTTACCATTTTTTTTTGCATATTTTGGCAATTTTTGCCTATTTTTTAGTTGGGTTTGCTCATATTTTAGTTGGGTTTTTTGCTCAATGGGGCGGGGGGGGGCCCAATGGGGCGGGGTCGGTCGGGTTGTGTTGTTGAGTTTGGGTTGATTTGGGTTGTTTTCGCTCATTTTTGCGGCATTTTTACAATTTTTGCATTTTTTACAATTTTTTTTGTCTTTTTTTGAATTTTTGACAAGTTTTTTTTGCATTTTTTCATTTTTGGCCATTTTGTTGTTGATTTTTGCTAATTTCGGTGTATTTTTGTTGGGTTTGCTCATATTTTAGTTGGGTTTGCTCATATTTTAGTTGGGTTTTTTGCTCAATGGGGCGGGGGGGGGCCCAATGGGGCGGGGTCGGTCGGGTTGTGTTGTTGAGTTTGGGTTGGGTTGGGTTGGGTTGGGTTGGGTTGGGTTGGGTTGGGTTGGGTTGGGTTGGGTTGGGTTGGGTTGGGTTGGGTTGGGTTGGGTTGGGTTGGGTTGGGTTGGGTTGGGTTGGGTTGGGTTGGGTTGGGTTGGGTTGGGTTGGGTTGGGTTGGGAAATAGGCTGGGGTGGTTCAGGTAAGGTATGTTGAAACTTGGAATCTAGAGTAATTTGAGGATGCTGAATCGATTTTTGTGGTCGAGGGGGTTCCATCCCCCCCCCAAGACCCCCTTTACTGATGAGTTTTTTTCGTTTTTTGGCCATAACTTCCTTATATGCCTGGATATGGGGTTTTTTTATTCTTTCAATCGTTTTTATTTCTTTAGCTCTTCAATTTGATCCCCACAAACCTTCTCTATCATTTGGGCATCGAGTGGTAATTTTTTTTTTCCCTGGATATGGGGTTTTTTTATTGCTTCATTCGATAGTACTTTTAAAAAGGATGAAAAAATGTTTTCACGACCTACCCTCTATCATTTGGCCCCGAGTGAAAAATTGATTTTTAATTTTTTTTTTGAAATTTTATCGACCTTGTTTTTTTACGGTCTGAGATCTAAAAGTTTTTATTGCACAAAGCTATAGCCTTGCCTGTCGTTTACAACTTTGTTCTCCTTGTAAAATATCGTATATGGTTGCATTTTTGACTTTTGCGGGATTTTATGAAAATCATTTTTTTCTTTTTAATTTTTTTTTTAAATTTCTTTCAAGTTGTTTTTTTACGGTCTGAGTTCTAAAACTTTTTATTGCACAAAGCTATAGCCTTGCCTGTCGTTTACAACTTTGTTCTCTTTGTAAAATATCGTATATAGTTGCATTTTTGACTTTTGCGGAATTTTATGAAAATGATTTTTCGTTTTTAATTTTTTTTTTGAAATTTCATCGACCTTGTTTTTTTACGGTCTGAAATCTAAAACTTTTTATTGCACAAAGCGATAGCCTTGCCTGTCGTTTACTACTTTGTTCTCTTTGTAAAATATCGTATATAGTTGCATTTTTGACTTTTGCGGAATTTGTTTTGAAAATAATTGTTTTTTTTAAATTTTTTTACAAGTTTTTTTTTCCTTGAATTTTTCACAATTTTTTTTTTGCATTTTTGGGCGTTTCAGGACATTTCCTGAGGGGGTTAGGTTAGGTTAGGTTGCAACCCAACCCTAACTTTTTTGTTTGTTGTCTAAACATAGCGATGTTGGTACTCATTTAACGTGATTTTTTGCGTAGATTAAGAAGGTATTAATAAAAATACGATTTACATTAAAATAAAAAAAATAATGCCTGCTCGCTATATGCATCTACTAATTCTAATTCAGTCCTTTTCGAATAGATGGCCTACTAGTAGATTTTGTTTGTGTAAGTACTTATATTACAAAAATTATAAATAATAAATAATGCAAATACGATAATAAAAAATAGATGGTGAATTTTAAGTAATATATTATTGTATATTCACGCCACAAACAATGGGTATAATTTCTTTGAGTATAACATTTAACTCAAAAATTATTAACATTAGCATGCATTTAAAAACAACAACAAAAATTGCAATCGTAGGTAATAATAATAATCTTCATCTCATCAGCTCTCTAAAATATGTTTTACCTACCTGCCAATATATCCTAGGTATACCTATACGTACATGTAGGTGTATAAACCTGTGTATATAACGACATTCAAAGCATACCAAAGCATACATTCGCAATCATGAATTCTAAGAGAAGTATTGATGAAGTTGAAGGTGAAAATGAAGAAAGAAGCTCGACGAACAACTGGAGTTTTTCGACAGAGGCGACAACCGGGTCCGACGTCGGCTGGATTTCCAGCGACGACGAGGACGAAGAGGACGAATCCAGCAGCAGCAGCGGCGGCGGCGGCGGCGGCGGCGGCGGCGGCGAAGAATCCAGCAACAACTGGAGTTTTTCGACAGAGGCGACAACCGGGTCCGACGTCGGCTGGATTTCCAGCGACGACGAGGACGAAGAAGAAGCGTTGTTGACGCATCAAGAAAAAATGGAAAAATTCAACTTGAAAATTAGAAAAATAAATTGTTTACTGAATTGTCCGCACCCGGCGGAAGTGGAACTTTTGGAGGAACTTGAAAAACACCAAAAGGGACCACGAAAACCCCACTCATCCGTCTCATTTAGAAGAATTATGTGCATGATAAATTGCCCCCCTCCCCGACGGGTATAAAGTATAATCAAATTTTTTTTCGAAATTCGACGACGTTGGAGACAACCGACATACAAAAAAAACCGGTTCTTTTAAGAACCACAAAACTTTTCACAAAGAAAAAGAATAACCAATACCTAATTAATTATTACCGTTAATCCTAACTATCTGTCCTTTTCCCTTATACCACCAATACCACCGTCTTTAAATTATCAAAGTTTTTTTAATTACTTCCTAAACGTTAAATTTAAATTTTTAAAATGAAAAAATAAATATCACAATGTTGACATTAAATTATTATATTATAAAAATATAATAAATCCGTTTAAAATGTAAAAAGGCAGTAGCAGCGCCATTTGTTAGAATTTAATCCTGCACGAATAAAATAAATTTTGTTAACATTTACATCTTAAAATTACTGTTATTTGTTATAGTAGGTAGTTGTGTTCGAAACAACAACAACAACAACAATGATATTAAGGAGTTGCCTACATACAAAAATTTGGTATGCTGCGCGCTCTATCCAAGAATGTCTCAACTAAAATTTGTTTACAATTTTGGAAGCACAATCCCTGCTCGCGATATGCATCTGGTTCAGCTATTCCTAAATAGGTGTCGCCGCCGCCGCCGCCGCCGCCGCCGCTTTCATCTAAATAATTCATTCCTTTCCGAATAGATGGCCTACTAGTAGATTTTCTATTTAAATTTAAAAAACCATTAAAGTAAGTACTTATATTACAAAAATTATAAATAATGAATAATTTGACTATAAACTTTTTCCGAGACATCTACAGGGTGTCTTAAAATTGTTTAAATCTGGTTACTAGTTTACTTTTTGAAATTTTAAAATAAAATATTAAATATTAAAATGTTGATTAATTGAATTAATATATTAATAGATAATATTTGTTGATATTTTTATAAATATTATAAATCCGTTTAAAATGTAAAAAGGCAGTAGCAGCGCCATTTGTTAGAATTTAATCCTGCACGAATAAAATAAATTTTGTTAACATTTACATCTTAAAATTACATTTGTTATGGTAGGTAGTTGTGTGTCCGAAACAACAACAACAACAACAATGATACTAAGGAGTTGCCTACATACAAAAATTTGGTATGCTGCGCGCTCTATCCAAGAATGTCTGAATTAAAATGTGTTTTAAAATCTTTTTTTTTTTAATTTTTTACAAGTTTTTTTTCTTTGAATTTTTTACAATTTTTTTTTGCATTTTTAGGCGTTTCAGGACATTTCCTGAGGGGGTTAGGTTAGGTTAGGTTGGGTTGGGTTAAAACTTTTTTGTTTGTTGTCTAAACATAGCGATGTTGGTACTCATTTTACGTGATTTTTTGAGTAGATTACGAAGATATTAATAAAAATAGTTTTTTTACAAGGTTTTTTTTCTTTGAATTTTTTACAATTTTTTTTGCATTTTTAGGCGTTTCAGGACATTTCCTGAGGGGGTTAGGTAAGGTTAGGTTAGGTTAGGTTGGGTTGGGTTAAAACTTTTTTGTTTGTTGTCTAAACATAGCGATGTTGGTACTCATTTTACGTGATTTTTTGAGTAGATTACGAAGATATTTATAAAAATAAGATTTGGGTTGTGTTGGGTTGGGTTTGGGTTGGTTAGGGTCGGTTCGCTCATTTTTAGCCATTTTAGTTGGGTTTTGCCCCATTTAGCTCAATCTCGCTCCCAATGGGGCGGGGGGGGGCCAATGGGGCGGGGTCGGTTGGGTTGTGTTGGGTTGGGTTTGGGTTGGTTAGGGTCGGTTCGCTCATTTTAAGCCATTTTAGTTGGGTTTTGCCCCATTTAGCTCAATCTCGCTCCCAATGGGGCGGGGGGGGCAATGGGGCGGGGTCGGTTGGGTTGTGTTGGGTTGGGTTTGGGTTGGGTTGGGTTGGGTTGGGTTGGGTTGGGTTGGGTTTGGGTTGGGTTGGGTTGGGTTGGGTTGGGTTGGGTTGGGTTGGGTTGGGTTGGGTTGGGTTGGGTTGGGTTGGGTTGGGTTGGGTTGGGTTGGGTTGGGTTGGGTTGGGTTGGGTTGGGTTGGGTTGGGTTGGGTTGGGTTGGGTTGGGTTGGGTTGGGTTGGGTTGGGTTGGGTTGGGTTGGGTTGGGTTGGGTTGGGTTGGGTTGGGTTGGGTTGGGAAATAGGCTGGGGTGGTTCAGGTAAGGTATGTTGAAACTTGGAATCTAGAGTAATTTGAGGATGCTGAATCGATTTTTGTGGTCGAGGGGGTTCCATCCCCCCCCCAAGACCCCCTTTACTGATGAGTTTTTTTCGTTTTTTGGCCATAACTTCCTTATATGCCTGGATATGGGGTTTTTTTATTCTTTCAATCGTTTTTATTTCTTTAGCTCTTCAATTTGATCCCCACAAACCTTCTCTATCATTTGGGCATCGAGTGGTAATTTTTTTTTTCCCTGGATATGGGGTTTTTTTATTGCTTCATTCGATAGTACTTTTAAAAAGGATGAAAAAATGTTTTCACGACCTACCCTCTATCATTTGGCCCCGAGTGAAAAATTGATTTTTAATTTTTTTTTTGAAATTTTATCGACCTTGTTTTTTTACGGTCTGAGATCTAAAAGTTTTTATTGCACAAAGCTATAGCCTTGCCTGTCGTTTACAACTTTGTTCTCCTTGTAAAATATCGTATATGGTTGCATTTTTGACTTTTGCGGGATTTTATGAAAATCATTTTTTTCTTTTTAATTTTTTTTTGAAATTTCTTCCAAGTTGTTTTTTTACGGTCTGAGTTCTAAAACTTTTTATTGCACAAAGCTATAGCCTTGCCTGTCGTTTACAACTTTGTTCTCTTTGTAAAATATCGTATATAGTTGCATTTTTGACTTTTGCGGAATTTTATGAAAATGATTTTTCGTTTTTAATTTTTTTTTTGAAATTTCATCGACCTTGTTTTTTTACGGTCTGAAATCTAAAACTTTTTATTGCACAAAGCGATAGCCTTGCCTGTCGTTTACTACTTTGTTCTCTTTGTAAAATATCGTATATAGTTGCATTTTTGACTTTTGCGGAATTTGTTTTGAAAATAATTGTTTTTTTTAAATTTTTTTACAAGTTTTTTTTTCCTTGAATTTTTCACAATTTTTTTTTTGCATTTTTGGGCGTTTCAGGACATTTCCTGAGGGGGTTAGGTTAGGTTAGGTTGCAACCCAACCCTAACTTTTTTGTTTGTTGTCTAAACATAGCGATGTTGGTACTCATTTAACGTGATTTTTTGCGTAGATTAAGAAGGTATTAATAAAAATACGATTTACATTAAAATAAAAAAAATAATAATAACCTAACCCAACCCAACCCTAACTTTTTTGTTTGTTGTCTAAACATAGCGATGTTGGTACTCATTTTACGTGATTTTTTGCGTAGATTAAGAAGGTACTAATAAACTAATACGATTTACATTAAAATAAAAAAAATAATTTTGAAATGCCAAATAATAACATTTTTTGTTGTGCATGTTGTAGAACGTGCCGAATCCATTTGTTTGATACCCCACAAGCCTATGTTCCTCATACGTTTAAGGGTAGTTTTGCACGTGTTTAAGTTTTGCGATGTTCATGTTCAACTTTTTTGTTTGTTCTCTAAACATAGCGTTGTTGGTACTCATTTTACGTGATTTTTTGCGTAGATTACGATTTTTACAAGTATTTTTTTTTACCATTTTTTTTTGCATATTTTGGCAATTTTTGCCTATTTTTTAGTTGGGTTTGCTCATATTTTAGTTGGGTTTTTTGCTCAATGGGGCGGGGGGGGGCCCAATGGGGCGGGGTCGGTCGGGTTGTGTTGTTGAGTTTGGGTTGATTTGGGTTGTTTTCGCTCATTTTTGCGGCATTTTTACAATTTTTGCATTTTTTACAATTTTTTTTGTCTTTTTTTGAATTTTTGACAAGTTTTTTTTGCATTTTTTCATTTTTGGCCATTTTGTTGTTGATTTTTGCTAATTTCGGTGTATTTTTGTTGGGTTTGCTCATATTTTAGTTGGGTTTGCTCATATTTTAGTTGGGTTTTTTGCTCAATGGGGCGGGGGGGGGCCCAATGGGGCGGGGTCGGTCGGGTTGTGTTGTTGAGTTTGGGTTGGGTTGGGTTGGGTTGGGTTGGGTTGGGTTGGGTTGGGTTGGGTTGGGTTGGGTTGGGTTGGGTTGGGTTGGGTTGGGTTGGGTTGGGTTGGGTTGGGTTGGGTTGGGTTGGGTTGGGTTGGGTTGGGTTGGGTTGGGTTGGGTTGGGTTGGGAAATAGGCTGGGGTGGTTCAGGTAAGGTATGTTGAAACTTGGAATCTAGAGTAATTTGAGGATGCTGAATCGATTTTTGTGGTCGAGGGGGTTCCATCCCCCCCCCAAGACCCCCTTTACTGATGAGTTTTTTTCGTTTTTTGGCCATAACTTCCTTATATGCCTGGATATGGGGTTTTTTTATTCTTTCAATCGTTTTTATTTCTTTAGCTCTTCAATTTGATCCCCACAAACCTTCTCTATCATTTGGGCATCGAGTGGTAATTTTTTTTTTCCCTGGATATGGGGTTTTTTTATTGCTTCATTCGATAGTACTTTTAAAAAGGATGAAAAAATGTTTTCACGACCTACCCTCTATCATTTGGCCCCGAGTGAAAAATTGATTTTTAATTTTTTTTTTGAAATTTTATCGACCTTGTTTTTTTACGGTCTGAGATCTAAAAGTTTTTATTGCACAAAGCTATAGCCTTGCCTGTCGTTTACAACTTTGTTCTCCTTGTAAAATATCGTATATGGTTGCATTTTTGACTTTTGCGGGATTTTATGAAAATCATTTTTTTCTTTTTAATTTTTTTTTTAAATTTCTTTCAAGTTGTTTTTTTACGGTCTGAGTTCTAAAACTTTTTATTGCACAAAGCTATAGCCTTGCCTGTCGTTTACAACTTTGTTCTCTTTGTAAAATATCGTATATAGTTGCATTTTTGACTTTTGCGGAATTTTATGAAAATGATTTTTCGTTTTTAATTTTTTTTTTGAAATTTCATCGACCTTGTTTTTTTACGGTCTGAAATCTAAAACTTTTTATTGCACAAAGCGATAGCCTTGCCTGTCGTTTACTACTTTGTTCTCTTTGTAAAATATCGTATATAGTTGCATTTTTGACTTTTGCGGAATTTGTTTTGAAAATAATTGTTTTTTTTAAATTTTTTTACAAGTTTTTTTTTCCTTGAATTTTTCACAATTTTTTTTTTGCATTTTTGGGCGTTTCAGGACATTTCCTGAGGGGGTTAGGTTAGGTTAGGTTGCAACCCAACCCTAACTTTTTTGTTTGTTGTCTAAACATAGCGATGTTGGTACTCATTTAACGTGATTTTTTGCGTAGATTAAGAAGGTATTAATAAAAATACGATTTACATTAAAATAAAAAAAATAATGCCTGCTCGCTATATGCATCTACTAATTCTAATTCAGTCCTTTTCGAATAGATGGCCTACTAGTAGATTTTGTTTGTGTAAGTACTTATATTACAAAAATTATAAATAATAAATAATGCAAATACGATAATAAAAAATAGATGGTGAATTTTAAGTAATATATTATTGTATATTCACGCCACAAACAATGGGTATAATTTCTTTGAGTATAACATTTAACTCAAAAATTATTAACATTAGCATGCATTTAAAAACAACAACAAAAATTGCAATCGTAGGTAATAATAATAATCTTCATCTCATCAGCTCTCTAAAATATGTTTTACCTACCTGCCAATATATCCTAGGTATACCTATACGTACATGTAGGTGTATAAACCTGTGTATATAACGACATTCAAAGCATACCAAAGCATACATTCGCAATCATGAATTCTAAGAGAAGTATTGATGAAGTTGAAGGTGAAAATGAAGAAAGAAGCTCGACGAACAACTGGAGTTTTTCGACAGAGGCGACAACCGGGTCCGACGTCGGCTGGATTTCCAGCGACGACGAGGACGAAGAGGACGAATCCAGCAGCAGCAGCGGCGGCGGCGGCGGCGGCGGCGGCGGCGGCGAAGAATCCAGCAACAACTGGAGTTTTTCGACAGAGGCGACAACCGGGTCCGACGTCGGCTGGATTTCCAGCGACGACGAGGACGAAGAAGAAGCGTTGTTGACGCATCAAGAAAAAATGGAAAAATTCAACTTGAAAATTAGAAAAATAAATTGTTTACTGAATTGTCCGCACCCGGCGGAAGTGGAACTTTTGGAGGAACTTGAAAAACACCAAAAGGGACCACGAAAACCCCACTCATCCGTCTCATTTAGAAGAATTATGTGCATGATAAATTGCCCCCCTCCCCGACGGGTATAAAGTATAATCAAATTTTTTTTCGAAATTCGACGACGTTGGAGACAACCGACATACAAAAAAAACCGGTTCTTTTAAGAACCACAAAACTTTTCACAAAGAAAAAGAATAACCAATACCTAATTAATTATTACCGTTAATCCTAACTATCTGTCCTTTTCCCTTATACCACCAATACCACCGTCTTTAAATTATCAAAGTTTTTTTAATTACTTCCTAAACGTTAAATTTAAATTTTTAAAATGAAAAAATAAATATCACAATGTTGACATTAAATTATTATATTATAAAAATATAATAAATCCGTTTAAAATGTAAAAAGGCAGTAGCAGCGCCATTTGTTAGAATTTAATCCTGCACGAATAAAATAAATTTTGTTAACATTTACATCTTAAAATTACTGTTATTTGTTATAGTAGGTAGTTGTGTTCGAAACAACAACAACAACAACAATGATATTAAGGAGTTGCCTACATACAAAAATTTGGTATGCTGCGCGCTCTATCCAAGAATGTCTCAACTAAAATTTGTTTACAATTTTGGAAGCACAATCCCTGCTCGCGATATGCATCTGGTTCAGCTATTCCTAAATAGGTGTCGCCGCCGCCGCCGCCGCCGCCGCCGCTTTCATCTAAATAATTCATTCCTTTCCGAATAGATGGCCTACTAGTAGATTTTCTATTTAAATTTAAAAAACCATTAAAGTAAGTACTTATATTACAAAAATTATAAATAATGAATAATTTGACTATAAACTTTTTCCGAGACATCTACAGGGTGTCTTAAAATTGTTTAAATCTGGTTACTAGTTTACTTTTTGAAATTTTAAAATAAAATATTAAATATTAAAATGTTGATTAATTGAATTAATATATTAATAGATAATATTTGTTGATATTTTTATAAATATTATAAATCCGTTTAAAATGTAAAAAGGCAGTAGCAGCGCCATTTGTTAGAATTTAATCCTGCACGAATAAAATAAATTTTGTTAACATTTACATCTTAAAATTACATTTGTTATGGTAGGTAGTTGTGTGTCCGAAACAACAACAACAACAACAATGATACTAAGGAGTTGCCTACATACAAAAATTTGGTATGCTGCGCGCTCTATCCAAGAATGTCTGAATTAAAATGTGTTTTAAAATCTTTTTTTTTTTAATTTTTTACAAGTTTTTTTTCTTTGAATTTTTTACAATTTTTTTTTTGCATTTTTAGGCGTTTCAGGACATTTCCTGAGGGGGTTAGGTTAGGTTAGGTTGGGTTGGGTTAAAACTTTTTTGTTTGTTGTCTAAACATAGCGATGTTGGTACTCATTTTACGTGATTTTTTGAGTAGATTACGAAGATATTAATAAAAATAGTTTTTTTACAAGGTTTTTTTTCTTTGAATTTTTTACAATTTTTTTTGCATTTTTAGGCGTTTCAGGACATTTCCTGAGGGGGTTAGGTAAGGTTAGGTTAGGTTAGGTTGGGTTGGGTTAAAACTTTTTTGTTTGTTGTCTAAACATAGCGATGTTGGTACTCATTTTACGTGATTTTTTGAGTAGATTACGAAGATATTTATAAAAATAAGATTTGGGTTGTGTTGGGTTGGGTTTGGGTTGGTTAGGGTCGGTTCGCTCATTTTTAGCCATTTTAGTTGGGTTTTGCCCCATTTAGCTCAATCTCGCTCCCAATGGGGCGGGGGGGGGGCCAATGGGGCGGGGTCGGTTGGGTTGTGTTGGGTTGGGTTTGGGTTGGTTAGGGTCGGTTCGCTCATTTTAAGCCATTTTAGTTGGGTTTTGCCCCATTTAGCTCAATCTCGCTCCCAATGGGGCGGGGGGGGGCAATGGGGCGGGGTCGGTTGGGTTGTGTTGGGTTGGGTTTGGGTTGGGTTGGGTTGGGTTGGGTTGGGTTGGGTTGGGTTTGGGTTGGGTTGGGTTGGGTTGGGTTGGGTTGGGTTGGGTTGGGTTGGGTTGGGTTGGGTTGGGTTGGGTTGGGTTGGGTTGGGTTGGGTTGGGTTGGGTTGGGTTGGGTTGGGTTGGGTTGGGTTGGGTTGGGTTGGGTTGGGTTGGGTTGGGTTGGGTTGGGTTGGGTTGGGTTGGGTTGGGTTGGGTTGGGTTGGGTTGGGTTGGGTTGGGTTGGGTTGGGTTGGGTTGGGTTGGGTTGGGTTGGGTTGGGTTGGGTTGGGTTGGGTTGGGTTGGGTTGGGTTGGGTTGGGAAATAGGCTGGGGTGGTTCAGGTAAGGTATGTTGAAACTTGGAATCTAGAGTAATTTGAGGATGCTGAATCGATTTTTGTGGTCGAGGGGGTTCCATCCCCCCCCCAAGACCCCCTTTACTGATGAGTTTTTTTCGTTTTTTGGCCATAACTTCCTTATATGCCTGGATATGGGGTTTTTTTATTCTTTCAATCGTTTTTATTTCTTTAGCTCTTCAATTTGATCCCCACAAACCTTCTCTATCATTTGGGCATCGAGTGGTAATTTTTTTTTTCCCTGGATATGGGGTTTTTTTATTGCTTCATTCGATAGTACTTTTAAAAAGGATGAAAAAATGTTTTCACGACCTACCCTCTATCATTTGGCCCCGAGTGAAAAATTGATTTTTAATTTTTTTTTTGAAATTTTATCGACCTTGTTTTTTTACGGTCTGAGATCTAAAAGTTTTTATTGCACAAAGCTATAGCCTTGCCTGTCGTTTACAACTTTGTTCTCCTTGTAAAATATCGTATATGGTTGCATTTTTGACTTTTGCGGGATTTTATGAAAATCATTTTTTTCTTTTTAATTTTTTTTTTAAATTTCTTTCAAGTTGTTTTTTTACGGTCTGAGTTCTAAAACTTTTTATTGCACAAAGCTATAGCCTTGCCTGTCGTTTACAACTTTGTTCTCTTTGTAAAATATCGTATATAGTTGCATTTTTGACTTTTGCGGAATTTTATGAAAATGATTTTTCGTTTTTAATTTTTTTTTTGAAATTTCATCGACCTTGTTTTTTTACGGTCTGAAATCTAAAACTTTTTATTGCACAAAGCGATAGCCTTGCCTGTCGTTTACTACTTTGTTCTCTTTGTAAAATATCGTATATAGTTGCATTTTTGACTTTTGCGGAATTTGTTTTGAAAATAATTGTTTTTTTTAAATTTTTTTACAAGTTTTTTTTTCCTTGAATTTTTCACAATTTTTTTTTTGCATTTTTGGGCGTTTCAGGACATTTCCTGAGGGGGTTAGGTTAGGTTAGGTTGCAACCCAACCCTAACTTTTTTGTTTGTTGTCTAAACATAGCGATGTTGGTACTCATTTAACGTGATTTTTTGCGTAGATTAAGAAGGTATTAATAAAAATACGATTTACATTAAAATAAAAAAAATAATGCCTGCTCGCTATATGCATCTACTAATTCTAATTCAGTCCTTTTCGAATAGATGGCCTACTAGTAGATTTTGTTTGTGTAAGTACTTATATTACAAAAATTATAAATAATAAATAATGCAAATACGATAATAAAAAATAGATGGTGAATTTTAAGTAATATATTATTGTATATTCACGCCACAAACAATGGGTATAATTTCTTTGAGTATAACATTTAACTCAAAAATTATTAACATTAGCATGCATTTAAAAACAACAACAAAAATTGCAATCGTAGGTAATAATAATAATCTTCATCTCATCAGCTCTCTAAAATATGTTTTACCTACCTGCCAATATATCCTAGGTATACCTATACGTACATGTAGGTGTATAAACCTGTGTATATAACGACATTCAAAGCATACCAAAGCATACATTCGCAATCATGAATTCTAAGAGAAGTATTGATGAAGTTGAAGGTGAAAATGAAGAAAGAAGCTCGACGAACAACTGGAGTTTTTCGACAGAGGCGACAACCGGGTCCGACGTCGGCTGGATTTCCAGCGACGACGAGGACGAAGAGGACGAATCCAGCAGCAGCAGCGGCGGCGGCGGCGGCGGCGGCGGCGGCGGCGAAGAATCCAGCAACAACTGGAGTTTTTCGACAGAGGCGACAACCGGGTCCGACGTCGGCTGGATTTCCAGCGACGACGAGGACGAAGAAGAAGCGTTGTTGACGCATCAAGAAAAAATGGAAAAATTCAACTTGAAAATTAGAAAAATAAATTGTTTACTGAATTGTCCGCACCCGGCGGAAGTGGAACTTTTGGAGGAACTTGAAAAACACCAAAAGGGACCACGAAAACCCCACTCATCCGTCTCATTTAGAAGAATTATGTGCATGATAAATTGCCCCCCTCCCCGACGGGTATAAAGTATAATCAAATTTTTTTTCGAAATTCGACGACGTTGGAGACAACCGACATACAAAAAAAACCGGTTCTTTTAAGAACCACAAAACTTTTCACAAAGAAAAAGAATAACCAATACCTAATTAATTATTACCGTTAATCCTAACTATCTGTCCTTTTCCCTTATACCACCAATACCACCGTCTTTAAATTATCAAAGTTTTTTTAATTACTTCCTAAACGTTAAATTTAAATTTTTAAAATGAAAAAATAAATATCACAATGTTGACATTAAATTATTATATTATAAAAATATAATAAATCCGTTTAAAATGTAAAAAGGCAGTAGCAGCGCCATTTGTTAGAATTTAATCCTGCACGAATAAAATAAATTTTGTTAACATTTACATCTTAAAATTACTGTTATTTGTTATAGTAGGTAGTTGTGTTCGAAACAACAACAACAACAACAATGATATTAAGGAGTTGCCTACATACAAAAATTTGGTATGCTGCGCGCTCTATCCAAGAATGTCTCAACTAAAATTTGTTTACAATTTTGGAAGCACAATCCCTGCTCGCGATATGCATCTGGTTCAGCTATTCCTAAATAGGTGTCGCCGCCGCCGCCGCCGCCGCCGCCGCTTTCATCTAAATAATTCATTCCTTTCCGAATAGATGGCCTACTAGTAGATTTTCTATTTAAATTTAAAAAACCATTAAAGTAAGTACTTATATTACAAAAATTATAAATAATGAATAATTTGACTATAAACTTTTTCCGAGACATCTACAGGGTGTCTTAAAATTGTTTAAATCTGGTTACTAGTTTACTTTTTGAAATTTTAAAATAAAATATTAAATATTAAAATGTTGATTAATTGAATTAATATATTAATAGATAATATTTGTTGATATTTTTATAAATATTATAAATCCGTTTAAAATGTAAAAAGGCAGTAGCAGCGCCATTTGTTAGAATTTAATCCTGCACGAATAAAATAAATTTTGTTAACATTTACATCTTAAAATTACATTTGTTATGGTAGGTAGTTGTGTGTCCGAAACAACAACAACAACAACAATGATACTAAGGAGTTGCCTACATACAAAAATTTGGTATGCTGCGCGCTCTATCCAAGAATGTCTGAATTAAAATGTGTTTTAAAATCTTTTTTTTTTTAATTTTTTACAAGTTTTTTTTCTTTGAATTTTTTACAATTTTTTTTTGCATTTTTAGGCGTTTCAGGACATTTCCTGAGGGGGTTAGGTTAGGTTAGGTTGGGTTGGGTTAAAACTTTTTTGTTTGTTGTCTAAACATAGCGATGTTGGTACTCATTTTACGTGATTTTTTGAGTAGATTACGAAGATATTAATAAAAATAGTTTTTTTACAAGGTTTTTTTTCTTTGAATTTTTTACAATTTTTTTTGCATTTTTAGGCGTTTCAGGACATTTCCTGAGGGGGTTAGGTAAGGTTAGGTTAGGTTAGGTTGGGTTGGGTTAAAACTTTTTTGTTTGTTGTCTAAACATAGCGATGTTGGTACTCATTTTACGTGATTTTTTGAGTAGATTACGAAGATATTTATAAAAATAAGATTTGGGTTGTGTTGGGTTGGGTTTGGGTTGGTTAGGGTCGGTTCGCTCATTTTTAGCCATTTTAGTTGGGTTTTGCCCCATTTAGCTCAATCTCGCTCCCAATGGGGCGGGGGGGGGCCAATGGGGCGGGGTCGGTTGGGTTGTGTTGGGTTGGGTTTGGGTTGGTTAGGGTCGGTTCGCTCATTTTAAGCCATTTTAGTTGGGTTTTGCCCCATTTAGCTCAATCTCGCTCCCAATGGGGCGGGGGGGGCAATGGGGCGGGGTCGGTTGGGTTGTGTTGGGTTGGGTTTGGGTTGGGTTGGGTTGGGTTGGGTTGGGTTGGGTTGGGTTTGGGTTGGTTAGGGTCGGTCGCTCATTTTTAGCCATTTTAGTTGGGTTTTGCCCCATTTAGCTCAATCTCGCTCCCAATGGGGCGGGGGGGGGGCAATGGGGCGGGGTCGGTTGGGTTGGGTTGGGTTGGGTTGGGTTGGGTTGGGTTGGGTTGGGTTGGGTTGGGTTGGGTTGGGTTGGGTTGGGTTGGGTTGGGTTGGGTTGGGTTGGGTTGGGTTGGGTTGGGTTGGGTTGGGTTGGGTTGGGTTGGGTTGGGAAATAGGCTGGGGTGGTTCAGGTAAGGTATGTTGAAACTTGGAATCTAGAGTAATTTGAGGATGCTGAATCGATTTTTGTGGTCGAGGGGGTTCCATCCCCCCCCCAAGACCCCCTTTACTGATGAGTTTTTTTCGTTTTTTGGCCATAACTTCCTTATATGCCTGGATATGGGGTTTTTTTATTCTTTCAATCGTTTTTATTTCTTTAGCTCTTCAATTTGATCCCCACAAACCTTCTCTATCATTTGGGCATCGAGTGGTAATTTTTTTTTTCCCTGGATATGGGGTTTTTTTATTGCTTCATTCGATAGTACTTTTAAAAAGGATGAAAAAATGTTTTCACGACCTACCCTCTATCATTTGGCCCCGAGTGAAAAATTGATTTTTAATTTTTTTTTTGAAATTTTATCGACCTTGTTTTTTTACGGTCTGAGATCTAAAAGTTTTTATTGCACAAAGCTATAGCCTTGCCTGTCGTTTACAACTTTGTTCTCCTTGTAAAATATCGTATATGGTTGCATTTTTGACTTTTGCGGGATTTTATGAAAATCATTTTTTTCTTTTTAATTTTTTTTTGAAATTTCTTCCAAGTTGTTTTTTTACGGTCTGAGTTCTAAAACTTTTTATTGCACAAAGCTATAGCCTTGCCTGTCGTTTACAACTTTGTTCTCTTTGTAAAATATCGTATATAGTTGCATTTTTGACTTTTGCGGAATTTTATGAAAATGATTTTTCGTTTTTAATTTTTTTTTTGAAATTTCATCGACCTTGTTTTTTTACGGTCTGAAATCTAAAACTTTTTATTGCACAAAGCGATAGCCTTGCCTGTCGTTTACTACTTTGTTCTCTTTGTAAAATATCGTATATAGTTGCATTTTTGACTTTTGCGGAATTTGTTTTGAAAATAATTGTTTTTTTTAAATTTTTTTACAAGTTTTTTTTTCCTTGAATTTTTCACAATTTTTTTTTTGCATTTTTGGGCGTTTCAGGACATTTCCTGAGGGGGTTAGGTTAGGTTAGGTTGCAACCCAACCCTAACTTTTTTGTTTGTTGTCTAAACATAGCGATGTTGGTACTCATTTAACGTGATTTTTTGCGTAGATTAAGAAGGTATTAATAAAAATACGATTTACATTAAAATAAAAAAAATAATAATAACCTAACCCAACCCAACCCTAACTTTTTTGTTTGTTGTCTAAACATAGCGATGTTGGTACTCATTTTACGTGATTTTTTGCGTAGATTAAGAAGGTACTAATAAACTAATACGATTTACATTAAAATAAAAAAAATAATTTTGAAATGCCAAATAATAACATTTTTTGTTGTGCATGTTGTAGAACGTGCCGAATCCATTTGTTTGATACCCCACAAGCCTATGTTCCTCATACGTTTAAGGGTAGTTTTGCACGTGTTTAAGTTTTGCGATGTTCATGTTCAACTTTTTTGTTTGTTCTCTAAACATAGCGTTGTTGGTACTCATTTTACGTGATTTTTTGCGTAGATTACGATTTTTACAAGTATTTTTTTTTACCATTTTTTTTTGCATATTTTGGCAATTTTTGCCTATTTTTTAGTTGGGTTTGCTCATATTTTAGTTGGGTTTTTTGCTCAATGGGGCGGGGGGGGCCCAATGGGGCGGGGTCGGTCGGGTTGTGTTGTTGAGTTTGGGTTGATTTGGGTTGTTTTCGCTCATTTTTGCGGCATTTTTACAATTTTTGCATTTTTTACAATTTTTTTTGTCTTTTTTTGAATTTTTGACAAGTTTTTTTTGCATTTTTTCATTTTTGGCCATTTTGTTGTTGATTTTTGCTAATTTCGGTGTATTTTTGTTGGGTTTGCTCATATTTTAGTTGGGTTTGCTCATATTTTAGTTGGGTTTTTTGCTCAATGGGGCGGGGGGGGGCCCAATGGGGCGGGGTCGGTCGGGTTGTGTTGTTGAGTTTGGGTTGGGTTGGGTTGGGTTGGGTTGGGTTGGGTTGGGAAATAGGCTGGGGTGGTTCAGGTAAGGTATGTTGAAACTTGGAATCTAGAGTAATTTGAGGATGCTGAATCGATTTTTGTGGTCGAGGGGGTTCCATCCCCCCCCCAAGACCCCCTTTACTGATGAGTTTTTTTCGTTTTTTGGCCATAACTTCCTTATATGCCTGGATATGGGGTTTTTTTATTCTTTCAATCGTTTTTATTTCTTTAGCTCTTCAATTTGATCCCCACAAACCTTCTCTATCATTTGGGCATCGAGTGGTAATTTTTTTTTTCCCTGGATATGGGGTTTTTTTATTGCTTCATTCGATAGTACTTTTAAAAAGGATGAAAAAATGTTTTCACGACCTACCCTCTATCATTTGGCCCCGAGTGAAAAATTGATTTTTAATTTTTTTTTTGAAATTTTATCGACCTTGTTTTTTTACGGTCTGAGATCTAAAAGTTTTTATTGCACAAAGCTATAGCCTTGCCTGTCGTTTACAACTTTGTTCTCCTTGTAAAATATCGTATATGGTTGCATTTTTGACTTTTGCGGGATTTTATGAAAATCATTTTTTTCTTTTTAATTTTTTTTTGAAATTTCTTCCAAGTTGTTTTTTTACGGTCTGAGTTCTAAAACTTTTTATTGCACAAAGCTATAGCCTTGCCTGTCGTTTACAACTTTGTTCTCTTTGTAAAATATCGTATATAGTTGCATTTTTGACTTTTGCGGAATTTTATGAAAATGATTTTTCGTTTTTAATTTTTTTTTTGAAATTTCATCGACCTTGTTTTTTTACGGTCTGAAATCTAAAACTTTTTATTGCACAAAGCGATAGCCTTGCCTGTCGTTTACTACTTTGTTCTCTTTGTAAAATATCGTATATAGTTGCATTTTTGACTTTTGCGGAATTTGTTTTGAAAATAATTGTTTTTTTTAAATTTTTTTACAAGTTTTTTTTTCCTTGAATTTTTCACAATTTTTTTTTTGCATTTTTGGGCGTTTCAGGACATTTCCTGAGGGGGTTAGGTTAGGTTAGGTTGCAACCCAACCCTAACTTTTTTGTTTGTTGTCTAAACATAGCGATGTTGGTACTCATTTTACGTGATTTTTTGCGTAGATTAAGAAGGTACTAATAAAAATACGATTTACATTAAAATAAAAAAAATAATTTTGAAATGCCAAATAATAACATTTTTTGTTGTGCATGTTGTAGAACGTGCCGAATCCATTTGTTTGATACCCCACAAGCCTATGTTCCTCATACGTTTAAGGGTAGTTTTGCACGTGTTTAAGTTTTGCGATGTTCATGTTCAACTTTTTTGTTTGTTCTCTAAACATAGCGTTGTTGGTACTCATTTTACGTGATTTTTTGCGTAGATTACGATTTTTACAAGTATTTTTTTTTACCATTTTTTTTTGCATATTTTGGCAATTTTTGCCTATTTTTTAGTTGGGTTTGCTCATATTTTAGTTGGGTTTTTTGCTCAATGGGGCGGGGGGGGCCCAATGGGGCGGGGTCGGTCGGGTTGTGTTGTTGAGTTTGGGTTGATTTGGGTTGTTTTCGCTCATTTTTGCGGCATTTTTACAATTTTTGCATTTTTTACAATTTTTTTTGTCTTTTTTTGAATTTTTGACAAGTTTTTTTTGCATTTTTTCATTTTTGGCCATTTTGTTGTTGATTTTTGCTAATTTCGGTGTATTTTTGTTGGGTTTGCTCATATTTTAGTTGGGTTTGCTCATATTTTAGTTGGGTTTTTTGCTCAATGGGGCGGGGGGGGGGCCAATGGGGCGGGGTCGGTCGGGTTGTGTTGTTGAGTTTGGGTTGATTTGGGTTGTTTTCGCTCATTTTTGCGGCATTTTTACAATTTTTGCATTTTTTACAATTTTTTTTGTCTTTTTTTGAATTTTTGACAAGTTTTTTTGCATTTTTTCATTTTTGGCCATTTTGTTGTTGATTTTTGCTAATTTCGGTGATTTTTTGTTGATTTTGCTCAATTTAGATTTTCGTTGGGTTTTCCTTTAATTTTTGCTCATTTCAGTTGGGTTTTTGCTCATTTTGCTCATTTTAGTTGGTTCAATGGGGCGGGAGGGGGCCAATGGGGCGGGGTCGGTAGGGTTGTGTTGTTGAGTTTGGCTCATTTTTGCGGTATTTTATCAATATCCATTTTTTTACAATTTTTGCTTTATTTTTCTTTGAATTTTTTTCAACTTTTTTTTGTTGCTTTTTTGGACGTTTCAAAGCGTTTCCTGAGGGGGTTAGGTTGCGATTTTTTTAAAAATCTTTACAAGTTTTTTTGCATTTTTTTTGCATTTTTTTTTGCATTTTTTTTTGCATTTTTGGCCATTCTGTTGATTTTTGCTAATTTTGTTGATTTTTGCTCATTTTGTTGATTTTTGCTCATTTCGGGGATTTTTGTCATCATTTTTTGTTGATATTAGTTACGTTTCCCTCATTTATTTTATCCACATCACATTTTTTTCAAGTTTTGTTACAATTTGTTTTGTGATGGGTTGGGAAATAGGCTGGGGTGGTTCAGGTAAGGTATGTTGAAACTTGGAATCTAGAGTAATTTGAGGATGCTGAATCGATTTTTGTGGTCGAGGGGGTTCCATCCCCCCCCCAAGACCCCCTTTACTGATGAGTTTTTTTCGTTTTTTGGCCATAACTTCCTTATATGCCTGGATATGGGGTTTTTTTATTCTTTCAATCGTTTTTATTTCTTTAGCTCTTCAATTTGATCCCCACAAACCTTCTCTATCATTTGGGCATCGAGTGGTAATTTTTTTTTTCCCTGGATATGGGGTTTTTTTATTGCTTCATTCGATAGTACTTTTAAAAAGGATGAAAAAATGTTTTCACGACCTACCCTCTATCATTTGGCCCCGAGTGAAAAATTGATTTTTAATTTTTTTTTTGAAATTTTATCGACCTTGTTTTTTTACGGTCTGAGATCTAAAAGTTTTTATTGCACAAAGCTATAGCCTTGCCTGTCGTTTACAACTTTGTTCTCCTTGTAAAATATCGTATATGGTTGCATTTTTGACTTTTGCGGGATTTTATGAAAATCATTTTTTTCTTTTTAATTTTTTTTTGAAATTTCTTCCAAGTTGTTTTTTTACGGTCTGAGTTCTAAAACTTTTTATTGCACAAAGCTATAGCCTTGCCTGTCGTTTACAACTTTGTTCTCTTTGTAAAATATCGTATATAGTTGCATTTTTGACTTTTGCGGAATTTTATGAAAATGATTTTTCGTTTTTAATTTTTTTTTTGAAATTTCATCGACCTTGTTTTTTTACGGTCTGAAATCTAAAACTTTTTATTGCACAAAGCGATAGCCTTGCCTGTCGTTTACTACTTTGTTCTCTTTGTAAAATATCGTATATAGTTGCATTTTTGACTTTTGCGGAATTTGTTTTGAAAATAATTGTTTTTTTTAAATTTTTTTACAAGTTTTTTTTTCCTTGAATTTTTCACAATTTTTTTTTTGCATTTTTGGGCGTTTCAGGACATTTCCTGAGGGGGTTAGGTTAGGTTAGGTTGCAACCCAACCCTAACTTTTTTGTTTGTTGTCTAAACATAGCGATGTTGGTACTCATTTAACGTGATTTTTTGCGTAGATTAAGAAGGTATTAATAAAAATACGATTTACATTAAAATAAAAAAAATAATAATAACCTAACCCAACCCAACCCTAACTTTTTTGTTTGTTGTCTAAACATAGCGATGTTGGTACTCATTTTACGTGATTTTTTGCGTAGATTAAGAAGGTACTAATAAAAATACGATTTACATTAAAATAAAAAAAATAATTTTGAAATGCCAAATAATAACATTTTTTGTTGTGCATGTTGTAGAACGTGCCGAATCCATTTGTTTGATACCCCACAAGCCTATGTTCCTCATACGTTTAAGGGTAGTTTTGCACGTGTTTAAGTTTTGCGATGTTCATGTTCAACTTTTTTGTTTGTTCTCTAAACATAGCGTTGTTGGTACTCATTTTACGTGATTTTTTGCGTAGATTACGATTTTTACAAGTATTTTTTTTTACCATTTTTTTTTGCATATTTTGGCAATTTTTGCCTATTTTTTAGTTGGGTTTGCTCATATTTTAGTTGGGTTTTTTGCTCAATGGGGCGGGGGGGGGCCCAATGGGGCGGGGTCGGTCGGGTTGTGTTGTTGAGTTTGGGTTGATTTGGGTTGTTTTCGCTCATTTTTGCGGCATTTTTACAATTTTTGCATTTTTTACAATTTTTTTTGTCTTTTTTTGAATTTTTGACAAGTTTTTTTTGCATTTTTTCATTTTTGGCCATTTTGTTGTTGATTTTTGCTAATTTCGGTGTATTTTTGTTGGGTTTGCTCATATTTTAGTTGGGTTTGCTCATATTTTAGTTGGGTTTTTTGCTCAATGGGGCGGGGGGGGGGCCAATGGGGCGGGGTCGGTCGGGTTGTGTTGTTGAGTTTGGGTTGATTTGGGTTGGGTTGGGAAATAGGCTGGGGTGGTTCAGGTAAGGTATGTTGAAACTTGGAATCTAGAGTAATTTGAGGATGCTGAATCGATTTTTGTGGTCGAGGGGGTTCCATCCCCCCCCCAAGACCCCCTTTACTGATGAGTTTTTTTCGTTTTTTGGCCATAACTTCCTTATATGCCTGGATATGGGGTTTTTTTATTCTTTCAATCGTTTTTATTTCTTTAGCTCTTCAATTTGATCCCCACAAACCTTCTCTATCATTTGGGCATCGAGTGGTAATTTTTTTTTTCCCTGGATATGGGGTTTTTTTATTGCTTCATTCGATAGTACTTTTAAAAAGGATGAAAAAATGTTTTCACGACCTACCCTCTATCATTTGGCCCCGAGTGAAAAATTGATTTTTAATTTTTTTTTTGAAATTTTATCGACCTTGTTTTTTTACGGTCTGAGATCTAAAAGTTTTTATTGCACAAAGCTATAGCCTTGCCTGTCGTTTACAACTTTGTTCTCCTTGTAAAATATCGTATATGGTTGCATTTTTGACTTTTGCGGGATTTTATGAAAATCATTTTTTTCTTTTTAATTTTTTTTTGAAATTTCTTCCAAGTTGTTTTTTTACGGTCTGAGTTCTAAAACTTTTTATTGCACAAAGCTATAGCCTTGCCTGTCGTTTACAACTTTGTTCTCTTTGTAAAATATCGTATATAGTTGCATTTTTGACTTTTGCGGAATTTTATGAAAATGATTTTTCGTTTTTAATTTTTTTTTTGAAATTTCATCGACCTTGTTTTTTTACGGTCTGAAATCTAAAACTTTTTATTGCACAAAGCGATAGCCTTGCCTGTCGTTTACTACTTTGTTCTCTTTGTAAAATATCGTATATAGTTGCATTTTTGACTTTTGCGGAATTTGTTTTGAAAATAATTGTTTTTTTTAAATTTTTTTACAAGTTTTTTTTTCCTTGAATTTTTCACAATTTTTTTTTTGCATTTTTGGGCGTTTCAGGACATTTCCTGAGGGGGTTAGGTTAGGTTAGGTTGCAACCCAACCCTAACTTTTTTGTTTGTTGTCTAAACATAGCGATGTTGGTACTCATTTAACGTGATTTTTTGCGTAGATTAAGAAGGTATTAATAAAAATACGATTTACATTAAAATAAAAAAAATAATAATAACCTAACCCAACCCAACCCTAACTTTTTTGTTTGTTGTCTAAACATAGCGATGTTGGTACTCATTTTACGTGATTTTTTGCGTAGATTACGAATATATTAAATTATAAAATAAATAAATTAATTTTGAAATGCCAAATGATAACATTTTTTTATGCACACAAAAAAACCACCTAGCCTCCTACAAACCTATAAAAAAAAAAGAAAAAGTATATATATACATATACGTAGAATTTCAATAGGCCTAATCCTCAAACTAAACAATAATAATTTATAATGAAAGATTATACCTACTACCTTACGCGAATAACAAAAATTAATTAATAATCCCCCGACGATTTTGGTACCTCTACCTACCGATCCGATACCTAATCACTTATAATAGTTATATATACATATACATAATTCATAATAATTCATAATAATTTATGATTTGTTTATAAATTTAAATTTGTTATATGATGTCGATGATCCGTCAAGATATAATTTATAGAATGAAAGTGGGAGCAGCGGAATCCAGAATTAATTGGACATTACGAAGAATGAAATTTCTTATTAAATTGAATTATTCAACCAGATTTCCTCCAACATTGTTCAACAGTAGAGAACGACTTTTCCTCTCAATGAAAAAGTACCAACAAGAAAATGTTTTGAGAAGATGGATCCAAGTGTCGGAGAAAAGATTGGCAAGACAAAGAAAGAAGGCAACTCAAAAGTACCTAATAAAAAACCTAAAAGGTGGGTCCAGTATGAAGGAGATCGTTAGCGCATTTAAAAAGTCCAAACTCGCTAAAAAAGGAGAGGTGGTTTTAAGAATGACAAGACTGTCTGTATTCGTGAAGGAAGCCTTCTTGGACGCAAGAGTAGACGAAGAATTTCAACAAATATTAAGTGACTATTTGGGCAAAGGCAATTATCGCCTTAGGACAATTTTTAATTATTTTAATTGGGAAGCAATGTTCAAGAAATGTTTTGAACAAGACCCAAAGAGGCCAAATATCCCTATAAATTTAAAAAAAAACCTAATGGCACTTTTCACTTCAAAAATTTTTTTAAATTTGTTTTACCACTTTATTTTAAATCATTCAAACTTTATAACTTTTATATCAAAAGAAGAAGAAGACGAAGAAAAAGAAAAAGCTAAAAAAGTAAGAGAAGAAAAAGCTGAAAAACTTAAAGAACAACAAGCTGAAAAAGTTCAAGAAGAAAGTAAAGGTGGTGAAACATATGGAGATTATCTAAAATTTCTGGTTTACGAACTATCATGTCCCAACGAGATACCACTTGATTTTTTTTATGACACAGATATAATTTGAACAAGACTTGAATGGCATGACGACATAAACATAAACGGTTCTTTTAAGAACCACAAAACTTTTCACAAAGAAAAAGAATAACCGATAATTAATTATTACCGTTAATCCTAACTATCCGTCCTTTTCCCTTAAAATTAACCGTCTTTAAATTATCAAAGTTTTTTTTTTAATTACTTCCTAAACGTTCAATTTAAATTAAATTAAAATGAATGAAATAAATATCAAAATGTTTTGATATTTTTATTAATATTATAAATCCGTGTTTAAAAATGTAAAAAGGCAGCAGCGCCATTTGTTAAAATGACATTTGTTATAGTTGGTAGGTGTCCGAAACAACAACAATTATAGTAGGAGTTGCCTACATACAAATATTTGGTATGCTGCGCGCTCTATCCAAGAATGTCTCAACTAAAATGTAATTGCAATTTTTGAAGCGAAGTCTCTGCTAGCGATATGCATCTGGTTCAGCTATTCCTAAATAGGTGTCGCCGCCGCCGCCGCTTTCATCTAAATAATGCATTCCTTTCCGAATAGTAGATGGCCTACTAGTAGGTTTTTCCGAAATATCTATCTACAGGTTGTTAAAATTGTTTAAATAATTTTTGACATGTAGCAATATTTTTTATTTAACTTTGTTAGGTAATAGTTTATATGTTCGTATATGTACAAAGCGAATGCAAATAGATAAACAATAGATGGTGCATGGTAACAAAAATTTATTAAAAAATTAAATATCAAAATGTTGATATTGAATTAAGTGTGGTGTACCTCTATCAATATTTTTTGTTTTTTTAATAAATATTATAATTCCGTTTTAAAAATGTAAAAAAGCAGCATAATAATATAAATTTTGTTAACTTGGTTATTAGCTAACCAAAATTTACATCTTAAAATGACATTTGTTATAGTTGGTAGGTAGGTAGGTAGGTAGGTAGGTGTCCGAAACAACAATAATTTTAGTAGGAGTTGCCTACATACAAATATTTGGTATGCTGCGCGCTCTATCCAAGAATGTCTAAACTAAAATTTTGGAAGCGAAATCCCTGTTAGCGATATTTATCTAGTTTCATCTAAATAATAATAACTGAGCCCTTTCCGAATAGATGGCCTACTAGTAGATTATCTATTTAATATTTAAAAAAACATTATATTACGAAAATTATAAATAAATAAATAAAGAATCTGAAGAAGAACCAACGTAGGTAACCACCATAGCCACAGAAGTAGTAATTAATTATTAGCGTTAATCCTAACTATCTGTCCCTTTCCTTATTATTATTATTATTATTGTTATTATTATTAAAATACCGTATTTAAATTATCAAAGTTTTTTACTTACTTCCTAAACGCTAAATTTAAATCTCTTGGTAAATTTAAGTCCACGTTTAATTTGTTACAACATGCTGTTTTTTTTGTTAAGCATGCATTAGGAACAAATTTAATTAAAATTATTTTTATTAATTTAAGTTGTTAAATTGATTTGTGTTCGATAAAAAAATTATATATTATTATAATTAATTTCTTTTCAAAGGTAAATTTGAAATTTGAATAAATAAGATAATCCCCATTGTGGAAAATCTTCACAGTACGGCTCCAGCTCTCGAGAAGACGAGTCGCGTCACGCGGGCGAGCTCTTGAAACGTAAAAGTTTAAAGATGAAACCAACAATAATTAAAAAAAAGGGGTGCGAACTGATAAGTGAAACAAACATTTTCATGGAGTGCAAGCTAAATGGTGTAACGGTCATTGAGGAGTGGAGTGTTGGGTAATATGAATGACTTGGGTGCCACCTGTCATTGGAGGCTTTTCACTGGACGGACGGGGGAGGTCGGAGAAGAGGGGAGGTGGCCATCCGCAAAGGGAAAAATCTGATAAGTTTTACTTTAAAAGTATGCATGACCTAATACAAATCTGCAATATAAATACGGCAAGCATTTTCCGTTATTTGTCACCATTAACATTGCCCGTATTCATTTCATTAAACATAACATTTATTTTACTTGAAAATGTTAAAATAACTTTAAAATATGATTATGTTAAGAACTTTAAACAATTGTTTTGTTTTTAATTACTATCATTGCAAAATTGTATTAAAATTCTTACACGGGCAATGTTAATGGTGTTAGGTATCGTTAAAGTGTTTATTGGGATATCTTTATGGGGCAATAAGTCTGTCAACAGCAAATGCGTAAGGCGGTCCCAATCGAGACCGAAATAAACACTGGACTGACAGAGTAAACTAACATTGAACACATAATTCTAACACATTAAAAAAAAGGGCCTAATAGCCAAACTCGAGATTTGTAAACATTAGACAACAGAATAATCGCGCTTGTGATTTGTTTGACTAGTGAATAAATGCAAGCTTTGGAATTTGATAAACAAAGACGGAACTCTACCACAAAATGTGCTTGGGACAAAAATATTAATAACAACTGACACACTTTACCAAGGGCAGGAACTATCTGACCAGAACACGGACAATGACAATAACGAACAAGACAAAGACCTTGACTAGGAAACTACACCCCTGCAGCGAAATAACAACTCCCCAACTCCAAATAGTAATCCCAAATGTTTGGAGTATTACTAATCGACTGGTCTAGGGGGATTCCGCGTCGTACTTAGTTTTAAGTCGGCGTAATTGTCCCCCAAAAACCAACTCCCTCCCGTCCCTCATCCATACCCCACCGAGCGTATAGCATAGGCTCGGCGAACCCGGGAATGGCTATTATAACTATTCGCCTCTCGCTCTCGAGCCCCAAATAGGGGACAGTACGGAACGCAATGGACATTCGCACCCAGCAAACACGGGTGAAGCCGTGCAGTTGCTGGGGAAGAACAAAAATCGGCGTAAGTAAACATAGGCCTGTACGGGGTTCGAGAGTCAAGAGGAAATGGGGCTGGTTATACGTCTCTTATACTCATACTCATACTCAATCCCCATTGTGGAAAATCTTACGACTATAACTATAATCATACCTGCTGCCAATATCTACCTATACGTACATGTAGGTGTATAAACCTGTGTATATAACGACATTCAAAGCATACCAAAGCATACATTCGCAATCATGAATTCTAAGAGAAGTATTGATGAAGTTGAAGGTGAAAATGAAGAAAGAAGCTCGACGAACGACTGGAGTTTTTCGACCGAGGCGACAACCGGGTCCGACGTCGGCTGGATTTCCAGCGACGACGAGGAAGAGGAGGAATCCGAAGAAGAAGAAGCAGCGTTGAGGCATCGACAAAAAATGGAAGAATTCAATTTAAAACTTAGAAAAATAAATTGTCTATTATATTGTCCGCACCCGGCGGAATTTAAAATTTTAGAGAAACTTGAAAAACAACGACAACGACAAGGACAAGGACCACGGCAACCACACTCATCCGTCTTATTTAGAAGGATTTATTGCCTAATAAATTGCCCCCCTCCTCGACGGGAATAATAATCAAACAGCCGACATAAAAAACCGGTTCTTTTAAGAACCACAAAACTTTTCACAAAGAAAAAGAATAACCGATAATTAATTATTACCGTTAATCCTAACTATCCGTCCTTTTCCCTTAAAATTAACCGTCTTTAAATTATCAAAGTTTTTTTTTTAATTACTTCCTAAACGTTCAATTTAAATTAAATTAAAATGAATGAAATAAATATCAAAATGTTTTGATATTTTTATTAATATTATAAATCCGTGTTTAAAAATGTAAAAAGGCAGCAGCGCCATTTGTTAAAATGACATTTGTTATAGTTGGTAGGTGTCCGAAACAACAACAATTATAGTAGGAGTTGCCTACATACAAATATTTGGTATGCTGCGCGCTCTATCCAAGAATGTCTCAACTAAAATGTAATTACAATTTTTGAAGCGAAGTCTCTGCTAGCGATATGCATCTGGTTCAGCTATTCCTAAATAGGTGTCGCCGCCGCCGCCGCCGCTTTCATCTAAATAATGCTTTCCTTTCCGAATAGTAGATGGCCTACTAGTAGGTTTTTCCGAAATATCTATCTACAGGTTGTTAAAATAATAATTCATAATAATTTATGATTTGTTTATAAATTTATTAATTTGTTATAATGTCGTCGATACAGTGCCGTAAAGATATAATTTATAGAATGAAAGTGGGAGCAGCAGAATCTAGAATTAATTGGACATTGCGAAGAATGAAATTTCTTATTAAATTGAATTACGTTTACGAACTATCATGTCCCAACGAGATACCACTTGATTTTTTTTATGACACATATATAATTTGAACAAGACACCTAATTTTCTGTCTAATAATATTTATGAATACCTATATAAATAATAAAAATTATTTTTATTAATTTAAGTTGTTAATTATTTAATGAAATTGATTTGTGCTCGATAATAAAATTAAAATTAAAATGCCCATTTATTGGCTATGTGCTAATTATACACCAAAGTTTATTATTATTATTATTATTATTATTATTATTATTATTAATTTATGTGTTCGAATTCGAAAAATTAATTAATCTTATCGTTAGTATTAGTTATTATTAATAACTATGATAACAAGGTTTGTTGTTATATTCAAGCAATTAAATGGTAAATTAGATTTAAAAAGTATATTATTAGACACTCGTTTTTATTAAACACACTCGATCTCACTGTATGGGGGTAATAGTATAATTTTTATAAAAATTATTTTTTATAATTTATCTGCCAATGTGGCAGTAATTTTTACCTTAATTTATTATCAAAGGTAAATTTGAAATTTGAATAAATAAGATAATCCCCATTGTGGAAAATCATCTCACAACTATTACAACTATTCATACCTACAGAAAATAATTTTTGTATTGGATATTTACGTTAAAATAATTATTATTTAAAATTGGTATGAATTTTTTAGTTTTAAAATAAATAAATAAATATCAAAATGTTAATTAATTGAATTAATATATTAATATAATACATAATATTGAATTTGATTTGTTAGAAATTAATCCTGCACGAATAAAATAAATGTAATGTTAACATTTACATCTTAAAATTACATTTGTTATAGTAGGTAGGTAGGTAGGTAGGTGTTCGAAACAACAACAATGATAGTAAGGAGTTGCCTACATACAAAAATTTGGTATGCTGCGCGCTCTATCCAAGAATGTCTGAATTAAAATGTGTTTACAATTTTTGAAGCAAAATGCCTGCTCGCTATATGCATCTACTAATTCTAATTCAGTCCTTTTCGAATAGATGGCCTACTAGTAGATTTTGTTTGTGTAAGTACTTATATTACAAAAATTATAAATAATAAATAATGCAAATACGATAATAAAAAATAGATGGTGAATTTTAAGTAATATATTATTGTATATTCACGCCACAAACAATGGGTATAATTTCTTTGAGTATAACATTTAACTCAAAAATTATTAACCTTAGCATGCATTTAAAAACAACAACAAATTGATTGCAATCGTAGGTAATAATAATAATCTTCATCTCATCAGCTCTCTAAAATATGTTTTACCTACCTGCCAATATATCCTAGGTATACCTATACGTACATGTAGGTGTATAAACCTGTGTATATAACGACATTCAAAGCATACCAAAGCATACATTCGCAATCATGAATTCTAAGAGAAGTATTGATGAAGTTGAAGGTGAAAATGAAGAAAGAAGCTCGACGAACAACTGGAGTTTTTCGACAGAGGCGACAACCGGGTCCGACGTCGGCTGGATTTCCAGCGACGACGAGGACGAAGAGGACGAATCCAGCAGCAGCGGCGGCGGCGAAGAATCCAGCAACAACTGGAGTTTTTCGACAGAGGCGACAACCGGGTCCGACGTCGGCTGGATTTCCAGCGACGACGAGGACGAAGAAGAAGCGTTGTTGACGCATCAAGAAAAAATGGAAAAATTCAACTTGAAAATTAGAAAAATAAATTGTTTACTGAATTGTCCGCACCCGGCGGAAGTGGAACTTTTGGAGGAACTTGAAAAACACCAAAAGGGACCACGAAAACCCCACTCATCCGTCTCATTTAGAAGAATTATGTGCATGATAAATTGCCCCCCTCCCCGACGGGTATAAAGTATAATCAAATTTTTTTTCGAAATTCGACGACGTTGGAGACAACCGACATACAAAAAAAAACCGGTTCTTTTAAGAACCACAAAACTTTTCACAAAGAAAAAGAATAACCAATACCTAATTAATTATTACCGTTAATCCTAACTATCTGTCCTTTTCCCTTATACCACCAATACCACCGTCTTTAAATTATCAAAGTTTTTTTAATTACTTCCTAAACGTTAAATTTAAATTTTTAAAATGAAAAAATAAATATCACAATGTTGACATTAAATTATTATATTATAAAAATATAATAAATCCGTTTAAAATGTAAAAAGGCAGTAGCAGCGCCATTTGTTAGAATTTAATCCTGCACGAATAAAATAAATTTTGTTAACATTTACATCTTAAAATTACTGTTATTTGTTATAGTAGGTAGTTGTGTTCGAAACAACAACAACAACAACAACAATGATATTAAGGAGTTGCCTACATACAAAAATTTGGTATGCTGCGCGCTCTATCCAAGAATGTCTCAACTAAAATTTGTTTACAATTTTGGAAGCACAATCCCTGCTCGCGATATGCATCTGGTTCAGCTATTCCTAAATAGGTGTCGCCGCCGCCGCCGCCGCCGCCGCTTTCATCTAAATAATTCATTCCTTTCCGAATAGATGGCCTACTAGTAGATTTTCTATTTAAATTTAAAAAACCATTAAAGTAAGTACTTATATTACAAAAATTATAAATAATGAATAATTTGACTATAAACTTTTTCCGAGACATCTACAGGGTGTCTTAAAATTGTTTAAATCTGGTTACTAGTTTACTTTTTGAAATTTTAAAATAAAATATTAAATATTAAAATGTTGATTAATTGAATTAATATATTAATAGATAATATTTGTTGATATTTTTATAAATATTATAAATCCGTTTAAAATGTAAAAAGGCAGTAGCAGCGCCATTTGTTAGAATTTAATCCTGCACGAATAAAATAAATTTTGTTAACATTTACATCTTAAAATTACATTTGTTATGGTAGGTAGTTGTGTGTCCGAAACAACAACAACAACAACAATGATACTAAGGAGTTGCCTACATACAAAAATTTGGTATGCTGCGCGCTCTATCCAAGAATGTCTGAATTAAAATGTGTTTTAAAATCTTTTTTTTTTTAATTTTCTACAAGTTTTTTTTCCTTTGAATTTTTTACAATTTTTTTTTGCATTTTTAGGCGTTTCAGGACATTTCCTGAGGGGGTTAGGTTAGGTTAGGTTAGGTTGGGTTAAAACTTTTTTGTTTGTTGTCTAAACATAGCGATGTTGGTCTACTCATTTTACGTGATTTTTTGCGTAGATTACGAAGATATTAATAAAAATAGTTTTTTTACAAGTTTTTTTTTCTTTGAATTTTTTACAATTTTTTTTTGCATTTTTAGGCGTTTCAGGACATTTCCTGAGGGGGTTAGGTTAGGTTAGGTTAGGTTGGGTTGGGTTAAAACTTTTTTGTTTGTTGTCTAAACATAGCGATGTTGGTACTCATTTTACGTGATTTTTTGAGTAGATTACGAAGATATTAATAAAAATAGTTTTTTTACAAGTTTTTTTTTCTTTGAATTTTTTACAATTTTTTTTGCATTTTTAGGCGTTTCAGGACATTTCCTGAGGGGGTTAGGTAAGGTTAGGTTAGGTTAGGTTGGGTTGGGTTAAAACTTTTTTGTTTGTTGTCTAAACATAGCGATGTTGGTACTCATTTTACGTGATTTTTTGAGTAGATTACGAAGATATTTATAAAAATAAGATTTGGGTTGTGTTGGGTTGGGTTTGGGTTGGTTAGGGTCGGTTCGCTCATTTTTAGCCATTTTAGTTGGGTTTTGCCCCATTTAGCTCAATCTCGCTCCCAATGGGGCGGGGGGGGGGCCAATGGGGCGGGGTCGGTTGGGTTGTGTTGGGTTGGGTTTGGGTTGGTTAGGGTCGGTTCGCTCATTTTAAGCCATTTTAGTTGGGTTTTGCCCCATTTAGCTCAATCTCGCTCCCAATGGGGCGGGGGGGGCAATGGGGCGGGGTCGGTTGGGTTGTGTTGGGTTGGGTTTGGGTTGGGTTGGGTTGGGTTGGGTTGGGTTGGGTTGGGTTGGGTTTGGGTTGGTTAGGGTCGGTCGCTCATTTTTAGCCATTTTAGTTGGGTTTTGCCCCATTTAGCTCAATCTCGCTCCCAATGGGGCGGGGGGGGGGCCAATGGGGCGGGGTCGGTTGGGTTGTGTTGTTGAGTTTGGGTTGGTTAGCGTCGTCGATTCGCTCATTTATTATTTCGTCACCGTTCTGGCAAAAGTCATTAACTCATTTTTGTCTAAAAGTAGTTGACTACCTTCGCGATCATAGAACAATTATATCTGTGGTCTAGAAAAACTTATTAAGTGCAGTATTGCACTTAATAAGTTTTTCTAGACCACAGATATAATTGTTCTATGATCGCGAAGGTAGTCAACTACTTTTAGACAAAAATGGAGTTAATGACTTTTGCCAGAAGAATGGTGACGAAATAGATGGCCTACTAGTAGATTTTTCGAGATATCTACAGGTTGTTAAAATTGTTTAAATAATTTTTGACATGTTGCAATGTTTTTCAGGTAATTAATAATTATTTTTTATTTAACTTTGTTAGGTAATAGTTTATATGTTCGTATATGTACAAAGCGAATGCAAATAGATAAACAATAGATGGTGCATGGTAACAAAAATTTATTAAAAAATTAAATATCAAAATGTTGATATTGAATTAAGTGTGGTGTACCTCTATCAATATTTTTTGTTTTTTTAATAAATATTATAATTCCGTTTTAAAAATGTAAAAAAGCAGCATAATAATATAAATTTTGTTAACTTGGTTATTAGCTAACCAAAATTTACATCTTAAAATGACATTTGTTATAGTTGGTTGGTAGGTAGGTAGGTAGGTAGGTAGGTAGGTGTCCGAAACAACAATAATTATAGTAGGAGTTGCCTACATACAAATATTTGGTATGCTGCGCGCTCTATCCAAGAATGTCTAAACTAAAATTTTGGAAGCGAAATCCCTGTTAGCGATATTTATCTAGTTTCATCTAAATAATAATAACTGAGCCCTTTCCGAATAGATGGCCTACTAGTAGATTATCTATTTAATATTTAAAAAAACATTATATTACGAAAATTATAAATAAATAAATAAAGAATCTGAAGAAGAAGAAGAACCAACGTAACCACC
This sequence comes from Brassicogethes aeneus, assembly GCA_921294245.1. NCBI lineage: Eukaryota > Metazoa > Arthropoda > Insecta > Coleoptera > Nitidulidae > Brassicogethes > Brassicogethes aeneus. The sequence continues at coordinate 83,382,200 of OV121133.1, forward strand.
ATAGCCACAATTTTCCGTGGCATTTAGAAAGAAGGCTTAATTGCTTGATCAATTGCAATTGCCCCCAGAAGTAGTAATTAATTATTAGCGTTAATCCTAACTATCTGTCCCTTTCCTTATTATTATTATTATTATTATTATATTATAGTTGGTAGGTAGGTAGGTAGGTAGGTGTCCGAAACAACAATAATTATAGTAGGAGTTGCCTACATACAAATATTTGGTATGCTGCGCGCTCTATCCAAGAATGTCTAAACTAAAATTTTGGAAGCGAAATCCCTGTTAGCGATATTTATCTAGTTTCATCTAATAAAACAAAACAAAGCGCGATTTTCGAATTTCGAATTCGAATTTTATATATGTACATATATGTATGAACAAATTTTATAATGCGGATAAAGCAAAGCAAAGCGAAACTTTTGTTCTACGTCTCAATTAAAATCCACAAAGTAAAGGACAGCAGCAGCAGCAGCAGCAGCAGCAGCGCCGCAGCTATCTTAAAGAGTTCAATCGGTTTAATTCTAGAACAAATACTGACTCGAGGTCACGCGTAAATTTTTTGATGCTCATTAGCTCTTAGCTGGTTAGTTCCAGTTCTAACCTACGCGTAGTTTGTTGTGCAAAAACATTTCAAAATTAATTGTAATTGCCTAGTTCATATAAGAATAACAACTATATACCTATTCGTATTAGTGCCCTTCGGTGGTTATATGTGTCGTCGTCGTCGTCGTCGTCGTCGTTTAACTGCTGTGCAAACATATTAAAATTAAGTGTACTTCCCTAATTCTTATAAAAATAACTTTAGTGCGAAAATATTGACATTAATATTAGTGCCCTTACGCGTGTGTGTGTGTGTGTGTGTGTGTGTGTGTGTGTGTGTGTGTGTGTGTGTGTGTGTGTGTGTGTGTGTGAACTATAGTGCGAAAATGCTGAATTTTGGATATCTAGCAAGCCGCCGCCACCGCCGCCGCCCTTCAGAAACGCAAGTACAAAGTTATATTAAATATATTATTATTATTATTATTATTATTATTATATGGGACCCACACCAAATTTATATGAGTTTATAATGACATTAAATATTTGACATTTGAAAAATTTAACCTCACACTTCAGCCCGTGACTAAAACACCATAAAGTCACGCCATTTTAGTTACGAGTTTATTAAGAAACGAGTGTCTAAAGCGGTTTATAAAACGAGTTGCATAGTACCATACTTTATTTACGACGACGACGAACAGAAATGAAAATTTAAAGCCAATTTTAATTTAAATAAACAAGTTCTGCGGCGCAAGCAGAATTTAAATTGAAGTTTGCGAAAAAAAGTTAACTTTTTGCTCGGCCGTACCATGGGCCCCCAATAAATTTGTTGTCTCAGTCTCAGTTATACATATATGTACACAGGGTGGTCCACGTAAGGTGACCCATATACTTATCTCAGAAACTGCTGGAGTCACGAAATATTTTTAAAATATTATATTTCCATTTATACAGGGTGTTCGGTTTTCCTTGGGACGATACCAACTTTCTTATTTTCAATGGAACACCCTGTATTTTTTTGCATTTTTGGATTCTTCCCACTCTTTTAGGTATACTTTGTAAATATATTAAATAAGAAAATGTTGTTAATACTTTTTGAGTAAAATTAAGATTTATTAAAATTTCTCTAAATGTAGACACTCGCTAAAAGTTAAAAATAACCAACTAAAAGTTATTATTTTTTATATTATGTAGTATCCATCTCTTTAATAATAAGTAAGCTATAAGTTAATTATTATATTTTTTGGAAATTATCATACAGGGTGTTTTCTATGTCCCGTTGAAAATAGCGATTTTAAAAGTTTAAAATCTTGTTTTTCTTCAATGGAACACCCTATATATTTTTGCATAATTGGATAGAATAAGTAATTACCTTTCATTTTATATATATATATATATATATATATGTCCTATACCTAAACCTAACAGAAAAAAAATATTCGCATTTTTCACAATTAGTAGCTTTTTTCCAATTACCTTAGTTAAATTTTCATTATTCAAAGAAAACACCCTGTATAATATTTTTCAAAAAATAAATTAATTAACTTATAGCTTACTTATTATTAAAGAGATGAATGCTACATAATATAAAAAATAATAACTTTTAGTATTTAGAGAAACTTTAATAAATCCTCATTTTACTCAAAAAGTATTAACATTTTCTTAAATAATAATAAAAGAGTGGGTAGAATCCAAAAATGCAAAAAAATACAGGGTGTTCCATTGAAAATAAGAAAGTTGGTATCGTCCCAAGGAAAACCGAACACCCTATATAAATAAAAATATAATATTTTAAAAATATTTTTTACTTCGTGAATATTTGTTTCTTACAAATTTTTTGTGACTCCAGTAGTTTCTGAGATAAGTATATGGGTCGTTACCTACCTTACGTGGACCACCCTGTACATAATATTTAATATTTTTCGCATATTATTAGATTATTATTATTAACTTTTGGATAAATGTTTATTAAAAAAATTCGAGTATTACAGATTTTTTTTGTAATTTAGTAAAAGAAGTAATAAAAATTTAAAATGGTACCTACCTATGGTACCTACCTGTAATTCTTGAAATTTTTTAATAAAATTTGAAATTTGTCGATAAACTTGAGTGAATTAAATATTGTACCACTTTAATTTGAATTATTTTAATTTCTTAGGCTTAGACACTTAAAAATTAATTTAATAAACTTCTCCTCTATAGACTCTCGTTTTTATTAAGTACTCGCTCGTGCCTAATACATAATATATGTATGTATGTATGTATGTATGTACCTACTGATGATTGTTGTTTAACTTTCAACTAAAATAAATAAATGTAATAATTGTTATAGTAAAATATAAAATATGAATTCTCTGAGCTATGTTAATTATATATTAATAGTAATGTCCTAAGTTATTATTAAATCATAATGTAGGTATACTCGGTTCGCAAAACAACACACAAAAAAAAGACGACCATAAAAACATAATGGAATGTTGAATATTAAGTAGGTGTATTCGATTATCGCCCTTATAAACAAAACAACACGCGATTTTCTACGTCTCAATTAAAATCCACAAAGTAAAGGACATCAGCAGCAGCGCCGCAGCTATCTAAAAAAAGAGTTCAATCGGTTTAATTCTAGAACAAATACTGACTCGAGCTCACGCGTAAATTTTTTGATGCTCATTAGCTCTTAGCTCGTTAGTTGTAACCTACGCGTAGTGTGTTGTGCAAAAACATTTCAAAATTAAGTGTACTTGCCTAGTTCATATAAGAATAACAACTATATACCTATTCGTATTAGTGCCCTTCGGTGGTGGTTATATGTGTCGTCGTCGTCGTCGTCGTCGTCGTCGGTTAACTGCTGTGCAAACATATTAAAATTAAGTGTACTTCCCTAATAACTTTAGTGCGAAAATATTGACATTAATATTAGCTGAATTTTGGATATCTAGCACGCCACCGCCGCCGCCGCCGCCCTTCAGAAACGCAAGTACAATGTTATTATTATTATTATTATTATTATTATTATATGGGACCCACACCAAATTTATCTGAGTTTATAATGACATTAAAAAAATTTAACCTCACTTCATAATGAAAATTTAACTAAGGTAATTGGAAAAAAGCTACTAATTGTGAAAAATGCGAATATTTTTTTTTCTGTTAGGTTTAGGTATAGGACATATAAAACATATAAAATGAAGGGTATTTACTTATTCTATCCAATTATGCAAAAATATATAGGGTGTTCCATTAAAGAAAAACAAGATTTTAAACTTTAAAAATCGCTATTTTCAACGGGACATAGAAAACACCCTGTATGATATTTTCCAAAAAATATAATAATTAACTTATAGCTTACTTATTATTAAAGAGATGGATACTACATAATATAAAAAATAATAACTTTTAGTTGATTATTTTTAACTTTTAGCGAGTGTCTACAATTAGAGAAATTTTAATAAATCTTAATTTTACTCAAAAAGTATTAACATTTTTTTAAATAATATATTTACAAAGTATACCTAAAAGAGTGGGTAGAATCCAAAAATGCAAAAAAATACAGGGTGTTCCATTGAAAATAAGAAAGTTGGTATCGTCCCAAGGAAAACCGAACACCCTATATAAATGAAAATATAATATTTTAAAAATATTTTTTACTTCGTGAATATTTGTTTCTTACAAATGTTTTGTGACTCCAGTAGTTTCTGAGATAAGTATATGGGTCACCACCTTACGTGGACCACCCTGTACATAATATTTAATATTTTTCGCATATTATTAGATTATTATTATTATTAACTTTTGGATAAATGTTTATTATTATTATAAATTGTTTATTTAATGTCATTATAATAAACTCATATACATTTGGTGTGGGTCCCATACATACATACATACATACATACATACATATTATGTAGGTACCTACATATCTAATAATTGAGATATTCGAGTATACCCAAAATCCACCCGCCGCCGCTACCACTGATTTAAAAAAAAAAACAATTTTAAGTTTGCGGCGTCACAAATTCGTACACCCCTCTCCACCTCTTCAAACATTCAACATTATTGTAAGTCTCAGTATACATAACCATAGGCGTAGGTATACGAATATTATTAGATTATTATTATTATTAACTTTTGGATAAATGTTTATTAAAAAAATTCTATTTTTTAAAATTTAGTAAAAGAAGTAAAAAAAATTTAAAATGATACCTATACCTATAACTATGTTCCTGTAATTCTTGAGATTTTTTAATAAAATTTTAAATTTTTCGATAAACTTTAGTGAATTAACTATGATTTCGCGAAAGAATCGAACGATTTTGGGGTATTTTTTTATAACACATCTCAGATTTTTTTTATATTTTAATATTGTGTTTATAGATAGGTACATCTAATTCCACCCTAAATCTAAAATTTTTCTTTTATCTGACCTAAACTTTGGCTCCCACAGACCATTTAATTTTACTTTTCGCAAAAAGCCATAATTTCATTATATTAGCATAATTTTTTTATTAAAATACTGAATGTTTTGAGATGTGGTCCATAAATTACCCTTATAAGTACCTACAATTCAACAAAAAAGACCAAAAACTCTCTTAAGCAACAGTGCTCAAAAAAACTAAATAGTACACCAGATATATTAATACATATTCCTTTATAATTTTCATAAATAAAAATTTACTTGCAAATGATGTTGCCGCCCGTAAAGCCAACTTAAAGTTTTGTTTACCGCATTAAAAAAAATTGAATTACACTTTACACAACTTTATTCTTATTTATTAACTAAGGAAAACACGGGGGTGGCTTTGGCTCACTTTCAAACTTCAGCTTAAAATTTTTGTGGTTTTAACAATCATAAACATTAAATTTTGTATACCAAAATGGATGATTGCGCATAATATAGAAATTGTAACGCGTGTATTTCTAAGAGTTTTGCACTGATACGATATAGGTATACAATTTTAAAGTGTAATAAATCCAATTTCTTTCTTTAAAACACTGATTTTCCTGTAATATAAACTCAATAGAATCGCTCAATACAGACAGGTTTAGACCAACAAATTATAAATGTTAATTTTATCGAGCGCGAAAAATTTTTCATAAATGGCTTAAAGTCACCCGTATTTACGGTAGGTACCTTTAAAAGCATGATATTTTCCCTCTCCAATTTCAACTTTTGTAATAACGGCAAAATTTTAAATGTTATTATGGTTACCGTTTGACAGTAACTGTCAACTGTTGGGGTAACTTGATTCCCAGCCTATAGGCTTGACTTTTGAGTTTAATTACGATAATAAAGAATGCTTTGCCTCTCGAAATATACTAAAATATATTTAAACAAATGGTCATATTACTATTACTATTACTATAGAGTCACTGAAATACTTGTTACCATTTGTAATTTAAATTTCTTTGGTTTTGTTACCTTTTGTCCGCATACAACAATAAAAGCGAAAAAAGGCGTTTATATAACAATAGGTATATGCGGCGGGTACGTGCACTAGTTATAATTTTAATCGTCCCTACAACAGGCATTAATTATTGCAAATAAATTTTTATATGTCAAACAATAAAAGAATATCTACCTATATTATCTGATACATTATAAATAATTTCGCAAACTTCAATTTAACTTGTCTATATACAAAATGTCATTGTAAACCCCTAAAAATTTGATGATGTGGGAACCGCCCCGGCCCTCCCCCACCCCCCCCCCAGTCCAATAACTGAGATATGGGTGTGCCCAAAAAAATCCACCAGCCGCTGCCACTGATTCCAAATACGGCGCCACAAAGTCCGGACTGTAAGTCTCAGGTATATTTCGCATATTATTCTGTATGTATATCGATAGATTATTATAAACAGCAACTTTTCGATAAATAAACAACACATTTTAACAATAAATAGTATATTATGTATCAAGTTGACTAAAACACAGCAGCTCTTCAATGTAGGTAGGAGTAGATAATAGTATAGTTATTATGTACAAGTTTTTTAAACGCCATTTTAGTTACGAGTTTATTAAGAAACGAGTGTCTAAAGCGGTTTACAAAACGAGTTGCATATTATACCTTTATCTACGACGACGAACAGAGAAATGAGAATTTAAAGACATTTGACAAATTTAACCTCACACTTTAGCCCGTGACTAAAACACCATAAAGTCACGGCAGCTCTTCAATGTAGGTAGGAGTAGATAATAGTATAGTTATTATGTACAAGTTTTTTAAACGCCATTTTAGTTACGAGTTTATTAAGAAACGAGTGTCTAAAGCGGTTTAAAAAACGAGTTGCATATTATACCTTTATCTACGACGACGAACAGAGAAATGAGAATTTAAAGACATTTGACAAATTTAACCTCACACTTTAGCCCGTGACTAAAACACCATAAAGTCACGGCAGCTCTTCAATGTAGGTAGGAGTAGATAATAGTATAGTTATTATGTACAAGTTTTTTAAACGCCATTTTAGTTACGAGTTTATTAAGAAACGAGTGTCTAAAGCGGTTTAAAAAACGAGTTGCATATTATACCTTTATCTACGACGACGAACAGAGAAATGAGAATTTAAAGACATTTGACAAATTTAACCTCACACTTTAGCCCGTGACTAAAACACCATAAAGTCACGGCAGCTCTTCAATGTAGGTAGGAGTAGATAATAGTATAGTTATTATGTACAAGTTTTTTAAACGCCATTTTAGTTACGAGTTTATTAAGAAACGAGTGTCTAAAGCGGTTTACAAAACGAGTTGCATACTATACCTTTATCTACGACGACGAACAGAGAAATGAGAATTTAAAGACATTTGACAAATTTAACCTCACACTTTAGCCCGTGACTAAAACACCATAAAGTCACGGCAGCTCTTCAATGTAGGTAGGAGTAGATAATAGTATAGTTATTATGTACAAGTTTTTTAAACGCCATTTTAGTTACGAGTTTATTAAGAAACGAGTGTCTAAAGCGGTTTACAAAACGAGTTGCATATTATACCTTTATCTACGACGACGAACAGAGAAATGAAAATTTAAAGACATTTGACAAATTCAACCTCACACTTTAGCCCGTGACTAAAACACCATAAAGTCACGGCAGCTCTTCAATGTAGGTAGGAGTAGATAATAGTATAGTTATTATGTACAAGTTTTTTAAACGCCATTTTAGTTACGAGTTTATTAAGAAACGAGTGTCTAAAGCGGTTTAAAAAACGAGTTGCATATTATACCTTTATCTACGACGACGAACAGAGAAATGAGAATTTAAAGACATTTGACAAATTTAACCTCACACTTCAGCCCGTGACTAAAACACCATAAAGTCACGGCAGCTCTTCAATGTAGGTAGGGGTAGGTAGATAATAGTATAGTTATTATGTACAAGTTTTTTAAACGCCATTTTAGTTACGAGTTTATTAAGAAACGAGTGTCTAAAGCGGTTTATAAATCGAGTTGCATATTATACCTTTATCTACGACGACGAACAGAGAAATGAGAATTTAAAGACATTTGACAAATTTAACCTCACACTTCAGCCCGTGACTAAAACACCATAAAGTCACGGCAGCTCTTCAATGTAGGTAGGAGTAGATAATAGTATAGTTATTATGTACAAGTTTTTTAAACGCCATTTTAGTTACGAGTTTATTAAGAAACGAGTGTCTAAAGCGGTTTATAAATCGAGTTGCATATTATACCTTTATCTACGACGACGAACAGAGAAATGAGAATTTAAAGACATTTGACAAATTTAACCTCACACTTCAGCCCGTGACTAAAACACCATAAAGTCACGGCAGCTCTTCAATGTAGGTAGGGGTAGGTAGATAATAGTATAGTTATTATGTACAAGTTTTTTAAACGCCATTTTAGTTACGAGTTTATTAAGAAACGAGTGTCTAAAGCGGTTTACAAAACGAGTTGCATACTATACCTTTATCTACGACGACGAACAGAAATGGGAATTTAAAAACAATTTTAATTTATAAATATTTGACATTTGACAAATTTAACCTCACAAAATTATTGTTAATAACTTTTTATTGTTGAAATGTGTTGTTTATGTCTCCAAGATGTGTTTTGGATATGCGGCAGCCCGTGACTAAAACACCATAAAGTCACGGCAGCTCTTCAATGTAGGTAGGAGTAGATAATAGTATAGTTATTATGTACAAGTTTTTTAAACGCCATTTTAGTTACGAGTTTATTAAGAAACGAGTGTCTAAAGCGGTTTACAAAACGAGTTGCATACTATACCTTTATCTACGACGACGAACAGAGAAATGAGAATTTAAAGACATTTGACAAATTTAACCTCACACTTTAGCCCGTGACTAAAACACCATAAAGTCACGGCAGCTCTTCAATGTAGGTAGGAGTAGATAATAGTATAGTTATTATGTACAAGTTTTTTAAACGCCATTTTAGTTACGAGTTTATTAAGAAACGAGTGTCTAAAGCGGTTTATAAATCGAGTTGCATATTATACCTTTATCTACGACGACGAACAGAGAAATGAGAATTTAAAGACATTTGACAAATTTAACCTCACACTTCAGCCCGTGACTAAAACACCATAAAGTCACGGCAGCTCTTCAATGTAGGTAGGGGTAGGTAGATAATAGTATAGTTATTATGTACAAGTTTTTTAAACGCCATTTTAGTTACGAGTTTATTAAGAAACGAGTGTCTAAAGCGGTTTAAAAAACGAGTTGCATATTATACCTTTATCTACGACGACGAACAGAGAAATGAGAATTTAAAGACATTTGACAAATTTAACCTCACACTTTAGCCCGTGACTAAAACACCATAAAGTCACGGCAGCTCTTCAATGTAGGTAGGAGTAGATAATAGTATAGTTATTATGTACAAGTTTTTTAAACGCCATTTTAGTTACGAGTTTATTAAGAAACGAGTGTCTAAAGCGGTTTATAAAACGAGTTGCATATTATACCTTTATCTACGACGACGAACAGAGAAATGAGAATTTAAAGTCATTTGACAAATTTAACCTCACACTTTAGCCCGTGACTAAAACACCATAAAGTCACGGCAGCTCTTCAATGTAGGTAGGAGTAGATAATAGTATAGTTATTATGTACAAGTTTTTTAAACGCCATTTTAGTTACGAGTTTATTAAGAAACGAGTGTCTAAAGCGGTTTACAAAACGAGTTGCATACTATACCTTTATCTACGACGACGAACAGAGAAATGAGAATTTAAAGACATTTGACAAATTTAACCTCACACTTTAGCCCGTGACTAAAACACCATAAAGTCACGGCAGCTCTTCAATGTAGGTAGGAGTAGATAATAGTATAGTTATTATGTACAAGTTTTTTAAACGCCATTTTAGTTACGAGTTTATTAAGAAACGAGTGTCTAAAGCGGTTTATAAATCGAGTTGCATATTATACCTTTATCTACGACGACGAACAGAGAAATGAGAATTTAAAGACATTTGACAAATTTAACCTCACACTTCAGCCCGTGACTAAAACACCATAAAGTCACGGCAGCTCTTCAATGTAGGTAGGAGTAGATAATAGTATAGTTATTATGTACAAGTTTTTTAAACGCCATTTTAGTTACGAGTTTATTAAGAAACGAGTGTCTAAAGCGGTTTAAAAAACGAGTTGCATATTATACCTTTATCTACGACGACGAACAGAGAAATGAGAATTTAAAGACATTTGACAAATTTAACCTCACACTTTAGCCCGTGACTAAAACACCATAAAGTCACGGCAGCTCTTCAATGTAGGTAGGAGTAGATAATAGTATAGTTATTATGTACAAGTTTTTTAAACGCCATTTTAGTTACGAGTTTATTAAGAAACGAGTGTCTAAAGCGGTTTATAAAACGAGTTGCATATTATACCTTTATCTACGACGACGAACAGAGAAATGAGAATTTAAAGTCATTTGACAAATTTAACCTCACACTTTAGCCCGTGACTAAAACACCATAAAGTCACGGCAGCTCTTCAATGTAGGTAGGAGTAGATAATAGTATAGTTATTATGTACAAGTTTTTTAAACGCCATTTTAGTTACGAGTTTATTAAGAAACGAGTGTCTAAAGCGGTTTACAAAACTAGTTGCATACTATACCTTTATCTACGACGACGAACAGAGAAATGAGAATTTAAAGACATTTGACAAATTTAACCTCACACTTCAGCCCGTGACTAAAACACCATAAAGTCACGGCAGCTCTTTAATGTAGGTAGGGGTAGATAATAGTATAGTTATTATGTACTAGTTTTGTAAACGCCATTTTAGTTACGAGTTTATTAAGAAACGAGTGTCTAAAGCGGTTTACAAAACGAGTTGCATACTATAACTTTATCTACGACGACGAACATAAATAAGATTTTAAAATCGCCGCCGCCGCCGCCGCCGCCGCCGCCGCCGCCGCCTATCCAAAACACAACTTCGACACATAAACAACAAGTTTTAGCAATAAAAAGTTATAAAAAATAAGTAGATCTTGGTTGTAAATTTCAAATATTGTTCAGCCACGGAAAGGCGTACTACTACCATTGAAAATCGATGTACCACGTTGTCAGTAATTTTTCAAAAATTTTTTATTTTTTTAAACTGCCGCCGCCTATCCAATACACAACTTGGGTGCATAAACAACCCATTTCAACAATAAAAAGTTATAAAAAATAAGTAGATCTTGGTTGTAAATTTCAAATATTGTTCAGCCATGGAAAGGCGTACTACTACCATTGAAAATCGATGTACCACGTTGTCAGTAATTTTTCAAAAAATTTTTATTTTTTTAAACTGCCGCCGCCTATCCAATACACAACTTGGGTACATAAACAACACATATCAACAATAAAAAGTTATAAAAAATAAGTAATTCTTGGTTGTAAATTTCAAATATTGTTCAGCCTCGTAAAGGCGTACTACTACCATTGAAATTCGATGTAAATAAAAAAGTATCACGTTTTATTTTATTCAATTTACAACCATTAAAAAATTATTGTTAATAACTTTTTATTGTTAAAATGTGTTGTTTATGTATCCCAGATGTGTTTGGGAAATGCGGCAATTTTTGAAAAAATACAAAATGACAACGTATTTCAATTGTAGTAGTACGCATTTCCGAGCGTGAACAATATTTGAAATTTACAACCATTAAAGACTTAATGTTTATAACATTTTATTGTTGAAATGTGTTCTTTATGTATACAAGATGTGTTTTGGATAAGCGGCGACGGTTTTGAAAAATAAAATATTTTTGAAAAAATACGAAATGAGCACGTATAGCTATACGTGGTACATAAAATCTCAATGGTAGTAGTACGCATTTCCGAGCGTGAACAATATTTGAAATTTACAACCATTAAAGACTTATTGTTTATAACATATTATTGTTAAAATGTGTTCTTTATGTATCCTAGTTGCATTTTGGGTAGGCGGCTAACCAAAAATATGTATGTATATGTGTGTATATATATATATATATATATATATATATATATATATATATATATATATATATATATATATATATATATATATTATATATATATATATATATATATAAATATATATATATATATAATAATAATAATAATTAATTAATTAATTAATTAATTTAAAAAAAAAGAAGTTGTAGTAGGAGTACTTAGTAGAAAGTAGGAGTGGTGGTAGAGAAAACTTAAGTGCTTTTTATTTTTTCGAATCTAAATGATGTGTGTTTTTTATATATAAATATATATATATATATAATAATAATAATAATTAATTAATTAATTAATTAATTTAAAAAAAAAGAAGTTGTAGTAGGAGTACTTAGTAGAAAGTAGGAGTGGTGGTAGAGAAAACTTAAGTGCTTTTTATTTTTTCGAATCTAAATGATGTGTGTTTTTTCCAAATCCAAATTATTTGTGTTTTTTCTATAGTTTTTTATTTCAAGTGTCCCAAAAAATTTAAAAGTGTGGTTTTTTCTACTTATAACAAAAATTGGAAAATTGATATGAGTGCTCTGATTTTAGTTGGGTTATAGAGGAGGGGTAGGGTGGGGGAGGGGGGATTTGTTATAGGGGGTGGGTGTTTTTGTACAGTAGGTCGAGTGGGGTATCAAAAGCTTTAATTTTTCACGCTGATTAACGTGGTACGCGTCGTTTTTTTTTTTAATTTTTTACCGTTGGGAAATTGACTGTGTAAGTAGATATGTAGATGAATTCATTATTTATTAATATATTCATAATCAGGTCAGGTACTTAAAACACTTAAAAACATTTCATTTTTCATTTTTTTACAGATCGTCTTTCTCTCTCTCGAGTAGCTTTGTCCATGGCGACGTAATCTAAAATTCTGGCACACTCCTCTAATCCTTCTTCGTCTACATCGTCGTCTTCCTCCTGGCACATTTGGAGGTATGCCAATTTAATCAATGCCAAATCGGTTTTTGCAACCCCAATATTTAGATTAATTAGGTTTGGCATCATATTTTTTATAAAATATTTCTGCAGCTGATGCCCCGTTCGGTTGTTGAAGCCTTCGCTCATCGCCTCCCACATTACAACACTATTCTTTGTGTTGTAATGAGCCTCATTGCGAATTATAAACTCTACAATTAATTTTTTCTCGCAGTTGGTGAAAGACATTTTGGAAAATTTAGACAAACGTTGTTCGATAAAAGTTCACTTGATAATGAGTTGTAATTGTTTAGTGGTCAATTTATATACCTACCTATTAATGTAGGTATGTACTCTACATACATACATATATGAGGAGGTAGTAGCTGTAGCTTTATACAAGTGCAGTGGATTTTTTCAGGCGTACCTTAAACTTTTTTTCAGATTAATATAATTATATTACCATTACTATTGCTAAAACTTTATATATTATTATATTTATGTCTTTTGATCCTAAAAAAAACGTACAAACTTAAACTAAAAATCTTAATGCCATTTTAAATTTTAATTTTTTCAAGGCCTGCTTATAAGATCTGCTGTATGTGTCAAATTAATTTAGAGAACAACGACGACGACGACGACGTCCTTATTTATTAAGTTTCTTAAATAACTTATAATAATAATAATAATAATAATATAATATAAATTAATATTAATATTTATTATTTATAAGGCAATAATTAAGTAAATTTTACTAGGTCTACTACCTATAGGTAAGTTTCATCTAGTTACATTGAAATTTTACCTGCAGGTAATAAATTAGTAACAAAGACAGAGTGGAAATAAACAAATGTTATTAATTCAATTGTAATATTTTTTGTCGAATTTTTCCTTATTGTTGTAAATCAATAAACTGTAGTAAGTAGCAACGCAACTACAATTCAAAATAACCATTTACTTTATAGGTATTTACTATCATTATTTTTTATCTAATAAATAAAAATCTTTTTTTTTAAATTAAATAATTAAATTTTTATTATATTAGTGTTTTATTGTTTATTTTTAAGAATTAAGAAGAATTACCGTTTAACCAATATTAACCAATTATTGTTTATTTTGCAATTTTTATACACACAGATCAATCGAAGGTATTTCTTGTCGTTTTTTTAGTTTTTCAATAAAAAAAAATAGCGATGAATACCTACGGTGATGACGGTGACGAAACATGAAGAAAATATTTGAACCGCCGCCGCCGCAACCCCGCGGAAATTGATCAGCGAAGAAGAATCTAAATCTGTTTATTGTTTAAAAGAATAAAATGTTTAGCAATTTGTAAATAGGTGTCGCCGCTTTCATCTAAATTGGACGACGTTGGAGACGACCGACATAAAAAAACGGTTCTTTTAAGAACCACAAAACTTTTCACAAAGAAAAAGAATAACTAATAATTAATTATTACCGTTAATCCTAACTATCTGTCCCTTTCCTTATTATTATTATTATTAAAATACCGTATTTAAATTATCAAAGTTTTTTTTTTAATTACTTCCTAAACGCTAAATTTAAATCTAGTTACTAGTTTACTTTTTGAAATTTTAAAATAAAAAAATAAATATCAAAATTTCTTATACCCGACGACGACGACATTGATAGTTGATGGAGTTGCCTGCATACAAAAATTTAGTATGCTGCGCTCTCTATCCAAGAATGTCTGAACTAACAATTTTTGAAGCGAAATCCCTGCTATCGATATCTATCTACTTTAGCAATTTGTAAATAGGTGTCGCCGCCGCCGCTTTCATCTAAATACCGTATTTAAATTATCAAAGTTTTTTTTTTAATTACTTCCTAAACGCTAAATTTAAATCTAGTTCCTAGTTTACTTTTTGAAATTTTAAAATAAAAAAATAAATATCAAAATGTTGATAATATTTTTTGATATTTTTATTAATATTTTAAATCCGTTTAAAAAATAAAATAAATTTTGTTAACATTTACATCTTAAAATTGTTACATTTGTTATACCTAGTAGGTAGTTGTGTCCGAAACAAGAACGACGACGACGACGACAATGATAGTTGATGGAATTGCCTACATACAAAAATTTAGTATGCTGCGCTCTCTATCCAAGAATGTCTGAACTAACAATTTTTGAAGCGAAATCCCTGCTATCGATATCTATCTACTTTAGCAATTTGTAAATAGGTGTCGCCGCCGCCGCTTTCATCTAAATACCGTATTTAAATTATCAAAGTTTTTTTTAAAATTACTTCCTAAACGCTAAATTTAAATCTAGTTACTAGTTTACTTTTTGAAATTTTAAAATAAAAAAATAAATATCAAAATGTTGATAATATTTTTTGATATTTTTATTAATATTATAAATCCGTTTAAAAAATAAAATAAATTTTGTTAACATTTACATCTTAAAATTGTTACATTTCTTATACCCGACGACGACGACATTGATAGTTGATGGAGTTGCCTGCATACAAAAATTTAGTATGCTGCGCTCTCTATCCAAGAATGTCTGAACTAACAATTTTTGAAGCGAAATCCCTGCTATCGATATCTATCTACTTTAGCAATTTGTAAATAGGTGTCGCCGCCGCCGCTTTCATCTAAATACCGTATTTAAATTATCAAAGTTTTTTTTTTAATTACTTCCTAAACGCTAAATTTAAATCTAGTTACTAGTTTACTTTTTGAAATTTTAAAATAAAAAAATAAATATCAAAATGTTGATAATATTTTTTGATATTTTTATTAATATTATAAATCCGTTTAAAAAATAAAATAAATTTTGTTAACATTTACATCTTAAAATTGTTACATTTGTTATACCTAGTAGGTAGTTGTGTCCGAAACAAGAACGACGACGACGACGACAATGATAGTTGATGGAATTGCCTACATACAAAAATTTAGTATGCTGCGCTCTCTATCCAAGAATGTCTGAACTAACAATTTTTGAAGCGAAATCCCTGCTATCGATATCTATCTACTTTGGCAATTTGTAAATAGGTGTCGCCGCCGCTTCCATCTAAATATGACAATAAACATTTTTTTAATAATGCATAATGCTGTTTAGACGACTTATTTGTTTTATGATTTTTACTGAATTGAAATGTTTACAACTTTCATGTAAATCATTACTAAAATGTGTATTTATTGTATATACCCTGTTAAAAATTTCTATTGTAAAAACTCAGTTTTGTAAATTCACTACACGTTTCATTACTCAACTCAATTTGGGAATATTACAAAACAACGTTTGTTGAAATTTACTAAGCATTTATTAAATTAATTTGTTCAGTAACATTTCTATACAGGTATTGTAATTTTGCTAAAAAAAATACTAAATATGTTTAGTAATTTTAAAATGGTGTTTTTAATTATACTATACAATTTATTACAACTCAGTTTAAGAAAATTAAAAAATATATTTATATATATCAATTTTACAATTTTACTGAACTGAAGAAAATTCCTGTCGCAATAATACAATAAAATTATTGTTATTTTGTACAACAATTTACACTAAAAATATTTAGTAATTTACGAATGATGGTTTTATAATTATACAGGGTGTTAAAATTGTTAAAATAATTTTTGACATGTAGCAATATTTTTCAGGTAATTATTAATTAATTAAAATTAGTCGGTATGAATTTTTCCATCCAAATCGAGGAGGAGGAGGAGGAGGAGGAGGAGGAGGAGGAGGAGGAGCCAATGGTACGGCTAACAACAACGGTGTCTCGGTTTTTTCACCTTAGCGGCCTTCTAACTTTCGAACGCGACCTTGAAAATGGTTCATATATACATGTTTTTTGTTCACAAAGAGTTGCTCTTTAACGTGGTGAAAACGAAATTTTTCTCCAATGCCTCGTTCGAATTTTATCGTTTGGCTAACAACAACGGTGTCTCGGTTTTTTCACCTTGGCGGCCTTCTAACTTTCGAACGCGACCTTGAAAATGGTTCATATATACATGTTTTTTGTTCACAAAGAGTTGCTCTTTAACGTGGTGAAAACGAAATTTTTCTCCAATGCCTCGTTCGGATTTTATCGTTTGGCTAACAACAACGGTGTTTCGGTTTTTTCACCTTGGCGGCCTTCTAACTTTCGAACGCGACCTTGAAAATGGTTCATATATACATGTTTTTTGTTCACAAAGAGTTGCTCTTTAACGTGGTGAAAACGAAATTTTTCTCCAATGCCTCGTTCGGATTTTATCGTTTGGCTAACAACAACGGTGTCTCGGTTTTTTCACCTTGGCGGCCTTCTAACTTTCGAACGCGACCTTGAAAATGGTTCATATATACATGTTTTTTGTTCACAAAGAGTTGCTCTTTAACGTGGTGAAAACGAAATTTTTCTCCAATGCCTCGTTCGGATTTTATCGTTTGGCTAACAACAACGGTGTTTCGGTTTTTTCACCTTGGCGGCCTTCTAACTTTCGAACGCGACCTTGAAAATGGTTCATATATACATGTTTTTTGTTCACAAAGAGTTGCTCTTTAACGTGGTGAAAGCATGCATTTAAAAACAACAACAAAAATTGCAATCGTAGGTAATAATAATAATCTTCATCTCATCAGCTCTCTAAAATATGTTTTACCTACCTGCCAATATATCCTAGGTATACCTATACGTACATGTAGGTGTATAAACCTGTGTATATAACGACATTCAAAGCATACCAAAGCATACATTCGCAATCATGAATTCTAAGAGAAGTATTGATGAAGTTGAAGGTGAAAATGAAGAAAGAAGCTCGACGAACAACTGGAGTTTTTCGACAGAGGCGACAACCGGGTCCGACGTCGGCTGGATTTCCAGCGACGACGAGGACGAAGAGGACGAATCCAGCAGCAGCAGCGGCGGCGGCGGCGGCGGCGGCGGCGGCGGCGAAGAATCCAGCAACAACTGGAGTTTTTCGACAGAGGCGACAACCGGGTCCGACGTCGGCTGGATTTCCAGCGACGACGAGGACGAAGAAGAAGCGTTGTTGACGCATCAAGAAAAAATGGAAAAATTCAACTTGAAAATTAGAAAAATAAATTGTTTACTGAATTGTCCGCACCCGGCGGAAGTGGAACTTTTGGAGGAACTTGAAAAACACCAAAAGGGACCACGAAAACCCCACTCATCCGTCTCATTTAGAAGAATTATGTGCATGATAAATTGCCCCCCTCCCCGACGGGTATAAAGTATAATCAAATTTTTTTTCGAAATTCGACGACGTTGGAGACAACCGACATACAAAAAAAACCGGTTCTTTTAAGAACCACAAAACTTTTCACAAAGAAAAAGAATAACCAATACCTAATTAATTATTACCGTTAATCCTAACTATCTGTCCTTTTCCCTTATACCACCAATACCACCGTCTTTAAATTATCAAAGTTTTTTTAATTACTTCCTAAACGTTAAATTTAAATTTTTAAAATGAAAAAATAAATATCACAATGTTGACATTAAATTATTATATTATAAAAATATAATAAATCCGTTTAAAATGTAAAAAGGCAGTAGCAGCGCCATTTGTTAGAATTTAATCCTGCACGAATAAAATAAATTTTGTTAACATTTACATCTTAAAATTACTGTTATTTGTTATAGTAGGTAGTTGTGTTCGAAACAACAACAACAACAACAATGATATTAAGGAGTTGCCTACATACAAAAATTTGGTATGCTGCGCGCTCTATCCAAGAATGTCTCAACTAAAATTTGTTTACAATTTTGGAAGCACAATCCCTGCTCGCGATATGCATCTGGTTCAGCTATTCCTAAATAGGTGTCGCCGCCGCCGCCGCCGCTTTCATCTAAATAATTCATTCCTTTCCGAATAGATGGCCTACTAGTAGATTTTCTATTTAAATTTAAAAAACCATTAAAGTAAGTACTTATATTACAAAAATTATAAATAATGAATAATTTGACTATAAACTTTTTCCGAGACATCTACAGGGTGTCTTAAAATTGTTTAAATCTGGTTACTAGTTTACTTTTTGAAATTTTAAAATAAAATATTAAATATTAAAATGTTGATTAATTGAATTAATATATTAATAGATAATATTTGTTGATATTTTTATAAATATTATAAATCCGTTTAAAATGTAAAAAGGCAGTAGCAGCGCCATTTGTTAGAATTTAATCCTGCACGAATAAAATAAATTTTGTTAACATTTACATCTTAAAATTACATTTGTTATGGTAGGTAGTTGTGTGTCCGAAACAACAACAACAACAACAATGATACTAAGGAGTTGCCTACATACAAAAATTTGGTATGCTGCGCGCTCTATCCAAGAATGTCTGAATTAAAATGTGTTTTAAAATCTTTTTTTTTTTAATTTTCTACAAGTTTTTTTTCCTTTGAATTTTTTACAATTTTTTTTTTGCATTTTTAGGCGTTTCAGGACATTTCCTGAGGGGGTTAGGTTAGGTTAGGTTAGGTTGGGTTGGGTTAAAACTTTTTTGTTTGTTGTCTAAACATAGCGATGTTGGTACTCATTTTACGTGATTTTTTGCGTAGATTACGAAGATATTAATAAAAATAGTTTTTTTACAAGTTTTTTTTTCTTTGAATTTTTTACAATTTTTTTTTGCATTTTTAGGCGTTTCAGGACATTTCCTGAGGGGGTTAGGTTAGGTTAGGTTAGGTTGGGTTGGGTTAAAACTTTTTTGTTTGTTGTCTAAACATAGCGATGTTGGTACTCATTTTACGTGATTTTTTGAGTAGATTACGAAGATATTTATAAAAATAAGATTTGGGTTGTGTTGGGTTGGGTTTGGGTTGGTTAGGGTCGGTTCGCTCATTTTTAGCCATTTTAGTTGGGTTTTGCCCCATTTAGCTCAATCTCGCTCCCAATGGGGCGGGGGGGGGGGCAATGGGGCGGGGTCGGTTGGGTTGTGTTGGGTTGGGTTTGGGTTGGATAGGGTCGGTTCGCTCATTTTAAGCCATTTTAGTTGGGTTTTGCCCCATTTAGCTCAATCTCGCTCCCAATGGGGCGGGGGGGGCAATGGGGCGGGGTCGGTTGGGTTGTGTTGGGTTGGGTTTGGGTTGGGTTGGGTTGGGTTGGGTTGGGTTGGGTTTGGGTTGGTTAGGGTCGGTCGCTCATTTTTAGCCATTTTAGTTGGGTTTTGCCCCATTTAGCTCAATCTCGCTCCCAATGGGGCGGGGGGGGGGCCAATGGGGCGGGGTCGGTTGGGTTGTGTTGTTGAGTTTGGGTTGGTTAGCGTCGTCGATTCGCTCATTTATTATTTCGTCACCGTTCTGGCAAAAGTCATTAACTCATTTTTGTCTAAAAGTAGTTGACTACCTTCGCGATCATAGAACAATTATATCTGTGGTCTAGAAAAACTTATTAAGTGCAGTATTGCACTTAATAAGTTTTTCTAGACCACAGATATAATTGTTCTATGATCGCGAAGGTAGTCAACTACTTTTAGACAAAAATGGAGTTAATGACTTTTGCCAGAAGAATGGTGACGAAATAGATGGCCTACTAGTAGATTTTTCGAGATATCTACAGGTTGTTAAAATTGTTTAAATAATTTTTGACATGTTGCAATGTTTTTCAGGTAATTAATAATTATTTTTTATTTAACTTTGTTAGGTAATAGTTTATATGTTCGTATATGTACAAAGCGAATGCAAATAGATAAACAATAGATGGTGCATGGTAACAAAAATTTATTAAAAAATTAAATATCAAAATGTTGATATTGAATTAAGTGTGGTGTACCTCTATCAATATTTTTTGTTTTTTTAATAAATATTATAATTCCGTTTTAAAAATGTAAAAAAGCAGCATAATAATATAAATTTTGTTAACTTGGTTATTAGCTAACCAAAATTTACATCTTAAAATGACATTTGTTATAGTTGGTTGGTAGGTAGGTAGGTAGGTAGGTAGGTAGGTGTCCGAAACAACAATAATTATAGTAGGAGTTGCCTACATACAAATATTTGGTATGCTGCGCGCTCTATCCAAGAATGTCTAAACTAAAATTTTGGAAGCGAAATCCCTGTTAGCGATATTTATCTAGTTTCATCTAAATAATAATAACTGAGCCCTTTCCGAATAGATGGCCTACTAGTAGATTATCTATTTAATATTTAAAAAAACATTATATTACGAAAATTATAAATAAATAAATAAAGAATCTGAAGAAGAAGAAGAACCAACGTAACCACCATAGCCACAATTTTCCGTGGCATTTAGAAAGAAGGCTTAATTGCTTGATCAATTGCAATTGCCCCCAGAAGTAGTAATTAATTATTAGCGTTAATCCTAACTATCTGTCCCTTTCCTTATTATTATTATTATTATTATTATTATTATATTATAGTTGGTAGGTAGGTAGGTAGGTAGGTGTCCGAAACAACAATAATTATAGTAGGAGTTGCCTACATACAAATATTTGGTATGCTGCGCGCTCTATCCAAGAATGTCTAAACTAAAATTTTGGAAGCGAAATCCCTGTTAGCGATATTTATCTAGTTTCATCTAAATAATAATAACTGAGCCCTTTCCGAATAGATGGCCTACTAGTAGATTATCTATTTAATATTTAAAAAAACATTATATTACGAAAATTATAAATAAATAAATAAAGAATCTGAAGAAGAAGAAGAACCAACGTAACCACCATAGCCACAATTTTCCGTGGCATTTAGAAAGAAGGCTTAATTGCTTGATCAATTGCAATTGCCCCCAGAAGTAGTAATTAATTATTAGCGTTAATCCTAACTATCTGTCCCTTTCCTTATTATTATTATTATTATTATTATTATTATATTATAGTTGGTAGGTAGGTAGGTAGGTAGGTAGGTGTCCGAAACAACAATAATTATAGTAGGAGTTGCCTACATACAAATATTTGGTATGCTGCGCGCTCTATCCAAGAATGTCTAAACTAAAATTTTGGAAGCGAAATCCCTGTTAGCGATATTTATCTAGTTTCATCTAATAAAACAAAACAAAGCGCGATTTTCGAATTTCGAATTCGAATTTTATATATGTACATATATGTATGAACAAATTTTATAATGCGGATAAAGCAAAGCAAAGCGAAACTTTTGTTCTACGTCTCAATTAAAATCCACAAAGTAAAGGACAGCAGCAGCAGCAGCAGCAGCAGCAGCGCCGCAGCTATCTTAAAGAGTTCAATCGGTTTAATTCTAGAACAAATACTGACTCGAGGTCACGCGTAAATTTTTTGATGCTCATTAGCTCTTAGCTGGTTAGTTCCAGTTCTAACCTACGCGTAGTTTGTTGTGCAAAAACATTTCAAAATTAATTGTAATTGCCTAGTTCATATAAGAATAACAACTATATACCTATTCGTATTAGTGCCCTTCGGTGGTTATATGTGTCGTCGTCGTCGTCGTCGTCGTCGTTTAACTGCTGTGCAAACATATTAAAATTAAGTGTACTTCCCTAATTCTTATAAAAATAACTTTAGTGCGAAAATATTGACATTAATATTAGTGCCCTTACGTGTGTGTGTGTGTGTGTGTGTGTGTGTGTGAACTATAGTGCGAAAATGCTGAATTTTGGATATCTAGCAAGCCGCCGCCACCGCCGCCGCCCTTCAGAAACGCAAGTACAAAGTTATATTAAATATATTATTATTATTATTATTATTATTATTATATGGGACCCACACCAAATTTATATGAGTTTATAATGACATTAAATATTTGACATTTGAAAAATTTAACCTCACACTTCAGCCCGTGACTAAAACACCATAAAGTCACGCCATTTTAGTTACGAGTTTATTAAGAAACGAGTGTCTAAAGCGGTTTATAAAACGAGTTGCATAGTACCATACTTTATTTACGACGACGACGAACAGAAATGAAAATTTAAAGCCAATTTTAATTTAAATAAACAAGTTCTGCGGCGCAAGCAGAATTTAAATTGAAGTTTGCGAAAAAAAGTTAACTTTTTGCTCGGCCGTACCATGGGCCCCCAATAAATTTGTTGTCTCAGTCTCAGTTATACATATATGTACACAGGGTGGTCCACGTAAGGTGACCCATATACTTATCTCAGAAACTGCTGGAGTCACAAAATATTTTTAAAATATTATATTTCCATTTATACAGGGTGTTCGGTTTTCCTTGGGACGATACCAACTTTCTTATTTTCAATGGAACACCCTGTATTTTTTTGCATTTTTGGATTCTTCCCACTCTTTTAGGTATACTTTGTAAATATATTAAATAAGAAAATGTTGTTAATACTTTTTGAGTAAAATTAAGATTTATTAAAATTTCTCTAAATGTAGACACTCGCTAAAAGTTAAAAATAACCAACTAAAAGTTATTATTTTTTATATTATGTAGTATCCATCTCTTTAATAATAAGTAAGCTATAAGTTAATTATTATATTTTTTGGAAATTATCATACAGGGTGTTTTCTATGTCCCGTTGAAAATAGCGATTTTAAAAGTTTAAAATCTTGTTTTTCTTCAATGGAACACCCTATATATTTTTGCATAATTGGATAGAATAAGTAATTACCTTTCATTTTATATATATATATATATATATATATATATATGTCCTATACCTAAACCTAACAGAAAAAAAATATTCGCATTTTTCACAATTAGTAGCTTTTTTCCAATTACCTTAGTTAAATTTTCATTATTCAAAGAAAACACCCTGTATAATATTTTTCAAAAAATAAATTAATTAACTTATAGCTTACTTATTATTAAAGAGATGAATGCTACATAATATAAAAAATAATAACTTTTAGTATTTAGAGAAACTTTAATAAATCCTCATTTTACTCAAAAAGTATTAACATTTTCTTAAATAATAATAAAAGAGTGGGTAGAATCCAAAAATGCAAAAAAATACAGGGTGTTCCATTGAAAATAAGAAAGTTGGTATCGTCCCAAGGAAAACCGAACACCCTATATAAATAAAAATATAATATTTTAAAAATATTTTTTACTTCGTGAATATTTGTTTCTTACAAATTTTTTGTGACTCCAGTAGTTTCTGAGATAAGTATATGGGTCGTTACCTACCTTACGTGGACCACCCTGTACATAATATTTAATATTTTTCGCATATTATTAGATTATTATTATTAACTTTTGGATAAATGTTTATTAAAAAAATTCGAGTATTACAGATTTTTTTTGTAATTTAGTAAAAGAAGTAATAAAAATTTAAAATGGTACCTACCTATGGTACCTACCTGTAATTCTTGAAATTTTTTAATAAAATTTGAAATTTGTCGATAAACTTGAGTGAATTAAATATTGTACCACTTTAATTTGAATTATTTTAATTTCTTAGGCTTAGACACTTAAAAATTAATTTAATAAACTTCTCTATAGACTCTCGTTTTTATTAAGTACTCGCTCGTGCCTAATACATAATATATGTATGTATGTATGTACCTACTGATGATTGTTGTTTAACTTTCAACTAAAATAAATAAATGTAATAATTGTTATAGTAAAATATAAAATATGAATTCTCTGAGCTATGTTAATTATATATTAATAGTAATGTCCTAAGTTATTATTAAATCATAATGTAGGTATACTCGGTTCGCAAAACAACACACAAAAAAAAGACGACCATAAAAACATAATGGAATGTTGAATATTAAGTAGGTGTATTCGATTATCGCCCTTATAAACAAAACAACACGCGATTTTCTACGTCTCAATTAAAATCCACAAAGTAAAGGACATCAGCAGCAGCGCCGCAGCTATCTAAAAAAAGAGTTCAATCGGTTTAATTCTAGAACAAATACTGACTCGAGCTCACGCGTAAATTTTTTGATGCTCATTAGCTCTTAGCTCGTTAGTTGTAACCTACGCGTAGTGTGTTGTGCAAAAACATTTCAAAATTAAGTGTACTTGCCTAGTTCATATAAGAATAACAACTATATACCTATTCGTATTAGTGCCCTTCGGTGGTGGTTATATGTGTCGTCGTCGTCGTCGTCGTCGTCGTCGGTTAACTGCTGTGCAAACATATTAAAATTAAGTGTACTTCCCTAATAACTTTAGTGCGAAAATATTGACATTAATATTAGCTGAATTTTGGATATCTAGCACGCCACCGCCGCCGCCGCCGCCCTTCAGAAACGCAAGTACAATGTTATTATTATTATTATTATTATTATTATTATTATTATTATATGGGACCCACACCAAATTTATCTGAGTTTATAATGACATTAAAAAAATTTAACCTCACTTCATAATGAAAATTTAACTAAGGTAATTGGAAAAAAGCTACTAATTGTGAAAAATGCGAATATTTTTTTTTCTGTTAGGTTTAGGTATAGGACATATAAAACATATAAAATGAAGGGTATTTACTTATTCTATCCAATTATGCAAAAATATATAGGGTGTTCCATTAAAGAAAAACAAGATTTTAAACTTTAAAAATCGCTATTTTCAACGGGACATAGAAAACACCCTGTATGATATTTTCCAAAAAATATAATAATTAACTTATAGCTTACTTATTATTAAAGAGATGGATACTACATAATATAAAAAATAATAACTTTTAGTTGATTATTTTTAACTTTTAGCGAGTGTCTACAATTAGAGAAATTTTAATAAATCTTAATTTTACTCAAAAAGTATTAACATTTTTTTAAATAATATATTTACAAAGTATACCTAAAAGAGTGGGTAGAATCCAAAAATGCAAAAAAATACAGGGTGTTCCATTGAAAATAAGAAAGTTGGTATCGTCCCAAGGAAAACCGAACACCCTATATAAATGAAAATATAATATTTTAAAAATATTTTTTACTTCGTGAATATTTGTTTCTTACAAATGTTTTGTGACTCCAGTAGTTTCTGAGATAAGTATATGGGTCGTTACCTACCTTACGTGGACCACCCTGTACATAATATTTAATATTTTTCGCATATTATTAGATTATTATTATTATTAACTTTTGGATAAATGTTTATTATTATTATAAATTGTTTATTTAATGTCATTATAATAAACTCATATACATTTGGTGTGGGTCCCATACATACATACATACATACATACATACATATTATGTAGGTACCTACATATCTAATAATTGAGATATTCGAGTATACCCAAAATCCACCCGCCGCCGCTACCACTGATTTAAAAAAAAAACAATTTTAAGTTTGCGGCGTCACAAATTCGTACACCCCTCTCCACCTCTTCAAACATTCAACATTATTGTAAGTCTCAGTATACATAACCATAGGCGTAGGTATACGAATATTATTAGATTATTATTATTATTAACTTTTGGATAAATGTTTATTAAAAAAATTCTATTTTTTAAAATTTAGTAAAAGAAGTAAAAAAAATTTAAAATGATACCTATACCTATAACTATGTTCCTGTAATTCTTGAGATTTTTTAATAAAATTTTAAATTTTTCGATAAACTTTAGTGAATTAACTATGATTTCGCGAAAGAATCGAACGATTTTGGGGTATTTTTTTTTATAACACATCTCAGATTTTTTTTATATTTTAATATTGTGTTTATAGATACATCTAATTCCACCCTAAATCTAAAATTTTTCTTTTATCTGACCTAAACTTTGGCTCCCACAGACCATTTAATTTTACTTTTCGCAAAAAGCCATAATTTCATTATATTAGCATAATTTTTTTATTAAAATACTGAATGTTTTGAGATGTGGTCCATAAATTACCCTTATGAGTACCTACAATTCAACAAAAAAGACCAAAAACTCTCTTAAGCAACAGTGCTCAAAAAAACTAAATAGTACACCAGATATATTAATACATATTCCTTTATAATTTTCATAAATAAAAATTTACTTGCAAATGATGTTGCCGCCCGTAAAGCCAACTTAAAGTTTTGTTTACCGCATTAAAAAAAATTGAATTACACTTTACACAACTTTATTCTTATTTATTAACTAAGGAAAACACGGGGGTGGCTTTGGCTCACTTTCAAACTTCAGCTTAAAATTTTTGTGGTTTTAACAATCATAAACATTAAATTTTGTATACCAAAATGGATGATTGCGCATAATATAGAAATTGTAACGCGTGTATTTCTAAGAGTTTTGCACTGATACGATATAGGTATACAATTTTAAAGTGTAATAAATCCAATTTCTTTCTTTAAAACACTGATTTTCCTGTAATATAAACTCAATAGAATCGCTCAATACAGACAGGTTTAGACCAACAAATTATAAATGTTAATTTTATCGAGCGCGAAAAATTTTTCATAAATGGCTTAAAGTCACCCGCGGGGTGCAAAGTCACCCGTATAAATTTACGGTAGGTACCTTTAAAAGCATGATATTTTCCCTCTCCAATTTCAACTTTTGTAATAACGGCAAAATTTTAAATGTTATTATGGTAACCGTGTTTGACAGTAACTGTCAACTGTTGGGGTAACTTGATTCCCAGCCTATAGGCTTGACTTTTGAGTTTAATTACGATAATAAAGAATGCTTTGCCTCTCGAAATATACTAAAATATATTTAAACAAATGGTCATATTACTATTACTATTACTATAGAGTCACTGAAATACTTGTTACCATTTGTAATTTAAATTTCTTTGGTTTTGTTACCTTTTGTCCGCATACAACAATAAAAGCGAAAAAAGGCGTTTATATAACAATAGGTATATGCGGCGGGTACGTGCACTAGTTATAATTTTAATCGTCCCTACAACAGGCATTAATTATTGCAAATAAATTTTTATATGTCAAACAATAAAAGAATATCTACCTATATTATCTGATGCATTATAAATAATTTCGCAAACTTCAATTTAACTTGTCTATATACAAAATGTCATTGTAAACCCCTAAAAATTTGATGATGTGGGAACCGCCCCGGCCCTCCCCCACCCCCCCCCCCCAGTCCAATAACTGAGATATGGGTGTGCCCAAAAAAATCCACCAGCCGCTGCCACTGATTCCAAACACGGCGCCACAAAGTCCGGACTGTAAGTCTCAGGTATATTTCGCATATTATTCTGTATGTATATCGATAGATTATTATAAACAGCAACTTTTCGATAAATAAACAACACATTTTAACAATAAATAGTATATTATGTATCAAGTTGACTAAAACACAGCAGCTCTTCAATGTAGGTAGGAGTAGATAATAGTATAGTTATTATGTACAAGTTTTTTAAACGCCATTTTAGTTACGAGTTTATTAAGAAACGAGTGTCTAAAGCGGTTTACAAAACGAGTTGCATATTATACCTTTATCTACGACGACGAACAGAGAAATGAGAATTTAAAGACATTTGACAAATTTAACCTCACACTTTAGCCCGTGACTAAAACACCATAAAGTCACGGCAGCTCTTCAATGTAGGTAGGAGTAGATAATAGTATAGTTATTATGTACAAGT
The DNA here is from genome assembly GCA_921294245.1 of Brassicogethes aeneus. Taxonomy (NCBI): domain Eukaryota; kingdom Metazoa; phylum Arthropoda; class Insecta; order Coleoptera; family Nitidulidae; genus Brassicogethes; species Brassicogethes aeneus. The sequence goes on from OV121133.1 coordinate 83,410,551, forward strand.
TTTTTAAACGCCATTTTAGTTACGAGTTTATTAAGAAACGAGTGTCTAAAGCGGTTTACAAAACGAGTTGCATACTATATATACCTTTATCTACGACGACGAACAGAGAAATGAGAATTTAAAGACATTTGACAAATTTAACCTCACACTTCAGCCCGTGACTAAAACACCATAAAGTCACGGCAGCTCTTCAATGTAGGTAGGGGTAGGTAGATAATAGTATAGTTATTATGTACAAGTTTTTAAACGCCATTTTAGTTACGAGTTTATTAAGAAACGAGTGTCTAAAGCGGTTTATAAAACGAGTTGCATATTATACCTTTATCTACGACGACGAACAGAGAAATGAGAATTTAAAGACATTTGACAAATTTAACCTCACACTTCAGCCCGTGACTAAAACACCATAAAGTCACGGCAGCTCTTCAATGTAGGTAGGAGTAGATAATAGTATAGTTATTATGTATAAGTTTTTTAAACGCCATTTTAGTTACGAGTTTATTAAGAAACGAGTGTCTAAAGCGGTTTACAAAACGAGTTGCATACTATACCTTTATCTACGACGACGAACAGAGAAATGAGAATTTAAAGACATTTGACAAATTTAACCTCACACTTCAGCCCGTGACTAAAACACCATAAAGTCACGGCAGCTCTTCAATGTAGGTAGGGGTAGGTAGATAATAGTATAGTTATTATGTACAAGTTTTTTAAACGCCATTTTAGTTACGAGTTTATTAAGAAACGAGTGTCTAAAGCGGTTTAAAAAACGAGTTGCATATTATACCTTTATCTACGACGACGAACAGAGAAATGAGAATTTAAAGACATTTGACAAATTTAACCTCACACTTCAGCCCGTGACTAAAACACCATAAAGTCACGGCAGCTCTTCAATGTAGGTAGGAGTAGATAATAGTATAGTTATTATGTACAAGTTTTTTAAACGCCATTTTAGTTACGAGTTTATTAAGAAACGAGTGTCTAAAGCGGTTTACAAAACGAGTTGCATACTATACCTTTATCTACGACGACGAACAGAGAAATGAGAATTTAAAGACATTTGACAAATTTAACCTCACACTTCAGCCCGTGACTAAAACACCATAAAGTCACGGCAGCTCTTCAATGTAGGTAGGGGTAGGTAGATAATAGTATAGTTATTATGTACAAGTTTTTTAAACGCCATTTTAGTTACGAGTTTATTAAGAAACGAGTGTCTAAAGCGGTTTACAAAACGAGTTGCATACTATACCTTTATCTACGACGACGAACAGAAATGGGAATTTAAAAACAATTTTAATTTATAAATATTTGACATTTGACAAATTTAACCTCACAAAATTATTGTTAATAACTTTTTATTGTTGAAATGTGTTGTTTATGTCTCCAAGATGTGTTTTGGATATGCGGCAGCCCGTGACTAAAACACCATAAAGTCACGGCAGCTCTTCAATGTAGGTAGGAGTAGATAATAGTATAGTTATTATGTACAAGTTTTTTAAACGCCATTTTAGTTACGAGTTTATTAAGAAACGAGTGTCTAAAGCGGTTTACAAAACGAGTTGCATACTATACCTTTATCTACGACGACGAACAGAGAAATGAGAATTTAAAGACATTTGACAAATTTAACCTCACACTTTAGCCCGTGACTAAAACACCATAAAGTCACGGCAGCTCTTCAATGTAGGTAGGAGTAGATAATAGTATAGTTATTATGTACAAGTTTTTTAAACGCCATTTTAGTTACGAGTTTATTAAGAAACGAGTGTCTAAAGCGGTTTAAAAAACGAGTTGCATATTATACCTTTATCTACGACGACGAACAGAGAAATGAGAATTTAAAGACATTTGACAAATTTAACCTCACACTTTTAGCCCGTGACTAAAACACCATAAAGTCACGGCAGCTCTTCAATGTAGGTAGGAGTAGATAATAGTATAGTTATTATGTACAAGTTTTTTAAACGCCATTTTAGTTACGAGTTTATTAAGAAACGAGTGTCTAAAGCGGTTTAAAAAACGAGTTGCATATTATACCTTTATCTACGACGACGAACAGAGAAATGAGAATTTAAAGACATTTGACAAATTTAACCTCACACTTTTAGCCCGTGACTAAAACACCATAAAGTCACGGCAGCTCTTCAATGTAGGTAGGAGTAGATAATAGTATAGTTATTATGTACAAGTTTTTTAAACGCCATTTTAGTTACGAGTTTATTAAGAAACGAGTGTCTAAAGCGGTTTAAAAAACGAGTTGCATATTATACCTTTATCTACGACGACGAACAGAGAAATGAGAATTTAAAGACATTTGACAAATTTAACCTCACACTTTTAGCCCGTGACTAAAACACCATAAAGTCACGGCAGCTCTTCAATGTAGGTAGGAGTAGATAATAGTATAGTTATTATGTACAAGTTTTTTAAACGCCATTTTAGTTACGAGTTTATTAAGAAACGAGTGTCTAAAGCGGTTTAAAAAACGAGTTGCATATTATACCTTTATCTACGACGACGAACAGAGAAATGAGAATTTAAAGACATTTGACAAATTTAACCTCACACTTCAGCCCGTGACTAAAACACCATAAAGTCACGGCAGCTCTTCAATGTAGGTAGAGGTAGGTAGATAATAGTATAGTTATTATGTACAAGTTTTTTAAACGCCATTTTAGTTACGAGTTTATTAAGAAACGAGTGTCTAAAGCGGTTTAAAAAACGAGTTGCATACTATACCTTTATCTACGACGACGAACAGAGAAATGAGAATTTAAAGACATTTGACAAATTTAACCTCACACTTTAGCCCGTGACTAAAACACCATAAAGTCACGGCAGCTCTTCAATGTAGGTAGAGGTAGATAATAGTATAGTTATTATGTACAAGTTTTTTAAACGCCATTTTAGTTACGAGTTTATTAAGAAACGAGTGTCTAAAGCGGTTTACAAAACGAGTTGCATACTATACCTTTATCTACGACGACGAACAGAGAAATGAGAATTTAAAGACATTTGACAAATTTAACCTCACACTTCAGCCCGTGACTAAAACACCATAAAGTCACGGTAGCTCTTCAATGTAGGTAGAGGTAGATAATAGTATAGTTATTATGTACAAGTTTTTTAAACGCCATTTTAGTTACGAGTTTATTAAGAAACGAGTGTCTAAAGCGGTTTACAAAACGAGTTGCATACTATACCTTTATCTACGACGACGAACAGAGAAATGAGAATTTAAAGACATTTGACAAATTTAACCTCACACTTCAGCCCGTGACTAAAACACCATAAAGTCACGGCAGCTCTTCAATGTAGGTAGGAGTAGATAATAGTATAGTTATTATGTACAAGTTTTTTAAACGCCATTTTAGTTACGAGTTTATTAAGAAACGAGTGTCTAAAGCGGTTTAAAAAACGAGTTGCATATTATACCTTTATCTACGACGACGAACAGAGAAATGAGAATTTAAAGACATTTGACAAATTTAACCTCACACTTCAGCCCGTGACTAAAACACCATAAAGTCACGGCAGCTCTTCAATGTAGGTAGAGGTAGGTAGATAATAGTATAGTTATTATGTACAAGTTTTTTAAACGCCATTTTAGTTACGAGTTTATTAAGAAACGAGTGTCTAAAGCGGTTTATAAAACGAGTTGCATATTATACCTTTATCTACGACGACGAACAGAGAAATGAGAATTTAAAGACATTTGACAAATTTAACCTCACACTTCAGCCCGTGACTAAAACACCATAAAGTCACGGCAGCTCTTCAATGTAGGTAGGAGTAGATAATAGTATAGTTATTATGTACAAGTTTTTTAAACGCCATTTTAGTTACGAGTTTATTAAGAAACGAGTGTCTAAAGCGGTTTACAAAACGAGTTGCATACTATACCTTTATCTACGACGACGAACAGAGAAATGAGAATTTAAAGACATTTGACAAATTTAACCTCACACTTTAGCCCGTGACTAAAACACCATAAAGTCACGGCAGCTCTTCAATGTAGGTAGGAGTAGATAATAGTATAGTTATTATGTACAAGTTTTTTAAACGCCATTTTAGTTACGAGTTTATTAAGAAACGAGTGTCTAAAGCGGTTTACAAAACGAGTTGCATATTATACCTTTATCTACGACGACGAACATAAATAAGATTTTAAAATCGCCGCCGCCGCCGCCGCCGCCGCCGCCGCCGCCGCCTATCCAAAACACAACTTCGACACATAAACAACAAGTTTTAGCAATAAAAAGTTATAAAAAATAAGTAGATCTTGGTTGTAAATTTCAAATATTGTTCAGCCACGGAAAGGCGTACTACTACCATTGAAAATCGATGTACCACGTTGTCACTAATTTTTCAAAATTTTTTTATTTTTTTAAACTGCCGCCGCCTATCCAATACACAACTTGGGTGCATAAACAACCCATTTCAACAATAAAAAGTTATAAAAAATAAGTAGATCTTGGTTGTAAATTTCAAATATTGTTCAGCCATGGAAAGGCGTACTACTACCATTGAAACTCGATGTACCACGTTGTCACTAATTTTTCAAAATTTTTTTATTTTTTTAAACTGCCGCCGCCTATCCAATACACAACTTGGGTACATAAACAACACATATCAACAATAAAAAGTTATAAAAAATAAGTAATTCTTGGTTGTAAATTTCAAATATTGTTCAGCCTCGTAAAGGCGTACTACTACCATTGAAATTCGATGTAAATAAAAAAGTATCACGTTTTATTTTATTCAATTTACAACCATTAAAAAATTATTGTTAATAACTTTTTATTGTTAAAATGTGTTGTTTATGTATCCCAGATGTGTTTGGGAAATGCGGCAATTTTTGAAAAAATACAAAATGACAACGTATTTCAATTGTAGTAGTACGCATTTCCGAGCGTGAACAATATTTGAAATTTACAACCATTAAAGACTTAATGTTTATAACATTTTATTGTTGAAATGTGTTCTTTATGTATACAAGATGTGTTTTGGATAAGCGGCGACGGTTTTGAAAAATAAAATATTTTTGAAAAAATACGAAATGAGCACGTATAGCTATACGTGGTACATAAAATCTCAATGGTAGTAGTACGCATTTCCGAGCGTGAACAATATTTGAAATTTACAACCATTAAAGACTTATTGTTTATAACATATTATTGTTAAAATGTGTTCTTTATGTATCCTAGTTGCATTTTGGGTAGGCGGCTAACCAAAAATATGTATGTATATGTGTGTATATATATATATATATATATATATATATATATATATATATATATATATATATATATATATATATATATATATATATATATATTATATATATATATATATATATATAAATATATATATATATATAATAATAATAATAATTAATTAATTAATTAATTAATTTAAAAAAAAAGAAGTTGTAGTAGGAGTACTTAGTAGAAAGTAGGAGTGGTGGTAGAGAAAACTTAAGTGCTTTTTATTTTTTCGAATCTAAATGATGTGTGTTTTTTCCAAATCCAAATTATTTGTGTTTTTTCTATAGTTTTTTATTTCAAGTGTCCCAAAAAATTTAAAAGTGTGGTTTTTTCTACTTATAACAAAAATTGGAAAATTGATATGAGTGCTCTGATTTTAGTTGGGTTATAGAGGAGGGGTAGGGTGGGGGAGGGGGGATTTGTTATAGGGGGTGGGTGTTTTTGTACAGTAGGTCGAGTGGGGTATCAAAAGCTTTAATTTTTCACGCTGATTAACGTGGTACGCGTCGTTTTTTTTTTTTTAATTTTTTACCGTTGGGAAATTGACTGTGTAAGTAGATATGTAGATGAATTCATTATTTATTAATATATTCATAATCAGGTCAGGTACTTAAAACACTTAAAAACATTTCATTTTTCATTTTTTTACAGATCGTCTTTCTCTCTCTCGAGTAGCTTTGTCCATGGCGACGTAATCTAAAATTCTGGCACACTCCTCTAATCCTTCTTCGTCTACATCGTCGTCTTCCTCCTGGCACATTTGGAGGTATGCCAATTTAATCAATGCCAAATCGGTTTTTGCAACCCCAATATTTAGATTAATTAGGTTTGGCATCATATTTTTTATAAAATATTTCTGCAGCTGATGCCCCGTTCGGTTGTTGAAGCCTTCGCTCATCGCCTCCCACATTACAACACTATTCTTTGTGTTGTAATGAGCCTCATTGCGAATTATAAACTCTACAATTAATTTTTTCTCGCAGTTGGTGAAAGACATTTTGGAAAATTTAGACAAACGTTGTTCGATAAAAGTTCACTTGATAATGAGTTGTAATTGTTTAGTGGTCAATTTATATACCTACCTATTAATGTAGGTATGTACTCTACATACATACATATATGAGGAGGTAGTAGCTGTAGCTTTATACAAGTGCAGTGGATTTTTTCAGGCGTACCTTAAACTTTTTTTCAGATTAATATAATTATATTACCATTACTATTGCTAAAACTTTATATATTATTATATTTATGTCTTTTGATCCTAAAAAAAACGTACAAACTTAAACTAAAAATCTTAATGCCATTTTAAATTTTAATTTTTTCAAGGCCTGCTTATAAGATCTGCTGTATGTGTCAAATTAATTTAGAGAACAACGACGACGACGACGACGTCCTTATTTATTAAGTTTCTTAAATAACTTATAATAATAATAATAATAATATAATATAAATTAATATTAATATTTATTATTTATAAGGCAATAATTAAGTAAATTTTACTAGGTCTACTACCTATAGGTAAGTTTCATCTAGTTACATTGAAATTTTACCTGCAGGTAATAAATTAGTAACAAAGACAGAGTGGAAATAAACAAATGTTATTAATTCAATTGTAATATTTTTTGTCGAATTTTTCCTTATTGTTGTAAATCAATAAACTGTAGTAAGTAGCAACGCAACTACAATTCAAAATAACCATTTACTTTATAGGTATTTACTATCATTATTTTTTATCTAATAAATAAAAATCTTTTTTTTTAAATTAAATAATTAAATTTTTATTATATTAGTGTTTTATTGTTTATTTTTAAGAATTAAGAAGAATTACCGTTTAACCAATATTAACCAATTATTGTTTATTTTGCAATTTTTATACACACAGATCAATCGAAGGTATTTCTTGTCGTTTTTTTAGTTTTTCAATAAAAAAAAATAGCGATGAATACCTACGGTGATGACGGTGACGAAACATGAAGAAAATATTTGAACCGCCGCCGCCGCAACCCCGCGGAAATTGATCAGCGAAGAAGAATCTAAATCTGTTTATTGTTTAAAAGAATAAAATGTTTAGCAATTTGTAAATAGGTGTCGCCGCTTTCATCTAAATTGGACGACGTTGGAGACGACCGACATAAAAAAAACGGTTCTTTTAAGAACCACAAAACTTTTCACAAAGAAAAAGAATAACTAATAATTAATTATTACCGTTAATCCTAACTATCTGTCCCTTTCCTTATTATTATTATTATTAAAATACCGTATTTAAATTATCAAAGTTTTTTTTTTAATTACTTCCTAAACGCTAAATTTAAATCTAGTTACTAGTTTACTTTTTGAAATTTTAAAATAAAAAAATAAATATCAAAATGTTGATAATATTTTTTGATATTTTTATTAATATTATAAATCCGTTTAAAAAATAAAATAAATTTTGTTAACATTTACATCTTAAAATTGTTACATTTGTTATACCTAGTAGGTAGTTGTGTCCGAAACAAGAACGACGACGACGACGACAATGATAGTTGATGGAATTGCCTACACTGAAAGAAATATATGTTTGTTTTAGCAATGTATGTGGTAGTCTATATATGAAACATAAAATATATTTACCTTAACCATTTTTATATTTAGTTTTAACATATTATGTTAAAACTAAATATAATATATGTTTGTTTTAGCAATGTATGTGGTAGTCCATATATGAACCACATACATTTGCTAAAACAAACATATATTTCTTTCAGTGTACATACAAAAATTTAGTATGCTGCGCTCTCTATCCAAGAATGTCTGAACTAACAATTTTTGAAGCGAAATCCCTGCTATCGATATCTATCTACTTTGGCAATTTGTAAATAGGTGTCGCCGCCGCCGCCGCCGCCGCCGCCGCTTTCATCTAAATACCGTATTTAAATTATCAAAGTTTTTTTTTTAATTACTTCCTAAACGCTAAATTTAAATCTAGTTACTAGTTTACTTTTTGAAATTTTAAAATAAAAAAATAAATATCAAAATGTTGATAATATTTTTTGATATTTTTATTAATATTATAAATCCGTTTAAAAAATAAAATAAATTTTGTTAACATTTACATCTTAAAATTGTTACATTTCTTATACCCGACGACGACGACATTGATAGTTGATGGAGTTGCCTGCATACAAAAATTTAGTATGCTGCGCTCTCTATCCAAGAATGTCTGAACTAACAATTTTTGAAGCGAAATCCCTGCTATCGATATCTATCTACTTTAGCAATTTGTAAATAGGTGTCGCCGCCGCCGCCGCCGCCGCCGCCGCTTTCATCTAAATACCGTATTTAAATTATCAAAGTTTCTTTTTTAATTACTTCCTAAACGCTAAATTTAAATCTAGTTACTAGTTTACTTTTTGAAATTTTAAAATAAAAAAATAAATATCAAAATGTTGATAATATTTTTTGATATTTTTATTAATATTATAAATCCGTTTAAAAAATAAAATAAATTTTGTTAACATTTACATCTTAAAATTGTTACATTTGTTATACCTAGTAGGTACAGTTGTATTCAATAAAAAAACGTACAAGAATTAGAATGAGAGAACACTGTCAAAATAATATTATTGCTTAAAACCGGCTTATCACTGACATAAGTCATTAAAATAATTACTATAGGTTATAAAGAGCATTGACGTCGTAGGTTAATTAAATAATATTACAAAAATTATTAATTTTTAATATAGATTTTTTATTTCTATTATACCACGGTACGAATTGACCATTCTTCTTCGATTCTTGATACTATTTGAGCCTTTTTAACTGACGAGGCATTTTTATTTTCTACTGTCAGTTATAGTGACTTAAGTCAGTGGAAAGCCGGTTTTACGCAATAATGTTGACAGTTTTCTCTCATTCTAATTCTTGTACGCTTTTTTAATGAATACAACTGTAGTTGTGTCCGAAACAAGAACGACGACGACGACGACAATGATAGTTGATGGAATTGCCTACATACAAAAATTTAGTATGCTGCGCTCTCTATCCAAGAATGTCTGAACTAACAATTTTTGAAGCGAAATCCCTGCTATCGATATCTATCTACTTTGGCAATTTGTAAATAGGTGTCGCCGCCGCTTTCATCTAAATATGACAATAAACATTTTTTTAATAATGCATAATGCTGTTTAGACGACTTATTTGTTTTATGATTTTTACTGAATTGAAATGTTTACAACTTTCATGTAAATCATTACTAAAATGTGTATTTATTGTATGTACACTGTTAAAAATTTCTATTGTAAAAACTCAGTTTTGTAAATTCACTACACGTTTCATTACTCAACTCAATTTGGGAATATTACAAAACAACGTTTGTTGAAATTTACTAAGCATTTATTAAATTAATTTGTTCAGTAACATTTCTATACAGGTATTGTAATTTTGCTAAAAAAAATACTAAATATGTTTAGTAATTTTAAAATGGTGTTTTTAATTATACTATACAATTTATTACAACTCAGTTTAAGAAAATTAAAAAATATATTTATATATATCAATTTTACAATTTTACTGAACTGAAGAAAATTCCTGTCGCAATAATACAATAAAATTATTGTTATTTTGTACAACAATTTACACTAAAAATATTTAGTAATTTACGAATGATGGTTTTATAATTATACAGGGTGTTAAAATTGTTAAAATAATTTTTGACATGTAGCAATATTTTTCAGGTAATTATTAATTAATTAAAATTAGTCGGTATGAATTTTTCCATCCAAATCGAGGAGGAGGAGGAGGAGGAGGAGGAGGAGGAGGAGGAGGAGGAGGAGGAGGAGGAGCCAATGGTACGGCTAACAACAACGGTGTCTCGGTTTTTTCACCTTAGCGGCCTTCTAACTTTCGAACGCGACCTTGAAAATGGTTCATATATACATGTTTTTTGTTCACAAAGAGTTGCTCTTTAACGTGGTGAAAACGAAATTTTTCTCCAATGCCTCGTTCGAATTTTATCGTTTGGCTAACAACAACGGTGTCTCGGTTTTTTCACCTTGGCGGCCTTCTAACTTTCGAACGCGACCTTGAAAATGGTTCATATATACATGTTTTTTGTTCACAAAGAGTTGCTCTTTAACGTGGTGAAAACGAAATTTTTCTCCAATGCCTCGTTCGGATTTTATCGTTTGGCTAACAACAACGGTGTCTCGGTTTTTTCACCTTGGCGGCCTTCTAACTTTCGAACGCGACCTTGAAAATGGTTCATATATACATGTTTTTTGTTCACAAAGAGTTGCTCTTTAACGTGGTGAAAACGAAATTTTTCTCCAATGCCTCGTTCGGATTTTATCGTTTGGCTAACAACAACGGTGTCTCGGTTTTTTCACCTTGGCGGCCTTCTAACTTTCGAACGCGACCTTGAAAATGGTTCATATATACATGTTTTTTGTTCACAAAGAGTTGCTCTTTAACGTGGTGAAAACGAAATTTTTCTCCAATGCCTCGTTCGGATTTTATCGTTTGGCTAACAACAACGGTGTCTCGGTTTTTTCACCTTGGCGGCCTTCTAACTTTCGAACGCGACCTTGAAAATGGTTCATATATACATGTTTTTTGTTCACAAAGAGTTGCTCTTTAACGTGGTGAAAACGAAATTTTTCTCCAATGCCTCGTTCGGATTTTATCGTTTGGCTAACAACAACGGTGTCTCGGTTTTTTCACCTTAGCGGCCTTCTAACTTTCGAACGCGACCTTGAAAATGGTTCATATATACATGTTTTTTGTTCACAAAGAGTTGCTCTTTAACGTGGTGAAAACGAAATTTTTCTCCAATGCCTCGTTCGAATTTTATCAATTGGCTAACAAGGTGTCTCGGTGGTTCTAAAGCGGCTAAAGGGAGTAGTACTTAAATATAATTATTATAAATAATTGTTATAGTAAAATATAATTAATATTAATTAATTATCTGAGCTATATAATAATGTGGGGGCGGGATCATGATGTATACGCATCGGTACGCATAACAACACACAAAAAAAGACCAATGGAATTTTGAATATTAAGTAGGTGGGTGTGTATACCTATAGGTTAGTATTCGATTTTCGACCTTATAAACATAGGTAAACAAAACAAGCGATTTTCGACCTTATAAAACAAAACAAAGCGCGATTTTCGACCGTTTCTGAAATATTTAAATTATTTTTAAGATAGTAAGTTGAAATAGTTTGTCTTTCTCTGTCTGAGTACGCCATTTTTACTTATTTAACAACACTTATTGACATAATGTCACTATAGTAATTTATTTTCAATAAAAATTTTGGTATACTGAGGCTTCTTGATTTTTAACAGTTTAAAAAAACATTTAATGATGACATTTCGAATGCGAATATTTCAGAAACGGTTGAGTTTAGTTATATGGTTTGTATATAAATTATGCTCAGAATTTTACAAGGAATCGAAAAATAAATTCAAATATGGGGTGATCCATTGAAAAAAAATAAACTTTTTGTTTTTCCCTGTATACTGATAAATTTTCCAATTTTCTTTATACGTAGAAAAAAAGTATTTTTTAGTTCCTACATAATCACACTTTTAAATTCTTTGGGACACTTAAAATAAAAAAGTTAAAGGGGGGCGACATTATAGGGGATCACCCTGTACAGTTACGGAAAGAAGTAATGTCCATTTGAATGCTTCATTGTAATTGTTCGGAGGCGTTCGGACATCTGCCTCTTAAAATTTATTTAAAAATATGTCTATATTTAGAATTTACCACCTGCTCGTATTGAATTAATTAGTATTAAATATCTATATTTCATTTAAATATAATATTTTATTAATAACAACCCGCGTTAAATATTATATAGTTTATTTAATAAGTTATAGAAAATATATTATATTTAAATTATTTCAGAGTCAATATTATTCCTTAAAAATTTAATTATTGCATATAAGCTTAAAAGTCAAATAAAATGTGCGTAGAAAGTTCAATGGTAGGTAGAATTATTGAGTTTAAAAATAGATAATAATATAATTTTATTAGCCAAACCCGAATGCTGGCTCCGAACAATTACAATGGAGCATATTCAAATGGACATAACTTTTTTCCGTAACTGTACATGTGTATATGGCTGGCTGTAGATAGATATGTCGAGTTGGGTATCAAAAGTTTCTATTTTTTACGCTGATTAACGCGGTTTATGCCGTTTTTTTCGATTTTTTTACCGTTTAGGAGTTATCGCATTTTTTCCATTTTTCACTACTACATAATATGTACCTATACTACATATGAATCGTTTTATTGCACAAATTAATAGTACTTTTAAAATGTCCGGAAATTAATGTTTTTTAATTTACAATTTTTGTTTATTTATATTTCCTGAGGGGGTTATATTATTTTAAAACAACATATTATATACCTACTTACTAATTTTTATCAGTGGTTTAATTTAAAATGCAAAAATACTTCAATTAATTCAACAAGGTAAAAATTTGTACTTAATAATATAAAATATATATTTATATATAAACAAAATTACTTACAAGTTTCTTGGTCAGGCAAATGCGGCAGCTCCTGCGCAGGCTTAGTCAGGCAAATGCATCCATGTTCAATAAATGAAGAAGAAAGTTTGAACAAGATACTACTCATGTATTTGTCGTTGTTTTTTTTTTTTTTTGTTTTTTTTTAAGAGGTTGGGGAAATGCGCTTTACGCACGATACCCAGCTATTGTTCTCCAGCTGGACCTGTGTGGGGCTCGGGTGATCTCTAGATCCCCTGTCCCACTAAAACCCTGTCCTCTATTCTGCTTGTTAGTAGCGTCCTCAAGTTTAATGCATCTGTCGTCGTCGTCGTCGTCGTCGTCGTCGTTTTTGCTGTTATAATCCCCTAAAAAATAATTCAATTAATATTATGATCGATACATTTTAATTAACTCGTCGATTCTATTGGTTAAAAAGTCGCGGTTAATTAAAATTTGTTTTTTGTTGGTGTTTGTAAAAATAGCGTAAAGTTTCGATCTAAGTCCTTCGCCCGTCCTACATGGAAGAATGATCTCCCTCAAATGGGTCACCAAATTGGAAGAAAACTTTCTAGTCTTCCATGAAATGTCGTCTTCTCGAGGATTGTCCATCAAAAAAATCAGTCGCCTAAAAACCGCGTCCAGTTCAAAGTCGTGCCACTTCTGATTTTGCTGCTGCTGCTGCTGCTGCTGCTGTTGTTGTTGAGCTCTATGCTTCCTTGGAGGACCATCATCATCATCATCTTCATCAGAAGAACTATGAGCATCGTCGCGTGAGGAGGCTGCAACACAATTATTGTAATACATTCGGAATAAATAAATTTTATTTTTTAAATGCAACTCACCTTTACGTTTCGTTGAAATATTATCTCGAGAACTACCATCATCCGATGACGACGACGACGACGACGACGTCGGGACGTCGTTGGTATAACCTGCGACTTTGTCGTCGTCGTCTTTGTTGTCGTCGTCGTCGTCGTCGTTATCCGGCTCAAACTCAGTCGCGACTTCGTCTTCGTCGTTGCCTGAAACATTAAAATTTTGAAAAAGACAACTACCGCCGCCGTCGTCGTCGTCGATATCCGACTCAAACCCTGTCGTCGCGTTTTCTTCTTCGTCGTCGTCTCGTTGTCCATATCCATAAGGTGAAGAAAAATCCGGGACGTCGTTGATATCACCTGCGTCGTCGTCGTCGTCGTTGCCTGAAACATTTAAATTTAGAACAAGAGAAATATCGCCGCCGCCGTCGTCGTCGTCGATATTCGACTCAAACCCAGTCGTCGTCGCGTTTTCTTCTTCGTCGTCGTCGTCTCGTTGTCCATGTCCATGAGGTGAAGAAGAATCCGGGACGTCGTTGATATCACCTGCGTCGTCGTCGTCGTCGTTGCCTGAAACATTTAAATTTAGAACAAGAGAAATATCGCCGCCGCCGTCGTCGTCGTCGATATTCGACTCAAACCCAGTCGTCGTCGCGTTTTCTTCTTCGTCGTCGTCGTCTCGTTGTCCATGTCCATGAGGTGAAGAAGAATCCGGGACGTCGTTGATATCACCTGCGTCGTCGTCGTCGTCGTTGCCTGAAACATTTAAATTTAGAACAAGAGAAATATCGCCGCCGCCGTCGTCGTCGTCGATATTCGACTCAAACCCAGTCGTCGTCGCGTTTTCTTCTTCTTCGTCGTCGTCGTCTCGTTGTCCATGTCCATGAGGTGAAGAAGAATCCGGGACGTCGTTGATATCACCTGCGTCGTCGTCGTCGTCGTTGCCTGAAACATTTAAATTTAGAACAAGAGAAATATCGCCGCCGCGTCGTCGTCGTCGATATTCGACTCAAACCCAGTCGTCGTCGCGTTTTCTTCTTCGTCGTCGTCGTCTCGTTGTCCATGTCCATGAGGTGAAGAAGAATCAAAACTCGTCGATCTGCAAGAAAAACATATAAATAAAAATGTAAAGAATATAATAATAATAATAATTAATTAATAATATTAGAGAAAAATACATAAGTAAAAGTTAACTTACGGTGGTGGTATGACTTGCGTTGCGACCGCCGCCGCCGCCGCCGCCGCCGCCGCCGCCGCCGCCGCCGCCGCCGCCGCTACCGACGAAGATGTAGCGACAAGGGCTTTGTATTCGTCCAAAGTAAAACCAGAGACGGCGTAGCAAAAGTTCCCGAGGAGTTCCTAGCAATACAAAGATAAGACAGAAAAATTAAACAATTAACTTAAATTAAATTAGACGACAATTAACAATCTACGGGAAGAATTAATTACTCACCGATCTTAGTGTGTTAATGGGCGTACGCTTTTTCTTTGTCCTCCGCGACGGATTCAAAACTGCAAGGACGAGACGTCGGGCAGTATTGTAGTCGACGACCTTCTTTACTTCCTTCATATCCTTGCACAGTTTTTTAAGCCTATACAATATTGTTTTCGGATGAGTTTTGGCGAGCGGCTCCGCTTCTTTAACGTACTTTGTTGCTATAGCCCACGCTATGGGTGAGCTGCACAAGTGTAAGAAATCGTTACGTGAAGCAAAGCGGATTATCGTAGCGTCTTCTTGAGTTTTTCTGTCCATATCGCAGGCAGTCCTAAAAAAAAAATTAAATTAGTTATAATATTAAATTTACCACAATATCTAGCAAAGCAGCTAAATTAGAGTCGGCGGCGGCGGCGGCGGCGGCGGCAGATTCAACGATTCTCAAAAGCTGCGGAAAAATAGAAATAATTATTAATAGCAAGTTTTTTCGGGACAAAATAAAGAACATCTCCTGTACTCTCTCAAACAAAGCGTATAAAGAATGATTAATTTTAATCCTGGATTGGCCATAATATATAGCAATGGAGGTACCTACACGTCGTACACGAGTTGAGTGGAGTACTGTGGTAGTTGGGCATAAGGCATAAGCAGTGGCGCCGAATTTTAATTTTGTAACTGGGGTGCTCACCACCTACCTATTATAGGTATATGTAATGTACAGCGATAAAAATTTAACTTTTTACCCGCTGCGCCGCACTAGGACATCAGCACAGAAAGCTGCAGGTAAATTTTACAGGGTTAATTTAAGCTTCCAGCAGTATTAATTAATATTTTACCTTAAACACTGTAACTGTATTTCAACTAGTCAACTAACTCAAGTACTCAACTCATAGCAACATTATATTATTAATATATTTATTGATTTTTATTAACTAACTGCCTCGATATTCTTTTTTTCCAAAAAGTAATAAAGTTTTTACTTTTTAATACCCAAAATTATATGGACCTTACTTAATTTTTCCTTAAAAAAATTACAATTTTAACCATGGATTGTGTTTCAAGGTCTCCTTCGATCTGTCACCGTAATCGTAAAGAATCTCTTGGCCCTCTTTGATGTCTTCTTTGGCCAAAAACACTAAACGTGGTTTGTTTTTGTTGTTATCATCATCATCATTAATTATTAACGTTTTTGCGACAAGATTGCCGGAACGACGTGAATGATTAATGAGACGGCCAAATTTGCCGGATTCTGCCGTAGCATCGATACAGTACTGTTTTTCGTTATGCTTAAAGTAGTACATGTAACAGCCGATGATTTTTTGCTCCTGAGCGTACTTTTCCTCGCGTTCTTTGGCCTTAACCCGGCTTTCTATAAGTTCGCCAATGTACTCCACTACGTAATCGCCTTTATTTATGTCTTTGGTCGCGATCACGCCTCGGCCTTTTCCTTCAAAATTGCAAATCTTTAGATTTAGATATTCCTTCCCGTCCCTTCCCTTAACAGCCTCCTCTAGCATCCTTTGCTTTTCCTCTAAAATGACACTTGTTGTTGTCTTCTTCCTCTCGGAACACCTCTTCTCTGTTTTCTTCTCTGGCTCTGGCATAATAATATTTTCTTCTTGAACATCTTCATCCTCATCATCCCTCTTTAGTAGCTGTAGCTGTGCTGGGTAGAGTTTCCTCAATTCATTATTTAATAAGTGCTTGTGCTGCAGAATACCTCTATAATACGTAACTTCTCTTTTTTTATTTTTATCTACTCTGCACGCATTGATAGCGAATCTTACGTCTCGGAATAGGGAATGCCTCTTTTCTTTTTCCATGGTATATAAATATTCTATGATTTTTATAAAACTAGCCAATGGTCGGTGTATCTTGGAAATTGTGCTTAAATTCGTGCAAAGTTCGCAAGGTTTCGGGTTTCTCCATCGGTGGTCCTCCATCTTGGTGGTTGTTATCATGTGTTCGACGACGAATGGTCGAATGTAAATGAAAATATTGCTTGAATTTCGCTATTTATATTCAAAAATTTGCAATTAGGCGATTAGGTGCATAATAAAAAGGTAGATACGCGGGTGAATAACAACTTCTTAGTAATTTTTTTACCTTTCAGGTAGATAGATGTTTTACTGGATTACTGGATTACAAATAAGACAATGTTTTTGTTACTTGTAATTTAAACAAACAATATGGACGTATCGTATATGTACACATATATGAACGTAGTTGTATTAGTAAATACAACCATGGATTATTAACATTCAATTATTCCAGTAATGTGTAGAACGTGCAAAATCCGTTTGTTTGATACCCCACAAGCCTGGTTATTTAAATGTATATGTACAAACATACTGTAAAACTACATACATAATAATGTGTAAAAATGCAAAGGTCATGTAAATCTAAAATTTAGGAAAATACATAATAGTACAAGTACATTAAAAATTTTAAAAGCACATAAATTTAAGGATTTATTACATAATAATATGAAAAACTACATATTAATTTAAAAAAATACATAAATTGATGCTATTTTACTTATGTAAGTGTAAGTGTGTACATGTTTTATATGGAACAACACATTTCTTAAGTAAAAAAAAACAGAAATAAATGTGTGTTTGGATGTGTAAAATTTCGTAAATTTTTTTCAGTGTATGTTCGTCGTCATGCGCATATGTTTAAGTGTAGTTTTGCACACGTGTTTAAAAGTAGTATTGCGATCTTCATTTGTTCAACTTTTTTGTTTTTTGTCTAAACATAGCGATGTTGGTACTCATTTTACGTGATATTTTGCGTGGATTACGAAAATAGTAATGAAAATACGATTTATTTAAAAATAAAATAAAATAATTTTGAAATGCTAAATGATACAAATTTTTTGTTGGGCATCTTGTAGAACGTGCAAAATCCGTTTCTTTGATACCCCACAAGCCTATGTTTTAAATTTTTTTTTTTAAATTTTTTACAAGTTTTTTTTCTTTGAATTTTTTCAATTTTTTTTTTGCATTTTTAGGCGTTTCAGCACATTTCCTGAGGGGGTTAGGTTAGGTTAGGAAATAGGCTGGGGTGGTTCAGGTAAGGTATGTTGAAACTTGGAATCTAGAGTAATTTGAGAATGCTGAATCGATTTTTGTGGTCGAGGGGGTTCCATCCCCCCCCCAAGACCCCCTTTACTGATGAGTTTTTTTCGTTTTTTGGCCATAACTTCCTTATATGCCTGGATATGGGGTTTTTTTATTCTTTCAATCGTTTTTATTTCTTTAGCTCTTCAATTTGATCCCCACAAACCTTCTCTATCATTTGGGCATCGAGTGGTAATTTTTTTTTTCCCTGGATATGGGGTTTTTTTATTGCTTCATTCGATAGTACTTTTAAAAAGGATGAAAAAATGTTTTCACGACCTACCCTCTATCATTTGGCCCCGAGTGAAAAATTGATTTTTAATTTTTTTTTTGAAATTTTATCGACCTTGTTTTTTTACGGTCTGAGATCTAAAAGTTTTTATTGCACAAAGCTATAGCCTTGCCTGTCGTTTACAACTTTGTTCTCCTTGTAAAATATCGTATATGGTTGCATTTTTGACTTTTGCGGGATTTTATGAAAATCATTTTTTTCTTTTTAATTTTTTTTTGAAATTTCTTCCAAGTTGTTTTTTTACGGTCTGAGTTCTAAAACTTTTTATTGCACAAAGCTATAGCCTTGCCTGTCGTTTACAACTTTGTTCTCTTTGTAAAATATCGTATATAGTTGCATTTTTGACTTTTGCGGAATTTTATGAAAATGATTTTTCGTTTTTAATTTTTTTTTTGAAATTTCATCGACCTTGTTTTTTTACGGTCTGAAATCTAAAACTTTTTATTGCACAAAGCGATAGCCTTGCCTGTCGTTTACTACTTTGTTCTCTTTGTAAAATATCGTATATAGTTGCATTTTTGACTTTTGCGGAATTTTATGAAAATAATTGTTTTTTTTAAATTTTTTTACAAGTTTTTTTTTCCTTGAATTTTTCACAATTTTTTTTTTGCATTTTTGGGCGTTTCAGGACATTTCCTGAGGGGGTTAGGTTAGGTTAGGTTGCAACCCAACCCTAACTTTTTTGTTTGTTGTCTAAACATAGCGATGTTGGTACTCATTTAACGTGATTTTTTGCGTAGATTACGAAGAAATTAAAAAAAAATACGATTTACATTAAAATAAAATAATTTTGAAATTCCAAATGATTATATTTTTTTATCGTGCATCTTGTAGAACGTGGAAAATCTGTTTGTTTGATACCCCACAAGCCTATGTTCCTCACATGTTTAAGGGTAGTTTTGCACGTTTAAGTTTAGCGATCTTCATTTGTTCAACTTTTTTGTTTGTTGTCTAAACATAGCGATGTTGGTACTCATTTTACGTGATTTTTTGCGTAGATTACGAATATATTAAATTATAAAATAAATAAATTAATTTTGAAATGCCAAATGATAACATTTTTTTATGCACACAAAAAAACCACCTAGCCTCCTACAAACCTATAAAAAAAAAAGAAAAAAGTATATATATATACATATACGTAGAATTTTAAAAAGACACCCTTTTCCACACCACCAACAGAGGTAGGGTCAGTGGCGCGTTTTTTTTAACGAGGTTTCCCCAATAGGCCTAATCCTCAAACTAAACAATATAATATATTATACGTACCACATTAGTATTAAATTTTATATATTATTTATACTTACCTCGTCGTCGTCGTCGTCTTCACTTCACTTCACTTCACTTCACTATAAACACGAATCAAACAATTTAATAGCCTTATCGGCGTCGACGTAGTGAACTAGTATGCTACGCCTCAATCTTGCTAGGGCCGTAGCAAGCCGACAGACCGAAACGAGGGCCCTGGGATTAAACGATGGGTGCTTCTTCTTTAGCTTCACATACCACTCTGAAATTAACTCGTTTACATCTGGCTGCATTATCGGCTGCACCTCGCGGCATTCTCTAATGGCGGCTCTTAGTTCATCCATAGTTAGAGGAGGGGTGGCTTGTTCTCCATAGTGTCGCCTTACAGCCAACTTGGCATAATCTGATGGCATTTCCTCTTTCATAATCAAGTCGAAGCGACTTGAAAATGCCTCACCCCTCCTTTCCCGAAAGTTCCCACGCGATGCAGCCAGTATTGACACGGTGGTTTTCCTGTTTAAACACAGGCTCGCCTTATTAAGGGACACTCTGTTGGATTCCATCGGCTCCAGCAACCCGGTCAGGACCTCCTCCCTCATGTTGTGGCAGTCGTCTACGGCAACCGTGCCATTTGTCCAAAGTGTGCCCGGGTAAATGGAACCATCCGGTCCTGAACAACCGAGCAGCCCGGCGATGGTCGTCAATGGCCCGTTCACGTAACTGTTCTCGTTCTCGAAGAGCTCGGATGCCGTTACAAGCAACGAAGACTTGCCCGATGCAACTTCATCTTCGAACATAATGTTAATGTTGCCCCGGCATACGAGCCCCGCGGCGCCATAAACTGCGTTACCGCCAACTGCTTGCAGCAGTATGGCCAGCTTCCTCAATTTGTTGCCGAATACGTGGGGTGCTAGGGACGCTACCAACATGTTGATGTTATAATTTGGCAGCGCCAAGTCCGGGATCCTCTTTACTCTTTCCATGTGATAGGCTTCGTACGTATACTTACCATTTACCTTTGTGTCTCTCGTTAAAAATGTTCCGTACACCTCAACTTCTTCGTTGAGGTTACCTACGAATGAATTCTTATTCATCCTCATCGTCACATTAGTAAGGCAGGCGACATTGGTAGTCGGTCGCATCTTGAAAGTAATTACTCTTTCGAATCTCGAGTATCTTGACTTTACTTCCATCGGCTTGTACGAGCATCTTGCATCCACACAGGCCATGAAGTATCTGCACGAGTTGGTCATTACCTTTTTCGAATAAATCGCGCCGCATAATTCGCACATGGTGGTTATGACCTTTGCTTCCGTTTCGTGTGGGCCGATGTACATAATTTTCCCTGAAATTCTCGTCAATTTTCCAATGTGCGCTGCCCTGAGGTCCTCGATTTTTGTAATAGGTAAACTTCGGCAAATAAAACCGACGGCAGGGGCGAATATTTTAGCAAATTCAGAGTATAATGCCCTATTTTTATACTCTTCCTGCTTTACCGTTAAACCTCCCAGGTTAAACGCATCTTGGGCAATTGACGAATATGTAGCGCAATCGTTAATAATTCTGGTTCTCAAACTTACCACTTGTTCCACTTGTTCGGCTCCTTCGTCTCCTTGGGCTGCTGCTGCTGCTGCTGCTGCTGCTGCTGATGATTGGGACCCTTTGGCTTCGGCGGCTTCGGCTTCTGGGGGTCCGAAAGCGGGTTCGTCAAGATCTAAAATTAAAGTAAAATTACGATCAAAATCGGTTGGAACAGCTGGAGGTGGCGGTAGTATCTCAGACAGCATTAACCTGTCTTCGGTGTAATTTTTAAATGTTAAGAATGCCATGGTTGTCAATCAAATCAATTAGTTCTTAGCTAGCTAATCGTTAATCGTAGAATGAATAATGTTGCCCTAATTTTACTATTTATAATGAAAGATTATACCTACTACCTTACGCGAATAACAAAAATTAATTAATAATCCCCCGACGATTTTGTTGTACCTCTACCTACCGATCCGATACCTAATCACTTATAATAGTTATATATACATATACATAATTCATAATAATTCATAATAATTTATGATTTGTTTATAAATTTAAATTTGTTATATGATGTCGATGAGCCGTCAAGATATAATTTATAGAATGAAAGTGGGAGCAGCGGAATCCAGAATTAATTGGACATTACGAAGAATGAAATTTCTTATTAAATTGAATTATTCAACCAGATTTCCTCCAACATTGTTCAACAGTAGAGAACGACTTTTCCTCTCAATGAAAAAGTACCAACAAGAAAATGTTTTGAGAAGATGGATCCAAGTGTCGGAGAAAAGATTGGCAAGACAAAGAAAGAAGGCAACTCAAAAGTACCTAATAAAAAACCTAAAAGGTGGGTCCAGTATGAAGGAGATCGTTAGCGCATTTAAAAAGTCCAAACTCGCTAAAAAAGGAGAGGTGGTTTTAAGAATGACAAGACTGTCTGTATTCGTGAAGGAAGCCTTCTTGGACGCAAGAGTAGACGAAGAATTTCAACAAATATTAAGTGACTATTTGAGCAAAGGCAATTATCGCCTTAGGACAATTTTTAATTATTTTAATTGGGAAGCAATGTTCAAAAAATGTTTTGAACAAGACCCAAAGAGGCCAAATATCCCTATAAATTTAAAAAAAAACCTAATGGCACTTTTCACTTCAAAAATTTTTTTAAATTTGTTTTACCACTTTATTTTAAATCATTCAAACTTTATAACTTTTATATCAAAAGAAGAAGAAGACGAAGAAAAAGAAAAAGCTAAAAAAGTAAGAGAAGAAAAAGCTGAAAAACTTAAAGAACAACAAGCTGAAAAAGTTCAAGAAGAAAGTAAAGGTGGTGAAACATATGGAGATTATCTAAAATTTCTGGTTTACGAACTATCATGTCCCAACGAGATACCACTTGATTTTTTTTATGACACAGATATAATTTGAACAAGACTTGAATGGCATGACGACATAAACATAAACGGTTCTTTTAAGAACCACAAAACTTTTCACAAAGAAAAAGAATAACCGATAATTAATTATTACCGTTAATCCTAACTATCTATCCGTCCTTTTCCCTTAAAATTAACCGTCTTTAAATTATCAAAGTTTTTTTTTAATTACTTCCTAAACGTTCAAATGAATGAAATAAATATCAAAATGTTTTGATATTTTTATTAATATTATAAATCCGTTTAAAAATGTAAAAAGGCAGCAGCAGCGCCATTTGTTAAAAATTAATCCTGCACGAATTTTGTTAACATTTACATCTTAAAATGACATTTGTTATAGTTGGTAGGTGTCCGAAACAACAACAATTATAGTAGGAGTTGCCTACATACAAATATTTGGTATGCTGCGCGCTCTATCCAAGAATGTCTCAACTAAAATGTAATTACAATTTTTGAAGCGAAGTCTCTGCTAGCGATATGCATCTGGTTCAGCTATTCCTAAATAGGTGTCGCCGCCGCCGCCGCTTTCATCTAAATAATGCATTCCTTTCCGAATAGTAGATGGCCTACTAGTAGGTTTTTCCGAAATATCTATCTACAGGTTGTTAAAATTGTTTAAATAATTTTTGACATGTAGCAATATTTTTTAGGTAATTAATAATTATTTTTTATTTAACTTTGTTAGGTAATAGTTTATATGTTCGTATATGTACAAAGCGAATGCAAATAGATAAACAATAGATGGTGCATGGTAACAAAAATTTAGTAAAAAATTAAATATCAAAATGTTGATATTGAATTAAGTAAGTGTGTAGGTAGGTGGTACCTCTATCAATATTTTTTGATATTTTAATAAATATTATAATTCCGTTTTAAAAATGTAAAAAAGCAGCATAATAATATAAATTTTGTTAACTTGGTTATTAGCTAACCAAAATTTACATCTTAAAATGACATTTGTTATAGTTGGTAGGTGTCCGAAACAACAACAATTATAGTAGGAGTTGCCTACATACAAATATTTGGTATGATGCGCGCTCTATCCAAGAATGTCTCAACTAAAATGTAATTACAATTTATGAAGCGAAGTCTCTGCTAGCGATATGCATCTGGTTCAGCTATTCCTAAATAGGTGTCGCCGCCGCCGCCGCCGCTTTCATCTAAATAATGCTTTCCTTTCCGAATAGTAGATGGCCTACTAGTAGGTTTTTCCGAAATATCTATCTACAGGTTGTTAAAAAATTGTTTAAATAATTTTTGACATGTAGCAATATTTTTTAGGTACTTAATAATTATTTTTTATTTAACTTTGTTGGGTAATAGTTTATATGTTCGTATATGTACAAAGCAAATGCAAATAGATAAACAATAGATGGTGCATGATAACAAAAATTTAGTAAAAAATTAAATATCAAAATGTTGATATTGAATTAAGTAAGTGTGTAGGTACCTCTATCAATATTTTTTGATATATTAATAAATATTATAATTCCGTTTAAAAATGTAAAAAGGCAGCAGCAGCGCCATTTGTTAAAAATTAATCCTGCACGAATTTTGTTAACATTTACATCTTAAAATGACATTTGTTATAGTTGGTAGGTGTCCGAAACAACAACAATTATAGTAGGAGTTGCCTACATACAAATATTTGGTATGCTGCGCGCTCTATCCAAGAATGTCTCAACTAAAATGTAATTACAATTTTTGAAGCGAAGTCTCTGCTAGCGATATGCATCTGTTTCAGCTATTCCTAAATAGGTGTCGCCGCCGCCGCCGCTTTCATCTAAATAATGCTTTCCTTTCCGAATAGTAGATGGCCTACTAGTAGGTTTTTCCGAAATATCTATCTACAGGTTGTTAAAATAATAATTCATAATAATTTATGATTTGTTTATAAATTTATTAATTTGTTATAATGTCGTCGATACAGTGCCGTAAAGATATAATTTATAGAATGAAAGTGGGAGCAGCAGAATCTAGAATTAATTGGACATTGCGAAGAATGAAATTTCTTATTAAATTGAATTATTCATCCAGATTTCCTCCAACATTGTTCAACAGTAGAGAACGACTTTTCCTCTCAATGAAAATGTTTTGAGAAGATGGATCCAAGTGTCGGAGAAAAGATTGGCAAGACAAAAAAAGAAGGCCTAAAAGGTGGGTCCAGTATGAAGGAGATCGTTAGCGCATTTAAAAAGTCCAAACTCGCTAAAAAAGGAGAGGTGTTTTTAAGAATGACAAGACTGTCTGTATTCGTGAGGGAAGCCTTCTTGTACGCAAGAGTAGACGAAGAATTTCAACAAATATTAAGTGACTATTTGGGCAAAGGCAATTATCGCCTTAGGACAATTTTTAATTATTTTAATTGGGAAGCAATGTTCAAAAAATGTTTTGAACAAGACCCAAAGAGGCCAAATGTCCCTATAAATTTAAAAAAAAACCTAATGGCACTATTCACTTCAAAAATTTTTTTAAATTTGTTTTACCACTTTATTTCAAATCATTCAAACTTTATAACTATTATATCAATAGAAGAAGAAGAAGAAGAAGAAGAAGAAGAAAAAGAAAAAGCTAAAAAAGTAAAAGAAGAAAAAGCTGAAAAAGTTAGAGAACAAAAAGCTGAAAAAGTTGAAGAAGAAAGTAAAGGTGGTGGTGAAACATATGGAGATTATCTAAAATATCTGGTTTACGAACTATCATGTCCCAACGAGATACCACTTGATTTTTTTTATGACACATATATAATTTGAACAAGACACCTAATTTTCTGTCTAATAATATTTATGAATACCTATATAAATAATAAAAATTATTTTTATTAATTTAAGTTGTTAATTATTTAATGAAATTGATTTGTGCTCGATAATAAAATTAAAATTAAAATGCCCATTTATTGGCTATGTGCTAATTATACACCAAAGTTTATTATTATTATTATTATTATTATTATTATTATTAATTTATGTGTTCGAATTCGAAAAATTAATTAATCTTATCGTTAGTATTAGTTATTATTAATAACTATGATAACAAGGTTTGTTGTTATATTCAAGCAATTAAATGGTAAATTAGATTTTTTTTCAGTATTTCTTTAATTTAAAAAGTATATTATTAGACACTCGTTTTTATTAAACACACTCGATCTCACTGTATGGGGGTAATAGTATAATTTTTATAAAAATTATTTTTTATAATTTATCTGCCAATGTGGCAGTAATTTTTACCTTAATTTATTATCAAAGGTAAATTTGAAATTTGAATAAATAAGATAATCCCCATTGTGGAAAATCATCTCACAACTATTACAACTATTCATACCTACAGAAAATAATTTTTGTATTGGATATTTACGTTAAAATAATTATTATTTAAAATTGGTATGAATTTTTTAGTTTTAAAATAAATAAATAAATATCAAAATGTTAATTAATTGAATTAATATATTAATATAATACATAATATTGAATTTGATTTGTTAGAAATTAATCCTGCACGAATAAAATAAATGTAATGTTAACATTTACATCTTAAAATTACATTTGTTATAGTAGGTAGGTAGGTAGGTAGGTAGGTAGGTGTTCGAAACAACAACAATGATAGTAAGGAGTTGCCTACATACAAAAATTTGGTATGCTGCGCGCTCTATCCAAGAATGTCTGAATTAAAATGTGTTTACAATTTTTGAAGCAAAATGCCTGCTCGCTATATGCATCTACTAATTCTAATTCAGTCCTTTTCGAATAGATGGCCTACTAGTAGATTTTGTTTGTGTAAGTACTTATATTACAAAAATTATAAATAATAAATAATGCAAATACGATAATAAAAAATAGATGGTGAATTTTAAGTAATATATTATTGTATATTCACGCCACAAACAATGGGTATAATTTCTTTGAGTATAACATTTAACTCAAAAATTATTAACATTAGCATGCATTTAAAAACAACAACAAAAATTGCAATCGTAGGTAATAATAATAATCTTCATCTCATCAGCTCTCTAAAATATGTTTTACCTACCTGCCAATATATCCTAGGTATACCTATACGTACATGTAGGTGTATAAACCTGTGTATATAACGACATTCAAAGCATACCAAAGCATACATTCGCAATCATGAATTCTAAGAGAAGTATTGATGAAGTTGAAGGTGAAAATGAAGAAAGAAGCTCGACGAACAACTGGAGTTTTTCGACAGAGGCGACAACCGGGTCCGACGTCGGCTGGATTTCCAGCGACGACGAGGACGAAGAGGACGAATCCAGCAGCAGCAGCAGCAGCGGCGGCGGCGGCGGCGGCGAAGAATCCAGCAACAACTGGAGTTTTTCGACAGAGGCGACAACCGGGTCCGACGTCGGCTGGATTTCCAGCGACGACGAGGACGAAGAAGAAGCGTTGTTGACGCATCAAGAAAAAATGGAAAAATTCAACTTGAAAATTAGAAAAATAAATTGTTTACTGAATTGTCCGCACCCGGCGGAAGTGGAACTTTTGGAGGAACTTGAAAAACACCAAAAGGGACCACGAAAACCCCACTCATCCGTCTCATTTAGAAGAATTATGTGCATGATAAATTGCCCCCCTCCCCGACGGGTATAAAGTATAATCAAATTTTTTTTCGAAATTCGACGACGTTGGAGACAACCGACATACAAAAAAAAACCGGTTCTTTTAAGAACCACAAAACTTTTCACAAAGAAAAAGAATAACCAATACCTAATTAATTATTACCGTTAATCCTAACTATCTGTCCTTTTCCCTTATACCACCAATACCACCGTCTTTAAATTATCAAAGTTTTTTTAATTACTTCCTAAACGTTAAATTTAAATTTTTAAAATGAAAAAATAAATATCACAATGTTGACATTAAATTATTATATTATAAAAATATAATAAATCCGTTTAAAATGTAAAAAGGCAGTAGCAGCGCCATTTGTTAGAATTTAATCCTGCACGAATAAAATAAATTTTGTTAACATTTACATCTTAAAATTACTGTTATTTGTTATAGTAGGTAGTTGTGTTCGAAACAACAACAACAACAACAATGATATTAAGGAGTTGCCTACATACAAAAATTTGGTATGCTGCGCGCTCTATCCAAGAATGTCTCAACTAAAATTTGTTTACAATTTTGGAAGCACAATCCCTGCTCGCGATATGCATCTGGTTCAGCTATTCCTAAATAGGTGTCGCCGCCGCCGCCGCCGCCGCCGCCGCTTTCATCTAAATAATTCATTCCTTTCCGAATAGATGGCCTACTAGTAGATTTTCTATTTAAATTTAAAAAACCATTAAAGTAAGTACTTATATTACAAAAATTATAAATAATGAATAATTTGACTATAAACTTTTTCCGAGACATCTACAGGGTGTCTTAAAATTGTTTAAATCTGGTTACTAGTTTACTTTTTGAAATTTTAAAATAAAATATTAAATATTAAAATGTTGATTAATTGAATTAATATATTAATAGATAATATTTGTTGATATTTTTATAAATATTATAAATCCGTTTAAAATGTAAAAAGGCAGTAGCAGCGCCATTTGTTAGAATTTAATCCTGCACGAATAAAATAAATTTTGTTAACATTTACATCTTAAAATTACATTTGTTATGGTAGGTAGTTGTGTGTCCGAAACAACAACAACAACAACAATGATACTAAGGAGTTGCCTACATACAAAAATTTGGTATGCTGCGCGCTCTATCCAAGAATGTCTGAATTAAAATGTGTTTTAAAATCTTTTTTTTTTTAATTTTTTACAAGTTTTTTTTCTTTGAATTTTTTACAATTTTTTTTTGCATTTTTAGGCGTTTCAGGACATTTCCTGAGGGGGTTAGGTTAGGTTAGGTTGGGTTGGGTTAAAACTTTTTTGTTTGTTGTCTAAACATAGCGATGTTGGTACTCATTTTACGTGATTTTTTGAGTAGATTACGAAGATATTAATAAAAATAGTTTTTTTACAAGGTTTTTTTTCTTTGAATTTTTTACAATTTTTTTTGCATTTTTAGGCGTTTCAGGACATTTCCTGAGGGGGTTAGGTAAGGTTAGGTTAGGTTAGGTTGGGTTGGGTTAAAACTTTTTTGTTTGTTGTCTAAACATAGCGATGTTGGTACTCATTTTACGTGATTTTTTGAGTAGATTACGAAGATATTTATAAAAATAAGATTTGGGTTGTGTTGGGTTGGGTTTGGGTTGGTTAGGGTCGGTTCGCTCATTTTTAGCCATTTTAGTTGGGTTTTGCCCCATTTAGCTCAATCTCGCTCCCAATGGGGCGGGGGGGGGGCCAATGGGGCGGGGTCGGTTGGGTTGTGTTGGGTTGGGTTTGGGTTGGTTAGGGTCGGTTCGCTCATTTTAAGCCATTTTAGTTGGGTTTTGCCCCATTTAGCTCAATCTCGCTCCCAATGGGGCGGGGGGGGCAATGGGGCGGGGTCGGTTGGGTTGTGTTGGGTTGGGTTTGGGTTGGGTTGGGTTGGGTTGGGTTGGGTTGGGTTGGGTTTGGGTTGGTTAGGGTCGGTCGCTCATTTTTAGCCATTTTAGTTGGGTTTTGCCCCATTTAGCTCAATCTCGCTCCCAATGGGGCGGGGGGGGGGGCAATGGGGCGGGGTCGGTTGGGTTGGGTTGGGTTGGGTTGGGTTGGGTTGGGTTGGGTTGGGTTGGGTTGGGTTGGGTTGGGTTGGGTTGGGTTGGGTTGGGTTGGGAAATAGGCTGGGGTGGTTCAGGTAAGGTATGTTGAAACTTGGAATCTAGAGTAATTTGAGGATGCTGAATCGATTTTTGTGGTCGAGGGGGTTCCATCCCCCCCCCAAGACCCCCTTTACTGATGAGTTTTTTTCGTTTTTTGGCCATAACTTCCTTATATGCCTGGATATGGGGTTTTTTTATTCTTTCAATCGTTTTTATTTCTTTAGCTCTTCAATTTGATCCCCACAAACCTTCTCTATCATTTGGGCATCGAGTGGTAATTTTTTTTTTCCCTGGATATGGGGTTTTTTTATTGCTTCATTCGATAGTACTTTTAAAAAGGATGAAAAAATGTTTTCACGACCTACCCTCTATCATTTGGCCCCGAGTGAAAAATTGATTTTTAATTTTTTTTTTGAAATTTTATCGACCTTGTTTTTTTACGGTCTGAGATCTAAAAGTTTTTATTGCACAAAGCTATAGCCTTGCCTGTCGTTTACAACTTTGTTCTCCTTGTAAAATATCGTATATGGTTGCATTTTTGACTTTTGCGGGATTTTATGAAAATCATTTTTTTCTTTTTAATTTTTTTTTTAAATTTCTTTCAAGTTGTTTTTTTACGGTCTGAGTTCTAAAACTTTTTATTGCACAAAGCTATAGCCTTGCCTGTCGTTTACAACTTTGTTCTCTTTGTAAAATATCGTATATAGTTGCATTTTTGACTTTTGCGGAATTTTATGAAAATGATTTTTCGTTTTTAATTTTTTTTTTGAAATTTCATCGACCTTGTTTTTTTACGGTCTGAAATCTAAAACTTTTTATTGCACAAAGCGATAGCCTTGCCTGTCGTTTACTACTTTGTTCTCTTTGTAAAATATCGTATATAGTTGCATTTTTGACTTTTGCGGAATTTGTTTTGAAAATAATTGTTTTTTTTAAATTTTTTTACAAGTTTTTTTTTCCTTGAATTTTTCACAATTTTTTTTTTGCATTTTTGGGCGTTTCAGGACATTTCCTGAGGGGGTTAGGTTAGGTTAGGTTGCAACCCAACCCTAACTTTTTTGTTTGTTGTCTAAACATAGCGATGTTGGTACTCATTTAACGTGATTTTTTGCGTAGATTAAGAAGGTATTAATAAAAATACGATTTACATTAAAATAAAAAAAATAATGCCTGCTCGCTATATGCATCTACTAATTCTAATTCAGTCCTTTTCGAATAGATGGCCTACTAGTAGATTTTGTTTGTGTAAGTACTTATATTACAAAAATTATAAATAATAAATAATGCAAATACGATAATAAAAAATAGATGGTGAATTTTAAGTAATATATTATTGTATATTCACGCCACAAACAATGGGTATAATTTCTTTGAGTATAACATTTAACTCAAAAATTATTAACATTAGCATGCATTTAAAAACAACAACAAAAATTGCAATCGTAGGTAATAATAATAATCTTCATCTCATCAGCTCTCTAAAATATGTTTTACCTACCTGCCAATATATCCTAGGTATACCTATACGTACATGTAGGTGTATAAACCTGTGTATATAACGACATTCAAAGCATACCAAAGCATACATTCGCAATCATGAATTCTAAGAGAAGTATTGATGAAGTTGAAGGTGAAAATGAAGAAAGAAGCTCGACGAACAACTGGAGTTTTTCGACAGAGGCGACAACCGGGTCCGACGTCGGCTGGATTTCCAGCGACGACGAGGACGAAGAGGACGAATCCAGCAGCAGCAGCGGCGGCGGCGGCGGCGGCGGCGGCGGCGGCGAAGAATCCAGCAACAACTGGAGTTTTTCGACAGAGGCGACAACCGGGTCCGACGTCGGCTGGATTTCCAGCGACGACGAGGACGAAGAAGAAGCGTTGTTGACGCATCAAGAAAAAATGGAAAAATTCAACTTGAAAATTAGAAAAATAAATTGTTTACTGAATTGTCCGCACCCGGCGGAAGTGGAACTTTTGGAGGAACTTGAAAAACACCAAAAGGGACCACGAAAACCCCACTCATCCGTCTCATTTAGAAGAATTATGTGCATGATAAATTGCCCCCCTCCCCGACGGGTATAAAGTATAATCAAATTTTTTTTCGAAATTCGACGACGTTGGAGACAACCGACATACAAAAAAAACCGGTTCTTTTAAGAACCACAAAACTTTTCACAAAGAAAAAGAATAACCAATACCTAATTAATTATTACCGTTAATCCTAACTATCTGTCCTTTTCCCTTATACCACCAATACCACCGTCTTTAAATTATCAAAGTTTTTTTAATTACTTCCTAAACGTTAAATTTAAATTTTTAAAATGAAAAAATAAATATCACAATGTTGACATTAAATTATTATATTATAAAAATATAATAAATCCGTTTAAAATGTAAAAAGGCAGTAGCAGCGCCATTTGTTAGAATTTAATCCTGCACGAAT